>OZ018329.1:159325808-160038308 GCA_963969495.1 Ceratothoa steindachneri
TCAATATGGTGACGGTAAGTGAAGGTTTATTGTAAATTTGAGGTTATATTTGACCATTTAGATATTATGAGTTAGATATTTCCCTAAGAATGGTTTAAGAGCATCAGCTCAACTATCTAGTCTATAATCATGATCATCATGATCATCATCACTAACTCTATAATTTAAGACGGGGATTCTTTTTAGTATTTGAATAATAATTTGATCTTAGTTTGGTTATGACTTATGGTTTTTTATCAAAGTTATTTCTAATAATTCTTTTATAATATCAAAAAACAAAATGGTGAAGTTCAGAAATAAATATAAGTATCGAAATTTTGTGAATTTTTTAAAATCCAAAGAATTACAAATGGTGAAGTTCAGAAAATTTATTTTTATATATCTTTTTCTATAACTTTCTATTTTAGCAACGTGATATTTTGAAAAGGGGTAAAATTTAGTTCCTTTTTAAAATTATTATAATTGGCGAAGTTCAGAAAATTTTTACAAATTTAACCATGGCTGCTTTTTTTTAGATTTTAAATTTTAATCTTAGTAACGAAGCCATTGCCTGGTAGAGTTATAAAATTGTAACCGAACAGAGAGTATTATGTGATTGCTATTTAAGTTCCCTTATATTAATTTAGGTGACACCATCTAATTAAGGGGAAAGGAGATTTAAGAAAGCCTAATAAAATAGAAGAATGGGGTTTTTAATAACC
This sequence comes from Ceratothoa steindachneri, assembly GCA_963969495.1. NCBI lineage: Eukaryota > Metazoa > Arthropoda > Malacostraca > Isopoda > Cymothoidae > Ceratothoa > Ceratothoa steindachneri. The sequence goes on from OZ018329.1 coordinate 159,326,510, forward strand.
TTGGGAGCAGTGCAAATGGGGCATTAAAATAGTTTTCTACTCTGTTTAAAGGTAAGCCTTCATCCCCCTTTCTCTTTAGTGATTGATTGATGGAATAAGTGAGGAAATGTATAGTAGATGTGATAGGGGTGAAAAAGTTTGGTAGGTTGCCCTGATAATGAGGGCGTCATTGGCTTTCTTAAACATTCGCTGTTCATATTTTTTATCCTTCAGAAACAAACGTGTTTTCCACTGCTGTCAAATTCTTCCTAAAATAAAAAATTACATATATATACTAGGCAATGTCTTCGCCAAACCCCCTACAGGGGGAGCTTGCGCTTCGCTACTAAGATTAAAATTTAAAATGTAAAAAAAAGCAGCCGTGGTTAAATTTTTATAAATTTTCTGAACTTCGCCAATTATAATACTTTTAAAAAGGAACTCTAAACTAAATTTTCTCCCTTTCAAAATATCACGTTCATAAAATAGAGTTATAGAAGAAGAAGATATATAAAATAAATCGTCGGAAATTCACCATTGGTAATAATTTGGATTTTAAAAAATTCACAAAATTTCGATACCTATATTTATTTCTGAACTTCACCATTTTGTTTTTTGATATTATAAAAGAATTATTAGAAATAACTTTGATTAAAAACATAAGTCATAACCAAACTAAGTTGAAATTATTTTTCAAATACTCAAAAAATTCCCCTTCTTAAATTATATATATATATATATTGTTTGGTCCTCCGTTGTGGCTTTCAAGCCTTTCAAGTATTTTTTCTTGCTAACTTTTAGCATTTCTTTTCGTTTACTTACGTTTATTAATCTTTAGAAATGATTTCGGGCCCTTTGTCTCATACGTTTTATTCTATTTTGTTTTTTGTTTTAAGTTTATCTATTCGTTTGGGCACTTCGCCTCATTATGTTTCAGTTTATTTAATAATTATTTTATTTTTTCAATTTTGTCGGCACGTCGGTCTTTTAATGTGTGTGTATTCTTTTTCTTCAATTGTGTCTAATTCTGGTTAATCTTTTGGCATTTCGCCTCTCGTATAGTTAGCTCCCTTCTTTCTTGAAATGGAGATTTGTTCTTTTTTTAGGTTATTTATGGATCCGGTTTATTTGCTCCCTTGTGCAGATTCTCCCGCTTAGGAACATTGATCTTCTTGCAGCGACGTGTAACCTTTGCTGCGGAATTGTCACATTGTTGTTGTTCTCGAGTGTAGGGAGATTTTATCCCCCCCTTTCTCCCATGTTCTTCATCTCAGCATTTGGATCTCCATATTTATCAGCTTCAACCCCGCTCTTGCCTGTAGGACGATTTGCCTAATATGGTCAATCTTCCACGCGCCAGCTCTTAGCAAGGCGGTTTTGATCAGTACTCTATGCATCGTCCTGAGAGAGGTACAGCTAGCCGTCTGCCTTACCATTGCCGGGTACACTAGGATGAAGCGTACCAGGGCAGTGTATAGCTTCTTCTTGTTTCGCGCGTTAAAGCTTCGGAACCTGTAAAGTTTCCTCAACTCTCTTGGCTAGGAAAACTCTGTTATTGATGTAGGTGTTATATCTAGTCCTGGTGACACATAAATCCAGGACTTTTCCCTCATCAGAGTACAGGTAGAGATCGTCGTCGACGATGACGTCATCTAGTATTCGGCAGTTTACTGGGAGGATCTGAAATTTCTGGCGGTTTGTCTCTATTTTTCACTTTTTCTCATATCTGTTAATATTGTCGATACCTTGCTTGAACTCTAGCGTTTCTATAGGAACTAGGGACGATTTGTGTCATTTTGTCTGCGAACTACAGATAGAGTGCATCGTCCCGTATTGGAAAAAGGAGATCCAGTGTGTATACAAGGGACAGTAGCGGGCTCAGAAAGCTGCCTTGAGGAACTCCAGTCTCTAGTTAGAATTCGGGTCCTCTATAGCCCTCGATCATAATTCGGGCTCTCCTCCCCATGATGTAATCACGAGGACCCTTGCCAGGAGTGGGTTGGCGGAGCAAGACCTCCTCGACTAATACCACAACGACTGTCGCGTCGAATTCTCACATAAATGTCTTGTTTTTGATTCCCTGGAATATTTTTATTATGTCCATATCTTCGGGGAAGGGGACCCCTACTCGGATGCGTAGATGATGAGATTTGTTTCATCAGCATCGAGAGGTTTTTTGGTGGTTCGCTTCCTTTTGTCGCGTCTCTTATTTTTTTTTAGGGAGGGGGGGGGGCTTTTGAATCAGAGGAGTCTGAGGATTCCATCGGTGCCAACCTTGTCCTCTCGGTCCTCCTCTTTATGGCCTCTCTCTTTGCCTTAGGTAGAGTGGATTTTATTTCCACCGCCCCCTGCTCCTTCTTTGCCACAGCTCTTGGTTCTTAGTTTTGGTACCCGTTTTTGTTTCTTCCTTTTTGGTGTTGACCTGTTTTACTGTTTTGGGGTGGGAAACCATTTTAAAGCTGGAGGACATCCCCTGATAGGGGGTTGTCCGGGAACCACATTTGGCTCAGACCATTTTTCGCGAGCATTTGGTTGTGCTCTTTAGCGGAAGTTCCAAGCTGCGTCATGTTCCTGACGTGGCCGTAGAGGATGCGTTTAAGGACTTTGATCGAGGTTTCTTTTTGAATTCTTAATTAGGTATCCTTCGTTTTCGCTTCGTTATACGCTGCGTTTGCTACTTGAGCGTAGGTCATGTTGGACTTCCGTACCTTTTCTTGTCTTGTTAATCATTTCTTTCTTCACCGAGTACGCCATGGCCATCGACATGTTGCCTTGCCGCAGTTTACGCATTTTTCGTAGTTGTTCTTGCAATTCTTCAGGTGGAGTCCAGTTTCGCTGCACTTGGAGCACGTTACCTTGGACTATTTGCAGTCCTTGGTCGCTTGTTCTTCCATTCTGTAGCAGCGGAACATGATGAGTCATTGTTATTTTGCTTGCTCTTTGAACCATTGAGGTCTCTGTGAAGACAACCTTGAAAACGTGGGAGTAGTCACAGTTATCTCTTCTGTTCTTAAACTTAATAACGTCCGTGACTTTAGCTCATTTCTGCCTCAGCCAGATTTCTTCCTTTATTTCCCTCTCTGATATGTTACCGATCTAAAGATCAAACCTCCAGCATACCGCGATCCTATGGGCTAGGATTTCAGGAGAAATGGCGGGCTGCAGACCAATGTCTCTCATGGTCTTTACTACCCCTTCCTTCTTTATTGCTTCGACGTCCTTCTCCCTTTCTAAAGAGAATAGTGACGGGCCTTTTGTTGGTTAGTGCGAAATCAACCATCGCTAACCCTGGATGCCAGCCCTCGATGGTTTGGGTATCAGAACTTCTCCCGAAGTGCACAGAGATGAATGACAGTCCAGTTCATTTCCGCTCCGTCACCCCACAGAGGGGGGTTGCTTATGCTTGGCTCCAATTATATCTTTCTTTTTTTTTAATTTCCGTAGGTCAAAGTGGAAAAAAATTACGTTTTCTATGCCCTTTACTTTGGCCGAACCTCCTTTAGCAGAGAAATGATAGCAATATTTCCAAAGTTTGCCTGAGGAGCTTTCTTTTTATTTTCCCAACAAGGAAATTGATAAAAAGCAAAGACGCGTACCAAAGGACGCGCATTCATCAAAGACCAGCACGTCGTTCGTCCACTACCTGCAGGCCAGCTCTGATCAAATCGGAGAAGAGGTCATTTCGATCTTTCTCCAATTTAAGACAAGAGGTAAACAATGGATGTGTATCCCAAAGTTTCTTTACCGGTGCCACCAAGAAGCGACGACTCTCCGAAGACGAATACTTCTTCCTGAAGGAAGAAATGCGATGGGTACTTTCCTGCACAGTAACATTTGGGACACCCTATATATATATATATATATATATATATATATATATATATATATATATATATCATCAGAACTGAATGAATTTGTCAAGAAAGGAATCCAATGCTTTGTTGAACGACACGAGATCATTGATAAAAAAACGACATTACTTTCTTGACAACCTTAATATACCTATCTACAAAGGCGGACACATTACAAATGAGCCGTGTACAAAGTAGGCAAGTGTATATGGTTCGTGAAGGGGGGTGGGGGTGTACCACAATTTAGTAAGGTTGGAGTTTTCCAGGATGGTGACCGGGAGAAATTTCAGCGATTAAAAAAAAAATCGTTGACTTCTCTATGGATCAGCTTGTCCAAGGAGCAGGAGTTTTCTATGGTGACCGGGAGAATGTTCTATCCTTTCCCATAGACCTGCTTTCTGTCTTTCTAAACATTCTTTAACTGTTCTATGGCAGTTCTGTTCCAGGTGCTTAGTGGCTCTCGGTTGTGCTAATTCGCTGTGAACTAAGAAGGAACGTCCTCACTTCACCATTGAGATCAATATCTTATCTCTGATGAAAGTTTGTAAGTTCTGATGAAAGTATGAAAGTTTTGATATAAATAGGAAAGTACTGATGGAATTTTGCATGTTCTGGCGCAGTCTTGAGTTCTGATGAAAGTGTGAAAATTCTGAAGAAAGTTCTGATGAAGCTTGCAAGTTCTGAGGCAGTCTTGAGTTCTGATGAAAGTGTAAAAGTTCTGATAAACAAAATTTCTGAGGCAGTCTCGAGTTCTTGTGAAAGTTTGAAAGTTCTGACGAATGAAAGTTCTGAGGCAGTCTTGAGTTTTGGTGAAAGTTTGAAAGTTCTGATGAATAAAAGTTCTGAGGCAGTATTAAGTTCTGATTAAAGTTTTAAAAGTTCTTATGAAGTCTAGCTAGATTTTTATCTGCGGCAAAGCGCCAGGTCTAGGCATCGCTTTTTTTCTCAAGAGGAGCAAAGTTCAATTGTACCCATTTAGAGCCATGAAATGACCCATATGACCATAAAACATATGGTTATTCACCCTGGAGATTTCAAATATGCCATCGGATTTGGCGCTGGGTGGCGCCATCTAGTGGCAGAAGCCTCATTTAGCAATTTATATCCGTGAAATGACCCATATGACCATGGGACATACGGTTATTCACCCTGGAGATTTCAAATCTGCCATCGAATTTGGCGCTGAGTGGCGCCATCTAGTGGCAGAAGCCTCATTTAGGCATTTGTAGGCACTTGTAAGTGATTTGAACCATGGGAAACCATCTATGCAATAACCATTTATCATCTTATCACAAAACACCGCAGGTCATTGGAGGGACTTTCACTCTTGTTTATGACAGTTTTAAAGTTATGATAAAAGTTTGCAAGTTCTGATGCATTCTTAAGTTCTGATGAAAGTATGAAAGTTCTAATGAATATTTCAAAAGTTCTGACGCAGTCATGAGTTCTAATGAAAGTTACTATGGAGTCTAGCTAGATTTTTTATGACAGTTTGAAAGTTATAATTAAAGTTTGTAAGTTTTGATGCATTCTTGAGTTATCATGAAAGTATGAAAGTTCTGATGATATTATGAAAATTCTGATGAATATTTGCAAGTTCTGACGTATTCTTAAGTTCAGATGAAAGTATGAAAGTTCTGATGAACGTTTGAAAGTTTTGACGCAGTCATGAGTTCTGATGAAAGTTTGAAAGTTGCTATGGAGGCTAGCTAGATTTTTATAACAGTCTGAAAGTTATGATGAAAGTTTGAAAGTTATGATTCAAGCATGAAAGTTCTTATGATATTCTAAAAGTTCTGATGAAAGTTTGCAAGTTCTGGCGCGTTTTTAAGTTCTGAGGAAAGTTCTGATAAATGTTTGAAAGTTCTGACGGAGTCATGAGTTCGATTAATGTTTGAAGGTTCATATGGAGTCTAGCTAGATATTTGATGACAGTTTGAAACTTTGCAAGTTCTGATGAAAGTATGAAAGTTATTATGATATTATGGAAGTTCTGATGAAAATTTGCAAGTTCTAACGCAGTCTTAAGTTCTGATAAATGTTTGAAAGTTCTGAGGCGACTAGTCTTGAGATCTGTTGAAAGTTTGAAATATCTGATGAAGTCTAGCTAGGCTTTCAATGACCGTTTGAAAGTTTTGGTGAATTTTTGCAAGTTTTGATCGTCTAGACTTCCAATGACTCTTTGAAAGTTTTGATGAAAGTTTGCAAGATTTGATCGCCTAGACTTATAATGACTCGTTTGAAAATTTTATGTATAGAGTTCTGATGAAAATATAAAAGTTCTGCTGAAAGTTGGTCAGTTTCATCAAGTTTAGAGTACTGATGAAGTCTAGCCTTTTGTTGACTGTTTAAAAGTTCTGATGAAAATTTTAAAAATTTGATAGTCTAGACTTCTAACGACTGTTTGGAAGTTCTGATGAAAGTTAGCAAGTTTTTTATTAAGTCTATAGTTCAGATGAAAATATGAAAGTTCTGATGAAAGTATTATAGATCTGATGAAGTTTAGAATTCTGATGAAAGTTATGAAGCATAAAGTTCAGACGAGACTAATAAAGTTTCTAAGTTAAGATTAAATTTACAAGTTATGATAAAGTCTAGAGTTCAAACGAAAGTATGAAAGTTTCTAAGTTCAGGTGAAGATTGCAAGTTATGATAAAGTCTAGGGTTCAGACGAAAGTATGAAAGTTTCTAAGTTCAGATGAAAATTACAAGATATGATAAAGTCTAGAGTTCAGAAGAAAGTATGAAAGTTTCTAAGTTCAGATGAAGATTGCAAGTTATGATAAATTCTAGAATTCAGGGCAAATTATGAAAGTTTCTAAGTTCAGATGAAGTTTGCAAGTTATGATAAAGTCTAGAGTGCAGACGAAAGTATGAAAGTTTCTAAGTTTAGATGAAGATTGCAAGTTATGATAAAGTCTAGAGTGCAGACGAAAGTATGAAAGTTCGCATTAAAGTTTCTAAGTTGGGATGAAGTTTGCAAGTTCTTTATTCACACTTACGCAATAAGCTAAAAAACAACAACAACTTTCAAAGGGACATCAACATTTTACCTTAAATTGAAATCTACCATACCCCCTTCCCTTATTCCCTACCCAGTTTAGACCTCTAATACCCCCCATCTTACATGGTCTATACCCCCTAAAACTTAATTGAATCTCATTTTAAATAATAAAAAACTAACGAGGGCATTATCCCTATAACTCCTTGAAGAAGGATCCGAAGGGCCAGTGGGGAAATAAAAGGAAGTGAAAATAATTGTTCATGTTATTATTATTATTGCGCACCGACCTCAATTTCAAATAAAACGATGTTTGATGAAGAATTATTATTATAACCAGAGTGGAACCAGACGCGTACCGAACTGAGTAAAGGAGAAGGAGAGAAGTATGAGTGATCTGCAGAGTGATTAAACAAAGCGTGAAAGCAGCAAATGAAACGTTTGTACAAATTATGAATGAGGATAAAAATGGGAATAGGAACATGAATGAGGATAAAGATGGTAACTGGAAGATGAATGAGGATCCCGATGGGAAGAACATGATTGAGAATCTAGATGCGAACAGGAAGATGAATGAGTATCCTTATGGGAACAGTAAGATGAATGAGGATCTCTATGGGAACTGGAAGATGAATGAGGATCCTGATTGGAGCAGGAAAATAAATGAGGCTTCCGATGAGAAGAGGAAAATGAATGAGACTTCCGATGAGAAGAGGAAAATGAATGAGGATCCCTATGTGAACTGAAATATGAATGAGGATCCTTATGTGAACTGGAAGATAAATGAAGATCCCGATAAGAACAAGAAAATGAATGAGGATCCCGCCGACAACAAAAAATCAATGAGTATCCCTATGTGAACTGGAAGATGAATAAGGATCCCGTTGAGAACAGGAAAATGAATGAGGATCCCGCTGGAAACCAGAAGATCAGTTAGGATCTCGATGGGAACTGCAAGATCAATGAGTATCCGGGCGGGAACTGGAAGATCAATGATGATGCCGATCGTAACAGGAAAATGAATGAGGATCCCGATTGGAACAAGAAGATCAATGATGATGCCAATGGTAACAGGAAAATGAATGAGGATCCCGATTCGAACCGGAAGCTACTTGGTGAGGAAGTGAGAAGAATGAGGAACCTTGAGAAGTTGAGCTGTGGGAACATCAAGGACAAATATGGGTGGGTAGTTAAGAGCAATGAGGATATCAATTAGGAGGTGGCATGAACTCTTCCCACCTCGTATTTAGGAGTTCATCAGGACTTCTGGCACCGCCCTTGACTGATTCCGCACGTACCTATCACCTCGCACTCACTATGTTCATATCGGGAGGGATAGATTTAGTACGGCGAAGATGCCCTATGGTGTTCCTCAAGGCTTCGTTCTTGGTTCGCTTCATTTTCGCAACTTCTTTCCTTGGGCATTTTTAGCCCTGCCAATCGGTCTCTCCTCTCCTTTCTATGACAATGACTTACAAGTATGTCTTTTTCTTCAGCCGCGTTTACACAAGATTATTAAAAATCTATCTAGGTTTGACATCATTATGGAGTGGCTCTCAAAGAACGTTCATAAACTGAACAATAACAAAACTGTAACCATGCCCGTGGTCACTCCTTCAGAGGACACTCTTTATAAAAACAAGGTCAACAGACCTAAGTCTCGTGCTCTCAATTATTCTGATTTATGACCTTATGAGTATATGGCCTTCAAAACTTACAAGTGGGGCAATCTGACACATAGTTAGTTTTCTTTTTAATAATTCCAGGACTTACCCAGCGAAGATCTTGGAAATTATATCATTCGAAAGAGAATGTAAAACAACATAAGGGTTTCAAATTTTGTTAGAATCCCGGACTAACCTTGGGAGAAACTTGTCAATTACACCATTCGAAAGAGACTGTAAAATAACAAAAGGGTTTCAAATTTTGTTAGAAATCGGCTAAATAGTTACGATGTTATTACCAAAAAACTCATTAAAAAGTAAAATGATTACCATCCGACCGACCTACCTACGGCATGACACAGTAGCTTATAGAGTCGCGTGCATGCGACTAAAAATATCGCTCACTTCTTAACTTTGGTGGCTTTCAAGATACCGTTTCCGGCACTGATAAATAGTCAACTATCTACAATAGTCAACTATCTTTAAAAGCTTATGTCATAAATGTATACAAGTCTTCGTTTCGATTCCTTCGTAATCTTAGCCGTATCCGTATTCATTTTTATAATAATAGCTTCGAGATTTGCCATCATCCAGACATTCGTTGCTTTCCCACATTGCCTCCTATAGTTCCTTCACACCGGATCCTCCGCTTTTACATTTTGACCCCTTCAACTAACTCAAAATTTTGAAGTACCAGTTCTTCTCCACCGAAGACGGTTCTTTCGAGTAAATCCCTGGTCCTTGAGCTGCAGTACTCGTCCGTGCCAGCATGGTCTTCATGGTCCCCTCCTTTCTACCTACAAGATTTTAAATATCATGTCCCCATCCAACCAGTCCAGGAACATATCCCAGCTCCTTAGATCCATTCGTTCAGGGTCAGATCCCTTACTGCTTGTTATCCGTATCGTCTTTGCTGCATAGGCGCTCTTGTTTTTTCAATGTTTGCTCCTAGACTGCGGAATGATCTGCCTGTTCTAAACGCATCTCCCCCTCCGACGGTGGATTCGAGCATTCCTCGAAGACCCACATCTTCCCTCTAGACTTTCATATTTAGAAGAAAGGCGCTCTGTGAAGGCTAATGACATTGAAATAAACCATACAAAACTGTCTATTATTATTAGCAATCTTCCTCCACGCTAAATTATAAGGCTTAAAAAGATTAATATAAATCTGCAAGAAAATGTTCGTACAAAAAACAAAGGTGCTCTAAAGTACGATCTGGACCCCCTACCTCCGCCTTTTATGGACGGTCACATGCAAAGGAAACTTTCACGAGTGGAAGACGAGGAATTCAGACCTCGAGCGAATTTGACCTTTCTCGCCAGAGCAGGAAAATATCGATCTTGAATTGGGACTCTCGTATGTATGGAAATAAGTAAACAGACAGGAAAATCTCCTCGAGTGGGCCGTAAGGCCTTGGAGGTTTCCTTACATCCTTGTAACTCTCTCTCTCTCTCTTCTTCACATCTCGATAATTGTATTGATTGGTTCTCGAAGGTTCTAGATGCACTCTCTCACTCATGATATTCTATTTGATTATTTTACCGTTCTTTCCAAGGCAAAGTGAAACATTGCCATTGGTCAGAACTTGTATCTACTATTTTCTTATAAAACTCAACAATACTTTCATAATTACCCCGTAAATTAGACGTATTTTCAATTTGATGTCTTTTTCACTCCTTTGTAAATAGACCAACGTCCAATTTATATCAAAGAAATTACTTTGTAAATAGACCAAAGTCCAATTTATATCAAAGAAATTACTTTGTAAATAGACCAAAGTCCAATTTATATCAAAGAAATTACTTTGTAAATAGACCAAAGTCCCATTTATATCAAAGAAATTACTTTGTAAATAGACCAAAGTCCAATTTATATCAAAGAAATTACTTTGTAAATAGACCAAAGTCCAATTTATATCAAAGAAATTACTTTGTAAATAGACCAACGTCCAATTTATATCAAAGAAATTACTTTGTAAATAGACCATGTCCAATTTATATCAAAGAAATTACTTTGTAAATAGACCAAAGTCCAATTTATATCAAAGAAATTACTTTGTAAATAGACCAAAGTCCAATTTATATCAAAGAAATTACTTTGTAAATAGACCAAAGTCCAATTTATATCAAAGAAATTACTTTGTAAATAGACCAAAGTCCAATTTATATCAAAGAAATTACTTTGTAAATAGACCAACGTCCAATTTATATCAAAGAAATTTCTTTGTTAATAGACCAAAGTCCAATTTATATCAAAGAAATTACTTTGTAAATAGACCAAAGTCCAATTTATATCAAAGAAATTACTTTGTAAATAGACCAAAGTCCCATTTATATCAAAGAAATTATTTTGTAAATAGACCAAAGTCCAATTTATATCAAAGAAATTACTTTGTAAATAGACCAAAGTCCAATTTATGTCAAAGAAATTACTTTGTAAATAGACCAAAGTCCAATTTATATCAAAGAAATTACTTTGTAAATAGACCAAAGTCCAATTTATATCAAAGAAATTACTTTGTAAATAGACCAAAGTCCAATTTATATCAAAGAAATTACTTTGTAAATAGACCAAAGTCCAATTTATATCAAAGAAATTACTTTGTAAATAGACCAAAGTCCAATTTATATCAAAGAAATTACTTTGTAAATAGACCAAAGTCCAATTTATATCAAAGAAATTACTTTGTAAATAGACCAAAGTCCAATTTATATCAAAGAAATTACTTTGTAAATAGACCAAAGTCCAATTTATATCAAAGAAATTACTTTGTAAATAGACCAAAGTCCAATTTATATCAAAGAAATTAATGCAAATAAATCCGTCAAATAACATATTTTTCAAAGGAGTAGAAACGTTGCAGACCAAAAATTCCAAAAGTCAACCTTTTTTTCGTGTTTGTATATATTTATGAGCATGTTTTTATGTGTACTGGTATACATGTTGCTATGTAAGGGGTTACCCTTAAAAGGACTGCATCACTGACAAATAATATGGAAATCTGTCAGAAATGCCGTATTGTTATATCCAATTTTCCAAACAACTTTAAGTATCCAGTCATGAATTATTCATGCAATGCGTGTACGCGTCTCGGGCTACATAATCGCACATACACGCGTATACATACTTCCGTCTTAAAAGTACGTGTGGCGGTGTGTGACTATCCGATGAATGTTCGAGAGTTCACAGAGTTTAAGTTTACGAGTTTTTTTTGGCATTGGACGACCGTCGATTGTGCATTGGTGATCGTGCCAAAGACACTCACTCATCCTATGTGCATATGTTTGGTTCCCTGTGTTGGTCACTCATCCTATGTACGTACTTTTTATTCCCTTTCTTACTTACTCATCCTATGTGAGTACGTTTGGTTTCCTGTCTTACTCACCCATCCTATGTGAGTACGTTTGGCTTTCTTTCTTACTCACTCATCCTATGTGAGTACGTTTGGTTCTCTGTCTTGCTCACTCATCCTATGAGTATGTTTAGTTCCCTGTCTTGCTCACTCATCCTATGTGCGTACGTTTGGTTCTCTGTCTTGCTCACTTATTCTATGTACGTATTTTTTATTCCCTTTTTTACTCAGTCATCCTATGTAAGTACGTTTGGTTCCTTCTCTTGCTCACTCATCCTATATGCGTAGGTTTGGTTCCCCATCTTACTCACTCATCCTATGTACGTAGGTTTGGTTCCATGTCTTGCTCACTCATCCTATGTACGTGCGTTTGGTTCCCTGTCTTACTCACTCATCCTATGTACGTAGGTTTGGTTCCCTGTCTTGCTCACTCATCCTATGTACGTGCGTTTGGTTCCCTGTCTTGCTCACTCATCCTATGTAAGTACTCTTGATTCCCTTTCTCACTCACTCATCCTATGTAGGTACTTTTGATTCCTTTTCTTACTCACTCATCCTATGTGAGTACGTTTGGTTCCCTGTCCTGCTCACTCATCCTATGTGCGTACGTTTCGGTCCCTTTCTTGCGCAATTATCCTATGTACGTACTTTTGATTCCCTTTCTTACTCACTTATCCTATGTGCGTACGTTTGGTTCCCTGTCCTGCTCACTCATGCTATGTGCGTACGTTTTTGTCACTGTCTTGCGCACTTATCCTATGTACGTACTTTTGATTCCCTTTCTTACTCACTTATCTTATGTGCGTACGTTTGGTTCCCTGTCTTGGTCACTCATCTTATGTACGTATTTTTGGTTCTTTGTCTTGTTCACTCATCCTATGTACGTACTTTTGACTTCCTTTCTTACTCACTCATCCTATGTGCGTACATTTGGTTCCCTGTCTCGCCCTCATATCCTATGTACGTATCTTTGATTCCCTTTCTTATTAACACATCCTGTATACGTTCCTATCTTGCTCACCTACATATATTCCTGGAATGTTGGAATGAGATTCCTAAATTCCTATCCTGCTCACCTACATATATTCCTTGAATGTTGGAATGAGATTCCTAAATTCCTATCTTGCTCACCTACATATATTTCTGGAATATTGGAATGAGATTCCTAAATTCCTATCTTGCTCACCTGCATATATTCCTGGAATGTTGGAATGAGATTCCTAAATTCCTATCTTGCTCACCTACATATATTCCTGGAATGTTGGAATGAGATTCCTAAATTCCTATATTGCTCACCTACATATATTTCTGGAATGTTGGAATGAGATTCCTAAATTCCTATCTTGCTCACCTATATATATTCTTAGAATGTTGGAATGAGATTCCTAAATTCCTGTCTTGCTCACCTACATATATTCCTGGAATGTTGGAATGTGATTCCTAAATTCCTATCTTGCTCACCTACATATATTCCTGGAATGTTGGAATGTGATTCCTAAATTCCTATCTTGCTCACCTACATATATTCCTGTAATGTTGGAATGTGATTCCTAAATTCCTATCTTGCTCACCTACATATATTCCTGGAATGTTGGAATGTGATTCCTAAATTCCTATCTTGCTCACCTACATATATTCCTGTAATGTTGGAATGTGATTCCTAAATTCCTATCTTGCTCACCTACATATATTCCTGGAATGTTGGAATGTGATTCCTAAATTCCTATCTTGCTCACCTACATATATTCTTAGAATGTTGGAATGAGATTCCTAAATTCCTATCTTGCTCACCTACATATATTCCTGTAATGTTGGAATGAGATTCCTAAATCCACATCTGGAATCAATGACCTGGAATAACACCCCCTCTTTTGTTATTTAATGCTCATCCGTAACTTTATTCCACACTTTTCATTCAAAGGATTTTCTTTCATAACTTCTCCACTGCAGGAATGCTTACTTCTACGGTCCCAATTCCCCGGAGAGAGAGCTGCGGCTTTATATCTTTCCCACATTTTCACTTTCTTAGGGACTATCTGGTGGATATTCCTTCGTTGCTTTCACTTCTTAATCTAAAGACATGCTAAATTATGAGTACTAAATTATCGTCTGCATACACTTTAATTAAATAATTTAATCGACTAAATCCCCCCCACATGCTCTACAGACGACATTATCATGTAGAGGATACGATGGGACCGAACCACCGCCACACGACTGTCTACTCCGTAACCATGGGAACGAGCGCTATACAAAATGCCGCTTAATATAATGATGTCTCGACCACTATAAATACACAGTTCAGGGAGCTTAACTTACCCTCCGCTAATGAGCGCCTCTAGAACAAGACGCCATGCTGTAGCAACTCCCTGCCATTAATCGCCACCTCATGCAATTACAGATTTCGTAAATTTGCATTATTTGGATTAGTTTACACGCAACCCTGCAATTTTGCAATTTTGATCCACTGGCTACTCGCAATCCCGCAGTCAGTTCATTCACACCAACCGAAGAAATCTTCGAGCAACACAAAACTCCCTGAGGTCAAGCACGATCTCAATCAATTCAAGCAAAACAATCATTTAACCTCTTCCATTTATATTTCTGTAACCACTCTATGCATTCGCTCAAGTTCACTGAGCGAACCGTTTCCGGTATTATGTGGCAATCTTCAGCCATTTATGATTAAAATTGGCAATCAATCCATTAACGGCAAAAACCTTAATTTTATCATGAAACTCTTTTCTATCAGCCATTTTTGTCTCCAATTGAATCATTATGTAAACGAGATCCTCCCTCTCTCTCATTTCAATAAATATCTAATATTCTAAACGATAAAAGTACTTTATTAACTTATTTATTTCCCCTTCCTCAGTAAATGATGACCCTGGAACCGTGGTATCGACAAAATAGCAAGTCTAGAACAATGGTACTAGTAAATGACAACTCTGGAACCGTAGTGTCAATAAATGGCAACTCTGGAACAGTGTTACCTATAAATAGTAACTCTGAAACAGTGGTACCAATAAATGGCAATTCTGAGGGCCCATCAATGGCAACTTTGGAACAGTGGTACCAATAAATGGCAATTCTGAGGGCCCATCAATGGCAACTTTGGAACAGTGGTACCACTAAATGAAAGGTTTGGAACAATGGTACGAATAAATGGCAAGTCTGGAGCAGTGGTACAAAAATAAATAGTAACTCTGGAACAGTGGTACCAATAAATGGTAATCCTGAGGCAGTGGTACCCATCAATGGCAATTCTGGAACACCAGTACCAATATATGGCAATTCTGGAACACTTGTGCCAATAAATGGCAACTCTGGAACAGTTATAACCCCAAATGGCAATTCTGAGACAGTAGTACCAATAAATGGCAAACTTGTAACAACGGTACCAGTAAATGGCAACTCTGGATGGTACTAACGGTCTAGTACACGGAGTGAGGACAAAATATTGGCGACACCGTTGTATCCTTGTTCTTGATACAGAATCGGTTCTCCTTTTGGCGGAAAGAAGGACTTGAATGGGCCAAAAAAATAAATACCTTCGATTTGGGCTGATTGTCGAATGGCCTATAGATCAAGCTTCTGTCAACAGCTGATCCTATTTGTTAGGAAAAGATGGTACTAAATTTTATCTTTGAGATTCGTAAAGAAAGTCCTCAAGTTAGAGAGAAAATTTGCAGAAAATAACTAAAAGATAAGACTATCGGAGGTATTAGAGACTACATAGAATGAGATACAATCGCCGGCCTTCCGTAATTCGTGAAGGCCGGAAGTGTTTAAATTTTGTTTCGTATCTCCATTTGTTTCCCTCTTTTGTTTTTCCCTACTCATTGAACACTGGAGAAACTTGTTCTCATTGGATTATACGGGGACTTTACCCTTCTCATTGCTTATTAACCGTGAATTCTCTATTTTTTGTGTTCGAGGATTCAGCCAGTTGGGGGCATTAGAGCTACACTGTACACTGTAGATTGTAAGTCTTTTGCTTCATGTACAGTCGCCCACACGTTTTCAAAATGTTTCCGACAAAAGTGTGCTTACTATGATATAATTATTTAGGTTTTATAAATCTTGGAATAGGTTGGGATGGATGTCGTTCAGCTTTGCTGTGCTGCCGTGTTGGTGCCAAATACTATTTTTCTTCTCACGTTAGGTTTGAAAATGAATTTTAGGAATAAAATAAAAAACAGCCACATGTTAATGCGAATATTTTTCGTGATATCGATGATTAAAGATTGTATAGACAATGTTACTTAAGCTGGAAACAAGAAAAATTGAGGGGAATTTGGCACTCCTGTTTTGAAACAAATCCGTGTCAAAATATTTCGACAGTAATGCTTGAAATACTGCAATAACGTAAAAAAAAAAAAAATCACTATATTTATGTTAGTAAATATCATATCGTATACAGACTGCCCCAGAAAAGCATATATATTCGTTATATCATTATATATTTTATGATTTGAATCCACTCCCAATATATATATATATATATATATATATATATATATATATATATATATATATATATATATATGATAGTGAAACCACTGTATAGGAGGCAAAAGTTTAATTTACGAGACTAGTTTCAGTATGTAGTTTATCATACCCTCTTCAGTCGTATACTGAGAATGCAATTGTTACAAAAGTCTATAAATAGCGTACATAACAGAAAAAAACAAAAAGAAAAAAACACAAAGAAACACAAAACGGGGAAAAAAAGTCTGGGGATGTGAGTCTAAGATCGTTGACTAAGCTATTTACGATGAGGTTACGGGAATGGAGGCTGCATTTTAATTGCCCATCTAACAAATTAAAATTCGGAATTTCTCCTATTAATATCTATATTAATAGTAGAATCTATATACAAGCATTTGCATATATTTTAAAATAGTGATATTTATAACAAAGCGCCCACAAAATTTGAGAGGGGGCATAATCCCAAAATTAACCCGTTAGCCTAATCTTAACCTCGCGATAGCCTCGAACGCCATAGCCTAACCTTAAACCTCGTAGTAGCCTCGAACGCCTAATTCGCTGCCGTCTCGTTCCGAAAAAGACTCGCAAACTTTCTGTCTTCGGCTTCATTGGCTGAAATCATTCACAAAGTGCCTGTGATTAGGGTAATTTCCAGTCATGGCGTATAACATCTTTGGGATGTAATGTAGCTTTTCATTGCGATGACTTTAAAATCCGGCGAACACCCTTTTGCTAATTCCGGTCTCACAGGGGTCATTGCTGACCTGATTTATGTGGTGATTGAATAAAAATCTTTGCATCACTGAAATGTAGTTTTCGTCACTCGCACTAGATTTTCACCGTCTAGAATTTTGTTTGCGCATATATATGTATAGCAGTACCCTTTGCTTCAAACTCATCACGGATGTTTGTAATGGCAAGACGAGTCGGTGGCTTTGTACCAAACTGCCGGATCCATTGCTAGTTGGACTTCGTCCATATCATCAAATTTCCAATACCATTTCTTAGCCCTTTTCGTTGTTTCAGTATGAAATGCTTACGAAACTTGTGTTAATTTGTTGAATTAAATAAAATAGAAAGCTGGAGAGTTTGTTTGTTTCGTGGAATGAGTCTGTAGGCTCTCTCAAAGCAGGTTAGTGGGTGACTAGACTACGTTCGGTCCATAGGCTAAGCCAGGGGTGGGCAAACTGCGGCCCGAGTTTCATTTCAGAATTCAACAAAATATAGAAAATTAATTATTGAACATTTTGCCAAAATCTTACCTTAAACACGAATTCTGTTAAATTTTGGAACGCCTTTGAAATGTTAATAGTTTGCGTTCCCAACAAACTCATTTCATATACGCCTAGTTATATATTTTCGGTCATTATTTAAGTTTGGCCATATTGCATATTGCTTCAATAATTAATTATAAATTGTGGTTCGGATTCCATGTGAAGCTGAAGGGTCCCCACTTTGATATGACTGGAAAGAGTTTAAAAGGGATGGAAAACTATGCAAAAAAATAGCTTTAGTTATTAATTTGCAGCTCTATCTATGTTTATGTAATATATGCAAAGGAATAAACAACTGACTGACTTACTGACTTAAGGGCGCAGGTCGTAAAGACCCCTTGCTCTGCGTCTGCCTGCTATAGCAGACATGAAACAGAAATTGAGCGGGGTATAGTTGGGCACTTGCCAAAGACTTCCCAAATGAACAAAGGTAATTGCAATTAAGTATTAACTTATATGTATTCGAAATTGGCTTCTAATTGTTTAAGTGTTGCCCGCAAAGCTTTAAATAAGCTTCAATGTGACCCGCTGCTTAAAATTATTACCCATCCCTAGGCTAAGCCATTACATTCTCTGATAAAAACAAAGCCAGGCTTAGCCGACGCCTGCAGAAGTGCATCCTGCCGATGAAGAATTTTTTGAGCATTTATCGTAGTTAATTTAATTATATATTCAAACAACTCTATATATATTTTTTGAAATAAAATATATGATGCTATAGAGAATATACATAGTCATTTTGGGACACTTTGTATTTATAACTAAATATAACCCGATTATTCCATCACTAATTGTGGTAACCGTACATTTGTGTGTCTCAAGCTCATATTTTCGAGCGGCTGTACGCGTTTGAACGAAGATTTTCTTCCTAGTTTATAATACGATCAGTCTCATTATTTCGAGGT
Organism: Ceratothoa steindachneri; assembly: GCA_963969495.1. NCBI lineage: Eukaryota > Metazoa > Arthropoda > Malacostraca > Isopoda > Cymothoidae > Ceratothoa > Ceratothoa steindachneri. The sequence goes on from OZ018329.1 coordinate 159,345,030, forward strand.
AACAGGTGAAGAATAACGGTGAATAGAGAGAAAGGAATAAATAAAAAAAGGTGGTAAATGACCTGAGGGAACGCTACCAACTCAAAATATACGGGATGAGAATAAGTATTTTAAGTATTCAGAAAGTAAAATAATTTATTTCACGCTTTAGTGACCACGCTTTCCAATCGTTTAACTAAACACTGGATATCATTGATGATATCCTCGTGGCATACGCCCCTCTTCCTCGCCCGGAGCCTTCAAACGGGCTCTGAAAACCCACCTCTTTATTCTCTCAGGTCTTTTCCGAGTCGATGGACGGGGGGACTGAGAAGGTTTTAAGGTGGTCTTGAAGGACGCCTTATAAACCCTCTATTATTATTTGATATCCTTTTCACATACTGTCGAGGGTTTACTGAGTGAGTAATCCCAGTCCCACTTCCTGGAAATATATTTTATTACCGCACCGAGGTGAAGCGTATCCAATAACCTACCTTAGCCACTTCCGGTGAATAAGAATAACCCCGGTGCGTACCCTTTTGATCAAAACTAAGATGATGATCCCCTGAGTGTGTTCTCCACTCAGTAAAAGCTAACCATGGGTGGGTCGGTGGAATATTGAGATTTAAGCAGAGTGGATTGCTTAATAATTGCCAAAGGATCGTCCAAATTAGTTAAACACACAGACACAAAAATAATCTTTAATGTACATGAATTTGAAATAAGCAACAGCGTATATAAATATAAATAGGATTAATCTTGCACTGAATAAATAAGTCTACAAAAATGTCGTGGGGATTACTTGAAAATTACTCACTGGGATGCTTGCGTCTTAATGACACCCGACAGAACGCAAGGATTATTATTATTGAGTTAAACACTGAATTAAGCACTTCTAATACTCGAGGGTATGGGCTCGGGATGAGAATTCTAGTTCACAAATAAACTGATGAAGTTAGGGGAGGGGATAATTCAATTAACGATACCTTTGAGTTCGTAAGTATTTTTGAAGAGGGGCCGTGAAGATCTTCTTCTGGTGACGATGATCGCACCTAGTCCGGCCGTCTGAGGTTACCGAATGAGAGGGTAATCCTAGACCGGTGATATGCTGATCCTTTGCCGGATCAGGAAGGTGAGCCACACGGTGACTCAAATCGGACGTCTTCCTTGAAGTGCCTGTCCGATTATTCGGCTCCTGGAGTGGGTAGTCAAAACCGATTACCTAGCTACGTCTATGGTAATCCGCAGAGGGAGATCCTGTGTAACATCAGACTCTGAGCGAGAGGGGGCTGTGAGAAGTTTGGCACCTACAAGTCCCGTGACGGCAACAACCAATTCCTCGAGAAGTTCCTTCCTTGCAGCGGGCGAACGGTTTCCTATGTGGATTGAGTTTCACACACTCGACGTAGGTCCAAGAGCTTCTGCCTGATTCCAGGGAGAAGTCTTCCTTTTATTTCTCTCACGAGCAGAATCGAGAGAGAGAGAATCGAATTCTCGTAAAATCCGTATCGTTAGCGAAAGACCTTTTTTTCATCTTTGGGCCGACGGTATTTCTTTGACGCCTTCGAGCCATCTCGGAGTTTACGGCGGTGCGAAAAAAAGGCGACGAGGAATTCGAGGCGAGAGGGGCATTTTGGGGATACAAGAGGGCGCGCAGCTTTGTGTCGGAGTGTTTCTGCATACACCTATGTACGTGTTATTTAGACTTCTACACATACACATGAGAGTAATTTTTGCCATTTAAGTATTGTAATGGCTTAAATAAATTATAATCATATGGTAAAGGTTCGGTGAATATGGAGGAGAAGAAAGAATTTTCCAACCTAATGCAATATTTTGTTGGGGGGGGGGGTCAAACATGCCAGTGTGGACGTGCAGTCATGAAGAAGAAGGACGCCCTTTCGGTTGACCAATGAAAGAGGGTTTTTTTTTTGTCTAAAAGTTTTATTTAAAAGTTGCAATTGTTGAACATATAAAATTGCAATTGATGAACATTGAAAAGTTGCATTTGTTGAATATTGAAAGTTGCAAATATTGAACATTTAAAGGTTGCAATTGCTGAACATTTAAAGGTTGCACTTGTTGAACATTGAAAAGTTTCACTTGTTGAACATTGAAAAGTTGCAATTGTTGAACATTTAAAAGTTGCACTTGTTGAACATTGAAAAGTTCCCTTGTTGAACATTTAAAAATGCAATTGTTGGACATGTAGGTCTGCATTAATTATTTGCTTATTAATGAGTAGTTCACAATGAATATGTCCTTTCACATCATACCATATACAAAGCATTACAAAGCATAATAGCTTTCTACTGTTAGAGACCAAGTTTAGGAGTAGAAATATTTCCGTTTGCGATCAAGCCATTTTTTTTAGCTATTGCAGGAAAGAACCCAATTTTCACTTCAAGTAACAATTCTGTCCAAAAATGGCTCACAGGCATTTCGAGCCAATAGAGATGAACCAATAGTTGCACGTTCTAGACGTTGTCCTTTCGACAGTTCTTGTGGAACCAAAATACCATGGGAGGTGGAGGGAAGGGGGAAATCTTTTTGGATATTTTTATGATGTTTACGCACTGCTGCGTGTGTGACATTAAAAGTTCTTGCCATTTCACGAGTTCTCTGTTGAGGGTTCGACACCACATGGGCCTTAAGACCTGTTTGTACTCTTGGAATATTCAACACATTTCCGTGCCCTTTGAGGTTAGAATTTTTTTAAATATTAATATGGTACTGTTCCATTTTTTATATTCATAAAGCCTAATATGCCTTATGTGTGTTGTACTTGGCGCCATCACTATGGAAGGGTAGAGCTCTTGGTAGCCGAGTGGATACGGCGTTAGTCTGCCAACGTCGTAGTACTGGGTTCGATCCCGGCATGAACGGACACAAACGTCAGCGCAGGTAGCGATCTTGTTACCGATTGGTGGACGCAGTGTGCTCACACCTGTATTCGGGTGGGTAGATCTTACACTTCTTCTTCATACACATAGCCAATTAAAACACTGATATCTTTCCTCTCCCGTCTTCGCAGCACAACACACACAAGTTTTGTTCCAAGGAATCCTTCCGATGGGTGTCTATATCCACATACATCTGACGCGGAACAGGTCCCTCTGCCCCGGTGCGACGAAGGTTCCATCTGAACGCTGTTTGAGGTCAAAACATAATACCTCCTGGCACCTCTCCCCAAAGAGGTCCAGCCTCTGGTGCCCTCGGGCTCAACAACGATCGCCATACTGATCTTTATGTCCCTTTCATTATCTGGCCGGGATCCGCCTGGGTAAAGGTAGATCTAACCTTTACTATATAAAAAAGGTCTTGTCATTATTATAGCTTAAAAAAGTCCTAGGCATTAACTACAGCTGTAAAAATGCATACAGTTATCTGTAAACAACCTGTACACAATTCCGAACAATTTGGCGTTCACGGTGGTGGTGGTATATGCCAGGTGGTTGTGTGGGCCTATTTTAATTCATATTTCTGCTTTCTTTTCAATTTGTTTCGAAATCATTATTCCAAAAAGTAAAAAAGCGCCCCCATTCCCCCACTTTCTCTCCCGATGCGTTGTCTGCTCCCCTCCCTCACCATTGGACCAGTGAGAGGGTCTGAAAAAGAATGTATTTACGTGATCGGGAGACAGATTAGCCCCGACCCCATTGCATGGTGTCTGCTTGGGTTCAGCCGATAAGGCGAGTTTTATCAATTCGGTCGACGCTGAAGCCTGATTTTCCGGCTCTCCTTGGCTCGGCCGTTCAATTAACCCGCTGGCGCCCGGCATTTTGAGCCTCGCCGTGGGTCCCATTTCGCCTCCTCTATGAACTCTCGCCTAAGCTCATGAACTCGTGAAAGAGAACCAGTTTCGATGCGGGGTGTCATGGGTGGTGGGGGATGAGGTAAGAGGGTTAGGGGGGATTCTGTGTGGGTGGGGGTACTCTCTAATTTGACCTTTTCGTATGGAGAGCGATTCTCAATTTCGACTGGTCTGGTCTGGCGAAGTATTCTTCGAGGCATTCCTGTTCGTGGACGTAGATAGGGTCGTCTTGGACAAATGGCTTGAAGGGGGGGTTAATTACCCCAGTTTGGGTGGGTTTGAGGCCGATCTGATTCTCGATGTATTGGGGGACATAAGTTTTGTTCTTTGTTTCCGATGATTTTCTTAAGGGGGTTCTTTGTTTGAGTTTTTTAAGTACTTTTGTTTGTAAAACCCTGTTTTCTGAAGGCCTGGAGTTGAAAAGCAACCTGTCTACCACACGCCCCCCCCCCGTCTTTTCTAGTGGAATTCCGTAAGCGAGTATTTTGATATGGACTAAATTGTATGGTAGCGATTTGGTGTCTGGTAAAAAAAGATCATGGTATAAATCCGTAATGGATGGTACCAATGTAGTGATTGATGGTTGCTATAGTAACAAAGGGATCAACTTACCTACAATCTAATCCAACGGCTGATTAATGAGTGCCATATTCCATAAAGATAAACTTCGCTTCTATCTAATTCAACGGCTAATTATTGGCTGCCATATTAGCAAAAGGATCAACTTCGCTGCCATTTGATCCAACGGCTGATTAATGGTTGTCATAGTAACAAAGGGATCAACTTCGCTGCCATCTAATCCAATGGCTAATTCGTGGCTGCCATATTGACAAATGAATCAACATCGCTTCCATCTAATTCAACGGCTGATTAGTGGCTGCCATATTGGCAAAGGATCAACTTCGCTGCCATTTGATCCAACGGCTGATTAATGGTTGTCATAGTAACAAAGGGATTAACTTCTCTGCCATCTAATCTAACGGAATATTAGTGTCTGCCATATTCACAAAAGAATCAACATCGCTGCCATCTGATCCAACGGCTGATTAATGGTTGCCACAGTAACAAAGGGATCAACTTCACTGCCATCTAATCTAACGGTTGATTAGTGGCTGGCATATTGATAAAGGATCAACTTCGCTGCCATCTGATCCAACCGTTGATTAAGAATTGCCATATTGCTAAAACGATAAACTTCGCTTTCATTTAATTCAACAGCTGATTAATGGTTGTCATAGTAAAACAGCGATCAACTTCGCTGCCATATATAATCCAACGGCTGATTAATGATTGCCATTTTGCCCAAAGGATCAACTTAGCTGCCATATAATCCAACAACTGATTAATGATTGCCATATTGCCAAACTGATCAACTTAGCTGCCATCTAATCCAGCGACTGATTAATGATTGCCAAATTGTCAAAAGGATCAACTTCCCTGCCATCTACTCCAACGGCTGATTAATGGCTGTCGTAATAACAAATGGATCAACTTCGATGCCATCTAATCCAACGGCTGATTAATGGCTGTCGTAATAACAAATGGATCAACTTCGATGCCATCTAATCCAACGGCTGATTAATGGCTGTCGTAATAACAAATGGATCAACTTCGATGCCATCTAATAACGGCTGATTAATGGCTGTCGTAATAACAAATGGATCAACTTCGATGCCATCTAATCCAACGGCTGATTAATGGCTGTCGTAATAACAAATCGATCAACTTCGATGCCATCTAATCCAACGGCTGATTAATGGCTGTCGTAATAACAAATGGATCAACTTCGATGCCATCTAATCCAACGGCTGATTAATGGTTACCATATTGCCACAATGAAACCCATCCCGTCCCGTTTTAGTTGCCACGAATCCAATACCCACCTTCGGAAGGGACATTTGGAAACCCTCCTAAAACTGTAGTTTCCTCTACCCCTGAGCCATCTGCTGTAATCGTCCACGAATGACGTCATAAAGGGCATCTGGTAAGACGCGTCGTCGCACTCATAATCTTGACAGAAAATAGACGTCCAATTCCTTGAGGGAGGCCACAAATTAAAAAGAAGTGAAATGTATGAGGGTAACACTCCGAGGTTGTTTGATGATATTGAACGAATCGACACAGAAAGGTTAGTAAAGGGGTAAGATATCCCCCTAGCGGAACGAGAATATGTTAATCGACAAAAAAGATGGATTAACCACAACGAATTTGCTCGTATATATACGAGAATCAAATTCCCGACTCTAAATACCTTATCCGAGGATATCAAGGTGCATAAAAATGAAGTATTATGGCACCTCGTAAGTAATTCGTAATTTTTTTTAATTATTTTATAAATATAAATACGGACCCCGAATTCATGAATATTCTAATCTACGAACAAAATCAAAATCCGTAGTTCGGTCATTGACCGCTGTGTGGCTTGAGTGCGCGAGCTACAAGTTGTTTATGTTTACACGCCGTGATCGGAGTGGAAGTTGCTGTGTTTTCGCTGCATTATTTGGTGTATTAGTGTGTTTATCAGAGCTGATTTGTGCTACACTATAACCATGCCACCCGAACATAAAACTATTGAAAAAAGAAAGCGCGTAGTTCTAAGCATTAAACAAAAATTAGAGCTGATAAGGATGCTTGAAGCAAGTGTTGCTGTTCCCCACGTGTGTGATGAATTTAGAGTGAAAAAACAAACCGTGAGTGATATTCGTAAAGCTAAGGACAAGTTAAAAGAATATTTTATTAAAATAGAAGTCAGCGCCAGTCAGGACATGAAGGTGCAGTGTATTCTCGTAAGCATATGAAAAGTTCCTCGTAGCAAGGACCTTGAGGAAGCAGTGTATAAATGGTACGTTCAGCAGCGTTCAGTGAAGGTGGGATTGCGGGGAGTTTAAATCATGACAGCTGCTGATAAACTTGCTCGCCACATAGGTATAAACTGCAAGGTAAGCAGTGGTTCGTTATGGTGTTTTAGGGACCGTCACGGTATTCGTAACACAATGCGGCATGGCGAAGCTGCTAGTGCAGATGAAGGTGCTATTGAGTCGTTCAGGCTTAAATTAAATGATTTAATTAAGCAGGAAGATATCCATCTAACCCAGCTTTATAATGCTGATGAGATGACATTGTTTTGGTGTTCTTTGCCAAGAAATACCCAGGCTTTCAAGGATGAAGAACAGACTCCAGGGGAAAAAATAAGAAAGGAAAAATTCTCAGCTTTACTGGGCGCAAATGCAACAGGTACGCACCGCCTTACACCTGGGGTAATTGGGAAGGCTGCCAAGCCTCGCTGTATGAAGGACTGTATGAGGGACTTGCCAGTGGTGCATTACAACAGTAAAAATGCTTGGTTCAATGCTGCATTTTATTCCTGAAGTAACTTTCAAGAAAAAGTACTCCACATCGCACCTGGGGATGTCAAGGTACTTCTCCTCCTTGATAACGCGCCCGCACACCCTAATGAAGAAAAATTGGTAATCTTTGATGGCAGGGCTCGTGTGATGTTTCTCCCCACCCCCCATCCTAATACAACGTCGCTACTACAACCGATGGACCAAGGAGTCATTGTTTCATGTCAGAGAAATTACCAGCGCAAATATCTTGCTGAAGTCCTAGTGGTTCTCGAGGAAGAAGAAGACACTAGAGGCCTCCGAACTCTAAACAATATAAAAGATTATAACCTCAAGAGTGCCATTTATAACTTTGCATCATCATGGAAAGCTGTTAAGATAACCACACTCCCCAACTGCTGGAAAAAACTGATGCTTGACGAAGATCGCGAGCTAGACTTCCGTGGTTTGAAACCAGAAGATTTTCGTCAGAGTTTGCTGCGTGTTGGTGAGAGAAATGTAACAACTGATGATGTCGGAGACTGGCTAAGGAAAATGATGTTGACCCTGGTTATCAAGGCTTGTCGACGGAGGAGATCGCTGAAACTGTTCTCGCAGGAGAGGAGGAAGAGAGTAATAGCGAGGATGAGGAGGTATCGGTGGCCAGACCCAAGATGTCGGAGGTGCGTCAGGCTCTAGACACACTCATAACTTACGTCGATGATACTACAAACGCTGAAATTTAGGTTTATTATGGACAACTGCGCATATTAAGAGAACTAGTGACACGTAGAATCACTCCTGAAACACAGCAAGACTTTCATAGTTTTGAACGACAGCCAGACACCTCACGTTCACTTTCATACTTTTATCACAGCTTGGCACCAGTAGAGGCACTGCTCCAGAAGGAACCAGCAAGCAATGCTTTAGTGGAGTGTACCAGCTCTTCTGACTCACAGTAATTGCTACTTTGAGCCCCACTATACAATCACGGCAAAAAGAAGATTCATCTCCCCAAATAAGGTAAATAAAATTTAGAATATTATCATGTATTTATATTTTTCTTTGCATTACGTATTTAGATTTTGCAGTCTGTCACGTGTATTTGGGTATTATATGTACTGTATTATACTTTTGTTGACCTTAGTGGTGATTTTCCTCGTATCCCCCCTACAACACTTCAAAACAACGGACAATTCATATCAACGGACGACCTCTACCCTCCCTTTTAGTCCGTAGATAAGAGGTTCAACTGCAATGGGAAGCAGGTTTGTTTTTATACGATGCTAGTCTTGTAAAATCGAAGCCTAGTTACCTCTATGGCTTAGCCTAACCCAAGGCTTGCATTTCGACTTCCATTAGGCGTCATTTTCGCGGTCATTACTTTTGTATTATTATTGTTAGTTTAATGTACCTTATCGTTAAATGATGAATATTATGGAATTGTCAAAGGGGCACCTAGCAATGTTATGATTTTGGGAGTTTAGAAAAGGTAACACTAATAACTTTTAACAGAAGAAAATTTGTGTGAAGTATCCGGTGATGAGAACCAGCATCAAAGTTGGTTTCATAATTTTTGCCCGGGAAACAGTCTCAAAGATGAACCCCACTCGGAACGACCAGTGGAATTTTATTAAGATCTCTTAAAAATAACTGGAAGAAAATCATCTTGCAACCGTTGAACGATTGGCTGAAAAACTACATTCAACTCATTCCACGTTGCATCGTCATTTAAAGGAGATAAACAAGGTTTCACGATTGGGGTAATAGAGTTCGAGCGACTTGTAAAAATGTACAGCTGGAGCAAAGAAGCAACATTTGTATACAATAATATGAGACGTTCTAGACCAGGGGCGGGCAACTTTTTAAGAGTGAGGGCCAGATGAGATTTTTGAGAGAAGGACGCGGGCTGGAGTGACAAACGAAATCTCCAAAGTGACCATATATATATATATATATATATATATATATATATATATATATATATATATATATATATATATATATATATATATATATATATATATATATATATATATATATATATATATAAATATATAAATATATATATATAAATATATATATATATATATATATATATATATATATATATATATATATATATATATATATATATATATATATATATATATATATATATATATATATATATTAGAATACATTATACAAGAATTTTATTGAAAAACACAAATCAGTGAGACGGCTGGTGCTTGTTGCCATGAAGAAGTGTTTCAATGTCCGGCTCGATGGATGAGGTAGACAACAGAAAAATGTCATTGAGGTGGTGGTCCGAGAGTTGGGAACGAAGGTGAGATTTCGTGTACTTCATTTTTGGGAAGAGCTGTTCGCAACAGTAGGTGCTGCCAAACATGGCCACGAGGCGTTGAATATTCGCAATGTATTTTGGAAAATTTCTAGAAGGGAGGACGAGATCGCAGAAGAAGGATTCATTGCAGCGGAAAAAGTCATTAGCATCCTTTGTTTAGAATTGCCTCCTCCACAACTTTGGTCTCCATGAAATCTTTCGTATCTGTGAGGGAAATGCATTTTTGTCTCATTTTTTACTCATTTTAACTGCCAGACGTAAGACTCATTCCCCTCTCCGCTCTACGAGTCTACTGAGACAGAAGCTGTTTGGCAGACTTTATATATTTCTTTTTGGGTCGGGTTTCGCGAGCCGGATTGCAATATTAATGCCGAGCAAGGTGGCGGGTCAGACGCTAAGCCTTCGCGGGCCGGATCTGACCCACCCTTGTTCTAGACAATGGATTATTCCTGGGTAAAAACCAATACACCAGTCGAAACGTGGGCCTCATTGTCCATTTTGAACATATTAACCCTAATCAGACTATCATCAAATTGTTTTACTCTGGTCACTTGGACCGTTTACATGCCGCATTCATTTGAAGGATAAAAAAGGCCAGCATAAATCAATAGAAGGAGATTGCTCTTTCACCAAGGCAACGTGCGATCTCATATCGCTAAAGATACCATACAAATAGTTAACAATTTGGATCGGTAACTAATAAGTCTTCTTCCATACTCACTCGACTTAGCCTCATCAGATTACTTTTTTTTTAAGAGTTTAGCGAATCACCTGAAGAGAATGAAGATGTCAACCCTAAAGAAAGGTCGAAATAACATTAACTTTTTTAAATCAAAATTAAACGCTTTTACAAACATGGTATTAAAGTTATTAGAAATATGGAGATTAGTGGTTGATGCTAGTGGAAATTAGATTACTTATTTAATTTAAAAAAAGCTGATTTAAATATAGATAATTTTAGAGTTTCTTAATTTATATCCATAAAATAATAATAAAAATACCGCCTTATTTTGGGATAATCTAGCATTTTATCAATTTTCACGAGATATTAATAACCTTTGTCGACTCTATCATCAGCCTGATTGATACTAATCGACTAAAGGCAAAATTATCAATTATTGTCAACTTAGTTAACAGTAAAATGATTAACTCCGTTAGTGAATGTGAAAGCGAAGAGCGGTTACCTTTACAAGTGGGAGAAAAAAGTATGGTACGCATATCTGAAGGGGCTTGCTTGCCCCCACCATGATTAGAGAGAATGTGCCCCTGATAAATCACACTTGTAAACATTTTCCTTCAGATTATTTTCCCTCCAGGATCCCCGATACACGGCTTAGATGAAGACTTCGAGTAGATTAATGTTCTGATTGAGCTGAAGTGTATAACAAGTGTGTGAAGGAGAGTGAGGGTGGTTTTCTAATTCTACCTTCTACACATTTTTTGCAGCCTAGGGTATTGTTATATGCCTACAGTAGTGAAAATGTACTTAGTAATGATGATGTTTTGTATTTGTTTGTTCTGTAGCATGGTATTGGCGCAGCCACCCTCGCTCTACGCCAAGTGCCAGCTTTCACTCAACCTCAAAGAAGCTCTCCATTCACGCGAGCTGCAGCCACTTGACTTGAGCAGCCGAGAAGAATTCCAATTTGACCTCGTTAATAATAAATAATATACTAATCGTGAGCGTGTTTGCATAACCAACTGCTCTATTAGTGATCCCCCCCCCCCACTCAACATGCTACACTCTTTCAAGTCTGCATCAAACAACATCATCGCTGAACAGAATTCCTACGCACACGTATGGCTCTTCGAAAAAAAAACACAGCTAGCAGTCCTCTACTATAAACAGGGATGCGAGCTCCTTCTTTTCTTATGTTCTTATGTCTGCAAAAAAAAAAAAAAAATCCGACTGGCTTTTTCGCATCTACCAGCACCGACTCGTTATTCGAGTTGCAAGAGCAGAGGACCTACGTGGCTCCCAAGACCATCATTCTGCGGTACTACGAGCCTTATGTTTATCAACGAGAGTAGAACCTCATTAGAAACATCACTTTGGTGGGACAGAAGCCCACAACTCTGTTCAGCAGCTCCAAGACGCCGCGGGTGTCGATTTCCCGGTGGCACACCTAAGACAATGCGTTTTCATTCATCTCTGTATTCACATAACACATATCCTAGAAGTGCTGGCGGAATTTCAACCCCTTCGAAAGCTTGGCTACCTAGGTCCGTTAGGTAGCCAGGAGCTAATAGCCGCTGCCGCCTACAATGGTCCAACTTATCGAGATTCCTGCAGCTCTCCCGCCGTCAAGGAAGGCCCATCGCTGGTAGACAAGATGGACCAACTTATCGAGGCGTTCCAGAATCTGGCCAAAGAGCTGCGAGGTAAAAGTTTGTTCCGAAGTAAGAGTCCTGGCTTCTGCTTACGCTCTCGGTTCTAGAATCGGTCTGGCTCTTCCCAGACGAGAGATCCTGCGAGTGAGTCATGAGGCTGGTGCTGGTATCACTAGAAATTCAGAGGTGAGGCCCATCCATGGCCTGTGGTATCCATGTGGAAGGAAACCAATGACTATTTTCACCTGTTTCCTCCAAGGAGCACTCTACATCCACCTTGATCCCCCCATTCGTTGTCAGTTTCTACCCAAGAGCGTCCTTCTGTAGTCTTAGATGTTTCAGCAGCAATCAGTCTCACCACTGTACCGCATCCGGAAAATTCACGGAAATTTAAATACCCCGACTTCACCATTCAACAACCGGAAATCTACGGGAAGTGACAACCATATTACACGATGAAATACAAGAACGTAACCTTACCTCGTCAGAGTTGTCATTCCCCTCTCCACACCCCATCTTCGGCCCCCTCCTGCCACACTACCAGCTCCACCTTAAGGACACCCTCGTCCGGTGAAGTCCATTAGCCTGCCTCCGCACTCACCGTAGGGACGATGCAAGGCTCGAACCCCTGCATCTTTATCCGGGATCCAGATACGGGACTAAACTTCATCAACAGCTGCTCTACCGTCTCCATTTTTCCGGCTTCGCCACAGGACAGACGTCGATCTCCGATGGTCTCCTAGCTAAAAAATATCTCCCGTCATCCTATCTCAGTCTATTTTAAGAAACTTTTCCCTATCTCTACCTTTCCCGGACAGTCTCTCCTTTGACTGTTCTTAGTTGCGAACGTCAGCTATCTCATATTCGGGGCCTACTGCCTGCAACGCTTCTCGCTTGTCCTAGACATACAAGAGTGTGCTTTCACGGGTCGAGTCTCCGGAAGCGTTATTCACGGTATTATTTCCCCCCGCACTACGCGGTTCACACTTAACGCACGTTTTCAAGGTCTTGACTTCCCAAGGTTCAACAGGCATCATTTCAGCCGTGCATCAAACAATACATGCTAAATATATTGCATATTTAGAAACCTTCTCAGACCTAACTTCAACCTGGTTGTATGCACAGCCACAAAAGCACTCTAACAAAAGAATCAGTCACACACCGAACACAAAACCCTCTCTCGCGATCAAACTGACGATTCCCATCTAGCACTGCTTGGCAGCAGCAAGCTCATACAGTCTCCTCTCGTGGCACGGCTCCATCGGACGCTCATAAGTCATTTCTGAGGTGTGTTTAGACGTTAACACGACGACGACAGGTGCTCTTTATGACCAAAAAGCGCGTCAAATTTCTCTTAAACGATATTCGTTCACGACATTTTCAACCTTTTTCCAACGGCAAAAAAAATCCTTACTTCCTTGACCGGGTGTCAGAAGGCAGCTGTTTATTCCGCGCGCTATTCGAGGTTTTCTCGGGGAAAAAAAAAAAATATATATATATATATACACACACTTAGCGACGAAATATTCATACACCAAGCAATATTCAGTATTTGCGATTATTTCTTGAAATTGGTAGGTTCCATGACGGCATGTTGAATATATATTTATAAGAATATGGAAAGGAATGCAAAACATGTGTTTCAGAACTATTAATGTAATATAACAATTCCAGAACCGGAATATTACAAAAAGCTACATATTCAAAATGATTCGTACAGCGGGGAAATGTCAACATAACCACCATATTAATAGTTAATTGCATGGCCTTTCATCTTTACAACTTCACGCAATCGTTTTCTAAAATTCTTTATTAAATTTGAATATGTTTCAGTTGAGATTTTCATCCATTTTTCAATGGCCACAAACTCTAATTCATGAAGATTTCTTTGGAGCCCGACGAGTTATCTTAACTTTCAATTCGTCACGTAAATTTTCTATGGGATTCATCGAGGGCCATGGCAATGTTGTTATCTTATTTTTCCGAAGCCATTCAGCCACAGTTTTAGATGAATGCTTGGGGCCATTATCTTGTTGGAAGGTTAACCTTCGTCCTAGCCCAAAATCTGTAGTTGATATTTTCTGATTTCCATCCAATATATTTATGTAGTCGTCAGATTTCATTCTTCCTCGTATTGGAACTAATATACCTGTCCCATTAGAGTTAAATCAACACCAAAACATTATGCAGCGCCTCCATATTTAACTATTGGTATTGTGCTCTTTGGGAGGAAGGCTTCACCTTTCTTGCGCCAAATCTTCTTAGCATTATTATGGACGAAAAGTTCGATTTTTATTTCATCGCCCCAAAATACACGTTGCCAAAAGCTGTCTTTATCTACGAAGCTTTTTGCAAAATTTATGCAAGCAGCAATATGACATGGCTTGTGATAAGGTGTCCGTGGCGGTCGATATCCATTCAGTTTATTTTTATTTCAACAACATCTTATCCTACGTGTACTTACGCTGATGCCTTTCGTATCTAATTATTTAGCAATGTCGTCCAATACAATTCTTGGGTTCGTATTAACACCACGACACAATTTTCGTACATTTCTCGTTGACATTTGTGGTTTTCTTCCACGCCCAGGCAAAGTTTCCGTCGTACTACCTTCTTTAAACTTCTTTATAACAGATTGTGCCGTTGATCTATGTAGAGCCAAACGTTTTGATATAATGCTGTAACTGTTTCCCGACTTGTAGGAGTCAATAATCTTCTGCCGTAAGTCAACACTGAGCTCCTTCGTTTTTGCCATCGTGCTGGCAACAAGAGACTCACAAGGATGATACGTGTGTGCTCCACGTAATGTTTTTAACTAAGTAGCAAGGGTATTTCTAGAACATTCCGGTGGGGGAATATTCTGGAATGCTCTATACATGAAATACATTGCTTGAAACGTGTATAATTATAAAATTAATTATGATTTCCTCCCTGTACCAATAATTTTGACTATGTAGCTTTTTGTAATATTCCGGTTCTGGAATTGTTATATTACATTAATAGTTCTGAAACACATGTTTTGCATTCCTTTCCATATTCTTATAAATATATATTCAACATGCCGTCATGCGACCTACCAATTTCAAGAAATAAGCGCAAATACTGAATATTACTTTCTGAAGGAAAAATTTCGTCGCTAAGTGTATATTTAGCCACATCTAACCACAATAAGAGTTGGGTGTCCTGGCAAGGTTGGCAAGCTTAGCAACCTCATGATGACGGCACATGGCAACCTCCTACCATCCAGGGCCTATATAGTTGTCAGGAACAGGGAAGTCAGAATCTCTGCCCCCCTCACTCCTCGCCAAGTGCCAGCTTTTACTAAACCTCCAAGAACTCCCCATTCACGTGAGCTGCAGCCACTTGACTTGAGCACTCAAGAAGAACTCCAACCTGACCTTGTTAATAATCAATAATATATTAATCGTGGGGTTGTTTGCATAACCAACCTCTCCACTATACTCTTAGGGGTCGCTTATAAACACGGTTTAAACTAGCTCTTTAATAGCTCAGGGATGGTCGATAGGAATAAAGCTTCCGTCCACTGATCTCAGCCAGACACAGGTAGTGATATGAATTTCGCCATCATTATGACCTTTTTTCCGACCGATCAATTCCTCCTACACCTTGCCCCGCAATGGGAATGCTGGGTGGAGCGTGAGAAACCAGGTTGTAGCTGAGATCTGGAAGATTACATTCCTCCCGGGCTCAAAGCACCACAGGTAAACCTGCAAATATATTTCTCCCACACATTTTTACTTCCTCCAATCACCGATTTCATTAGAGATCTCTCATTACAAACTGGTGATATTTTCGTAGGTTTTCTGAATTTGAATTATTTTTATTATTTAGTTTTTGCCACAGCGGTCATGAGAGCTAGTGACTGCCATTTGTATAACGCGAATAAAGGTCTGACTCATCCAGAGTGTTAAGACGTATATGAATGTGTACAGGGGCGTCATGAAAGCCAAAATTCAGCGGGGTCACAATTAAAAAATTTAAAAAAATCTAAAAGGCTTAAATTCACAGATTAAATGCTAATCCATTAAGAAATAATATTAATAATCCCACATAAGAAAGCGACAAATGATTGGATATAATGATTGAAAGGATGAAGAGGAGTTTCTTTCTCAGGCCATCCGTCTACTAAAGGACGGATGGGGGTTGACTTTTTGTGGTATGATCAATTACAATTTTGAAGAACACATTTGATTCATACTAAAAAATGATCATAACTACATTTTATAGTATTAAAAATAATAGTAATAAAAGAAAAAAATATATATATTAAAAAGTCTAGATACAAAAAATCTGAGGGGGCACGAGCCCCCCAGTTTCTATTGGCATGACGCTTATGAATATGTACGTTTTCGTGAATTTATACATGCTCTGTGAACATGTTCACCCAGAGCATGTACATAGAGCGCCCGAACTCAAAGGATCGTTATCAAGGAGAAAGGGTTAATTAGGGATTGGAGAATTAAGAAAAGGTCCGACCCATCCAGAGCGTTAAAAAGCAGACGAATGTGTACGTTTATACGTGCACATGTTCACATAGAACACGTACACAGTGCCCAAACTCGAAAGATCGTTATCAGGGAAAGACTTAATTAGGGATTGGGGAATTAAGAAAGGGTCCGACCCATCCAGAGCGTTAAAACGCATATGAATGTATAAGTTTATACGTTCACATGTTCACCCAGAGCACGTTCACAGAGCGCCCAAACTCGGGGAGTTAAGAAAAGGTCTGACCCATCCAGAGCGTTAAAACGCATCTGAATGTGTACGTTTTCCTGTGCACATGTTCACTCAGAGCACGTACACAGAGCGCCCAAACTCGAAAGATCGTTATTAAAGGAAAGGGTTAATTAGGGATTGGGGAGTTAAGAAAAGGTCACCGCAGTCGATATTTATGACCCTTAGGCACGTGCCCCCCTACCCGTACCGATACCCTCGCCCCATTTCCTGTCTCTTTATGTTTCTCCTTTTCTCTCTTCGACTATTTAGTTATGCATTTATTTCATTCGTTCTTCCTTCTATCGTTCGTTATGTATTTCCTCCTCTAGATGTTTCTTCTTTCTTCATTTTCTTTCTTTCTATCTTCCTAAGTGCTCAGATGTACCTTCACCACTGTTTCTTCCCCTATTCCTTCTTTATTACCGACTCCCCAACTGTGCCGCTTCCCACAGACCACCCCCCAATCCTTCGCCGGTTATTTTATAGAATGGAAAATATATCAATTAATAAAATTAATTATAATACTTTACAAATTACTCTAAAGTAATTTTTGTATAATTAATTCAGCCTCTAATAAGAGGAGAATCCCATCGTGACGTCATCAGAGTTAAGCTGTAAATACCCTTCGCCGGCTCATATATAAAAGGATCTTATTGAAAAAATTAGTAACTATCTTTTTATAAATGTCATAAATAAATTATTTATTTTTAAATGGGTTTGATTCGACTCTTATTATTATTAGTTATTTTAGTAATGTACACTTCTGTTTAATAGAATTTACTCGTTAAATGAAAGATTATTTAAAAAAATTGGTTTATTTCTAAACGAAACAAATATTTTGACCATTTTTGTAATACATTTTATAACAATTTAGTTCTAATGCTAATAAAAATAGGCTTATTTACATCGAAGGGCTATAGTGGTCTACCAAAGTAAACTAGTAGTTAAAGGTTACCATGACAAAAAACAAGATTGAAAACCACTGAGCTAAACGATGAAATAGAGAAGAGAAAGAAAATACAAATATAAGCAATAGATAGAGCGAAGAAGAAAAACAAAAATAAAACATACACATTTGCTTTCACGCAGTTAATGAATGGCGGTAGAAGAGGGCAAAAAGTAAGGGAAATATGAAGAATAAAATATAATCTAAAAAATAATTACATAAACAAAGAAAATAAATAAAAATGAGATGAAGAAACAAAGAAAAGCAGAATGAAACAAACGAGTAAAACAGTGTGTGATAGAAATAAAAACACATATGCATACATAATTAACATTACAGCAGAAAGATCCTACAATTCTCAGCAAGGAGGTAGGTGAGGAACACGACATGTTCAAATACAAGACGTAAACGGTTGTGGAGATGAAAGAAGAAAAATACGAAATAACAATTGAGAGATATTCTACACCTGATCTTCTGGCAAAGTTTGGGGCATTGTATTTTAAGTTACGGCTAGGGACATATTTTATGCCCGCTGTTGTAGATAGGGGGGGAGGGGGAGGGAAAGATGCCAAGACCCCTCCGCCCACAAAAAAGTAGTGTAGCTGAGTTACGAACAGTTTCTTGCGACACCGGACCACTGTTGGCGAGCGGCGAATCCACTGTGCCATCCTGAGTCTCTGGAAAGACTCATTCCTGCGTTGCTGGCCTTCTGATAGCTAGCAACCAGTCCACTGCACTGTTGGCGAGCGGCGAATCCACTGTGCCATTCTGAGTCTCTGGAAAGACTTATTCCTGCGTTGCTGGCCTTCTGTTAGCTAGCAACCAGTCAACTGCGCTATACTGAGTCTCGAAAAAGACTCATTCGAGTGAAGTTTTTAAACCGCTCGCTTGCACTTCTTGGCACCCTACACTGTTGAGAGCCATGTATGAGCATCAGGTGGAGTTTCAGCAACCAAAATACTGTTGGCATTTTAGAGGTCTGCATTCCCTTCTGCTCAATGCAGGTAGGTCGATATTCAGGAATATATTTTCCACACATTTTCTCCACTCCATCTTTGCCACCTTCCTACAGATCTCTCCTTACAAACTTTCGTCGGGGGATACATTTGATGCCGTGGGTATGTCCTCGTTAGCTTTTACTTCTTAGTCTTTTAAGCAATAATAATTATTTCGCTGTTTAAAATCTGTAAATATATACTTTTAGTATTATTATTTATTACCTTCATAGTAGGCAAAAATACGGTTTTATCTTTGTTTTTAAATAAAATGTGCGTGATATTTACTAAAGTTTTATCAGTACACAGTCATTCATTATTAATAAATTACCGACATGCCGAGACGATTTTACGTACATGGGGAGCAGAATCCGAATCTATAGAGGAAGACGGGGGAGAAGAAGAGAACTAGAGAGAATAGAGAGAGAAGGACAGAGAGTGAGTAAGGGGCGCATATGGATAACCAAAAGTGAATATTTACAGAGAGCCACAGAGGGTTTTAACAATATGATGAATTAAACTGAAAAACAGACGGACAAAAAAGGGACGAGAATATACAGAAATGTATGAATATACATATGTATCGACGATAATACAGATATGTTATCTCCGCGTAATCTCAGATAACCCGATAGAGTCAAATAAATGTAAACCAGAGAGACAAAAAAATGAATGTAAACATTTAAAATAGGTGTACATACCTGTCTACATTTATTTCTCAGTTTGGACCTACTGATTAACGTGGATTCTGAACCAGGGGTATCTACAGTGTATGGCAGCCATTACGAAGCCGAACTGAATCTTAACCCCATCCGGCAACTAACCATATACAATGTAGCTTAACTTCGCTAAAATCGGAAGCAGTGTTTCCACTCGGCAAAGTCATAGCCCTCAGGGTATGAGGTTCTTGACTTTTTCTCCCAGGCTTTCTGTACAAATTTATTATGAAAATCTTATTTTTTTCAAAAGGAGAAGGGATTTAAAATACCGGGTGTTCTGGCTAAAATTGGAAGTTTTTATTCAAAGTATCCGCCCTTAGCTTCCACCACAGCTTCAGGACGGCTACAGGACCTGGGACATGGGATCCTCACTGTGTCTCTGGGAAGATCTTCAACACCTACTTGATCTTGGCCACCAGTTCGGTTTTGGGCTTGCAGGCATAGCGGTTAGTGTCTTTCACAACCGTGTCTCACACACAGTCAATCCATGGGATTACAATCGGTTGATCTAGGAAGCCAGAATGTGGGCTCGTGAAGTCTTTAAAAATTCTCCAACAACCACTTCTGACACTTTCCGGAGGTATGGCTTTCCAGCAACCTTCTCCGACCACAATCTCCAGCAGCTCCATATAGCCGTCTGAATTGAACCTGATAACTTGCTCAAACATGTGGGGTAGCATGTATCACCCTCATTGAAGACACACCCACAAACCATCACAGTTTGGGGGAACTTGGTCTTCACGATACGTGGAACGTTTCATGGATTATAGGCAGGCCACCTGTTCTTCTGAGTGTTGTGTAACTGGTCCTAGTAGAAGTTCTTTTTATTAGAAAAGAACCAGACTGTCCCTAGCTCAACAGGATGCTTCGGATTGTTAAGGAGTTTCCTTGACTTTGTTAAGCGGTTTTCCTTGACTTTGGCTGTCAGAATTTGTTCAGGGTCAGATTCATAGTGGTAACTCCAACACTCATCTCCCTTACCAAAGCCCGGAATTCCTTGCACTGGTCTTGCATAACCTTCTCCTCTAGTTGTAGGATGAATTTCAACATATGTACGCTGTTAGAACGTCTTCTGTATTCCTTTCTGCTGGCCATGTCTGCGTAGTCTCCGTTGCAGTTGCTCCTGTCACGTCTTACAGTTTTTCCAGTGTTAACAAAGCATTGAGCACGAGTTATGATGTTGGCATTTTGATACCCAGCACCAATTATATTAGGGTACAGGTAATTCTTTTAGAATATTCAGATCGCTTCCAGTCCCCCATATCAGCTAACATTTTCTCAACTAATACTTTACTATGTATGATATCCAACCCCGTTTACTGTTTACCGATACATCAACCTATTTCTGTAAAATGAGACATTAATAATCGTTAAATTTAACACGAACACCCTGTACATAGATGCTCTCAACAGCTGGGAGAAGTGAAACTCCGGAAAACTCAACGAGATTCTCGACTCCGCGAGTCAGTGGGGATGAAGCTCCGTCCATTTGAATATAAAACGAATACTTCACTCTACATTCAATCATTCAGTTCAGTTGAGTCAAGTATTAGGTGCACCGTTATTTGCCGTCCATTTAAATTCTTGAGTTCACAATTTATATAAGTTCAGACTTAAATATGGAATATCACCTCGAAGTCACTTGCTAAAAGCTTCATTACTTACTCGTTGCCAGATTTCTCTTGATTGCAATCACCAATTTCTAACTAAGTAAATTACTAGTTTCAATAGTTTGTTAATTTTGTTGAATTAATAATTAAGTTGTTTTAATAAGACATTAATCTCGACTTGTGAAAATGAGTCTGACTAAATTACAACGGACTAGTTGTAAAACGGACCCCAAAGGAGAGAAAGTGGTAACTGAAATTGAAGCCTACCACAAACTATGTTATCAAATACAAAACAGCGGACACTTGAACCACTGAAAAAAACTGGTTACTAGTATTCTTGAATTACCACAAAGCTGGTTTTCACGAAGTTCTGACACCGCTATCACCAAGAAGTTACCATAAAACTAGCAACTGTCATCACTTACCACATGCTCAATATAAATCTATTTGCCAGCACAGCAATCATATATTTCCCAAATTTTCCGGACATTAAATTAGGACCATTTTCAGTAGCTAAAACAAAACAGAAAATTATAAAAATCGAAAGAAAACTAAAAGCCATGTAGGGATGTAGCAAAAATTAATAAGTTTCCAATAGAATCAATACAAGTGTTAAAGGTTAAAATAGATCTAAATTGCATGTATTCAAATGGAACATTAAAAAAAAACAACAATATAAATACATGTAGAATATAGAAAAGTGTGGTAAAAGTATCAAAAAGTGTACAATTAAAGTTAATTAAATTTTAAAAAGAGCTAAAATACATATAAGTTTTCAAATGAAAGAGTAACTAAAACAAAACATGTAGAAAATCGCAAACTGATAAAAATTGATGCGTTAAGAAGTTTACAATACAACTAAATGTAATTAAAACAAGGAAACAGCTTTTAGAGTAGAAGTTAAGAGAATAATATAGAAATGGAAAAGACAAAGAACAAAAAAAGGTCGTGTTGGTTGTTTTAAATATTTTACTTGGTCATTTTAAGTTAAGATGCTTGATAGAGAACTTGCAATCTTTGAGTTTAGGCTGTAGTTTTTTAAAATACAATCCTTCTAAGTTGAACCAATGGTTAGTTCAACACTAATCCCTTGATAAGCAGAACACTAATTCGACTTCTGACCCAAAATGTCTCTCCGCACCACTCTCCTAATTAAATTCCGACTCGTAAATCTGTGTGTTCTTAGGTTAAGCAATCTTTATGTGATCATTATTCTGCGAGAGCTCTTGAAGATGAGGGATGACTTTGTTGAAATGGTTTCGCAATAAACTGGTCCAAAATACTCTGATTTTTCATGTGCATATATATATATATATATATATATATATATATATATATATATATATATATCTAGAGCACTGAACATATTTCCCTGTTACACAGTCCATGAACTCGGGTATATTATACCTGATTTTGGAAAATAAAAGAAAAATAGTAAATATACAAATTTATTAATCCTATCATGTACACACTAACTATAAGGCATGTAAATGCTAATTAAACTATTAAAAATCTGTACTTACTTTAAGAAAGGTATATTATAAAAATACATAAAAAACAGTCAAAAAGTGAAACTTTTTCAATAATTTTGGTCAAAAATTTACCCCCCAAAAAACTCTTCCATAGAATTCGCTCAAACGTTGGCACAGGCCTCCAAGGATGTCAGGCTCTCCTCCCAGGGACTCACCATGACACTGACGATGCACACACTGTAGGGAAGAGAGTGGGAAAATAACTCTTTTTTTTAGTGCACCAAAAATGACTAATTGTTCAATATAATGTTTTTCTGTTATGAAACCCCTTGAAACCACCTGAAAATGACTACTAAGATACCATGCAGCCTATGACCTATGACCGCTCACACCAAGCATCTCCATTGGTGTCTATCCCTGGCAACCTCCTGCCCCTGATATAGAAACCTTTCTTCATTATTTTCCACTATTTATTGGTATGAGATTGTGGTGGCTAATAAAATGAACCTAATGGTTTCATTATATAAATCTAACACATTTTCACACACTCACACGAAAAAAAAACACTTCATGCTTATTACCTACCTCAGCCTCAGACGGAATCACAGCAGCAAGGAAAGTAGTGGCTCGGACAGACAAGTTGGCGGCAACTGTGACACCTGAAGCGTGTCTTTTTGTCTGCCTTTGACTGACACTTGCTGCACCGTATCATGGGCTCCATCATCTCAGCTGCCGATGTTCCTGCACCTAGAGCAGTGCCAGAGGGGAGGTTGAGGGAGCATACCTGTCTGACGATCAGCTTCACCTGCCGAGGATATGTTGGAGTGTTGAGTCGTTCCTCAGCTGAGGGCCTGTTGAGTTGCAGGGCAAATTCGTGCATGTACTTCCGTATCTGCATGGCGCTGCTTCCTACCCTGGCAGTGTTGCTCTGGTAAATGATCCACGAATTTATGATACTTGCATTCAGCATCCCAAAGAACACACACAATGGCCAGCTATTTGTCTTTCTGCTGCAGTTATAAGTTGCACACATCTGATCAAATGTGTCGACTCCTCCTCCTTTTGTTGCATTATAGAAGTCAATGATATCAGGCTTCCCACTGACATTATCCACCGATTTCTATGTGTACATACTTGACAGCAGGAGCACATTCTTTTTGTTTGTCTGTGTCCTAGGGATATATAAAAACAAGTGACATATCTTGTTCGCCCTCACTGTCCCCACCACTGTCAGCCCTTTACTGAGCATGTCCTCTATGAGGGGCACAGAGGTGAACTACGAGTAGTTGTCGGTGGCAATGTTTCTGTTGGTTTGGCGGTAGAGACGTGTGAGGTCTTTGGTGAACATGTGGCCGAGTTGCAATTCATGTCTTGCTGTTGTGCCCTGTTTCTCTATATAGGGAATAATTTGCAACATGTACTTATTTTCCACATCGTTCACCATAACAATTTTTATCCGATATTTTGCTGGCTTATTTGGGATATACAACCTAAAATGGCACTTACCTACTAAAAGCCAGTAATTGCTCATCTACTTCGAGGTTTTCGTGGGGTGTGTAGTAGGGTGATGAAAAATAGTGGACCATCCTGAATTTGAGGGATACCATCTAATATGATTCTGTATGTTATAAAAACACTCTCTGCAAAATTTTAGACAAAATAAATAATATTCAGAGGTCGCGCCCACTCTTTAAAAATATTTAAGAAAATGAAAATTGAGTGCGAAACCTAAGTTTGTAATTTTCTTTCAATTTACAGGTTAAAATATATAGCAAGTGTTAGTATAAATTTAAACTAAAATACAGGGAAAATAAACGATTAATTTTATGTTGAATATAGACCTGTTTTATACTACTAGTGAGTCCTAACCCTAGGAGTAAGTATGAACTGAGCAGTAGGACACTGCCACTGAGGGGACTGAGCTCAGTGTGTGTTCGGCATTGTCAGAGTGAGGTGTTACTGTGTCTTTCTCTCAATTAATTTGTCGTCTTGTTATAAGCATGACATGAAGCAAAACTGATGTATGGCTGATTGGCCAACAAATAGATACATTAAATCAAAGTGTGTTGCCATCAAATAAAGGAGTACTTTCCTTATTCATGAATTACAGAAATTCTAAAAGCAAACCCGTTAGAGAAGCTTTAACTTCAACTGTTAATGATGTGATGAAAGTTTGGCAGAAGGCAGCAATACTAAAAACGTAGAAATAAAAGGCTGTAAAGAAACCAAGCAAATTGCACGATGAGTGGCAAATGTTGAAAAGAGCAAAAGAAAGAAATCAAAGTTTTCAATAGCAAAAGACAATAAATGGAAGGAAAGTTTGTGACAATTATTTGATATTGCGCATGACAAGGCTGATGAACGAATAACTATTGAAGAAGATAGAGAATTTCTACATTTACAGAGGGAACGTGGTAAAGGTAAGATCATGGGAGTAAATAAGGAAGATGAAAAGCGCAGAAGTGCTGATCTAAACCAGCCTTCAACATCTAAACAAGGGCCACCAAGAAAGAAGAAAAAAAATTATTAATGAAAATCTACTATCTCCAATAGATGTGTCTAAAGTCAGTGATCGATCTGCTTCTCTAATTCTTATTCCAGTTATATCAAATGTGGGGATAAATCCTGAAGATTACAGCGTCAGCTATTCCTCACTTCGTAGAGCAAGACAGCACGGAAGTAAAAAGATGAGTGGAAATATCAGTAGAAGCTTTGAGACTGACAAACCATTGATTGTACATTGGGATGGCGAGCTTTTAGAAGATATTACTGGGGATGAAGTATTCGATCGTCTTCCAGTTGTAATATCTGGTAGTGAAGAAACATAACTAATTGGTGTACCAAAGATAGATCATGGAACAGGCAAAAACACTGCAACTGCTGTATATACAGGAATTTGTGATTGGAATTTAACAGAGAAGGTAAAAAGAATGTGCTTTGATACAACAACATCAAACCCAGGGCGTAAAAATGGAGCTTGTCTCCTAATCGAACAAAATATGGAAAAAGATTTGCTATGGCTTCTTGAGGACACCATTTTTTAAAAAATCCTCTTAGAATCAGCGGTGGTCCCTACATTACGACCATCTTCAGGTCATAACATTGAGGTATTCAAACGATTTAAATCAAACTGGAACACACTGGACTTGAAATCATTTGATTTATTACAAAACTTTCCTCAGCAAGAAAAGGAAGAAATGATTGCTTTTGCATCCAAACAACTGAGTGAACAGCAACCTCGTGATGATTATAAAGAGCTTTTAGAACTGACAATAATCTTGCTACGCGGTACTCCATCCACTGGAATAAATTTCAATAAACCAGGAGCTTACCACAGTGCACGTTGGATGGCGAAGCTGATATATTCGAGAAAAATCTTTATGTTCAAAAAGCAATTCAAAATAACAGAAAAACAAGAGAAAGGTCTGAAGGAAGTTTGTTGGTTTTCTGCTTCAATTTATATCAAATATTGATTCTCTGCTCCCAGTGCTGCAAGTGCTCCACGTAATGATTTATGTCTACCCAAGAGCCTTAAAAATTACACAAGTATAAATGAAGAACTAGATAGCAGAGTTTTGCAAAAATTTTAGAATCATTTGTTGTACTTGTCAGAAAAGTTAGTTGCTATGGCTTTGTTTGACAATGAAATCAGTCATGAGACAAAACAAAAAATGAAAGAAAACTCTTACAACACCATCAAACCCAGATCCACCAAAGAAAACACAAGTAGCTATTGAAACTGTGGAAAAGAAGAAAATTCAAGATTTTGTTATGACTAATACAATGTTATTCTTTGAGATTATGAGTTTATAATCTTCTTTTTTGGACAAACTGGTGGAAGATTGGCCTCAAGAAGAGAGTTTTGGGGTGGCAAAAATATTGTTAACCGCAATGCAGTTGTTAATGACATTGCTGAAAGAGGAGTAAAACTGATAGAAGATTACAACAAAATTCTCACTAATGATGAACAAGAGAAACAGTATTTGCTGCAAGTTGTATAAAATTACAGAAAAAACGTCGTACATAAAACAAAAAAAGGACTAATATCTCTTACTAAAGAGTAAGATGTAAATTTGATACAAAAAACTATATCAAGTTTAATCTGAATCATGATGTAATAAATGAAAGAAAAGTGGTATACTAGACCTCCTGAGGAACTTCCACTTAAAAAAAAGTAACGACACACTTGCTGATACCTCCTGGGTGTCTTGGAAATCAGCAAGTTTTCAAAAAGCGGGCGCGACCTTAAGATATTTGAATTTTGATCTGAACTTTGGCCAGGGTCATTTTTTTTCTAACAAAAATTCATTTGAGATGGTATCTTGGGGTTGCTAAACAAAAAAAAAATTACCTCCATTTTGCATCACCCTAGGCCATAAACATGTCCCACATAACCCTGACTGGGGCGAATTTTTCAGTGCCCCGCCTCTGCTCCCGTGTGGCTATGTCGTCAAACCTGAGGCAGTACAACAGGAAGCGAAAACGCACCTCAGACATTGTTGCCTTGTAGAAAGGAGCCTCTGCCACAGGGCACCACAACTCTTTAGTATTCAGGTGGTTATCATTTCTGTAACTACTGAATATAAGGAAACCTAGCAGGGCACGTATCTCTGCTGCTGTTGTTTGCTGTACAGTCGCTGTCTGTCTCCTGTAACTCCTGGCAACAACATCAACCTTCTTGTTGGTGAACTCCACAATCAGATTCACCATGACATCAGTTACAAACAGGCGAAAACACTCTTCAGGTGTGGTGGCAGTAGCAGTCGATTGTGTGGGACCTGGCATAATTGATGCAACAATATTTCGGGCTGCTGCCCTGGTTGCTGCAGCTACCTGATGCCTTGTGTGCCATACATAGCCTGAGCGACTTTTGACTGTTGCAGAGTGAAAAGTCATTAGTAACTCACCATCGTCTGCACATCGTCAACGTTGTCACTAGCGAGCAGCTGGAGCAGCAGCAGAGGTTGAAGCAGGGGCAGCAGCAGCATAGGTAGCAGCAGGGATGGCAGCATGAGCAGCAGGGGTAGCAGCAGGGATAGCAGCAGGAACAGTAGCATCAGAATAAGGGTCGTCAGGGTCATCAGAGCCTGATGACACAGCAGGGTACTGTCAGGAACAGCAGCAGAGTTGCAGGATAGGCCAGCACTAGGCTTATCGGCTGTGGTGACGTGGGTAGAAGGTGAAGGGGTGGGGGAGACGCCTAGGCCCCTTTGTCTTTCCACCACTCGTTTTTGTTTGCTTGCGTCGGCGAGGAACGTCTTCTCCAGATGCACTGTCTGAACTTTCAGCCATTTCATGTGGCTCTAGAACATAGTTTTTATCATTCTCACTGTCATAAAGTACATCAGTTTCAACACAATCATTATCGTCGTCACTATCTCGAGTAAAGAAAATTTCACCAATCTCCAGCGCTCTCAGGTTTTGTTCTTTCGCCATTTCAGGCACAAGTTCGCACTATTAGTCACCCGAAATAAGAATTACAGCCTGAAAAGAGAGAAATTTCTCACTACACCATCACTATAACTTCTCTTTGTACGCTATTACCACTGAACTCGGGTACAGGTTGCCCAGTATTTTTTTACTATAATTAGCATTGAACTATGGTAACCCGTACCCAAACAGGGGTCTAGCGGAAAATCCAAGCAGAGGAGTGGAGCAACGTGGCATCACTCTATGAGAGCGTTCGCTAGACTGAATTTTCACAGACTCCCAACATCCTGCCTTGGGAGAAATTCGCATGACATCACAAGCCTCGGGCAAACTATACCCATGCTCAGTGCTACAGATATATATATATATATATATATATATATATATATATATATATATATATATATATATATATATATATATATATATATATATATATATATAGGGTGTTTCAAGAAATATTTTGAAATGTATCTCTATTAATACTTTCCCAAATTTTAGTATTAGCCCAGGATTGTTTAGTCTAGATCCTATCATATCTAATTATATTAAATCACAACTTAAAGTGTTTAAAGAATTCGTACCCCCTAGTTAGGGTTTTGATGCAGGTAGCCGTTTTAACCCCCCCACTCCTTGCTATTCAAGACATTGTCTGTCCTGACCTACGTTATTCCATGAGGAGGTCTTTTAGAATAAAGACGAAAGCGCTCGGAATCGTTTTTCCATTTTCCTTGTGTGTGTTATTTATCATAATTTTGACTCACATGCAAGTTGTGAGTTTCTTTTCATATATATATATATATATATATATATATATATATATATATATATATATATATATATATATATATATATATATATATATATATATAAGGTTTTCCAGAAAAAGTTAACCGTAAGAGGTAATTTAATGAAATTTCCAGAATTGACAGATAAATAGTTGTTAAATAAAACACTTTTTATAGGACTCAAAAATCTCCAATAGTTTTTGAGTTATACTAATTCAAAGTACGGTTAACTTTTTCTGGGAAACCTTGTATATATATATATATATATATATGTATAACTGAATCACGAAAATAAGGAACGTGAGGAATTTACGAATAACGTTACAGCCACGAGGAAAATGAAACAACGGAGAACTGCGAGTCCTTTCGACTAATGGTCCTTTACTGAGCAGACTAAAAGACAGGGGAAAAGAGAAAGATATTTATACACCTGATTAATGAAAATATGGGATATAAAGATTAAAAGGGGTGGGATTAACAGATACCTGGAAAAAACCCACCCCTTTTAAGCTTTATATCCCATATTTTCATTAATCAGGTGTATAAATATCTTTCTCTTTTCCCCTGTCTTTTAGTCTGCTCAGTAAAGGACCATTAGTCGAAAGGCCTCGCAGTTCTCCGTTGTTTCATTTTCCTCGTGGCTGTAACGTTATTCATATATATATATATATATATATATATATATATATATATATATATATATATATATATATATATATATATATATATATATATATATATATATATATATATATATATAACAAATTTCAGAAACGGTTACGTATTACGTAACACCTTGAGTCTACCCATGCCCAGATCCAGACCGAGAAAACGGCCCATTAATAAGAGTTAATAACAGCTTAGCGACGACCCCACCTTTATTTATGATCGATTTATTAGTAATTTAATTAAGCGCAAGATATAGCCTCTTGGCTTCATATGATTCAAAGGTCCCTTTTGCTATGGAAATACCTTAGGGCCATAGAAATAAATTTATCCAAAGGCACAAAAGTGATATCGCAGTTTGTATCTAAAATACACATATTATTTTAACTGCCCCGAATGCGCCCACGATACACAAGACTCGATATCTTTGCTTCCATAATAGCCATAATGCCAAAATGGGCGTCAAAATGTCTAATTTTGTGATGGAGGAATCCATTTAAAAAGATTTCAAGGCCCCCAAAACTATAGTTTTCTCCTTACTATAAAATTTTGGGTTAAAATTCAATCTTTTCATTAAAAAAATATGTGTTGTCAGGGTGACTTTCCATATTTTTTTCTCTTAAAACTTTATTAGTCGTGTGCCCGAGAATCTATGTTACTATGTCGGTCCATAGGTCGTCGATCGAATGGTAACCATGTTACTTTTCAATGTTTCTTTTAGCAATAACATCGTAACTATTCGGTCGATTCTAACGAAATTTAAAACCCTCATGTTGTATTACATCCTCTTTCAAATGATATACTTATCAAGGTCCTTCCTAGGTTAGTTCAAGAATTATTAAAAAACTAACTCTGCGTCGGATTGCCCCACTTGTTGAAAGTCTTGGAAGGTCGTAAAGTCATAGGTCAGAATAATTGAGAGCACGCGATTTAGATCTGTTCAACATGTTTATCTAAAAACTTTATTTTTTTAACTAGTCAAGCTAATTCTATACATTATATGAGTCCTTAGTAGTATGGTATTTTGACAAATCAAGAGTAACCTATGCAAATCAGTTGCTGCAGCAACACATCCAATCATCGGGAGCTCTGTGGCAGCTGTTGAAGATATATATGACGTCCTGAAAATCAAGCTCACCGACAGTCCCCAGGTGGAAGAAAAAACCCCCAAAGAAGAACAAACTCCAAAAGAACCACAAACCCCCCAAAGAAGAACAAACCCCCGAAAGAAGAACAAACCCCAAAAGAAGAACAAGCCCAAACGAAAAAACAAGAGTCCGCAGACGAAGAAACCACTACAGAGAAAACCCCCAAGTTAAACTCGAAGAAGAAAAAGAAACAAAGAGGAAAGAAGAAAAAGAATAACATACAAGAAGTTGAGGTTCGTATTAATTTCTCATTGAATACAAAGTATATCTAATGCAAGATAGCAAAGAACTAGCTAGCTCGTAACAATTTAGCTTCATTATTCTTCAGATATTTTATTATTTAATTGTAACTAGCTAGCTAGTTAAGCTAATGTACGTGTAGATAGTATTATTTGATTTTTAATTTTGTGTGTAAGTTAGTTTCAAGGTAATTTTCCGGTAAATTGAAAATTGAGAGATAGTTTCATAAATATAATAATAATAATAATAGGTATTTATAATGCGCCCTTCAGGGCTGTTAGCCCTCCCAGAGCGCAGGTTGTGTAGCGACTGTAGAGAAAGTTTAGAGGGCAGAGAAGGCAATTCTGAAGAGATGAGTCTTCAGGAGACGTTTAAAAGTAGCGAGAAGATCGAACTTCGGCAGGAAGAGTATTCCAGAGTCTAGGAGCACAAACTAAGAAGGAACGGTCACCTATCGAGCAGAGGACAGAACGAGGAGTGTTCAGGATGGGAGCGAGGTTAGACCGGAGTGCCTGAGGAGTTTGACGATGGGAGAGGGCAGACGAGAGATAAGGTGGAGCCTCGAGGTTTAGGGCCTTGTAGGTGATAAGAATGATTTGCATCCCTTCAAGGATCTACTGGACTTTGATGAATCAATATTTATACCCACAGATGTTGTTGACATTGCAAGAAGGGTAAGGGACGCTGCAGTAAAAAGATATAGCATTTGTTGACAATCGATTGAGGTCACAGGAAGAACCATTCATAGTTCCAATACCACTCTTTCTCAAACACGCAACAAATCAGAGGTGGCTTTTGTCAAGGACCAACAAGAAAAT
Source organism: Ceratothoa steindachneri (assembly GCA_963969495.1). Classification (NCBI taxonomy): domain Eukaryota; kingdom Metazoa; phylum Arthropoda; class Malacostraca; order Isopoda; family Cymothoidae; genus Ceratothoa; species Ceratothoa steindachneri. The sequence continues at coordinate 159,376,393 of OZ018329.1, forward strand.
GTGACCCAACTTCTGTGTTGCTGCTCACTCTGGTTGCAAAATCGATGAGGAAGTGTTCTAAAATGAAAATTCTCCCTAGTCACCTACATTCACCAATATAAAAAATTCTAGATTACATTGTGCCCAAATATGTTGGCAACCATAGAGAAGTAACAACTGGAGCTGTGTTGAATGGTACTGTCCTTGTTCAAAAACTTTGGCCTGGAAATGCCGTGACCATTGAACATTATTTTACATATGTGTTTGTACCATACATCATTACATGGTTTGGAACAAATGACTTCGTTGCCATTGTCTGTGATGTGTACTTCAAAACAAGTCTGAAGTCTCCGGAACTCGAGAGCATAGAGGTACAGGTGCAAGAAAGAGGGTTACCCTCTCGACTAAAGTTCCTGGTAACTGGGCTTCCTTCCTACGAGTGGATCTGAACACTAGTTGTTCGTGGAACTGGCCAAAATCTTTAAATTAATATTGCATCTTGAATTTTTCTATTACAAGTTGTAGCCAATACATCTGACTTCATTGTCATATCAACAATCATACTTTGTCTCATTCCAGGGCAAGGAGCTCTTCACCACTACGCTTGGGGATTTTGTAAGTTCACCAGCCGGCATTGACTTTGAAGTACACATGAGAAGCTGACACAGGAATTTCTGCATGTGGGTGTAGCTACCCTTGCTGGATATCGTCGATTGATTGTTGTAGGGCGGGTCATTGACATCTTTATGGGCCTCTGGAGTACGATGTTACTTCATGCAATGTTATTTCACTAAGACGCGTTTGTGCTCTTAGTTTTTATTTGAACTCTTATTTCAGTAGGCCAATGCATTCCTCTTTACCCCTTACCAAGTACATATCAGCACATGTCATTCCTCACACACTTGGACCATCCAGTACAATGGCCCTGCAGGCATTTCATGTACTAATAAGGTGCGCCACTACCTCCCCATTCTTTAGTAAAGGAAAGAAGACATCCTGGTTCGTGTGACAGTCTCTACCTGAGATCACCTTACCATTTAACCTGGTATCAGGGTCTTCCCCCATCATTGAGATGATCAGAACCCATACACCCACGTTCCAAACATTTGTCTTGAAGTTCTATGTGGTGTATTCGAGGACAACATCACATCTGTGGTTGGTGCACGACTCTCTCTCTTTTTCACAAAGGAAGAGTCTTTGAACACATGACGCCAAGCACGGATTCACTCCATCAGCAACTCCTTCGAGTCGCTTATCAGAGTATAGAGCTGTGAATCTGTGTATAATGTAACAAGTTCAACAGATCTAAGTCGCGTGCTCTCAATTATTATTTTTAAAACTTTCAACAAGTGGGGCAATCCGACCTATAATTATTTTTCTTTGAATATTTCCAGGACTAACCATGGGAGGACCTTGACACTTATATAATTCGAAAGAAAATGGAAAAAAACCATCAGGATTTCAAATTCCGTTAGAATCGGCTGAATAATTACGATTTTATTGCTAAAATATTCATTGAAAAGTAAAATGGTTACCATCCGACTGACCTACGGACCGACATAGTAACTTATAGAGTCACACGCGACTAAAATCGGATGACAAAAATGTCGATTATATGTATAACACTAATCTTGCGTTTCTCTTTAGAGTGGAGATGTGTGGTGTAATACCATTGTCATATTCTATGCTACAGTCTCACCTTATCTATGAGGATGGTAGCAAGATTTCTCTAGACTCTGCACCAACTTCTCTCTATACTGCAACTCCCATTATTTCAAGGGACTTGCCAGAACATAGAAATTGTAAATATAAGACCGAATGTATGGCACCTTGTAAATGCTGCATGCAGAAGCTGTCCTGCATGTCTATGTGGCTACCATGGTTCATGATCCCATAGTGGTGCACAAATCTTCAATGACATAAAATTCTTAACATAGTTATAATGTTGCATCCATTAATACACAGGCAGAGCATTTTAACTTGTTACTTCAGTGAGTGGACTTTGAAACCATGCGTTTTTCAAACGAATTTTCCTTATTTTACCCCCGAATTGCCATGGTAGGGAGAAAATTATTGTTTATTTACATTGAAATATATTTATTTGGATTGTATGACCCCGAAATGTACACTTTGACAACAATTTTGTCATTATAGCTATTAGGGAAGGCAAATATATGAGCTATAGTTTATTCTCGTCCGCCATTTTGAAAAATCTTGCATTTCAGATTCAAAATGTGATCTCACTTTTGATAAATTCATTTCTATGGCACTACGGTAGTTCCATACCAAAGGCATACTTGTGCCTTCGAATAAATTCCTTTCTATGCCCCTAGGGTACTTCCATAACAAAGGCAAACTTGTGTGTTTTGATAAATTCCTTTCTATGGCCCTACGGTACTGCCATACCAAAGGCAAACTTGTGTCTTTGGATAAATTCCTTTCTATGGCCCTAAGGTTCTTCCATACCAAAGGAAAACGTGTCTTTTGATAAATTCCTTTCTATGGCACTACAGTACTTCCATAACAAAGGCAAACTTGTGTCTTTAGATAAATTCATTTCTATGGCCCTACGGTACTTCCATAACAAAGGCAAACTTGTGTGTTTTGATAAATTCATTTCTATGGCCTTACGGTACTGCCATACCAAAGGCAAACTTGTGTCTTTGGATAAATTCATTTTTATGGCCCTAAGGTTCTTCCATACCAAAGGAAACGTGTGTCTTTTGATAAATTCCTTTCTATGGCACTACAGTACTTCCATAACAAAGGCAAACTTGTGTCTTTGATAAATTCATTTCTATGGCCCTACGGTACTTCCATACCAAAGGCAAACGTTGCACCATGATATTAAGTCACAAGTCACTTAAATCCCTTTCTATTTAGACTCCATCGCACCTACTAGTCGACAGACAGGATGAAACCAACTAAGAGCTGTCTCGACAAATGAGAGTTCAACCCTCATTATAAGGAATTAACATTAGAAGGCCATGAACCTAAAGCGTTATGGCTAGTCTATGTAGAGACGTTCCAATCCTAAAGCTCACCTGTTATTTTAGGAACAACGATGCCATTCTCCTTCAACACACCTTTCGTTTTAATTGGAATAAAATGGGCTCCATTTATGAATGCTTCATCAGAGAATGGCGATTGCCACCTAATATTTTTGTAGACACTTTAAATTTCCATCAAACACAAAAATATTATTATTCATTCATAGTTGCTGCGTCAATTTGTCCTAATTCTTTACCACTCATGAAATTAATTAGTTCGATCCAATCAAGGTTATAATCATAGGATGAAATTGATTTTCCTTAAGAATTTTTTTTCTTTTCTTATAAAGTAAACGAAATTTTTAAACCATTTCGGTCTCACCCACAGAAAGGTCATACTGAGACGGGCTAGTAAACAACCCGACCTCAGCATATACATATATGAGAAAGAAAAAGCCAATATCCAATTTGCATTTTTATAGAGAAATGTAAATTAAATTTAACTCTTCGACCTTGACAGTTTCCAGGCCAGGGTTTAGGGGCAAACTGCTTTTCGCCATTGGTAAATAACTGCTGTTTGGAAAGGGGTATATTGACTGGCGAAATAGGGGAAGAGGAAGAGGAAGAAATTGTTCTAATTCTCTCGAATGGGGACTGTCCGATCTAGTTTGTAAGACTTCCTCAACCCTCATTTGTTTTCGCTATATCAAGCACCCGTCTCTCAACCATGGTTACTTTTCTGCTTATAGATTAAGTGGAGCTACTGAGTATTGTTTTACTCATGCTCAAAGACACCCTTTTAAGATTATTTGGAGTACTGTAGTTATTTATTACATGTTATGATTAATGCTATAGGTAATTTTGATGATGATTATAGATATCGTTTGGTTTTCAGCCGTTCGCCACTGTAATTGCTGGGTGTGATTTATTATTTAACATTGATCTTTATCATTATTATGGATATTGAAAACATAAATATATTATAAGGTATAATCATGCGTTAGCAAGATATTGAAACTTACAGTATACTTCTAGATTTTTTGACATTATATATAAATATATTTTATATAGATTTTGTTGTGCCTTTAAGATCGCTGAATCGCTGAGGGCTAAGCGTCAAGATGATCTGTTACCTTATGGGACATTGACACTACACCCCCCTTCCCCCACAGAAGAATGTAGCTTTAGATGACAGTAAAGCTGAACAATCACCCGTTGAACAAAAGGTTGAATAAAGTGAACAGAAAAGTAGGTCTAATTCTGTTGTGGGAGATAACTTTTGGGATGTAGTTAACAAGTCTAAATAGCATGATGGACACGAGTACGAGGCTCATTCAGCAAGGCAAAGTGGAACTATGATAAAATTTCTATCACCAGACGAAATTGAGAACAAGGTCGTGGGCAACCCTGGGGCTCATGAAAATGATGTTCTTTCAACTTCAAGTGGCGTTGAAGGTGAAAAGTTTAGGCCAGTAATTGATTTGGACATTGGAAACGTGGTTAAACAAAATTCATCTTTGTAATACATTGCATATCATGTGGAAGAAATGGTACATAAGGTAGTAAAAATCAGTGTGACTTGTCGGAGTACCCGTTAAGCGACGCTGGCAACTATGGAACTTGAATCTTCTCTCTGGCCGGGTCTGACCAGGTCCGCAACCATCTTCGAGGTGTTCAAGCAGTTTTCGAGAAACGATAACCGGCAAAAAGTTCAGTGTGAAACAGTGTTCTACAAGGGTTAACATGGGAAGATGGTACAAATAGGAATGGCTGTATTATTTAAAAACAAAAGATGTACATATGTTGCTTTTGCTGCAAACTGTTTTCTGCAAAGAACATTACATTAAAGACAAAAACACCATTGCTGAAATACGTGAACGAAATGTTGTCCAGGCAAAAGACAGTAGTCAATTCTAATTTGTTTTGTCGGCATAGTTCATGTCCTTGCTGAACAAAACATTCCTTATATAGTCCCAAATAATAAGCTTTTCAACCTCGATGACAATTTTTTGAAACTTGTATACATGGCAATATTTGCCGCCGTTCTTAAAGATTCTGAATCCTGGGCGAAAGGATTCCGAATGAACTGAACGAAGTACTTGCTAAAGGCATTCAAAATAAGATTTTGCTAGCAGCAATAAAATAATAATAATATTCAATTATACTTTATTGGGCCTCATATGTGCAGCCAAGGTGAGATGATAGACGCACTGTCCCCCTTGGAGTAGAATATAGTCAATAGCTTCTCTTCACACGGAAACCACGTGGTGACAGGCAGCGGTGGGCATCAACCCTTGAACTTCTGGTGATACCTGCACCAGCTAGCTGGCTCACTTGTTGGATCTCTCGTCGGATAAGAGCCAGACCGACCCAAGAAACGAGAGCGTAAGCAGATACCAGGACTCTTACATCGGAAAGAGCAAAAGACAAATTACACTAATTTTATTGTCTATTGTTATGCCCTGTGAACAAATTGAAGTCAGTGGGCATATCGTTGGTTTTTTGCCTATAACCCAAAGCTCAGGGCTTGGCTTTGTCATTGCTCTTCTGGATATCCTTAACAAATTCGATTTGCCTTTCCAGTTTATCCATGGAAAAGGCTATGATAATGAGGTAAACCTGCAGCATAGAGGTGCTTAAAGACGAATTCGAGACTCAAACTCCAGAGCATTTTTTCCTTGAGGTAGTCACGGTGGTGGTAACTGATTCATTACATTTCTGTCTTAATTTAGTCACTTTTTCAACAGTGATCAATCTTTTTAGACATTTTGTTTTGCCTCCAGCAACAGATAGAGTTTCTTAATTACTCACGACACAGGTCTCGCGCTTAAGCACCTCAGTGAATAGGTGGCCACGTTAAACCACATACCTGGGACAATTTTCTAGGGAGGTATTTATGAAGTTTGGGCAGCTCCTGAGAATGGCCAAAATTTAATCGCGGTAAGCAGTGCCAAAACCTGGTCTGAAGCAAAAAGGATAGGCCTACAAATTTCGGGCTGAAGCAAAAGGGTTAGACCAACAAATTTCGGGCTGAAGCAAAAGGGTTAGGCCTACAAATTTCGGGCTGAAGCAAAAGGGTTAGACCAACAAATTTCGGGCTGAAGCAAAAAGGTTAGGCCTACAAATTTCGGGCTGAAGCAAAAGGGTTAGGTTAACAAATTTCGGGCTGAAGCAAAAGGGTTAGGCCTACATATTTCGGGCTGAAGGAAAAGGGTTAGGTCAACAAAATTCGGGTTGAAGCAAAAAGGATAGGCCTACAAATTTCGGGCTGAAGCAAAAAGGTTAGGCCTACAAATTTCGGGCTGAAGCAAAAGGGTTAGGCCTACAAATTTCGAGCTGAAGCAAAAGCGTTAGGCATACAAATTTCGAGCTGAAGCAAAAGGGTTAGGCCTACAAATTTGGGGCTGAAGCAAAAGTGTTAGGCATACAAATTTCGGGCTGAAGCAAAAGGAGTAGGCCTACAGATTTCCAAGTTTTGCCTTAGTTTAATCAGTTGGCATTGTTTGATGTTAGATACGTTAAAGCCTAGTAGTTCAAAATTAAGCGACTTATATCCCAAAGTGTCGCCACACCAACGAGACAAAAGATCGGAAATAGAGAAATGAAGATTTAGAGCAACGGTCGTTGGAAACACGAGTGCTTGCCAGCAACATTGAGGTTACTGAAGAATTTCCCTTTCAAAAGAGCAGTTTGCAGTAAAAGGAAGAAAACCTTTTCATAAGAAGGTGAAAGTGTGTGGCTGAACACACAAACAAAAGTACAATAAACATGTTATCTTTCAAATTAGGACACGGCTATTCAACCAGCAGAACAATTCTCTTAGCTACAATAAGTGGATTATATTTTTAGTTGCCTGTCTAACATGCAGTACATAAGTTTGTAAAAGTGTATCAGGCATAACTAATGAAACTTTGCAGGGCTAGAAACTAGCACTAAGAGATGGTGAATAATCGGATTTACGTGTTGCATAACAGGGATGAAGTGTTAGGTTGAATTGTGCTGAATGTCCTCAGCTCTATATTTTCAATTGTACTAACTGCTTTAGGTACTTTAGTAAATTTGCCTAAAGTCATCGGGAGAGTGCACAGTATTTAAAGTTGAAATTTATAAAAAGTATCTACGATCCAGAAATCACTTAAAATGCTTAGACACATTATCATCATCATCATCATCACTAACTATATATTTTTTAAGAAGGGGATTTTTTGAGTATTTGAATAATAATATTTCATCTTAGTTTGGTTATGACTTATGTTTTTTTATCCAAGTTATTTCTAATAATTCTTTTATAATATCAAAAAACAAAATGGTGAAGCTCAGAAATAAATATAAGTTTATAAATTTTGTGAATTTTTTAAAACCCAAAGAATTACAAATGGTGAAGTTCAGAAAATTTATTTTTATATATCTTCTTCTTTTATAACTCTATATTTTAGCAACGTGATATTCTGAAAGGGGGAAATTAAGTTTAGAGTTCCTTTTTAAAATTATTATAATTGGCGAAGTTCATAAAATGTATACAAATTTAACCATGGCTGTTTTTTTTAGATTTTAAATTTTAATCTTAGTAGCGAAGCGTAAGCTCCCCCCCTAAAGTGGCGAAGTCATTGCCGGGTCTTTTATTGAGAACATCTTAGCTCAAGAAGGTAATGCGAATGATCTGTTCAAGGGAGTTGCACACCTTAAAGCAACAGATGTCTCTTTAGGCAGTGCATGCAAAAATTTAACTTCTTGCGCGAGGGAAATGTACAGGGTGGGGCAGAGAGAACGGACGTTTTTGAAAAATTCACAAAATCAACTAACAAGGTAGTGGAACATTTAACAAATTAAATAACTACCTACTAGTATGTAGTATCTAGTCAAAGACTCATTAGACAAAATTGAAATATTAAAATCAAATAATGCGCCGTTGGTGCTGTCAGCCCCCCCATGGGGCTGAGTAATAGACATTTCAAAAACGTCCGTCTTCTCTGCCCCACCCTGTACTTCAGTAGTAATTGTGGTGGTTTGTTAACTTGCCTTTATCCAGGTGGATCCCGACTGGATAATGAAATAGACATAAAGGTAAGTATGACAATCGCTGGTGAGCCCGAGGGTACCAGGTGACCGTCCTCTTTGGGGAGAGATGCTAGGAAGTCTTATGTTTTTGACACCAAGCAGCGTTCAAGCGGGACTTTCGTCACCCCGGGGCAGAGGGACCTGTTCCGCGTCAGAGTTATATGGATATAGAGACCCATAGGCAGGCTTAGTTTTGTTTGTTAATTGATAATATGTTTGTTATTTTTTTTTTTATTACATAAAATAATTGAGAGCACGCGACTCAGATATGTTGGCCTGGCTCTCTTGCAAGAATAATTTTTAAGCCTAAAAATTCTAAACTTATATTAGCTTTTATTTTAGTGTGTTCCTTCTCTTAGCCGTCTAATTTCCATTTTTTTTAACCGTATTCTCTCGGTATGTGGTTAGGGAGATTTTTTTATTTTTAATTTCCAAAATCCATTCATAACTCAGAACTAAAAATTAATTGTGGATATGGAACAAGATAGACTTGAATGTAAGGTAAAATATTGACGTCTTTTTTTTTTAACTTATTGCGTTTGTGTGAATATAGAACTTGCAAACTTCATCCGAACTTAGAAACTTTGTTAGGAACTTTCATACTTAAGTCCGAACTCTAGACTTTATCATAGCTTGCAAACTTCATAACTTTCGTCAGAATACTAGACTTCATCAGAATTTTAAACTTTCATCAGGACTTTCATACTTTCACCAGAAATTCCATACTTTCATCAGAACTTTTATACTTTCATCAGAAGTTTCAAATAGTCTTTAGAATTTTAGACGATCGAAATTTTCAAATTTTCATGAGAACTTTCAAACTGTCAGCAAAAGTCTAGACTTCATCATTATTCTAAACTTGATCAAAACAGGCCAACTTTCAGCAGAACTTTTATGCTTTTATTAGAACTCTACACTTGATAAAAACGTTCATCAGAAATTTCAAAGAGTCATTAGAAGTCTAGACGATCAAAACTTCATCAGAACTTTTAAGCAATTATTTTAAGTCTAGAGTCTAGATGATCAAAACTTGCAAACTGTCATCAGAACTTTCAAATTGTCATTAAAAGTCTGGGTAGACTTCATCAGAACTTTCAAACTTTCCTCATAATTCTAGAATGCGTCAGAAATTTTAAATTTCATCAGAACTTTCATAGTTTCATTAGAACTTTTATTAAAAACTAACATATTTCTTAATTCACTTTCTATTTTGGTTTTACAATGCTTTCAAAGGGTAAAAAACTTCAAAGTTTTATAGTTTTAGAAAGTTACATGGATATCAAAGTTTAACAGTTTCAGACGTTAAAAAGTATTAAATTTGTTGAAAGAGTAACAAAAGGTAACGACATTAAACTTTCACAGTTTCAGAACGTTAGAAAGGTATCAACAGTTTAAAGTTTCAGAACGTTAGAAAGCTATCAAAGTTTCACAGTTTCAGAACGTTAGAAAGGTATCAACAGTTTAAAGTTTCTGAACGTTAGAAAGCTATCAAAATTTTACAGTTTCAGAACGTTAGAAAGGTATCAACAGTTTAAAGTTTCAGAACGTTAGAAAAGTATAAACAGTTTAAAGTTTCAGAACGTTAGAAAGGTATCAAAGTTTTACAGTTTCAGGACATTCAAAAGGTATTAAATTTGTTGAAAGAGTAACAAAAGGTAACAGACATCAAACTTTCACAGTTTCAGAACGTTAGAAAGGTATCAACAGTTTAAAGTTTCAGAACGTTAGAAAGCTATCAAAGTTTCACAGTTTCATAACGTTAGAAAGGTATCAACAGTTTAAAGTTTCTGAACGTTAGAAAGCTATCAAAATTTTACAGTTTCAGAACGTTAGAAAGGTATCAACAGTTTAAAGTTTCAGAACGTTAGAAAGCTATCAAAATTTTACAGTTTCAGAACGTTAGAAAGGTATCAACAGTATAAAGTTTCAGGACATTAGAAAAGTATCAACAGTTTAAAGTTTCAGAACGTTAGAAAGGTATCAAAGTTTTACAGTTTCAGGACATTCAAAAGGTATTAAATTTGTTGAAAGAGTAAGAAAAGGTAACGACATTAAACTTTCACAGTTTCAGAACGTTAGAAAGGTTTCAACAGTTTAAAGTTTCAGAACGTTAGAAAGCTATCAAAGTTTCACAGTTTCAGAACGTTAGAAAGGTATCAACAGTTAAAAGTTTCAGAACGTTAGAAAAGTATCAACAGTTTAAAGTTTCAGAACGTTAGAAAAGTATCAACAGTTTAAAGTTTCAGAACGTTAGAAAAGTATCAACAGTTTAAAGTTTCAGAACGTTAGAAAGGTATCAAAGTTTTACAGTTTGAGAACGTTAGAACGGTATCAAAGTTTTACAGTGTCAGAACGTTCAAAAGGTATTAAATTGGTTGAGAGAGTAACAAAAGGTAACAAACATCAAAGTTTCACACTTTCAGAACGTTAGAAAGGTATAAAACTTTCTGCGAAAGTAACAATGCGGCAGCTCTACGAAAAAATACTTCAAACGCATCTTTAGTAATTTACGCCCGAGGTAAAAATCCTAGTTGATAAACCTTCATGATGATGAAGACTACCGATTACAAACAAGATTTTTGGGGGGAGCCTATCTAGCGACTCCCTACTTGGGCATAAGTCACCGTACTCACCTCGACAGCCTAGTACTAGGCTACTTTAGGATAACAACAAAAAACACAACAATAAAAAAGAAAAAAAGGCAACAACAGGAAGCAGGCTCGAGCGTCGGCGGGAGGTCCGCCACCCCCGGCGCAGGGACGTGCGACCTACAGAGAAAACAAGAACAAGAAAAAACCCACCTAGTTAAATAAACGGGAGGAAGCCGGCCTCCCCCCCAAAAGTCTATAAGTCCACCAGTCAATGTGCACGAACTCGTCCCGAGTACAAGGGACAGGCAATAGCAACCCCGCCCATCCCGGTACCGGGACAGGTAACGTGCGCGGAGATCTCCCAGAATGGGACATTCAACAAGAATGTGCCGAACAGTCTTGTGGACAAAGCAGTCTTCGCAATAAGGCGTAGGCGAGCGCTCCATCAAATGGCGGTGCGTCCCGCGAGTGTGTCCAATTCTGAGACGACATTGAGCAACCTGAATCCTTCGCGGCATAGAAGGGGAGGGGGCATGGGGTACAAACAAGAAAATATACTAATCCACTTGAGGCAAGTTAAAAAAAGATCGGAAAGTATCGAAGTCAAAGGTGAAGGACGAGTAACTGGAAAAGAAGATAGGGAAAAAGAATTAATTTCAAAACTCTTTTTTTATTTTCTTTAATGTCATAAATTTAAAGTAATATTTATTTATTATATTCTTAAACATATTTAAGACAGTGCCTCAATACCATTCCAAGTAAGTGGTATTTTAAAAATAAATTTTCATACTATCGCAATGTAAATTTTGGTTTTACTAGCTTGAAATGGTTATATCAAGTTTCACTCGGTTATTTAGCTAAGATATTGGGCAATAATTTAGACTTGTAAACCTGATTAGTATTATAAATACTTCAATATGTTGGCCATTCTTCTAGCATAAATAAAGTGAGTTGCCTCTGTCTTTGTTCTCATCATCTATTCCTAACGACAGTAATATATTTCGTTGCTAAATGCGTTCAATATTGCATTGTAATTTTTTATGTTTAGAGAACAGAATCGCACTGCATACTCCAAGTGCAGTCTTACAAGCGCTTTATATAATTTAAGAATAATACCTTTCAATTTAAATGCAAAGTTTCTAGCTATGTACGCATATATCCTAGAACCTTATCCACCATATATGACGCTCCTATACATTGTTTCGAAAATTTGTGATCCTCTGGATTTAATACACCTACTGTAAATCCTTCCCAATGTAGAGGGTTTCAAATTTGACAACTCATATTATAATAAAATCGGAGAATAGATTATTATGGTTTTTGCCCTATTATCTAGGTTCGTCCAGCAGCAACTTTTGAAATTTTACATAAATTCGAGTCAAGATTAGTTATAAAAATTTTAAAAATTAAGAAACTGACAACAGATTAATGAGAAATACCATTAGTTAATCCATTTAGTACGATGCCGATTGTTCCGTGCGCTTTTAGCTTTATTAAGACTTATTCTCATAAGCTGCTTATCTGGCGACTGCCATGAAGAGCAAAGCTGCTTAGCTTTATCAAGAATATTTTAGGTGGAATGGTGTCCAAAGTCTTTTTCAAATAGAAATAAACCATTTACAGGTTTATATTGGTCGAACATTGTTATCATTTCGTGAAAAAAAGCAAGCAAATTAGTTAATATAAGCATCCGTGTTGAAATTCTTGCTGCTTGTCATTTAATAAGTTAATTAACTCTAGATGCTCTACGAATCTGTCTCCAGCAAAGGAATAAAAGAGTTTAAAAAATACTAAGAAAAGTGGGTAAAAAAAAGAGGCTCTTAATGCTTTTTTAGTCGCGTGGACGCGACTCTATAAGTGACAATGTCGGTCCGTAGGTCGACGGTCGGATGGTAACCATTTGCATTTTAATGAGTTGTTTGGAAATAACCTTGTAACCCTTCGGGTGTTTCTAACGAAATTTGAAACCCTTGTGTTGTTTTATATTCTCTTTCGAATGATATAATTGCCAAAGTCCTCCCGAGGTTAGTCACTGTCTGCAATCTTTCTCTTTTCCTTGTTTTTATATTGACAAGGCAACTCTCATTTCTTCATTCACTGTCTCCATCTTTCTCTTTTCTTTGTTTTTATGTTGACAAGGTAACTCTCATTTCTTCATTCATTGTTTGCAATCTCTCTCTTTTAACGTTGCACAATGCAGCGAAGTTAGTTTCGAAATACTTTCAAGTGTCGTTAGACTTTTTTATAAATGTTGAATTTCTGTACATATTTTTTTGGCAATTTAGGCATTTTAATTATGATTATTTGATCTCCCCCGTGGCACCCTTAGTTGGCTCTCGTAGCACCTTTGGGTGCCGCGGTAGCCCGGTTGAAAACCATTATCCTATACATTCATCTTGTCGTTGTTTGTGTGGTTATTGCTATTTTTCTCGTTTAGATTTTTCTCCTGCCATTTCTCAAGATGTATATTTCATTTTGATTTATTTTTTTGTTTCTTCTATGTAGTATATATATAGTACATACTACTCCGTTCTGTTATTATATGTATCTATTCCTTGATGATGGACTTGAAAATATCGTTCGAAAGTACTTGGAATCTTCGTTTTAATTTATCTGTGAACAATTCAATTTTTGCAATTATTGCTTCCCTCACGCGATACTTGGTGAGTTTCCCATATTTACACACTGTGTATATATATATATATATATATATATATATATATATATATATATATATATATATATGCATATATCTCTCATGAGCCTGAAAGAATGGTGAAATAAATCCAACTTCACCGCAGGAAAGAGAAAACGGAATAATTTTTCTTCGGAAATACTTTATCTTACTTCGAAAAAATCCGAGCTGGGGTAGGATTCGAACCGTGCACATTGAGGCAGCGAGCAACCGCTTTGATCTCAATTAAAGGGCAGTTTAATTGAGATCAAGGCGGTTGCTCGCTGCCTCAATGTGCACGGTTCGAATCCCACCCCAGCTCGGATTTTTTCTAAGTAAGATAAAGTATTTCCGAAGATAAATTATTCCGTTTTCTCTTTCCTGCGGTGAAGTTGGATATATATAAATATATATATATATATATATATATATATATATATATATATATATATATATATATATATATATATATATAGGCTAAATTTGACGGTTTGCATGAAAGAAAAAAAAAACACAATACGTAAGCCAAAAATAAATGTACTTTAAAATTTTTTAAAATATCAATAAGATTATATGGTGGAAGATAAAAGTTTACTCAAAATAGCCACTTTCAGCTTCCACCCCGGCCACACGATAGCTCCGGAACCTAGCGCATGCGCTCCTCACGGTGTCCCTGGGAAGATCTTCGAACACCTACTTGATTTTTGCAACAAGTTTTGCATTGAGGTTGCAGGCAGAGCGGTTGGATTCTTTCTCAATCGCGCCCCACACATAGCAACCCATGGGATTAAAATCAGGGGATCGAGGAGACAAGAAAGTGGCGCTGGTGAAGTTGTAGAAACTCTCTGACAATCCCTTCTGACTCTTCCTAGATCTATGACCCTCCAGCAGCGACCGTCTACAGCCAAGCTTTTACCACAATCTCCAGAATCTTCCCATATCCCTCTGAATTGAGCCTAAGACCTTCATCAAACGTCCACAGGCCATCACAGTTAGGGGGAACTTGGTGTTCCTGATATGTGGATATCGTATGGATTATAGGCAAGCCAACTGTTGCTCTGGATCTTCAACTGGTCCTGGCAGAAGTTCTTTTCATCTGAGAAGAACGAGATCGTCCCCGACTCAATAGGATACTTCTGCTTGTTCAGGAACTTCTTTGCCATCGTCAAGCTGTTCTCATTGGCTTTGGCTGTCAGAATATGTTCCTTGCGCATCTTATACGAGTGGTAACTACTACAACTACCATCTACCTGCAGTTATCGGATGAATTCCGGCGTGCGGAGGATTTCGGAATGCCTGCTGTGTTCCTTTATGTTGGCCATGGCTTCGGAGTCTCCGTTCTAGCTGCCCATGTCACGTTTTACAGCCTTTAGTGTTAACAGAGCATTGAACATAATACTCGTAAGTCATGATGTCGGGATTTTAATACTAGGTGCGAATCATCATTATGATATTCACATGGCTTACATTCCTCCATCTCCGCTATCTTTCCCTCACCTAAAACTTTACTCTGTATGATATACAACATCGTTGACTGTTCACCGATCCATCAAGGTGTTCCTAAAAAAAGGAGTAAATAAATATCGTCAACTTTAACCCGAACGCCTTGTATAGGGTCACCCTCAAAAAACGGGCCTGCACACACTTTTTTGCGATATATCTTTCATTCATTCATTCACTAATCACCCTTACTTTGCAGAACATGTCAGGAGCAACGCCTGTGAACACAACTAGATCTCAATGGGAGCTCCAGCAAAGAATATACTGCGTCAAACATTACTACAAGACAGGCTCGTTCAAGAGAGTGCAGGACACTTTCGCGCATCAGTTCGAATGTGAAAAATCCTCCTCCAAGAGCAGAATTCAGTACTGGGTGGACCACTTCGGAAACTATGGGGCAGTGGAGAACCTCAATGTAGCCAGTGACAACCTTCCAAGTCATTCAGGACGCCCCAGGAAGCGTACAACTGAGCTGGTCGAGAGCGTGAGAGAGTCAGTTCATCAGAGTCCAAAACGCTCTGTGCGCAAGCGAAGTCAGTCCCTCGGTATATCCCGTGAGACTTGCATGAGAGTGCTAGTAATCGATGTAAATGTCTACCCATACAGAATACAGACGAACCAGACCCTTACAGCCTCAGACAAGGAGCAGAGAAAGGCTATGGCAGTCAAGATACTGGAGAAGATTCAGGAAGCCCCTACACTCCCCTAAGTTCACGGTATGGACTGCAATCTCATCCAGAAGCGCATCATCGGACCATTCTTCTTCGAGGAATCTGGCGCGACAGTGACAGTCACCAAGGAGCGTTATGTTGAGGTCCTCAAAACCTTCAAGAGGGAGCTGCAGACCCTGTTCCCGTCGCTTATGGGGAAGCTCTAGTTCCAGCAAGATGGAGCAAGCTCTCACACCTCAAATCAGTACCGAGATTGGCTGAAAGAGAACTTTGGTGGCCGTGTGATCCGTCTCAAGAGTGATTTCGAGTAGCCACCTCACAGCCCAGACCTTAGCCCCTCAGATTTCTTTCTCTGGGGCTACCTTAAAGACAGAGTGTACGCAGGGAGACTCAAGACCATTACGGAACTCAAGGAAGCTATCAGGGAGGAGATCAGAGCAATTAGTAGGCCAGTTTGTAAGAACGTCATGGACAACTTTGGGCTGCGCCTCAAGAAATGCACAGAACTAAATGGAGGCCTATCGAAAGTTGGGGTCCGTATTTTTTGGGTGACCCTGTATATACGAGGGGCGGTCAATAACTTTTGCGAATCGGTAGGGCAAAACAGAGGAAGGGGGATGGCTGTTTGTGAGGGTCTTAGGACAAGTTATGACAAGTCAGGACCTGCAGCCGCACGCTCTTGCCTCGTCTATTTAAGAAGCAGTAGCTGATCGCAGATCGTCAGTCACAAAATTCTCAACAATGGAGAAAGTTGAGCACCACACAGTGATCAAATTTTGACCAAGGAAGGCAAGAATGCAAAAGAGATCTTAGAAGGCATGGTTGCAGTATACACCGACACCGCCCCTTCCTATACAACCATTGCTCGCTGGAATAGGGAGTTCCGCTATGGTCGTGAGTCCCTTGAAGATGACCCCCGTCCAGGACGCCCGTCAGACGTGACCAACGAGGACAATGTGGCCCGTGTGGAGAGGATGATCCTCGAAAATCGACGGCTGAAGGTCAAAGAAATCGATCGAGAACTTGGAATATCACATGAAAGTGTTATCAACATCATCCACGACAATTTGGCCATGGCCAAGGTCTCCTCTGCCCGTTGGGTCCCTAGAAACCTCACGCCCCATGATCGACTTCAACGTCGTCAAATTCCACAAGGCCATAGTTGCACAAGCTGCCCTGCGCGAGCGAGTGCGGATTCGACGAGCTCAACCATCTCCCTTACAGTCCAGATCTGGCCCCTAGCGATTACTTTTTATTCCGCCAGCTCAAGGCTGCACTGCGTGGACGCCGGTTTGGGGACGATGAAGATGTCCAGCTCGCCGTCCAGGAGTGGATTGAACAGCAGTCGGGAGAATTCTGGTTGTCCGGAATTCGAAGCCTCAGGGACAAGTGGCGCAAGTGCATTGAAGTCGAGGGTAGTTATATTGAAAAATAATAAAACACTTTTCCTCATATCTCGTTACCTTATATCCGAATTGCAAAACTTATTGACCGCCCTCATATATCTGTGTTTGTGAGTGGTTTATTGCTTATATTCAATTTCTGTCATTTTTCTAAAACTAATTGTTATAATTCTACATTATTCATGGTTTCTACATCAAATAGTTATTATGAGTCTTCACTAAACTGAAATAACATTGATATGATCCTGGGGTTCACGCCAAACCATCGGCACAACAAATTTTAAATTCTTTATGTTTCTTTAGAGCATTTTGGCAATCCATTGCATTTAGTACAGCACAGCATATACATATGCGGCACCTATTCTTCATCTTAATCGCCTATTTTCCTGTCAAAATATAAATTCTAAAAGTTTGCATCAAAGATCTAATTTTTCGCTTATTATTATCATCATCATCATTAACTATAATTTAAGAAGGGGATTTTTTTCAGTATTTGAATAATAATTTCATCTTAGTTTGGTTATGACTTAGGTTTTTTATCAAAGTTCTTTCTAATAATTCTTTTATAATATCAAAAAACAAAATGGTGAAGTTCAGAAAATATTGAAATTTTGTGAATTTTTTAAAACCCAAAGAATTCCAAATGGTGAAGTTCAGAAAATGTATTTTTATATATCTTCTTCTATAACTTTATTTTAGCAACGTGATATTTTGAAAGGGGCGAAATTTAGTTCCTTTTTAAAATTATTATAATTGGCGAAGTTCAGAAAATTTATAAAAATTTAATTGTGGCTTCTTTTTTTTTATTTTAAATTTAATCTTAATAGCGAAGCGCAAGCTCCCCCTGTAGGGGATGGGGAGGGGGGAGTGGCGAAGCCATTGACTGTTTTTTCCTATATGTTAACTTGCCGAAATGTAACAAAAATATATTGAAGGATTCTTACAATGTCTTTTTGGCATTTTCGATTATAATTCAAATTAAATTTCTATGGGGGCTTATGGCGACTGGATCCATCTCTTCAGTCAATTTGACTCACCTTTAACTGCATCCTGCTACAATTTTCTATGACAGTCATAGCTACTGAATCCGTCTGTTTCAGTCAATTTGACTTGGCTTTAACTGCATCCTGCTGCAATTTTCTAGGGGGGAGGGGGGTTATGGCCACTGAATCCGTCTGTTTAGTCAATTTGCCTCGCCTTTAACCGTATTTGCTGCAATTTCCTATGGGAGTTATGGCTACTGAATCCGTCTGTTCAGTCAATTTAACTCGCCTTTAACTGCGTTCTGCTGCAATTTTCTATGGCAGTTATGGCTACTGAATCTGCCTGTTCAGTCAATTTGTTTCGCTTTTAACTGCATCCTGGAGGAATTTTCTTAAGGTGTAATGGCTACTGAATCTGCCTGTTCAGTCAATTTGACGCGCCTTTAACTGCATCCTGCTGCAACTTTCTATGGCGATTATGGCCAAATTTGGACCGAGGTGAGATGCGCTGAACGCTGCGCCAAACGAGCTCCATTGTGTAGATAAAGCCTCAATTCGTTCGTAATTTGCAAATAGAAAGTTAATCGCAAAATCCGCTAAAAATGAAATGGTAGGCAATGGGGGGGGGAACAGGGGGAACATTGAGAATAGGGGGTAAGGAGATTTAGTTTGGTCTAAATGTTTGTGAAATCATAAAATATAAATCAAATTTACGGTGAAGTTTGTCCAGATATGGAAAAAGTAACCTTTCTCTCGTGGTCTCTGGTTTGTCTTTTTTGCCCGCGGGTCAGGTCAGAGCCAAATGGTGGGTGCGAATAGGGAGAGTGGGGCTCTGTCTATATACATATGTAAAATCGCCCCACCAAATAGTGAAGGGGATCCTGGCACAGGGTCATAGCCAGCGCGGTGGAAAGGTTGGCCTTCGCAAGTGCATTGTGGAATTCCTAAATGGGATTATTAAGAGTGCAGGGCTCTAGTATCTTAACACCCTCTTTCCCTCAAAGATCGGGTCTAGCCAAGCCTATCGAGCTCATTTAACACCTATAGGAATGAATCCGTTCCAGTGGTGCCACTAACTCCCCCAGGAATCGGGCCCGTTTGGGGGAGCTATAGGTTGATCTCTGTCAGGAATAAGGACTGTGTGAAGACATCGGTGTCCTTGATCCATTCTTGCATTGTCCTTAACCCTTTGTTTACCCTGTTTACCCTGTTTACCCGATCCTCCACAAAGTACAAAACGAACATTCCTGAGTCGCACGTTTCGAAATCGTGTTATTTTGGACATAATGTGATGGAGTGTCAGGTGGCACTAATTTTCTAGAACAAAGCCGCTGAATGGGACCAATCTGAGCTTAATGAATAAAAAAACAGGGTCTGCTGACCAAAAGTCGCGTGCTCTCACTGATTCTGATATATAACCTTACTACCTTCAAAACATAGAATAATTCCACGACTAACCTTAGGATGACCTTGGCAATTATACTATTCGAAAGAAAATGTAAAACAATATAATGGTTTCAAATTTCCTTAGAATCGGCTGAATAGTTATGATTGTGAGGGAACCCCATGTGGAATATCTTGAGCAGACGGAACTTCCACGCGCTGCAGAAGGCCCGGTTAGACCTAAATTGGTAAGCCTACCCCTCCCCCCCCCCCGCCTTCCACAAGCGGTAGCCTCGAACCGCGCCCCCCACGATTCACCTTTACGCAGACTAGAATGGCCTCTGCAAGAAGATTCGAGGCCATTCGAGAGTAGAGCTGTTTCCCGCTAACCCCCCTCGGGGAGAGCCTCGAACATAAATAGAGTTCGACTCCCATGAGGAGACACAGAGTTGAGAAGTCTCGCCCAGAACCCAGAAGATTTCCCCATGGTTCCAAGTCAAGTGCTAGCAACAAAGCAAAGTGACAGCTGGGCTATTCTGTGTATTTGGAATTAGCCCCAACCAGGAGGTAATTCCACTGAACGATCACCCCGAGTGATTTTCCCGACTTCTTTCATCAAGTCCTGTCGAAGCCCTCCTCATTTCGGGTAGCCGAAATACTCTCCCCTGGACCGGAAGTTACCCTTCCCCCCTTGCTTTTGGAGAACCGTCATCGCTCCAACCTCCCGCTTTGAAGTCCGAGCGGCCTCACCTCAAGTGCAGAAGACATCCGTAAGCCAACCCCTTTCCCACTTTTAGTAACCCAATTGAGTTAATCTCCCCCCATTTGAATAGTCTCCTCCATGAATACCCTAATTTCTAACTTCATAGCCTGATTTATAACTACAATTCCCCCTTTCATTTACTGATGTGATTTTGCCCGTTAATTCTCTGAGGTAATTTTACCCATAAATTCTCTCATTATTTGTGTGTAAATAAAATTATATTTTTGTACTTGCCTCTTTAAATAACCTTGAGCTTTGCCAGTGTCCATAATTTACCTGACCTCGTTGCACTCTTTCACTACTCAGCCCGTCTGAACTCGTGGTTTTCCGTCCCTTTTGTCGGTTCGACTTTAAGTTATTGATCCCTCTCTGATAGATATAATATGGTATTGATATAATGTAATGTCATACCACGACAATGATGTTATTGCCGTACAAAAAAATTCCCTGGCTAAAAAAAAAAAATCAAAATCAAAACGGGAACCGACTGACCGACAAGGTGAGATATAGAGTCGCCCGTGACTAGACTCGCATGAGACTAAAAACCCCCTGAAGGATCGGAAGACGAAGAGAAACGACAAACGAAAGAGCAGAAACAGTAAAATAATCTATATATTTGAAGCAGTCGTGTCCGTACAGAAAATGTTTGCTTCTCCATAATTCAAAACTATTGAATCCAGCCTGAAAAAAAATGCAGTTTTGGAATCATCACGTCAATATGAAGGGGTTAGATGTGTTTGTTGTTTAAAAACACAATTTAAAAGATTTCAAATTTTTGTCCTTCCTATTTTGGGGGACAAGTAATCGCGGCTCTGAGTTGCAATTTAATAACCAACAGTGCGCGCTTTAAAGTCTGTGGCTGCCACCTGTCCCTTGTGCTCGGGACGAGTTCGTGCACATTGACTTGTGGACTTGTTGACTTTGGGGGGGAGGCCGGGCTTCTCCCCTTTATTTAAAGTTCTTTTTGTTTTTCGTTTGATATTGTTGTTTTGTAGGTTGCACTCTCCTGCACCGGGGTGAGGGGGACCTTCCCTCGCTGCCGGAGATTGCTTCCTGATTGTTAAGTTTTCCAATTTATATCGTTATGTTTTCATTTTTTTTTTTTTTTAAGTAGCCTAGTTCTAGGCTGTCGTGTTTTGGGGCGACTTATGCCCAAGTGGGTAGTTGCCAGATGGGCTCTATAAAATTTAAAAAAAAAAAAAATGTGACTGCCACCCGCAGAGTCACGCCCGCCCGCTCGGGACCACGGAGTTGGTGGACCAAATCCGTATAAACTCGGCTAGCAAGAGCTCTTTGGCTGGATTTGTTGGTTGGGTTGGTTAGTTGGTTGGTTAGTTAACAAGCTCGGTTGGTTGGTAGAAAGAATGGCTTGTTGCTTGGTTGGTTGATAGATTGGTTTGTTGGTTCGTGGGTAGGTTGGTTAGTTGTTTAGTTGGTTGGTTAGGTGTGTTGGTTGGGTTGATGGGTTGGTTAGATTGGTTAGTTGGCTAGTTGGTTGGTTAGTTAGTTGTTTGAATGGTTGGGTTGGTTGATTAGTTGATTAGTCGGTTGTTTGGTTGGGTTGGTAAGTTGGATAGGTGGTTGGGTGGTCGGTTAGTTGGTTTGGTTGGTTGGCTAATTGAGTTGGGTTGGTTGGGCTTGTTGGGTTGGGTGGTCGGTTAGTTGGTTTGGTTGGTTGGCTAATTGAGTTGGATTGGTTGGGCTTGTTGGGTTGGTTGGTGGGTTGGCTGGTTAGTTGGTTGGTTGGTTTAGTTGGTTGGTTGGTTGATTGTTTATTGGTTGTTTGTTTAGTTGGTTGGGTTGGTTAGTTGGTTGTTTGGTTTGGTTAGTTGGCTAATTAGGTTGGGTTGGTTGGTTGTTTGGTTTGGTTGGTTGGCTAATTGGGTTGGGTTGGTTGGTTGTTTATTGGTTGGTTGTTTAGTTAGTTGGGTTGGTTAGTTGGTTGGTTGGTTGATTGGTTGGTTGATGGATTGGTTGGTTGATGGATTGGTTGGTTGTTGAGTTGTTTGTTTGTTTGGTTGATAGGTTTGTTAGTTTTTTGTTTGTTTGTTGGTTAGTTAGTTATTTGGTTGGTTGATTGATTGGTTGGCTGGTTTATTGGTTGGTTGTTTAGTTAGTTGGGTTGGTTGATTGATTGGTTGGTTGGTTAGTTGTGTTGGTTGGTTTGGTTATTTGGGCTTGCTGGCTTGTGTTATGTGTTTATCGTCCTCTAATCGAAATATTGGCTACTCTTTGAGTTATCTGAACTTCTTGAAGTCAGTTTTCTCTTTAACATACTCGAATGCTTGTTTTGACACGGAGTTTTCAACTATTTTCCCCAATGGTGTGGTTCCCTTTTGTGAGAGACCAACATCTTAACGTAAGATTCGAACTCTGACAACCGTTGCAATGTTCTGCCGCAGTCGAACTCCATCGCCCAAGGATCCAGTAGGCGTCAAATCGCTTCTACCATCTCGCAGCTTACTTGTTTTAGGAAGCACATTCAAGGATCTGTCTTTAACGTCCATTACAGCTGGCGAAGGATGCGAGAAAATTTCACATACACTTGGTCAAACACCACCCTCCCCACCTTGGTAGGTAGTTGTTTGGTTGGTTTGTAGTGTACGAGCAGTGGTAGGGGGAATTTTCTTCGGGCGGAAATTATCCTCCAGGGTCAATTGTCCTGTGATGCTCTTTACCGGTGAGTGCCAATTTACTACCTGTCGATTTGCTCAGTGCCGATTTACTGGATGCATATTTGCTTAGTGTCGATTTGCTCAGTATCTATTTGCTTAGTACCTATTTGTTCAGAGCCTATTTGCTTAGTACCGATTTGCTTAGTGCCTATTTGCTCAGTGCCAATTTACTGGGTGACGATTTGTTTAGTGGCGATTTTATGCGTGCCTATTTGCTTAGTGCCGATTTACTCAGTGCCAATTTGCTTAGTGACGATTTGTTCAGTGCCGATTTACTAGATGCATATTTGCTTAGTGTCGATTTGCTCAGTGCCTATTTGCTTAGTACCTATTTGTTCAGAGCCTATTTGCTTAGTACCGATTTGCTTAGTGCCTATTTGCTCAGTGCCAATTTACTGGGTGACGATTTTATGCGTGCCTATTTGCTTAGTGCCGATTTACTCAGTGCCAATTTGCTTAGTGACGATTTGTTCAGTGCCGATTTACTGGATGCATATTTGCTTAGTGTCGATTTGCTCAGTGCCTATTTGCTTAGTACCTATTTGTTCAGAGCCTATTTGCTTAGAACCGATTTGCTTAGTGCCTATTTGCTCAGTGCCAATTTACTGGGCGACGATTTGTTTAGTGGCAATTTTATGCGTGCCTATTTGCTTAGTGCCGATTTACTCAGTGCCAATTTGCTTAGTGACGATTTGTTCAGTGCCGATTTACTGGATGCATATTTGCTTAGTGTCGATTTGCTCAGTGCCTATTTGCTTAGTACCTATTTGTTCAGAGCCTATTTGCTTAGTACCGATTTGCTTAGTGCCTATTTGCTCAGTGCCAATTTACTGGGTGACGATTTTATGCGTGCCTATTTGCTTAGTGCCGATTTACTCAGTGCCAATTTGCTTAGTGACGATTTGTTCAGTGCCGATTTACTGGATGCATATTTGCTTAGTGTCGATTTGCTCAGTGCCTATTTGCTTAGTACCTATTTGTTCAGAGCCTATTTGCTTAGAACCGATTTGCTTAGTGCCTATTTGCTCAGTGCCAATTTACTGGGCGACGATTTGTTTAGTGGCGATTTTATGCGTGCCTATTTGCTTAGTGCCGATTTACTCAGTGCCAATTTGCTTAGTGACGATTTGTTCAGTGCATATTTGCTTAGTGTCAATTTAATGGGTGGCGATTTGCTAGGTGCCGATTTACTGGGTACCTATTTGCTCAGTGCCGATTTACACAGTGCCGATTTGCTCAGTGCCTATTTGCTCAGTACCGATTTACACAATGCCTATTTGCTTAGTGTCAATTTAAAGGGTGGCGATTTGCTAGGTGCCGATTTACTGGGTACCTATTTGCTCAGTGCCGATTTACACAGTGCCGATTTGCTCAGTGCCTATTTGCTCAGTACCGATTTACACAATGCCTATTTGATTAGTGCCAATTTGCTCAGCGCCTACATAGTGCCTATTTGTTCAGTGTAAACTTATTGGGTGGCGATTTGCTCAGTGTCTATTTACTAGGTGCCTATATGCTTAATGCCTATTTGCTTAGTGACAATTTGCTCAGTGCCTATTTGCTTACTGCCGATGTCCTCAGTGACTATTTGCTTAGTGCTAATTTACTGGGTGCTGGTTTGCCCAGCGCCTATTTACATAGTACTTCTTTACTCAATGCTAACTTAGTGGGTGCCGATTTGCTCAGTGTCGATTTATATAGTGCCTATTTGCTCAGGGCCAACTTACTACTGGCTGGCGATTTGTTCAGTGTCGATTAACTGGGTGCCTATATGCTTAGTGCTTATTTGTTTAGTGCCTATTTGTTCAGTGTCTATTTGCTATGTCCCTTTTTGCTTAGTGCCAATTTACTGGCTGCCGATTTGATAAGTGCCGAGTTACCGGGTGCCTATATAATTAGTGCCTATTTGTTTAGTGCCTATTTGCTCAGTGACTATTTGCTTAGTGCCGATTTGCTTAGTGTCAATTTGCTTAGTGCCAATTTACACAGTGTCGATTCACTGGGTACCGATTTGCTTAGTACCTATTTGCTCAGTGCCTATTTGCTCAGTGCTGATTTACACAGTGCCTATTTGTTTAGTACCAATTTGTTCAGCGCCTATTTACATAGTGACTATTTGCTCAGTGCCAACTCACTAGGTGCCGATTTGCTCAGTGTCGATTTACCGGGTGCCTATATGATTAGTGACTATTTGCTTAGTTCCTATTTGTTCAGTACTTATTTGCTCAGTGCCTATTTACTGGGTGCCTATTTGCTCAGTGCCGATTTGTTCACTGCCTATGTGCTTAGTGCAAATTTACTGGATGCCGATTTGCTCAGTGACGATTTATTAGGTGCCTACTTGCTTAGTGCCGATTTGCTCAGTGCCGATTTGTACAGTGCCTATTTTCTTAGTGCTAATTTGTTCAGCGCCTATTTACGTAGTTCCTATTTGTTCAATGCCAACCTACTGCATGCCGATTTGCTCAGTGTCGATTTACTCGGGGTGCCTATATGCTTAGTGCCTATTTGCTTAGTGCCGATTTTCTCAGTGCCTATTTGTTTAGTGCAAATTTACTGCGTGTTAATTTACTTGGTGCCTATTTGCTTAGTGCTGATTTTTTTAGTGCCTATTTGCTTAGTGCCAACTTATTGGGTATCGATTTGCTCAGTGTCGATTTACTAGATGTCTATTGTGCTCAGTGCCGATTTTTACAGTGCCTATTTGCTTAGTGCCAATTTGCACAGTGCCGATTTGCTTAGTTCCTATTTGTTCAGTGCCTATTTGCTCAGTGCTAATTTACTGGGTGCTTATTTACTGGGTGCCTATTTGATTACTGCCTATTTTCTTAGTGCTGATTTGCTCAGTGCCTATTTGGTAAGTGTGATTTGCTCTGTGGCGATTTGATAAGGGCCTATTTGCTTAGTGCCTATTTGCTCGGTGCCTATTCGCTTAGTGCTCATTTGCTCAGTGCAGATTTGCTTAGTGTGATTTGCTCATTGCTAATTTGATAAGGGCCTATTTGCTCAGTGCCTATTTGCTTAGCGCTGATTTGCTCAGTGTCTATTTGCTAAGTGTGATTTGTTCAGTGCCGATTCGCTTTGTACCAGATTTATCTTTAGGACACATAAAGTCCATTTCTTTGGTTCTCTGTCCTCCGTGGCTCATATCAGGGCCCTCATTGTTCGGCACCGGTGTTTTATCCCCCCATATTAATAACTAATGCTCTTCCCCCCTTTGATTTTTGATATCGCCCGATTTACGGTGCTAATTCTCACCCTTGATTCACTCGCGCACTCATTTATTCCCTGAGGCATTACTGTTCCCTACCTGCCTCAACTTTTCGGATTGACGAGACTTGCTGCATCAAAACCAACCGGGGACTCTCGACTAAAAGGAATTGGGAGACAAGAAATTGGTGAAGTTGTTAGAAATGATAATGAGGGGGAATCAAATTACCCCAGTGTCTATGCCCTCATTGGTTGATGCAATGGTGGGATTTAACCTTTAAAGTAAATGTCCAGAGTATCCCAGAGGAGAGAATATTGAAAGCTTTATGTTTAGGGTGGTCGCGCAACTCTCCCCAACCAGACACCCTCTTCAGGAACCAAGACAACCCCGGGGGCGAAAAAGGCCGGTGAAAGCGAGGAAATCGCCCTGATTGCGGTGTGACCTCTAATGAACACATAATTATATGTGCGTAAATGTGTTTGTGTGCGTAAATATGTCGTTCTTTAGGTTTTGGCTTGTGTAAAGAAGACACGGGTTAGATGCCCCCGTCCACCTATGGGTCACTCGTGTTAAATTCGTACTTCCGTGTTCCTCGTCTCTTTCATCACTCCTCCACACTCCATTCCACTAGGCACCCCTGGGTAGATTACCAATTTATTTTACCCTCTTAATAAATAATAAATTGGCAATGGTGTTGTTGTACGCAAGTGAGAGGCAAATCCAATCGTTCATTTCGAGTTGTCACTCTGGGCAAATTGGCGCCATTTCGAGGGCGATTTTGAATTTCGGTAATAGATTTCTAACGACGGCGCTTCAGGTTAGATAGCTTTTAGGCCGCGCCCACAACCCAACATACAGCCGTTTAGTCCACGCCTACAAGCTAACATTCAAGATGTTTTAGGCCACGCCCAGAAGCTAACATTCAGCTTTTAGTAAACGCCCACAAGCAAACATACAGCTGCTAACATTCAAGATTTTTTAAGCCACGCCCACAAGCTAACATTCAGCTTTTTAGGCCACACTCATAAGCTAGCTTCAGCTTTTAGGCCACGCCCACAAGCTAACATTCTGCTTTTAGGCCAAGACAATTAAGCTAACATTTAACGCTTAGACCATGCTTACGAGCTACATTCAGATTTTAGGCAACTATCACGGGCTAACATTCAGCTTTTATGCAAAGATCACGGGCTAACATTCAGCTTTTAGGCAACGATCACGGGCTAACATTCAGCTTTTAGGCCACGCCCACAAGCTAATATTCAGCTTTTTTTTAGGTCACACCCACAAGCTAGCATTCAGCTTTTAGGCCAATCCAATAAAGCTAACATTCAGCTTTTAGGCCACGCCCACAAGCTAACATTCACCCAATCACAAACGACAATCATCTCATTGCATTAATTCAGCATCGCACGGTATGCCATAACGGTGTTCCTGTCGGAGCCACTGTCAAAGGTCGCATTAGGTCGGGGATGGGGGGATAATATATATATATATATATATATATATATATATATATATATATATATATATATATATAGTTACATTCTTGCCAGTACTCCCCTCCCCCCTTCATTATCACTAAGGTAACTCTACCCATAGAAGGATGTGCTGCATGGGCACTCCTAGAGCAGACCTGATATTTCCGTGTTGGGGTCACCTTCCAAGAGCAGGTAAAAAATCGGGAATTTAAGTGGAAGTTCTTGTTTCTTTAAAGGCAGGAAGGAGTCAATATTTTAAAGGATTTTATTCTCTCTCTATCTAACTTTCTCTTTATATATATATATATATATATATATATATATATATATATATATATATATATATGAGGAATTAAACCACATTCTCCGAAGACAATTTAAATCACCGAAACTGTTCTGAATTAAATTGTCTTCGGAGAATATGGTTTAATTCCTCATCTTTTCTTGCGATATTGCATTAATTTTCATCATATATATATATATATATATGCATTTATAGTCTCAAAGAAATAAAATTTGGTATCACAACACTAAGGAAGATACCCATTGAAAGCTAAGAAAGAAAATTTGAGATATAGAGGCGAAAAAAATCGTGAAAACTAATTTTAAACATAATATGAAAAATAAATATAGGATTAGGATTCGAACCTGTGTCCTCAAGCGTACATCGCTATTCTGACCACGACAGTCATCGAGTGAGCCACCATCCTCAACCTCAAAAAGGGATGATTCGAGAAACCTTTTGAAGAACGAAGTGTAGGTTTTTTTATCCAGTGAAAAACAAGACAAGTGTTTTCTAGTAAGAATGGGGCACCGGCTTATTTTGTAAATAACTGAAATCACACACACACACACACACACACACACACACACACACATATATATATATATATATATATATATATATATATATATATATATATATATATATATATATATATATATATATATATATATATATATATATATATATATATATATATATATATATATATATATATAATATATATAATATATATAATATATATATATATATATATATATATATATATATATATATATATATATATATATATATATATATATATTAGGAATATGCAGACATATGCGATGGTTACGAGCATTTAATTTTCCGGACGTTTCGTTCATTAACGATGCCCATCATCAGCGAATTCTGAACACAAAGAATTATTTTATAAGAATAATTAAACACAGCAATAAAAAACAACAAAACAAACAAAACAGGAGAGGAATCGAAAATGATAACCGAAAGCAAGAAGTTAAAATGAAGTATATAATCCTAAACCGTTAAAAGCAAAGGGGTGAAAATCTATTGATAAGAATTGGATTAATATCGTAAAAATAATTAAATTAAATAATAATCCCATGAGTATAAAATATGCATAATAAACATGAATTAAATTCTTATTCGAATCCCAAAATAATAAACTATAGCAATAAAGTCGAAAGCGAGAGATGAAGAAATCGATTAATAAGAGTGACCCCCCAAAATGATTAAATAATCCCATGAGCAGCAAATTTGAATAATAAACATGAATTCAATTTTAAGCGGAATACAAGAAATTGAATATAAACTATAGCAAGAAAGAATTATACGAGTAAGTGTCGAGGTTTAGTGAGTGGATAATCCCAGTCCCACTTCCTGGACATATATCTTATTACCGCACCGAGGTGAAGCGGAGGTGAAGCGTATCCAATACACCTACCTTAGCCACTTCCGGTGAATAAGAATAACCCCGGTGCGTACCCTTTTGATCAAAACTAAGATGATGATCCCCTGAGTGTGTCCCCCACTCAGTAAAAGCCAACCATGGGTGGGTCGGTGTAATATTGGATTGCTTAATAATTGCCAAAGGATTGTCCAAATTAGTTAAACACACAGATACAAAAATAACCTTAATGTACATAAATCTGAAATAAGCAACAGCATATATAAATATAAATAGAATTAATCTTTGCACTGAATAAGTAAGTCTACAAAAATGTCGTGGGGATTACACTTGAAAATTACTCACTAGGATGATGCTTGCGTCTTAATTGCACCCAACAGAATGAATGGAATAATATTATTGAATTAAGCACTGAATTAATCACTTCTAATACTCGAGGTTATGGGCTCGGGATGGGAATTCTAGTTAACGAAGAAACTGGGGAAGTTAGGGGAGGGGATAATTCACTTTAACGATACCTTTGAGTTCGTA
The DNA here is from genome assembly GCA_963969495.1 of Ceratothoa steindachneri. NCBI lineage: Eukaryota > Metazoa > Arthropoda > Malacostraca > Isopoda > Cymothoidae > Ceratothoa > Ceratothoa steindachneri. The sequence continues at coordinate 159,405,974 of OZ018329.1, forward strand.
AGTATTTTGAAGGGGGGGCGGTGAAGATCTTCTTCTGGTGACGATGATCGCAACTAGTCCGGCCGTCTGAGGTTACCGAAGGAGAGGGTAATCCTAGACCGGTGATATACTGATCTTTTGACGGAGGATCACAAAGGTAAGCCAAGCGGTGACTCAATCGGACTGCTTCCTCGAAGTACCTGTCCGATTATTCGGCTTTTGAAGTGGGTAGCCAAAACCGATTACCTAGCTACGTCTAGGGTAATCTGCAGAGGGAGGTCCTGTGTAACCTCAGACTCTGAAGGTAGTGGTGGGGGGGGGGGCTGCGAGAAGTTTGGCACCTACAAGTACCGTGACGGCAACAACCAATTCCCCGAGAAGTTCCTCCTTGCAGTGGGCGAATGGTTTCTTATGTGGATCGAGTTTCACACAAACTCGACGTAGGTCTAAAGGCTTCTGCCTGATTCCAGGGAGAAGTCTTCCTTTTATTTTTCCCACGAGCAAAAATCGAGAGAGCGAATCAAATTCTCGTAAAATCTATATCGTCGCGCGAAAGACCTTTTTCATCTTTGGGCCGACGATATTTCTATCACGCCTTTTAACCACCTCGCAGTTTACGATGGTGCGAAAAGGGGCGATAGAGAATTCGAGGGTGGTGCATTTGGAAATACGGGAGGGACACGTAGCTTGTGTCGGAGTATTTCTGCGTACACTTATGTACGCGGTATTTAGACTTCTACAATTAGAGCAGGGCTTCCTTATTTTTAAACACAAAGACCATGCCCCATTATTTTTAAATTATTTAAATCAACAACACTCTAATCTTAAATTTTCCATGGAGAAAGAATTAAACAATAAAATCTCTTTTCTGGATTTCACCATTTCAAAAATTGGTTCAAAATTCAACACTTCAGTTTACAGGAAACCCACTACCACCAAACTTGGCACCCACTTCTTTAGTTGTACTCCTACTAATTTTAAACATTCCGCCATCATAAACAGTAGACACAGAGCTTACCAAATCAGTTCAAATTCGTTTCACTTTCATTCCGAAATAGAATATCTTAGGAGCTTTTTTCATTTTAATTTTTTCCCAGACCACCTTTTTGACAGACTTACTTCCAATTTCGTATCTAATAAGTTCTCTTGCAAAAGCCAACAAATAACTGTCCCTAAATAAAAAATATTCTTAAAACTGCCTTATCTCCCACTTGATAACACCAAATTGAACAAAGCTTTACTCTCGACTCTTAATAAATACTTTCCCCAATGCAAGTTTCTCCTAATTAATTCTAATCGTCTTGGTGTCTATACTTGTTTCCGCCTAAAGAATCACTCCCATTATACCTGCGTTCCTCAATCATTTATCAATTCACTTGTGCGACCTGCCAAATTCGCTATGCAGGCCAAACAATTAAGATGTAGGATTGCTAAGCATATCGGAGTATCATACAGAACAAACATTCCTATATCCAAAACCGAACGCTCCTCTATACGAGAACATTCACTAAAACATAACCACCCGCTTGACCCTGATTCCTTTAGTATACCCTCTTCTGCCTCCTCTTCTCTGGATTTAAAAATTCTTTAATCACTTTTCATTAAACAAATGAACCCGGAACTCAATGATTATTCATCATCCCTCAAATTATCCACTATATAGACAAACGTACAACCAACCACATCCCCTTAATAGTTTTCCTTCTGCCTAGTTCTGTCAGTAATATCAGTTGATACTCCCAGCTTCACCGCAATAAGGTTAGTGCTCGTGCAGAGTAGTTTTTATTTTTATTTTAGTTTGTCCCGTTTATATCCAAATGATCTAGTTTACAGATGACTTTTCCTTAATTTAATGTTTTAGTTGTCCTGTTCGGCCCCTCCATTATTACTTATTTAATATTTAAACTTTCGTGCGTTAGTTTACTCATATTTATTAAACGTTCAATCAATTAAATTTTAACTTTATTGAATTACTTGCTTTGCTCCATCTATTAATATCCGCTTTGATTACATAGCCCCTGATCTATCTTATTTGGGATTGTTCGCCCTCCCCTTATAATTCTTTCTTGCTATAGTTCATATTGAATTTCTTGTATTCCGCTTAAAATTGAATTCATGTTTATTATTCAAATTGCTGCTCATGGGATTATTTAATCATTTTTTTGTGTCACTCTTAAAAATCGATTTCTTCATCCCTTGCTTTCGATTTTATTGCTATAGTTTATAATTTTTGTATTCGAATAAGAATTTATTCATGTTTATTATGCATATTTTATACTCATGGGATTATTATTTAATTTAATTATTTTTAAGATATTAATCCAATTCTTATCAATAGATTTTCGCCCCTTTGCTTTCAACAGTTTAGGATTATATACTTCATTTTAATTTCTTGCTTTCGGTTATCATTTTCGATTCCTGTCCTGTTTTTGTTTTTTTGTTGTTTTTATTGCTATATTTAGTTATTCTTAGAAAAATAACTCTTTGTATTCAGAATTCGCTGATGATGGTCATCGTTAATGACCGAAATGTCCGAAAAATTAAATGCTCGTAACCATCGCATATGTCTGCATATTCCTACTACGAATAAGGTTCCCAAGGAACGACTCCATCACCAATATATATATATATATATATATATATATATATATATATATATATATATATATATATATATATATATATATATATATATATATATATATATATATATATATAATATTGCGCGTTCACAAAATCTCAGGGTAAAATGAAAGGCGGATTCCAAGTACTTTCGAACTTGTTCAGCTCATTCTGAAGGAATAACGAATTACTTTACAGATGTGGTATTATATAAGTGACAGCAGAGTAGTGCCCCGCCCATGTACAGCAAAAGGACAAAGAATAGAGAAATATTATCAAAGACAGGATTAAATACCGGATACGAAGGGTAGAGGCATATAGATAAGGTCTACTTCCGGAAGTTCCCACTGTGAGAAAAGAATGTAGACATTTATGTCACAAAGCTATGAGTACATACACATGTAATTATAAATACATTAAATAAACAAAACTAACAACTAATTTAGTAAATCAAAGGGCTAAGATTTAAATTGCATAATTTCGTTACAAATATATATATATATATATATATATATATATATATATATATATATATATATATGTATATATATATATATATATATATATATATATATATATATATATATATATATATATATATATATATATATATATATATATATACCCAGCCAACCTCAAGAAACAGAAAAACAGTATAATTTTTCTTCGGAAATGTTATTTCCTAATTCGCTAAAATTCCGTACAGGGGTGGGATTCGAAACGTGCACACTGAGGCAGCGAGCAACCGCTTTGATCTCAATTAAACCGTCCCTTAGACAACTCGGCTACGCGGAAGACTAAAATCTTCCGAATAAACAAGCTTTTAAGGTACGCTTCGCAAGGTTGATCGGGACTATGAAATAGAGAGAAATTAATAGGGAATTCAAAGAAAAAAAGAGAGTTGAAGTAAACACGCGGCGAATATACAATGTATAAATCTTTCATGAATGCGAAAGAAGGATGAAATGAATCCAGCAAACCGCAAGAAACAGAAAAACAGGATAATTTTTCTTCGGAAATATTATTTCCTAATTGGCAAAAATTCCGTACTGGGATGCGATTGGAACTGTGCACATTGAGGCAGCGAGCAGCCTTAGGAATCTTGTTTATTCGGAAGATGTTATCTTCCGCGTAGCCGAATGTTCCAAGGGACGGTTTCGTTGAGATCAATGCGGTTGCTCGCTGCCTCGATTCGGGGTCACCTTTACGGCGAATCCCATACCCTCTAATGACCCATGGTTCGGACCCCTCTATAACCTCCGGCCCCTATTGAGAGATAAAATGTATTTTAAGTTCAAATCAGGGATTAAAAAACTCTCCCAATTTCGTTCTTTGCCAGGGGGTGTGTTTCCATGGCAACCAGTCGACGAGAATTTTGGTTTGGGAAGTGGGGATATGGATAACCCGTTTAATGTTCTTTAACCACCGAGGTTAGGATCTAAACCACGTGACACTGAAGGGTATGACAGTAACCGAAAAATTGACCCTTTTCCAGGAGTCGTGTTTCCATGGCAACCTGTCGACGAGAATTTTGGTTGGGGGGGGGGGGGTAACCAAAATATCTTTCACCCAGCTAGGTTGGAAATCTGAACCAAGTGTTACTGAAGGATATGACTAACCGTAAAATCTACCCTAATTAGGAGCCCATCCACCGACTAACTTCACCTGGCGTGCCTTAACATATATCACTGAGGGAAATGACCCGACGCAAGATAGATTCCCCAAGGAGGACACGACGCTGGCGGGCTTCTGTCGTCCTCTCTGACCCCACGATCGAAGCAATCACACGCATGCACATCCCTGCACGAACGAACACACACATGTACAATCAAACAAGCAGAACTTTTTAAAGGGGAACCTTTCAGCTTGGATTGGGTGCGGCTTTACACGTACACATATGTGCGAGACACGCGCACATAGACCGACATGCTTGTCTCTCAATGCGCGCGGACGCGATGAGATTTCGATTTGACCGCAAAGGAAGGCAGCTCCAGATAGGGGGAGGGGAATGGAGGCACTGCAGTAGAAGAGGGGAGGGGGCGCCGAGGTGGGTTTATCTTAGTGGAGCCTTGGGGAGGGCGATTCTTCAGATGTCAGCGGCACCAACTCCCTTGTGTGTCGTCTCAGGGGAAAAGGTGTATGTATGTCAAATATACTAAGAGGCGGGGGGCGAATAATAGGGGGTTAAATGGGTTGGTTAATTGCACGGACCCTCTCAATTGGGGGGAAAGTCTGACAAGATAATGAACTTTACATAAAGATTAGTATGACAATGGCTTTCTTTGTGGTGCAATAGGCGGACGAATATGTCTACAGGCCGAAGGACGATTAGCTTCCTACGAACCCCGATTTCTTTTGTGTTCCCTCTGGTCGGGAATCAAATCTGGTACCAGGTGTAGAACCCAACGCCATAACTAGGCTAGGGAGAGGTCCGTCAATTAGTGGGACTGGAAATAAAAATCATGTTTAATTCAAGAAACCATTATTAAAAGGGTGAAAAGATAAAAAATAGAAATAAATGCAAATATAATAAAAGAGAACTGAAAACTGCCATGGCAAAGATGAGGAAAGGAAAAGCAGGACCTCGTGCCTTAGATGCAATGTTGGACGTGCCCAATAAAGCGTATGTTGCAGAGCAAATTCCTGAGGACTGGTAAAAAGGAGTCATATCTATGTCCAATATGGAAAAAGGGAGATAAAGCTTCATGTAAAAATTACAGAGGCATATCGCTACTTTAGCACGTAGACAAAATATATGGACGTAACAGAACAACGGTTAAGGAATTGTGTAAAACACATCATGGGAAAACCACAACATGGCTTTAGACCTGGCAGAAGTACTTCGGACCTGACTTTCACAATGATTATACTGGAAAACAGTTGGAATGGGAAAAAGCAAGACCGCGTGTTTTAGTTACAATGTTGGACGTGCCCAATAAAGCGTATGTCACAGAGCAAATTCCTGAGGACTGGTAAAAAGGAGTCATATCTATGTCCAATATGGAAAAAGGGAGATAAAGCTTCATGTAAAAATTACAGAGGCATATCGCTACTTTAGCACGTAGACAAAATATATGGACGTAACAGAACAACGGTTAAGGAATTGTGTAAAACACATCATGGGAAAACCACAACATGGCTTTAGACCTGGCAGAAGTACTTCGGACCTGACTTTCACAATGATTATACTGGAAAACAGTTGGAATGGGAAAAAGCAAGACCGCGTGTTTTAGTTACAATGTTGGACGTGCCCAATAAAGCGTATGTCACAGAGCAAATTCCTGAGGACTGGTAAAAAGGAGTCATATCTATGTCCAATATGGAAAAAGGGAGATAAAGCTTCATGTAAAAATTACAGAGGCATATCGCTACTTTAGCACGTAGACAAAATATATAGACGTAACAGAACAAAGGTTAAGGAATTGTGTAAAACACATCATGGGAGAACCACAATATGGCTTTAGACCTGGCAGAAGTACTTCAAACCTGACTTTCACAATGATTATACTGGAAAACAGTTGGAATGGAGATTAGATAGGGTTGACAGAGAGTCACTGTGGGAGATTCTGGTTGATTAATATTATGCTATGCCTCCTAAACCTATATGGATCATTAAAGCTATGTATTTGTGTGCATCAGTGAAGTCAGAGGTAATAATGGTTTTGAAAACGAATGGTTCAGCATAAACCCAAGAGTACGGCAAAGAGATGTCATCACACCGCTGCTTCTTATCTTATTTATGGACAAATGTATGAGAGACATAAATATTGGAAGACATGAGGAAGTTACGCTAGCTTATGCCGACGACGTGGCTGTGGTAACCAACACTGTATTAAATCTGCAGGAACTTATAAATGATTGGTATAGAGGTATGAGCAGAAAAGGAATGAGAATAAAAACTGATAAGCGTAAAACGGAATTCTTCACTGTTAGTAGGACAAATGAAGAATACCAGGTGTACATGGATACCAACAAAATCCATCAGGTTAATGAATATACATACCTGGGAGTGAAGATGTACGATACAAATTCTCAAGAGATCGAAATCAACAACCGCATAATAAAATAGGCTGTCTCCTACTACCTAGTTTTAATATATTTTCCTTTAGATCCTCTAAAATAAATTTCCTTTTTTATTTTACTTGGACGAGTAGGGAGAACTGATCCTATTGGTCTGTTTTCATTGATTTTAAAAAGATTTAGCAGTCAGCTAGCTCCAAAAGTGGCTGTGGTTTTTCGTATTTTAGTTCGTCGGGGGTCACTTCCTGAATGCTGCTGGCGTTCAGGAAACATTACCCCAATTCCCAAAGGATCATCATCATCTCCATCTCCCAGTGAATATAGGCCTATTCCATCACACCGATTTTATCTTAGACTTTTGAACGTTTGCTGTAGATCGTCTTACTGTATATTTGAGACACTTTCTTCCAGTGACTCAGTTTGGCTTTAAAAAGGGGCTAGGCACTGCTGATGCACTATTATTACTGGTACATGAAATACAGTCTGCTTTAGACAATAATTGTGAGTCTAGGCTTGTCTCTCTTGACGTTAGTGCTGCTGCCTTTGACACTGTCAACCATATTTTTTAATTTTTAACTTAAATTCTGTTGGCATTGGTTGTTAGAGTCTTAAGTATTTAAACAGAGTTTTTAACTAGTAGAAAACAACGTTTAGTTGTCGATGGGTGTTTTAGTATATTTTGGAGTTAGTATATTCTGGAGTTCCTCAAGGTAGCGTTCTTGGGCCTTTGCTTTTTATATTATATACTAGTGACATGTGGTGTAATATCACTAATAAAACTTTAGCATATGCTGGTGACACCGCTCTCTATGCTCATGTTCCATCTCCTGCAATGAGACGGAGTGTTGCAGACAACCTCAATGAGGAGTTGAATAAAATTCATTCCTGGTGTCTTCAGTGGGGTATGAAATTGAACCCTAGTAAGTCTAAGGAAATAATTGTGCGTCGTTCTAGATCGCTCTTACCTAAAGATTTATGAGGATGATGATGTTCTTCGCAATGTTTCTTTCCTTTTATTCTACCTCATTTTGAATATTGTTCTGCTGTATGAACTTCAGCTGCAGCCTCTCATCTGAGATTGCTTGATTGTGCATTTAATTCTGTAAAACCTTCACTATCAGATTTGGATTTAGACATTGGGCATTGTAGAGATGTTGGAGCTCTTTGTATTTTATTTAAAGTAGTGAATGAAGTGAATCATCCTCTGCGTAAATTTTTGCCGAGATATTATCAACAGCCAGAGTTACTAGGTATTCTGAGACTGAATTTCATGGCATTCGAAATTGGTCGTCATTCTAAATCTCAATTTTTTAAGTGCTTTTTAACGAGCATTTGGAGATTGTGGAATACCTCTCCCACAAATATTGTGACTACTCCTACGATTGATAAGTGTCGTAGAATTGCTCATAGTCTGGTTCAATAATTATTCTAGTCCTTGATCTGGACACACCGCTTTTGTTTAAGTCGATGGTATTGACCCTATGACTCAATCTACGATCATATATATATATATATATATATATATATATATATATATATATATATATAGGCTTTAATTCCTACTGAACGTGCGAAAGCTGGTTAGAGGCGGGTTGTGCCGTAGCCAGGATTCTCACGATAAAAGTCCCACTTGTTACTGGGGGGAGGTTTGTGATTGTAAATTCTAAGAATGCAAAATACAGGTTGAATAAATTGGCCGAAGGGATTCTTAATTAAAGTCTTGCAAAGGGTACGTCAAAAGGGAGGAGCCACAAATGAACACACATACAAAAAATAAACTTTACTTTACACAAATATAATAATTAGCAATAGTTAAACGGGCAAAATTAAGGATTACATATTAAACACTGACGTTAAGCGTCTAGATTTATAATGACTTAATGGGAGTATCAATCACTGTTAATTAAATAGGTAATTTAAGAATAGAGGGACACTGGGTTTACAGATTACCATTAATTGTGATGGATTCGAGAGACGAATACTCAGGTCCAGACGGGGTGGTTCGGGTGGCGTTAACACGAGTTATCGGGGAGAGGGGGGATAAGACGACGGGTTCGGGGCTGCTGACTGCAGTTCCGGTTAGTTCACTCCTAATTGGATGTGACACTAACAAATAGTAACTTCCAGTAACTATTTGTATGTTCCTTTTCTTTCTCAAGTTACATTGAGCAACAGAGCGTATTCTTCTAGTCACAGACTCTGCGGGGCAGGATTTACTTCCAGGAACACTTTGAGACAGCGACCAGGTTGATTCGGCGGCGCGTTGACAGTCGATACGTTACGGCAACGACTCTCGTTTAACGTGAGGTTGACGCGAGTAGGTTGGGGACACTGCTGTAGAGAGATGAACGGCGTTATTATTTATACCGAGGATTGTGGGAAATCGAGAGAGAGATTCCATTCACGACAATTCGCTTATTGCAGCGCCTTCTGGACAATATCCATGGTATCATAAAGAAGGCAAATAGAATTTAGGCTTCTCTGTGAGATAGGCCTTCTTTCGTCAGACTTCCTGTCGCCAGTTGGGAGAAGGGGGGGGAGAGAGAGAGAGACGAAGGTCAACTTAAACGACAAATTTCTTTCGTTCCCACGATTGTCTGGCGGCATGCGAGTATGTACGTTCCATACCCTCACACGCCTACCTATTTCGAGGAACATTATTCCGCCATGAAATAAGGAATAATGTGAAAATTAACTTCACCGGGGGAATTTGTAATTATCTTCCTCGACTCGAACAATTGAGTCACTAATTTTATCAAAACCGTTAGGAATTTACCTTAGTACTGGCAAGAAGTAATTATTTATACAAAGAGATACACACAAAAAAATAAATAATTGACTACTAATCGCTATCTGAAATTAGCTTTCTCGAAAGGCTATCTGCGAGTACATTGTCAGACCCTTTTAGATACCTGATTTCATAACAGTACTCCGCTAGCAATAATGACCAGCGCATTAGCCTGCCGTTTCGGTTTTTACAAGTTTTTAAGTAGGCTAACGGTCTATAATCAGTCTCTATGAGGAATGGACGACCTACCAGATACATTCTATTTTTTGTAATCCCCAAAACAATCGCTAGAGCTTCCAGCTAGCGTAGCGTATGACCTTTCGCGAGCCGTCAGTCGGCGACTCGCATAGCTTATAGGAGCAGGTTCTTGGTCCTCGTCGTATTGGAGTAATACGCAGCCAATACCCATTTGGGAGGCATCTGTCCTTACGCCAATTTTTTTTTTTTGAAGGTTCGGCAGTTTTAAGATCGGGGCGGAGACTAGCTTCTCTTTGAGCTCTTCAAAGTGCGCTTCGGTGTCGGGGTTCCACTGGAGGGGGTCCGGGAGTTTATTTTTTAGCAGATCGTTTAAGGGAGCTGCTACAGAAGCGAATTGGGGTACGAAGCGGCGGTAAAACGAAGCGGCACCGAGGAAAGACCGCAATTGCTTCTTGGTGCGCGGTAGGGGCATATTGTAAATATGCCCCTACCTTCTCTTTCTGTGGGGCCAGATGACTTTCGCCTATTTTAAATCCAAGGTATTCTATGGATTTATAAGAAAATGGCATTTTGAGGGTTGAATCGTTAAACCATGATGCTTTAAGCGTTCTAAAAGCGGGCGGAGGGACAAGATATGGTCGTTCCATGAACGTGTAGCCACATACACGTTATCAAAATAAAAAGAAACGTTTTTTAAACCGTCTATTACACGGCGCATTATGCGGTTTTAGCTACTGCAGGCAGTGACTAGGCCAAAAGGAAGACGAGTGAATTCCATTAAACCTTTGTCTGTAGGAAAGGCTGTTAGTTTCCTCTCTGATGCCTTTAGGGGGATCTGATAATAGGCCTTACATAGGTCTCTCTCAGTGATGTAGGCGGCTCCTTCGCAGAGATGTAAATTTTGGTCAATTAGGTGAAGAGGCTCGGCGTCGAACACAGGGAGGGTGTTTAACTTCCGAAAATCGACGCACATCCTAAAGGACTGGTCTAGCTTGCTGACCATGACTATTGGGGAACAGTAGTCGGACGTAGATGGCTCGATAATCCCTAATTGCAAAAGATTGTCTACTTCCTCATTGAAAGCGTCTCTTAGGTGCACCGGTACGGGATAGGGCTTACATCGCACAGGTTCGAGCGTAGTGAGGGCGATATTATGTTCGAACTGAGTCGAGCATCCTGGTGACTCGGAAATGACGTCACTAAATTCTTCCAAAAGCGCCATCATTTGGTTCTTTTGGGCAGGGGTGAGGTCGGAGTTTACATCCAACTCGGGGAAAGGTTCTTTTATGGGGGGCAGCTTGGACGGGAGGACGGGGAGGGGACAATCTTTGCTTGACTCTACGCAAATCGAATTAACAATATTTAGGGGGTTGTTTGGGTGGACGGCGTCAATTACCCTTTCTTCGTCGAAGGCGACTATATTGTTTATACAGGCCCGTCTATGATACTTTTTTAGCATGTTTATGTGATATAACTTATCATCTGCGGGTGTCTGTATAACGTAATCGACCGGTCCGTGGGTTTTCTGAACGGGGTAGGGGCCTTTCCATTGGGAGAGAAGTTTATGGGAATCCGAGGGGAGTAAGAGTAGAAATTCATCTCCGGGCTTCAGTTTTCTGTGTTTGGCCTTTAGATCAAAGTATGTCCGATACTTTTCCATATTAATTTCGGAATTTCGGACTGCTATGTCAGAACACCTTTTTAATCTTTCCCTTAGTTCGAGGACGAAGGAATAAGTGTTCCTTAATTCTGGACACAAACGGGAATTTGTCCATAACTCCTTCAAAATACTGAGGGGCCCCCGCACGTTTCTCCCGTACAGGAGCTCAAATGGGGAAAATCCGATGGTCCTATGGGCAATTTCGCGGCATGCGAATAACGCAAATGGCAAATATCGGTGCCATTCTTAGGGTTGTTCCATGCAAAGCTTCTTGAGGACGCTTTTCAAGGTCGCATTGAACTTTTCGCACATGCCGTTCGCGCTCGGATGGAAGGGGTGGTAAAAATAGGTTTGATTTGGAGCAGGGTGTTCACGTGTTCCATGAGCTCAGAGGTAAACTGGCGGCCTCTATCTGAAAAGATTTCTTTGACCAATCCTACTCTAGAAAAAATGAAAATAAGGGCTTCAGAGCAAGAGATACTATCGATCCTTTTTAGAGCGACAGCGTCCGGGAATCGGGTAGCGCAGTCTATCAATGTTAGTACATGCGTATGACCTTCGGCGGAAGGGGGATGAATTGATCCGATGAGGTCGATGGCGACTCTCTAGAAGGGCTCCGAAATGACTGGGGTTCTTTGCAGTGGAGCTGGGGCTATTCGACCTTTCGCAGTGGTTTTCTGGCACAAATCGCACGTTTTGCAGAATTCTGCAATATTTTTGGCTAACCGGGCCAAAAAAAATATTTAAATACTCGCTGAGAAGTCTTGTTATGACCGAAATGACCGACCATGGGACTTTCATGTGCTACTCGCAGGATTTAGTCTACATGTGTGCGCGGAATACACATTACCTTGGAAGGTGGGTCAGACTCATCCCGCGAGGTGCGAAACAGAAAGGAGTCGTTAATGATGTACCTTATGAGACGGTTCCCTCGAACGATCACCTCTTCGTTCTTTCGGGCCTTTTCCCAAAGGGATTGAAGTAAAGGGCAGCTCTGCTGAGCGCTGAGGAATTGTGCATTACTCGTTGGGACCTCTAAAGGAGCCTCTGGGGTGAAAAGGCGTGTTGGAGAAGAGGCCTCGCGGCTAGCTTGCGCTTGAGTGATGACAGCTTGAGTCACTTCACTCAGGGAGGGTAGTGAGCTCTAGCCAATGAGTACCGAGCAAAATTTGATGGGGGCTGCCACTACGTCGGCCCAGCCAGTGAAATATTTACACTGTACATGGCAGCGGATTACCGGGAATCTATTTTCTCGACCCAAGAAGTCGTGTACAATTGCATACTTCTTATGTTGGGGGTCGACAGGGGGGAACCATTTGTCTGACACCACAATGCATGTGCACCATGTGTCTCTGACGAGGGTAGACACTTTACAGCCATTGATCAAGCCGGTTTTGAAATTTAGTCCTCCGGGGGAACTCTTGTTGAACAAAGTTCCCCACAGAGTTCCTGTGGGGATGGAGACGAGGGGAATGACGTAAGCGCGGCCGTCTGTTCCGGGGGAAGGGTAGCGGTTACTTGGTGAACTTGTTGGCTCTGGGTGGGACGTAGGCTGGAATTCTGTACACATTGGGACTTATAATGGCCGTGGAAACCTGCCTATTCTGGTGCTAGTTATTGTAGGGGGTATTGAAGACTGGGGGTTTTCTGTCTTCGTGGGCTACAAAAGGCTTATGCTTTGGCCTGAATGGGGCTGTGGTCCTTATCAATGGAGGGGGTTTCCTTTGTTGGGACTTCCATTGACTGAATTTATTCTTCGGGGACGGGGGACTATTCTTCCAGGTATCCTGTGGGTATAGGCGATGATTTGTCGCATGTAGATCAGCTTCCTCGAGGCATTCTTGAAAGGTAGACGCTCGGCGGTCTTGCACGAATGCTCGGATCTCCTAGGGGAGGGTGGACAATAGCTAGTCTTTTAACATGAAGTCAATCAGGGCCTCATACTCCGATTCGACTTTGGAGGATTCTAACAAGAACTGGAGGTTTCGCTTCAGGATATATCCAAAATGTCGGTAAGTTTGACCGGGCTGGGTTTTAGTCGATCTAAATTTAGCGCGGTAGAACTAAGGGTTCAAGTTGAAGGCGGATAGCAATTCGGCCTTCAAGGTGCTATAGTCTATTGTAGCTTCATGTGGTAACGAGATGAAAATTTCTCTTAAGCGCGGACTAAGCAATGGGAGCAATCTACTGACTCCTTCGGATTCTATGGTCCATCCGTTTACCTCGAAGATCTTTTCAAAATGTGTTAAGTATGAGCACAAATCTTCTTCGTCTTTATATTAGTGAAGTTTTATAGCGGGGGCCTTGGATTGATGATCACGGGATCCAACAGGACTGACTTCAACTTGGTCTCTGCTTAATTCCCTTTCATGTTTTCGAATCCTTTCTCTTTCTTCAAATTCTTCTTTTCTTACTTCCATTTCTAACACTTCTTTTCTTCTCCTTTCTTCCAATTCTAACGCTTCTTTTCTTACTTCCATTTCACGTGCTCTTTCCTCTCGCTGTTCGCTTACGAAGAATTCCTTTAGTTCCTGTCCTGTGAGACCGAGAGCTTGTCCTTGCTTGACGAAAACTTCGAACGATTGTGAAGCCATTGCTGCTCTTGCTGACGCAACTGGCGACTCACGAAAGAACTTACGCACCTGGTAAGAGAATTAGAAGCTGCGATTGTTCCTAACCGATACAATCTAATAACTAACCCCCAAAATAACGAATATTTTCCTAGCTTTGTTTTTTCTATCTGGAAAGGATTATTAATGGTTATTATTTATATTCCTTCGGGGAATAGACTCTAATTATTAAAATTTACCTTAGTGCATTTGGGCTTCCTTGGACGTTGGCAAGTTTTAGGCTATATGAGTTCGCTTCCTCAAAAATTTAACCCCTTAAAGCTGACACCACTTTTATATATGTCGTAGAATTGCTCATAGTCTGGTCCAATAATTATTCTAGTCCTTGATCTGGACACACCGCTTTTGTTTAAGTCGATGGTATTGACCCTATGACTCAATCTACGATCATATATATATATATATATATATATATATATATAGGTAGGCTCTAATTCCTACTGAACGTGCGAAAGCTGGTTAGAGGCGGCTTGTGCCGTAGCCAGGATTCTCACTATAAAAGTCCCACTTGTTACTGGGGGGAGGTTTGTGATTGTTGAATTCTAAGAGTGCATAATACAAGTTGAATAAATTGGCCGAAGGGATTCTTAATTAAAGTCTTGCCAAGAGTACGGCAAAAGGGAGGAGCCACAAATAAACACACATACAAAAAATAAACTTTACTTTACACAAATATAATAATTAGCAATAGTTAAACGGGCAAAATTAAGGATTAAATATTAAACACTGACGTTAAGCGTCTAAATTTATAATGACTCAATGGGAGTATCAATCACTGTTAATTAAATAGGTAATTTAAGAATAGAGGGACACTGGGTTTACAGATTACCATTAATTGTGATGGATTGGAGAGACGACTACTCAGGTCCAGATGGGGTGGTTCGGGTGGCGTTAACACGAGTTATCGGGGAGAGGGGGCTAAGACGACGGGTTCGGGGCTGCTGACTGCAGTTCCGGTTAGTTCACTCCTAACTAGATGTGACACTAACAAATAGTAACTTCCAGTAACTATTTGTATGTTCCTTTTCTTTCTCAAGTTACATTGAGAAACAGAGCGTATTCTTCTAGTCACAGACTCTGCGGGGCAGGATTTACTTCCAGGAACACTTTGAGACAGCGACCAGGTTGATTCGGCGGCGCGTTGACAGTCGATACGTTACGGCAACCACTCTCGTTCAACGTGAGGAGTACGCGAGTAGGTTTGGGACACTGCTGTAGAGAGATGAACGGCGTTATTATTTATACCGAGGATTGTGGGAAATCGAGAGAGAGATTCCATTCACGACAATTCGCTTATTGCAGCGCCTTCTGGACAATCTCCATGGTATCATAAAGAAGGCAAATAGAATTTAGGCTTCTCTGTGAGATAGGCCTTCTTTCGTCAGACACCCTGTCGCCAGTTAGGGGAAGGGTGGGGGTGGGGGAAGAGAGAAGAGACGAAGGTCAACTCAAACTACAAATTTCTTTAGTTCCCACGATTGTCTGGCGGCATGCGAGTATGTACGTTCCATACCCTCACAATAAGTTTAAAAGATTGGCTAATATATTATTTTGCGTAAGCATCGGGATATTTAATTCTTTTTTTCTTTCTTTCTTGCTGTTATTTGAACTGCACCTACACTTCTTGGTGGTATAATTTCTTAAAATTTCAGTGTGGTTTTTTGCATGGTCTATATAATAATAATAATAATAACTTGCTAAGTTTTTCTGAAGTAGCTCATAGGGGTTAGTTAGCCCTTGAGCCGCTCACTGCGTTCAATTTTTAACTAACCTATCCACCCACTTCCACCCCCCTTTAAATGACACTTCTACCTTGAAAGCAGCCCCATTTGTCTCTATGGTGTCATTAATTGACGTGCACTAACTTTAAAGAGGCAGACTTTATCTCCGACAAAATTTTATCGGATAAGATTGAGGTATTCTGCATTAGTGAGATGTGGAGAGGGCCTTCTACAAACTTGACTTTTGCCACCGTACACCTACCGGATACACTTTCCTACACCAGTGTAGAACTACCAAGAGAGGCAGTGGGGTCGGTATTATTGCTGCTGAATTTCTCTGCCCCTAACTCACAACGATCGACCCCTCCCCCGACAATTTTGATGTAGTGCTTGCTACTCTCGTCCGAAGCCTCTTGCTAAAGTCATAAACATCTACAGACTATATGGTCACCCATCAGATCTCTTCTTTGATGAACTGGGTGTTCTCCTAAATTTCGCCTCTTCAAACTCCTAAACTATCGTGATAATACTCGGCGACTTTATTATCCCCCAAAACATCACCTAATATCAACGACTTATTGAAGACTTCGAACTTTATTCTCTCTCCCAATTTGTCACTTTCCCCACCAATACACAAAGCAATATTCATGCTCTCGTTTTCTCCCAATACCCAGAACACCAACGTTCTGTTACAGACCCTTCAAATGTTATCTCAAATCACTTTATTCTTCAATTACGTTTTACTCTACTCTCTCAAACTAACTTTGCCATTTGTCCTGTTACACTATCACATCACCGTTGACTCTCCTCCATTGACCCTGTGATGATGACCCGGGTAGCTCAACAGTCTTCCCTTCTTCTGACTTAAACCTATCCCTCCCTACTCCTTTTCGCAGTCAATCTCCCCCTGCCTAGACACCACTACTCGTGCTTTCCTTCGTGCTGCTTCCTATCCCAGATCCCGCGCCTCTTAGTTTGCCAACACGCTCCTAGAGGCCAAAAAACTCATAAGAGCCTGTGAGAGGCGCATTCGTTCCGCCTGCACCCGACACATGAGGACAAAACAAGTTATCTCGCCTGTTCTTTTGCATTCCATGTGTACACAGCCCTCCTGCGATCCTGCCACGAGGCCCATACCCGTAAAATCCTTGACAAAAACAAATAAAATCCTCGTAAACTTTCAAGCTCCTCGTTCGTATCTCGTCTTCCAGGCTACCACAAACTCCTTCCCCCATCTCTCTATCCGCCTTTTGTGGCTTTTTCTCTGAAGAAGTAGTTATTATTTGCTCTAGGATCCCACCTCTGTCTGTCCTTCGTCACACTATAACCACCCTTACTCCACCCCAAAATCTCACTTCCCTCACCCCAGTCTTCCCTGAATACTCCTCAATACTCCGTTCATCGAAATAAGCCTGCTCTCCATTTGACACATCCCTACCCAGTCTCTACGTTCAGCTTCTACCTCTCCTCCTACCACAGCTACTTGGTATCTTCAACGCCTTCCTGTCGCTAGGTGAAGTACCTTTTGAATTTAAATGTGCTGCCGGCCGTACGATTTTAAAGAAACAAAATCTTGACCCCTAATAATCCTTTAAAATATCGTCCTATCTCCCAACTTTCGTTCCTATCTAAGGCTTTTGAGAGGATAGTAGCTGGTCAAAACACTGAACACATGTCCTCTTCCATCATTTGCGAAAGATTCCAGTCCGGCAACAAGGCAGGTCACAACTCTGAATCAGCTCTCCTACATGTGACTTACCTACCCCGCCGCGAAACCGAGACTGGGAGTCCTTCAATTCTGGTGCTTCTCGATCTCTCGGTAGCATTTGACATCATTGACCACTCCATTCTTCGCGACCTCCATCGTATCTTCCTGGGTGTCTCTGAAACTGCTCCGGACTGGTTTTGCTCCTATCAGTAATCTCCTGTTTATTCTGTTCATATCGGGGATGGGGTCTCTCGGCCAGCTGCTCTGTCCTGTGGTTTTTCTCAGGGGTCTGTCTTTGGCCGGCTCCTCTTTCGGATCTAATTCCTTCCTCTTGGTATTTTTCTGCGTGGCCTAGGTCTACCCTCGCATTTATATTCCAATGACACCCAAATATTTTTCTCTTCTCCAATCTCGTTCGCCGTGACCGCCACTATTCGTTTATCCGTACATGATTCCTGAATGGTTACCGGATAACTTCCTTAAACTCAACCATAAAAAACTAAGGTTCTTTTGATTGGCACCTCAGCAGATGTCGCTTGCTGTCAAAATGTGTTCCCATCCCTTAATCTCGGTGTCTCTCCGATCGCTTTTTTTGACAAAGTTAGAAACATGGGCGTTTACTTTGACAGTCAACACGATTTTAAATCCCATGTTGCTAATATCAGGAAATCATCTCTTTGGTTTCTCAGTAACCTCAGCCATATCCGGACCCACTTTTACCGAAACAGTTTTGATATAACCATTCATGCCTTTGTTACCTCTCTCCTTACTGTAACTCTCTTCTCACTGGACTCCTCCAACACTACAATTCGCCCCCTTCAACTTGCCCAAATCGTTGCGGCTCGAGTTCTCCATCGAGGACGGTTCTCTCGTGCAGCACCCCTGCTCCACGAACTGCACTCTCCGCCTATTTAATTTTTAAAAACCGCAACTCTCCCTTACCTGTCCTCTACACTGTCTGTGCCCAGACAATAAAGTGCCCTTCGCTCGGGAAGTCCCCTGCTGCTTTCGGTTCCTAGCACTCGTCTCTGCTGCACGGGTGATCGTGTATTCCCTGTAGTTGTCCCTAAGCCGCTGGATAGTGTGCCTCGTCCATACGTTCTTCTACCTCACCTGGCGCTTTCAAGCTCGCTGTGAAGACCCATTTCTTCTCTCTAGCCTTTTTTCCTAGTCGATAGACGGGATGTTGGGCAAAGACTTCGAGGTCTTGAAGGAAGAGCACATTATACCTCTATTACACTGAATGCATTTACAACAATTTTCTAATTACATTATATGAATGATTCCATTGGGTATTTTATACTTTTGGCCAAGGGTATATACAGAGGGTTTCAGGTAAATCGATACAAAATGTACACGGAAAAGAAAACGAGATGTGTATTTATAGTCAGCTACACCAGGTTTCTGCATCTTTCTTTCTGTCTTCAAATTTGATTTGAAAGGCAGAAAATAAAAATGGCATAGCCCTGTGGTGGTTGTATTATCACCCGCAGATCCTGTAGTTGCTTTCTTTATATATATATATATATATATATATATATATATATATATATATATATATATATATATATATATATATATATATATATATATATATATATATATATATATATACATATATATATATATATATATATATATATATATATATATATATATATATGAAAATTAACCCACAAGAAAATGAAAAGATGAATCCAAGCACTTTTGAACTATATTCGCAAGTTCATTTCCAAAAAGAACTTGCAAATATAGTTCGAAAGTGCTTGGATTCATCTTTCCATTTTCCTGTGGGTTAATTTTCATATTATTGCTTTCCTCACGTGACACTTTGTGAGTTTTTTCATTTTCTCTCTCTCTCTCTCTCTCTCTCTCTATATATATATATATATATATATATATATATATATATATATATATATATATATATATATATATATTTGGCGACTGCCAAAAGGGCCCTAAGTTACTGTATATAAAATTAAGCCTAGTACCAGGCTTCTTTAAAATGCCGATTAAAATCAAAGCAAAAACCGAACAACAAACAAAGCAAAAGACAAGAAACGAAACAAAAGCTAAAAGAAGGAAACACGCTCCGGCGTCAGAGGGAGGCCTAGATCCCACTGGGCAAGAGTATGCGCCTAACACCAAATTGAGTAAAATGAAATGTAGAAGGCCAACCTCCTCCAAGAAGTCAAATAGTCCACAAATCTGAGTGCCGAATCCGACCCGAGCACAAGGAACAAGAGGTAGCGACCCTGCCCATCCTGGTACCAGGATAGGTAACGTGCGCGAAGATTGTCCAGACTGGGACATTCAACAAGAATGTACCGAACAGTCTGGGGGACAACGCAGTCTTCACAGTATGGCGCAGGCGAGCGCTCCATCAAATGGCGGTGCGTCCCGCGAATTTGCCTAATTCGTCGACGTCAGAAAGCGACCTGAACCCGTTGCGGCATTGGGGGAGGGGACATGGGCACAGTCGCTGGACGATGGCACATAACTTTAAGTTCCCCTCTGCCGTATCCCATCTTCTTTGCCAGGTAGCCCAGAGGGCGGAAGAGCCAAACGCTAGCCTGGTTTTACAGTTCCCGCTGACTGTTTGGCATCCTCATCGACGCGCTGATTCCAGCAACCTCCACACTAACAGGAACCCACCAGATAATAATCTAGACATCCACCCGGCTTGTGGCAACCTTGACGTCATAGATAACACAGACCAGAGAGTGCGAAGATTCCAATGCCCTGAGAGCACTTTGGGCGCTTTGTGAGTCGCTAAAGATCACAATCCGATCTCCGAACCGAGCACGTCGCGTTATCTCCCGTACCGAGCGGTGTATTGCAACCAGTTCGGCCGTGAAGACAGACGCCGCGCCTGTCGGAGCTACGCTGACTTCAGTGAAATACGTCGTGAAAAACGACTCCCTTTCCCCTCGCTTGGGACTTGGAGCCATCCGTATACACTTGCACGGTTCCGTTGTGACACGAAGTGCAATCCAAAAGTGCCGAACGCAATACTCCCGGTGCTGCAGAAGCTTTGGGGGCAGAGGTGTGAAGGGTGGTATCCTCCAGGGTGGTGTACTGGGCAGGACCAAAGGCGCAACGGCCGGGGAGAGATACGGTTCAATGCATGTTAGAGTCGATGCTCCAGAGTTGTCCTTTAGGCCGCATCAAAAGAGATCGAAAGTCCGTCTACGCAGAGTGTAGCCAGAACATCTACCGACAGCACTAAGGTGATACTATTAATGCTTTGGGCTGCGAGTGTGACCCTGAGGATTCTTCCCCTCCGGACATTGTCTTCCTTCCTCGTCAGACCGGAGAGGGATCCTCCCACCCTTACGCGGAATCAACGTTCTATCAGAAATTCAGAGAAAAAATTGGAAACTGTTCTTTCAACCCGATCGTGTGGAAGGTGTCCATGAAACCGTGTCACATGTAGTATCTTAGTTTGGCCCACGGCAATGAGATTGCCGGAGAAGAACTCAACGGCCTCATCCACCAAACTAAACTCCTCGAGTGGAGCAGAAAAAAATAATTCCTTTCCTGAAATTCAGACCACCGTGTTCGCTCAAAGCACACCCAAGGTGGAGTTTCATGCAGCAATGACCCAGAAAATTATGGTTAGATGTGATATCCTATCCTTTTCATTTCCTTGATAAATGCCTTCAGTTAGCTAAAAAGTTTTTTTATCGTTTTGAACCTCGTGCGCCTTTTAATAAGAAGAATACATTTGTACTTCCTTTTAATTTATCCTTTGCTTCTCTCCCTCATATTTTAAAATCTCTAGGCATTTGTGTAGTATTTAACTACAATAATACTATCTCTAAACTATTAGTCAAGAACTCCCCTTCCTCTATTGGTAATGTATATTACGTAAAATGTATCGATTGCTCTAAATATTACTTTGGCCAATCAGGTAAATGTTTTAAAAAAAACGAATTTCTCAGCATAGATATAATGTCCGTCTTGGCGAAGAAAGCAGCTCATTTTATGTTCATATGTCATATCTTAATAACAATATTGATTGGAATTCTGCCAAAAATCATTTGTCATAATAACGATACAATTTCACGAAATATCATCAAATCGACCTTTATTAGTAACTTCCTATATTTTAATTCAAGTCCTCGCTTATATAAACTTGATGGTTATTTTTTAAATTAAAAAACAATGTACTGTCGAAACCTTTAATTTGAGACAAAATATTTATATTAATCTTAATAAACAATTTAATTTTATTTTGTGTGCGTCTATGTAGACTTATGTTTTTGTCTGTATTTATTTCCATTTGCGTCAAGTCTTTAGAACATTTGTACTTATTCTACTTTGGTTTTTAGATCCTGACCTCTGATGTTAATCTCTCGTTAAGATTTTATCCCTCCATAATTGCTTAGACGGTATTTTAATCCTCTTGTCAACCTTTAGTTTTTTTAATTTACCTGATCCAATGATCTTATTTTGTATTTATCTCCGCTCCTCCTAAGGTTTCCATTTCATATTAATTCATTTTGTTGATTGTTTTTTTTGCTTTTTTGTGGGCGTTGTCTCTCCTCTGTATCATTCTTAAAAATATTAAATTTTCAATACTTTTATTATTCCTTGTAAAAGAACTCGAAATAAAGTTCGAAAGTACTTGGAATCCGTGTATTAATATATATATATATATATATATATATATATATATAACTCGAAATAAAGTTCGATAGTACTTGGAATCCTCTAATTAATTTTGTACGACGTTTCTAGTTTTCATTTTACCCATCTTCTGGTACAAATTAATAAAATATAAGCTAAGAAGCTTTAAAGATTAAAAAAACAAAAAAGTAGAAACAATATTAAATTGTGAATAAAAGGGGGATGGGAAGGAGATTGTAAAACAAATTTTAAAGGAATTATGACTAGACTTTAGTTACCTAAAAAAATTCACGATTGGAATTTAAATAATTAAAAATTTGGTAAAGGCTGGATACAAAACTTTGGTTAAAACACCCCCAAAATAATGAGCTGTCACTTGTAAACGGGATACTAGAGGAAAGGCTTGGAAGGAAGCATTAGGAAATTAAGAATTGGTTGGTTGGTCATTATTTATAGCAGAAGTAGGAGATGGGAAGATGGATCATAATTAAGAGAGGGAGAAATTAATTTGTATCCATGGATGCATATAATCTCAATGAGACCGGATTGGAAATGGTTTTCAGAAATTTTAAATTGTCTATCGAATCTTCGACTTTACAGTTTATGGAATGAAGCCGAACTGGAGAAAACCCTTTATGGAAGGAATCTTTCTTGTCCTCTGGCTAATTCCTACGTAGGAACAGAATCTGGCCCCAAGCGAGTGCACGGTACCGCCAATGTACTTCCCCTGGTTACATCCGGGGCAATTAAATTTATAAATTACGCTGCTGCGCCTCGGAAGCGACTCTGTCCTTATATTTAAAATATTGTCTTAAGCGATGTTTATTTACAAAAATTATTTTTTAAATGTGTATGAATTTGTTTTTTAAATATCAGTTATTTGATTTATAAATATTTTGTTTTGAATACTCATATCTGGTAACACTATGTAGCGATTATCTTTGGGAACTGTTTTTAAAGTTCAATTTAGGATGGTAAATATTATTGAGAAACTTCGTTGTGGTACTTTCAATAAGATCAAAAGGGAACCGGTTTCGATTGAAAAAAATTGCACAAAAATTTTACCTCTTCATGAAAAAATCCATTGTAGGAGCAACAAATATTATAGGCACGAAAAATTAACCTTTTTATAGAACCAATTTTTGTATTAAAAAAAATCACAAAAAATTAAAAAAAAAAGACCTCGGCCTGTAAAGGTTGGCTCGCGATATACTTTACTACCAAACCCTGTGGAGGAATGGAAGATCTGGATGTCCAAACCTTGGTAGGGTATCGTCACGTTCTTTTTCTCATGTAAATTTAATGTTAGGACATTGTTTTCATGTTGCACAGGAATCTGTCGCAAGAATCCTCAGAATTAAAAAATAGAGTTAGGTATCATCTATTAAGCGTCGGTAGAGGCGTAATGTTTCCAGGTGGAAGGTTAAATAATGGTTCCTCAAAACAGGCCAAGAAGATGTCAGCAAAGACAGGACCTAAGAGGCTACCCATACCCGCGTATCAAACGTAAATGGTTTTCTTTGATCGTTCACTTAATAAGTTCTTTAAATAGTGTTTGGGTAAACCTATGAAACTTAAAGATAGGGGGGATCAAAAGAACGCTTGATGATGATAATGGTCAAGCCTTGGATGGAGCAAGTTGCCGCGGGAAGGCCTTACGTTTTCCAGTGGGACTCTACTCCCACACACAAGGCAAAACAGAAGCGTGGTCGTTCAAGAACGTCCTGCACCACTGGTCCACAGACTTGTGGACATTCAAGCTCCCCCGACTGCAACCCTATATATTATTTCACGTCGTGTCGGGCGTTGTTGAGAAGGGGGTCAACAAGGCTGGGCGCAACACTTTAAGATCTTGGAGAGCCGCCATTGTGGAGGTAATGTCATCCATTGACAAGGATTCCCTAAACAAGACATGCAACCAGTTCATGTAACGCCTGGATACGGTCGTGTAGAGAGATGGTGGTCATTTTAAATGCTTTCCAAACTATATATATACACACTCGTATGGTTTGTCCCTCAATTGTTTTACTGGAAATTTCTGACGTCTATTTGTGGTAGCTGAGTCTCAGGGCTCAGCTAATTCTCAAATCACGTAGGACCCAATGATAATAATTAGATAATTTGCGATTATATTGGCTGGTGGATTTCAGCAGAGAATAGGAGAATGCGTCAACACTCTCCACATAAATATTCTTTACTGAGGTTATTCTAATTCAGTGAATTTACAGATGGTAACAATCATTAAAACCCCAAATTATAAAAAAAAATAATTAGGATCATTTAACTAGTTTTTAAGAAGGAGCAAGTGTACTATATGATAATCCTTGCAGGATTGCGTTACCAAATTATAACAGAAGAAGGATTTACATAGCAGAGTCATAGGGCTTAAATATTCACCTCAAAAATAATTTTGGTATCTTAAAGAGACTTTCGGAAGTTATGTTTCTTGAGAAAGACTAGGGTAAAGGAAGCTGGTGTTTCCTAAACAACACCAAAATTTCAATTGTCTTTGCCAAAAATTCCATTTGTTGAAGCCTTAACCCCCAAGGTTTGCTCCTCTCCCTCCAGTAAACGTAGATGAACTATCCGCCCCTGTCTCAATTTGCATTTGTTTAAACGGAGCTTCGATTCCTAAAACCAATTTCTTTCGCCTCATAAAAACAAATTGTCTTCGATACTGAAGTAATGTCGACATTTTTTATTACCAGTCTCTGCAATGTTAATGTCTACTATTCCCTTTTAATGGTTTGACAAAATAGAAAAATATTTGGTTACCATAAACTGTGACAGTTGTTAACCACCAAACGGGAACCATTTAAGGTTGCCTTCATTCCGATTAGCCTCTCGCAACCGCATCCAAAGCAGAACCAAACAGGTCACGCTTAAAGCTAAATAATGAGCCTTTCTCCATTAGATAGAGATATATAGAGAGATAGAGAGAGAGGAAGAGAGAGAGAGAGAGAGAGAGAAAGAGATAGGGAAGGGAGGCAGATAAACAGTGTGTGTGAGAGAGAGGGTTTGTGCATGTGTGTGAACGGCACAATGTTGTACTGTTGAGAAGCGGATGAGGCTAATTTGATCGAATGAATATTTCTATGAACAAACGACGGCTAAAATGCGAGGCACGGCGTTATCTATTTGAATGTTATGTATGTGTGTGTGTGTATGTGTGAATGTGTACCTCATGCGTACGACAGAATTTTTTGTGGTGGATTTTATTCATATGTGTTTAAGTTAGCGTGTCCGAAGTTAAGCATTGAAAGAAATGAAATTGATGGAAAGTAGAACGAAAACCATATTCATTAATTAGGCCTTATTTTTTGTGCACGTGTGTCTGTTTATAAGCTACATGTGTGCGTGTGTATCTAAGCTAATCCAAGAAGATCTTTAGGATGGTCAATAAAGTCCTATTTGCTTGCGAATAGGACTTTATTGTGCTGCTCTGCTGACAGCTCGTCTCCTGCGTTCTCTACATTTGATACCCTGTGGGATTGCAGTGGTTTTGCTGAAGAGGGGTGGGAGGCACCCTCCAGATCTTAGTATATATGCTTGGTGGGGTTTTCTCCAGCATTGAACCACACTGGTGACCTTTGACCAGAATAATATTAATGAGTTGGTCGTCAGATGAGAAAAGGGAGACGACTGTGACAGACTATCGAAGATTAGCCTTCAGAACATTATAGAATCGAGGTTGTCAAGAGAGAGGCAAACTCCATCTCGAGGTGACGAAATTGGAATTCCTTGGGTCCTATCGGAAGAGAAGAAAAGACCTCTCGAGAGAGCCCGTAATGGGTTTAGGGTAATATAAACAGATACATTGGCATTTATTATTTAAATCCTAATTTAATATGGACAATAAAGTGAAAGTTGAATATAATCATTGAGTGAAGGTTTTAATTTATAACTGAAAATATATTCTAAATTTCCGAGGTCAAATTTATTTTATATATAACCAGAGATAAATCTGACCTCCGACATTTAGAATCCCTTTTCATTCATGAATTAAAATCTACATTCAATGGTTATTCGCTTCCACCCCCCTCCCCCCCGTCCTTAGTAAATTTTTAAATAAATAATATATTAAGCAATTAATTAATTTGAATTAATAAATTTCTAACATAAAATCCTTTTATGTGGATCATAATGCTTTATTAACATTGTTTAACAGTATTTCATAATTCTGTAGGTTAATAAATTATGCAACAGAGTTGTTTATCATTTCAACTTACAACATCCTGATGATGAGCAACAGGATAAAGAGAAATGTTTTTGCATCAGTCTTCGTCTTAGCCTTATATATATATATATATATATATATATATATATATATATATATATATATATATATATATATATATCTATATATATACCAAAAGTTTAATTTACGAGACTAGTTTCAGTACATACTACAACTAGTCTCGTAAATTAAACTTTTGGTTCATATACAGTGGTGTTTTATATATATATATATATATATATATATATATATATATATATATATATATATATATATATATATATATAAGAAAGAGAAATTGGACGCGAATGAGCAATGAGACAAGAAACAGGAGTTTTTTAGAAGTAAGAGAGAGGAAAATTAGAAGAAGACTAGAATCGCAGAGGGCGGCACATGGAAGGGAATCCTTTACCGAGAAGACAAATATAACGCCAGGGTAAAAAAGTTTGAAATTCCTAGCCGGGACTCGAACCCGGGTCTGCTGAGTTGCGGTCAGATGCTCTACCGCTGAGCTACCAGGGACAATGACTCCCCTTTGCCCAAAGCGTTACCCAATCAAACCCAGTATCTCTCTAAGCTAGGAACCTCCAAGGAATTTTTATACCTCTAAAAAACTCCTGTTTCTTGTCTCATTGCTCATTCGCGTCAAATTTCTCTTTCTTGTACTATATTGGGTAAATATGTAGATTAGCGGCCCGGCCGAAAAAAAAATTTGTGTGTAAATATTATCGTTCACTCGTGTCGGAATATTCATGCACGTTTGAGTCCTTTTCAAATTATTATTCTATAAACAATTAGGATTATATAATGGGGGGCTGTGCCCCCCAGACCCCATCCAATTTAATGAAACTCAGGATCATCGTAGTGTATTTCCCCCATTGTGTTTACCCCTACACGAGCCGTCAACTTAAATGTACTCCAAAAACGTGAAACATTTTGGAACACGGACGAAATAGTACGTCCCATCGTTCGCGCCGATAATCTACATATTTACCAAAATGAATATGGCGAAAGCCCTGTGGTGGTTGTTATCACCCGCAGAACTTGCATTTGCTCCTTCTTCTATATATATATATATATATATATATATATATATATATATATATATATATATATATATATATATATATATATATATATATATTATTGATGGGGCATTTGAAACAAATGGAATGGGATAATAAATGAATCCACACGTGGTACATTTTTCATCTCTCATACTTCCATGAAATTTTGTCTCCCCCCCCACTTGCCAACATAACCAACACATGATACACTACACTTTTCGTCTTTGATACCTCTCCGACACTACACTTCCAACCTACCTTCACTTCTCTCTGAAAACATATTTTGGTTATCAAGAAATTTTCCCCCTAATCAATTAGCCAGCAAAATGCCCCCTGCTAATGCTACCACACATACACACAATCAAAATGCAGAGACACCTTTCCCGTATGATCAGCCATACACAAGAACAAAATAGGTCATGTATAAGCAACGCTTACCATTCGAACACTTCTTGCTCATTGGTCACCTACTGGATGTCAAGGCGATTCAGGTAAAATTGCACAATCTGCAAGAACTGGTACCTCAAGAAAATGTCCATATAAAAAATTCCATACCGTTCAAAACTAGATGGTAAAATACCACAATTTACTTTTTTTTAAATAGTCGTTTGATTACCAAAGGGTGCACAGAATGTTCTTTGTACTTTGCCTTTGATAATGTCCAAGTTTTATTTCAAAGAGTAAAAATAATGTTATGATTAAAGTAGTGTATTTGATCAAAGCGCCCAAGAAAGACCGATAAATATACAAGTAGCCATAACCAATAAACAACCTAATTATTTCCAGACAATTGAACAAAATCTTAATGTGTGCGCTCTGTGAAGGCCTCCGGCCTTGAAGAGCGCATTATAAGAATTTTTTTATTATTATTATAATATGAAGTATGTTCTAGATGACTTGAACACATTGTTCAGTCTTGATTTTATTCCATTCTTCTTATCTGTTTCAGTGATCTTCAACATTGGCAGGTTTTTGTGCTGTAATCATCTGACGGGTAGAAATCGGATTTCTACGGAGACCATTTCATCAAGAGCTGATTCACCATCTACGCGTGCAGGTACGGAGCGTTGCCCTCCAAGAAAACAAGCTGATGCAATCCCCATTTTTGGAGAGAGAGGATTACATGTTCTTGAAGCAGAATCTTGTATACTGTAGTGTTTGATTTTCTGCGTAAACAAACGAGCGGACAAACTCAATCACTTAAAAACATGCTCCACGTCATAAAGCTACCACCTCAAAATTCAACCATCTTTTTCGTAGACGCTGGATCCAATCTTTTACCTGAACGTCGCCTTACATACTCCTTTTCATCTAACCCGAAAAAAATAAATTGGTTTTGTCGCTGTAAAACACAGTTTCCCACTCTATAGCACTCCACAAGACATGCTCACTAGCGAAGACCAGCTTAGTTGCTTTATTCTTTGTGCATAGGAGTGGTTTCTTAGCAGAGGAAAGTGCTATTAGCCACACCATTCCAAAGTGACGCGAAACTATGGCGAAACACATTCAGATTCAAATTCTCCGCAACATGTCGCGAAATATCGCCTGTTGTTTCGAATCGAAAATTCATAGTAAAATTGTATACTACAAACGTCCTCAAAATTGACTCAAAGCCAGAGGCGAATCGATTTAAGAAAATAGGTTCTACCAGCGTAAATTTTTAGTTCCAGTGGTATCTGCAAGTTTTGTCTAAAACTGAGTAAATTTGGTGGCAGGAATCGGCCAGATTTAATGTAACAAGGAAGTCAATCCTTTTTGTTGACTATTTCACAAGGAGGTGGGAGATAATAATAGGCTTCGAGATGAATGTTTTGTCTAGAATGAGTAAATTTGGTGGCCAGAATTGACCAGATTTAGTGTAACAAGGAAGTCAGTCCTTTTTGTTGACTATTTCACAAGGAGATGGGAGATAATAGGCTACGAGACGAAGTATATGGACGAGTAAACAATGAGTACAGTGAAATGGGACCACCTTGACCTTGAAAGGCAAACGTCCCTTTCGAGGGATTTCAGCGGCAGGGGAAGAGAGATATGGGGGGGGCAGAATAGTCCTTTGGGAAGTGGATGAATCAACTTTGATTTCTCAACTGCTCTGAATTGATTTAAATATAACTCCCCCCTTACAGGGGGAAGGGGGGTGGGAGTCACCAAATTGAGGGAGTTTGCCCAGTTCTTTAGAAAGGAGTTTCGTTCTCAAGCAAGTTTGATTCCGAAGGAAAGGGACAAATGGAAAGGGTCTCTTCCCCCCTCCTTTCCTCCTCCTCTCTGTTCCTCGCTCGCTTTGTCTCATTCTCTCTATCTCCCTCTCACTTCACATCTCCCTATATCTTCCCCTGCCCCTACCTCCTTTTCTCCCTCTATATCTCCCCTTGCCTCCCTTAATAACCCAATCACTTCACTTCCTTTATCCTCCCTTCCCCTTCCTCTTTTTTCTCCCTCTCTCCCCTTCCCTCCCTTAATAACCTACTCACTTCCCTCCCTCTATCTAACCCTCCCACTCTCTCCTTTTCTCTCTCTCAATCTCCTCTTCCCTCCCTTACTAACCAACTCACTTCACTCCCTCTATCTTTCTCTCCCCCTCCCCCTTCCCCATTTCTCTCTCTCTCTTTCTCGCTCTCTCTCCCTATCCCGCCCCCCTCACTCCCTTTCTTCCCTCTTTATGTCCATCTCCCTATCCCTTTTCTGTATTTCTTTCAATCTATCCCATCTCCATCCCTTCACCCTTTTCCTCTCTTTCCATTTCACTCTCCCTCTACCCATCTCCCTCTCATCTCCTCACATTTCCCTCTCCCTATTTCCACTCTTTCTCCCATCTCCACTCTCCTTCCCATCTCCCTCCTTCCCTCTTCCATTCCTCCCCTGTTCCCACCGCTCTCTTCCTCCACCTCCCTTAACCTCTCTATCCCTTCTGTGCCTCCCCATCTTTTCCACGCGCCCCTCCCTTCTCCCTCTTTCTTCCTCCCCAGCCCCCCCTACCACCAAATGACATTCCCCACTCCTTTCACCCCCTTTCCCTCTCTATATATCATTCCCACTATTTTCCTCTCATACTCCAATTATATACCCCCATTATTCCCCTCTTCATTATAATATTTCCCTCTAATTTCCCCCATAGTACCTATATCCTCCTCTCATTTCCCCTCCCCCTTCCTTACATCCCCTCATCTCACATCTTCCCCTCAATACCCCCCCCCCTCAATCCCCTCATTTTCCTCTTTTGATACTTTCCCCCTCTCCGTTCCCTCATTTTCCATCACTCGTCTCCTTATACACCCCTCTCTCCCCATCTTCCACCTTTCTCCATTTATCTCCCTCTATCCTCTCCATCTCCCCTCCCCATTTCATAATCTTCTGCCTCCACATCCCTCTTTATCTATTCTATCCCGCTCTCTCTTTCTCCTCCCTTATAGCCCTCTCTCTATCTCTCTCCATCACCTTCAACCTCTCGTTAGCTCACCCTCTATATTTCCTCTCCCCCTGCCCCTCATTTCGCCCTCTCCCCTTCTATTCTCTCTCCATCTGCGTCTCCCTCCACTCTACTTCTCCTTCCCCTCTCGCTCAACCTCTGTCCTTCTCATTCATATTTCCCTCGCCCTCCAACTCTCCTCAATTCTCCCACTCGCCCCCCCCCTCTCCATCCACATATCACTCCCTCTACCCCCTGCTATCTCCCTCGCCTTTCCACCTCCTCTTCCCCCTCCCTTCTCCCTTCACTTAAATAACATCAGTTAAATGGCAGCTGTGAATGTCGATGCATTATTGAAGTCTCGCTCTGAAGTTTTCCATTGACCTGCGGAAGATGTCGATGCATTATTGAAGTCTCGCTCTGAAGTTTTCCATTGACCTGCGGAAGATGTCGATGCATTATTGAAGTCTCGCTCTGAAGTTTTCCATTGACCTGCGGAAGATGTCGATGCATTATTGAAGTCTCGCTCTGAAGTTTTCCATTGACCTGCGGAAGATGTCGATGCATTATTGAAGTCTCGCTCTGAAGTTTTCCATTGACCTGCGGAAGATGTCGATGCATTATTGAAGTCTCGCTCTGAAGTTTTCCATTGACCTGCGGAAGATGTCGATGCATTATTGAAGTCTCGCTCTGAAGTTTTCCATTGACCTGCGGAAGATGTCGATGCATTATTGAAGTCTCGCTCTGAAGTTTTCCATTGACCTGCGGAAGATGTCGATGCATTATTGAAGTCTCGCTCTGAAGTTTTCCATTGACCTGCGGAAGATGTCGATGCATTATTGAAGTCTCGCTCTGAAGTTTCCCATTGACCTGCGGAAGATGTGGATGCAAGCACTGGTAGCCTCAAAGCTGTGTTGCTACACAATGGTAACAAAAAACCTTCAATTCCTGTCGCACTTATTGTTGGGATGATAGAGACATATGACTCAATGAAATTTATTTTGGAAGGTGTTCATTACTCGCATCATAAGTGGAATATATGTGATGATCTAAAGGTAATTTCTTTATTTCTTGGACTGCAGTTAAAATATACAAAGAATATATGTTTCTTATGCCTATGGAACAGCCGTGACGACAGGAATCATTATATTGTCAAATAATGGCCCGAAAGAGAAGAACACATAGTTGGCCGATACAATGTGAAGCACATGACTTTGGTACATCCACAGAAGATCTACCTTCCACCCCTTTATATAAAACTTGGCCTTATCACAAATTTTGTTAAAGCAATGGCCCATGATTCTGATGGATTCCAGTATCTCAAAGAGAAATTTGGTGCAAAGAAAACCGATGCTAAACTTAAAGCTGGCATTTTTGTAGGGCCGGAGATCAGAGAATTGATATGTGGCAGGGAGTTCAGAAATAAACTAACTCCACTTGAGTTGGCAGCATGGAATTCATTTGTCCATGTAGTGCAGAACTTCCTTGGTAATCATAGGGCTGAAAACTATGAAGAACTAGTGGACAACATGCTAAAGGCCTATCAACGAATGGGGTGCCAGATGTCTCTTAAGATGCATTTCTTGCATTCGTATCTAGATTTCTTTCCATCTAACATGGGTGATATTAGTGACGAACATGGGGAAAGGTTCCACCGAGATATCGCAATGATGGAAAGCAGGTATCAAGGCCGCTTCAACGAAAACATGATGGGTGACTACTGCTGGTTCCTACAACGGGAGGATCCTATATCCACGTACAAGTGCTCTCGCAAGGGACCCTTCAAATCTCTTTCACCGGAGAGGAGGCTTACTCCTCTCCTTCGCCTACGGGTGTAGAGGACTCTCCCTCACCCCCTTGTCTGGGGGTGCCTTCGGGCGCCTCACTCTTTCCAGCGGCAGTCCCCCCTTTACTTTCTAAGGGGACTGCCAAGAAAGCCAGCAGGCAGCCCATAGCCGGCCGCTTCCCATTAAAGCGGCTCGGTAGGGCAAACCCTCTTAGGGGGGGAGAGGGAGTCGCTTTCCTCAAAAGCCCTGCTGGCTAGAATATTAAATCTAGCGGGGTTCTAGGCCTGTGCCTCCCCAGACTCGACTCGTGACACCACTGCCAATGGGACCTGTGATGTCCTGGGGGGCAAATGGAGCCCCCCTCCGAGATAGACATGGTCCTTGAGGCAACTCAGCCTCAGACGGTCGGGGCTTCCATGGGGGCGAATCCCGGGTCGGCGCCAAGCACCGAACTCGAGTCCGCCTCTATGCAAGGTCCTCCTCAAACGGCTCGGGTCTCCAAGGCAGTACAAGGAGGGGGGTGGATCTCCTCCTCTGGCTAGTGCGCCTGCGACCGCCAGGACCTTCTCCATCTCGGAAAAGAACCTTGCTGAGGTCGGTCCATCCGGCCTGGGGGCTCCTGCCGGCTTAGGGGAGAAGCGGGTTCATTCCCCGGGTCTGCTGCCATTTCGCTGCCAGAGCGCCTTGAGGGCTCTCGAGGCATTGCAATCTCCGCATCTCTGAGTTGTAAATATCCGTGAGGCCACAGTTTTGGTGAGCCGGGCGGATGTCGAGATTATCTTCTGCTGGGTTCCTGGACATGTAGGAATTGCTGGGAATGAGCGCGCCGATGAGGGCGCCTAAGAGTCCACGAGGACTCTGCGACCGGACCCGCGTTTCGCTCTTCCTCACACCGACTACATGGCAGGAATACGGGCAGCTCTTTGGGCTGCTTGGCAAAGAAGATGGGAGATCGTCGAAGGGAACTTAAATTTGTCTCTCCGACCTCGGTAAACCTTTTGTCTTAGTAACTCCCAAACTAAGTACTCCATGGGGTTACAATCTGGACTTTGTGGGTGCTACTCATTTTTTTTTATTAATCTTGGCGTATTGATAATTAGAAACGACTGTGTAGCGTGGCTTATATGCGAAGGTACTCTATCTTTTTGCAAAAAAAAGTCATTTTCTTGATACAGGGGAACAATCAGGCAACAACTTTGTTTTCATGAGTTCATTGTAATTCGCAGAATTCACTTTTGTCTTTTCAGTATCAATAAAATAAACATCTGTTTTGCCATTTCCAGAGACCCCTGCAGATATCATAACCTTTTGGGAAAAATCTTGAAGTTCCATGACACAATCTGTTTAACGGAATGTCACACGTTTTACCACGCCCGTAGACAACATTATTTTGGCGGTTTCGGGGAATTTCTACAGTGAAATCTTTTCCATCCGTGAACACAATATTTTTAAAATCAGTGACAGAGAAGTTATCAAGTAACTGTCTGCATCTTATTTTTCTTTGATCCTTAACAATACCACTTTTTCTAAAAGATGCTATTCTTTTGAAGGCGTTTAGCTTTTGTGTCTTAATAATTAATTGATCTTTGCGATAAATGGCTCCCTGGTTTATCTTCTTGAGAGCAGATGTTATCGTTAATGTAATTCACATTTCCCGATTTTGAAGCTGTTTTAGGTCTACCGCTACCTGGTTTTCAGTTAGCGCTTCCCGTTTCGCGAATATTTTTTAAGTCTTTCCACAGCACGTCTTTTACACATTTTTCAGGAAATTCTCGCAATATTCTTCCAGTCCTCCATCCCTTTTCACAGTAACAAGGTTTAATGAGAATACGATCTTCCTCTGACAACGTCCTTATGGGTACTGAGGAACTTTAAATAAAGATATCCATAATATGACATATTCATTCCTGTAGGCTTTTGTACGAACGTGAAAATTCATGTATGATATTGCACGATCAAATATTATCTTATCTCGATATTCGTTTTTTTTTACCCATGTTGTTATTTTTGTCATGTGCAAGAAAACTATCAAAGGTATCTAAATTCCGTTTTTTGCATTCGAAGAAGGAAGATTGAAAGTGTCTTGAATTTGAAAATTGTCATGAATAAGGAGGTTAATGAGGTATTGACTTTTTTTTTAAATGCATCATTTTGGAGGGGGGCCACCCGATATATTTGTATCTCTGAATAACTATTAACAAAAATAACTAAATCTACATTGTAAATATTTTAAGGAAATGATTTTGGAATATTTTGCATCATTCTAATTGCAATCTAAGTCTCGCAAATATTCAAATTTCTCCTAATCACTTTTGGCTTCTTTTATGTCCATTAATTGCCATCCATTTCCTGCCACATCAGCGAATTATGATGGGTTTGCCACCGAAGTGAGTTTGATAAATCCACTTAAAGTTAATTACCAATTCTGTGACGAGAGATGCGGGCATATTATCCTCTTGGAGTTACAAAAGAGAGAGACTAAAAATTTAAAATAAATAAAAAGAATGAAAAATCTTAAGAACCCAAACCCTTACTAGACCTTGCAATTTTTAGGTTAAAAGTCGATATATGGAAATATGGAACCGTCTGTACGAATTTGCCTTTGTGAAACAAAACAAATAATTTCCAAACCAAAACTATTATTAGTGTTAAAAAAAAACCCACCTGCGGTTACAAATAGTAAATAAATTAAAAATAAATGAAAAGAATTAAAAAGCATAAGAACATCCCAGATTTTTACTAAACCTTGTAATCCCTGGGTTAGAAGTGGATATATAGAAAGATAGACCCGTCTCTATGAACTTCTTATGAAACAAAATAAATATTTTCCAAATCAAAATTATTATTATCATCTTTCGAAAAAATGCTAACTAATATCAAAGCCGCTTTTCAATTACTGATTAACTGTATCATGGCCAATTCCAAGCTCGGAGGAGAGACAATTAGGGTTGGCTTAAGAGGTTCAGATCCCTTAGCAATAAAACCAAACGGGTGTAATCAATGGTTGTACGCACCAAAGCTGAACCCTACCCCTCATATTAATCAAAGCTTCTTTAATGGGAGAGAGGGAGGCTAGCGTCAATTAAAAATGGGGCCTACTTAAATCAGACACAAAACCTGACACTCTCAACACGGAGTACAAAGCATCCTTTCCCTAGATGGCGCTAGGACGAGTAAAAATGAAAGTCGGGGCGAGATAAATAAGAAGGCTGAATGAATCGAAAGTTTAGATGTGCATGGTGGCAAACAACCTTTATTATTTGTTTTACCCAACATATATCGCAAGAGACAATAAATGTCACCACATAAAACGAAATTTCTTTTTACCATTTTTCTTCTTGATTCGCAAGTTTACTATCACTTTTACTGTATTGCCGAGGTCCAAGATAAGAGAAAGTAGGCCATAATTCTTTTAACTATTATATAGCGAGAGAAATTTGTCTCGTAAGAAATTGATACATTGTATACATCTTAACTCTGTTTCATTACTTATGTACACGGAAAAAAAACATTCACACAGGTGTTTTTGTACACCGTTATCTAGCAGACAACATATGCAAGTCACGCTATTCAATTTGCTTTAGGACAATCGAGACTAAATTAATTATTTTTAATGAAAATAATGAAAAAATAATCTACTACTAATGTTCAAAAAAGCGAAAAGACCAATATCTAGTAAAACGTTTAGGAATAAATGATTAACCCAAACCTCTATGATGTCATCCGCGCGTCGTAGGGGAATAAATGCTACCTCGCCCAAAATAAAATTGAGGGAGAAGCAGGTTAAGAAGATGTTCTTCCCTATAATGATAGGCATAGATTAATGACCTTGGGTCGGGTTCAAGGACTCGCAGTAGTATAGGGCCATAGTATAGGGCAATAGTATGGAAAATGTGAGTGAAGGGGTGATCCCCAACCATATCTTCTGGCGACCATATGAGTGGACGAAAGCTGGTCGGCGAGTAGAAGCTAAGTTAACTGCCATTCAAGAAAATCGGTGAAAAAGAGATTGTAAAGCCCAGGTAGACTCAATCTAGCTGGGGACTGCCAGGGACTCTGGTGTCGGACCGTGGGCATTGTCATAAATAACCAGCCCATAGCTTCATTTTGTTATATTATTCTCATTTATTTTTAGTTATTTTTATCTATTCCCCCCAGGGGGGGAGGGGGGAATCTACGCTCCTCCACGTTGTGAAATTAACAAAAGCGGGGCGAGGGTACATATCCCGAGTAACCAAAAGAGGAAACTACTTAGACTCTTGAATCGTGTAGGGAGGTTATTGCTCGTCTCTGAAGACTTTTGGTCGGGAGAAATAGACACCGGGTGACGCAACTCCTGCGGGACGAATGAAGAGCTTCTCGGAGGGCGGAGATCTGTTGAGTGAGTCACTCATTGGATCGAATTTGTTCTTGCTCTTCTTGATTTAATATTGTTGCTGTTTTGTTCTTGCTGTTTCGAATTTGATGTTGTTCTTAATTTGTTCTTATTCCCCATTTAGTATTGGTCTTTATTTGTGTTCGTTTTTTGTGGTGTGTATTTGTTCTTATCGCGGATTTATTATTGTTATTTATATTTTTGATCTAGATTTGTTCTTGTTGCTCTTGATTTGATATTTTTCATTTTGTTCTGATTGTTCCGAATTTGTTCTTCTGCATTTGTTTTTAGGTCTCATTAATCATGTTCTTTATTTATATTTCTGTGGTTAGTTTGGTTTTGCATTTGTTCTTGTTTCGATTTTTCTTTGTTCTACATTTGTTCTTGTTCATGATTTTTCTTGTTCTGTATTTGTTCTTATTCCGGAATTGTTGTTGTTATTTATTTTTTGTTTAGTATTTTCTGGTTCTGCGTTTGTTCCTATCCATATTTGTTCTTTATTTCTTGATCCGGATTTGTTCTTACTGTTCTTGATTTGATATTTTTGCATTTTGTTCTTGTTCCGAATTTGTTCATCTTCTGTATTTCTTTGTATTCCACATTTATTATGATTCTTTATTTCTTTTTCCGGGTTTGGTCAGGTTTTGTGTTTGTTCTTAATTCGGTTTGTTATTTTTCTGCATTTGTTCTTGTTCCCGATTTTCTGGTTCTACATTTGTTCTTATTCCGGATTTCTTCTTGTTATTTATTTCTCTTTCAGTATTTTTCTGGTTCTGCGTTTGTTCTTGTTCTTTATTTCTTGATCCGCATTTGTTCTCGCTGTTCTCGATTCGATGTTATTCACCCAAAACGTAATCGGGAGAAAGCCAACAGCGCCTTGTGATCTCAGGCGGTCTCCCCTCTAAGTACTAACCAGGCTCACTGTTGCTTAGCTTCGCTGGGCGGATGGGAAACAGTGCTTTTAACATGGTAGGAACGTGCCCTCCAACCCCAGCATTTCATTTGGCGAGCTTTCCTTCATCCCCCTTTTAACATTCCTTCCATTTTCCATTATTTTTATTTTATCTTCTTTTGTTGGTCAGTCCTGAGAGTGCCCCCCCCCCCACACCTCCTAATTGTCGGGGTGAGGGGTCGTTGGGGGGAGGACATTCCGTATCAGGGGCATGTGTATATGAGTCCCCCCCCCTTTAAGGGACACTACTATGCTACAGGGTAGGGTTTCAGGAGATCGAATGGGTATGTTTTGAAGACGGGGAGGGAAATGATAGAGGTGTGGCGATCAGCCCTGTGCGCGTGCAGCTACTTACCCCCGCGGGGGTATTAGCGTATCTGCCTAATGGGCGCTCATGACCCCTCTGAGAATTTTGTTTTCGCGCACGGTGGACTCGAACCCGCGCCATGACCTCAGAAATCCTACGCCGTATCCACTGTTGGGGTTTCTGTCTTAACTATAAGGCGAGGTCATGTTCTGAATAGTTGCGTGTCCTTCTGGCCCCAAAGTCGCAAAGTAGTTTCCTCCTTAAAGTGCTCAGGCTAAGTATGTAGTCTTCGCACTTTTTCACTTCCTTTAACATTTTCTCTGCGAATCCGCCTCGCAAGCTTTCTGTTGGAGATACACTCGTAATAATAATAATGATCCAATTGCGCCTACTATGCGCCCAGACTTCCCTGTTCCTTGCAACCATGGCAACCATCACCCTTTATATGCGTTCAATGACAAATGAATTAGTTGTCCTCAAGTTTAATAACTAAGAACTCACGTTCCTTATATTGTGACGTTCCTTCCTCATTATATATATATTTTTTAAATGACTTGTCCTTTTCTTAGTTTTATCTTATTTTATTGATTGTAGTTTTCTTTTGTGTTGATACCTAATTAAAAAATAGACTGCCCAGACCCGGTTATCTTCTTTTATTGATTGTAATTTTCTTTTGTGTTGATACCTAATTAAAAAAAAAAACTGCCCAGACCCGGGATCGAACCGGGGACCTTTAGATCTTCAGTCTAACGCTCTCCCAACTGAGCTATCTAGGCATACAGGTTAAAGCATTTTTTATAATATAAAATATAATTTAATAGATATTTCTTGAAATTGTTATTTGGAAGTTTTTAATATCGAACACTTAAAAAAGTTATTTATGTACATGTTCCGTTAAAGGGTTTCCTATACACATTAAACTCGCGTATTGGCAATTTTAATAAGACGGGTGCAAGTGTTTTAGTCTACTCAATCATATACTTCGTATAGTTTTTTGGTTTTTTTTATAGGGTTGGTAAGTGTGTGTTTTGATAGAGGGTGAAAGTTCTTAAGTTGAAATTGAAGGAAGTTGGGTGTTTGCATTGGATTACAAGGTTGCCTGGAGGGCAGGCTAACCTTCATTTTGAGTTAGATAAAAGAAAAGATGTGAGAGAGTAAAAGGTTAGTGCGTCCAGAGCTACCCCAACCCCTCTTCTCCTCTCTGGCTCCTTTTCGGGACCGGAGGAGAGGAGAAGGGGGCCGAAGAGCCCGGGCAGAGAGAAGAAGAGGAAAGGGAGTGATATTATAGCGAGAGATTAGTAGGAGACTAGACAGGCAACTTAAGTGGTCATGGCGCTACATCTAAACGCGGTGCTAATATCACGGTGTGTATAGCCCACTCCCGTATGTAGGTAAAACCTGTTTTGAAAGACTGTTAAAAGTGTTAGTGAGAAATGGAAGGAAGTTGGAGAATTGCAAATTGCTTGGAGGTCAAGCTAATCT
Organism: Ceratothoa steindachneri; assembly: GCA_963969495.1. NCBI lineage: Eukaryota > Metazoa > Arthropoda > Malacostraca > Isopoda > Cymothoidae > Ceratothoa > Ceratothoa steindachneri. The sequence goes on from OZ018329.1 coordinate 159,445,548, forward strand.
CTGGCCATTGTTAAGTAGTAAAGTGAATTATAGTCAAAGAGTAAGTACCGGAGATCCATGTTGTTGTGCATTTCGTTAATGTTTTCTAGTGTTTAATGTAGGCGTTCAAACCGTTGTTAGTTGTAAGTCTGTTACTAGTAAGTATTTGTTTGTTTTAGTTGCATGTTTTGTTGTTAGCTAGCTGATTTCATTCTAATTTCTATGTCTCTTTAGATTCCTTGATTGGTATTTTCTTTTATTTAGAAGTGATTATTATCCTTCTTTCTCCTGTGTCGTAGTCGGTTCTCTAATCGGTTGTCGTATTCGTGGTTTAGTCTTTGCAATGTTGATCCGTTTTCGAATTGTTGGGGGTGGTATGTCTGCTGTGTAGACAGCGTATAATAGCGGACTCAAGCAACTGCCTTGAGAACCCCCGGCTTCCAGCTTAAAGCGCTACCCTCGGTGATTGCCCGTGTCTATATACGCGTATCTATCTATTACGTAGTTGCACAATAATCTTTCAAGTTTATTGTTTACTCCGAATCGAAGTATCTTGTATTGCCTGCCCTGTTGCCAAACTTTATCGAAGGCTTTGGGCAAGTCTCTACAGACGATGTCCACGCTCATCTTTTCGCCTTTTACTTTTGCTAGTTTTTTTATTATTAGGCAGAGTGCCATATCCGTGCTCCTGTTTTTCCGGAAGCCGAATTGGCACTCATTATAAAGGTTATTCTCTAGATGTTGTTCAAGTCTATGATTTATTATCTTCTCTTATACTTTCCCGATAAAATTTAGTAGCGTAATTGGTCGGTAATTTTCCACCCGAAATGGGGATTTTCCTAGTTTTGGTATGAAAATCATTTTCGCTACTTTCAGATCTCTAGGAAAGTAGCCCGTATTTAGGCACGCATTAAAGGCATTCCTTAAACCTTCTAGTATGTTCTCCGTCGCCTCGTTGTAGTTTCTCTTACTGAGTCCTGAGACTCCTGGTGCTTTCTGTTTAAAACTCCTTATCGCAGCTTTAAGTTCTTGCATTGTTATTATTGTATTAATTCCCTCGTTTGTGTTTCTATTTGAGTCGACAGAATGGTAATGATGGGTCCTTTCCCTTATCTGGCTCAGTTCTCCAACAATTTCATTCTCAAAGTCAGTGTTGTAGTTTCTATTTTCTTCCTCGCTGATCCGAAAAACGGTCCTCCGATGATCCCTAAAAGCTTTCTCAACCTCTTGTTTCTTCTTCCAGTAGGTTTCCTTCTTGTCTTTAATCTGTTCTTTTCCTTAACTGGTTTTTCCTTTAATCTGTCAGTCAGTTTTCAATTCCCCTTTTACATAAAAGGCTCGCACACACAGCACTATTTAGCAGATTACAAATAGGGATTAATTTTTATACGTGATATGAGTTCAAATAATAATTAATTTAGACATTCTACTTATTTTATTTTACAATGTTTTAAATTATTCCTTTCGAACCTTTCCAAAAAGAGGTTACTATACGAGAACAGTGCTCTTTTTAGAGCACTTATCGATACGGATTCACTTCCATCGACTGTTATTTTTTAACGTTGAACGCATTATAAGATTTCATACTGTCGTAGAATGACTCCCGACGATACTATATATAACACTATTCGTTGAGGGAACTTCCTTAATTATCTTTAGAGTGCGTTACTGTCTGGCGGCCGATATTATGTATCTTCAAAATGCTTAAGAAGTGGAACTGAGCTCAAGGATAATAATATTGCTATCATTAATAAAATAGAGTTTTATTAATAATAACTATAAACAAAACACAAAAACGGAAAATATTGACATAAAGGGAATGGAAAGGGTCGTGGAGACTCGGGCTAATCCAAGGATTTAAGGGATTAAAAAAGGTAAAACAAATATAGAGTTAAAGAGATGGGATGGTTCGATAAACAATTTAAAGCACAGGATAGAATTGACAAAAAGGGATCAATACTCAAAAGGTGACGTTTGGCTTACGTAACTTTTCATTAGGGTGCAGTGGAAGGTACTTGAAGGAATATTCGGTCCGCTGGCGAGTTCCAGCCGAAGGGGGGGGGATAAAAGGATCCCGACGAGGCGTCTTGGAAAGGAGAACCGTTACTCGACGAACGGCTTGAAGAACAATGGCTGTTCTACTTTGTTCTCTTCTGAACAAAAGGGGGGAATGAGAACCGTCTCTTGTCTACGGGCTCAAGAACAATGGCTGTTCTAATGTTGTTCTCCTTGAACAACAGGGGGGTGAGAACCGTTTCTTGGCGAAGGGCTCAAAACGAACAATGGCTGTTCTAATGCTGTTCTCCCTTGAACAACAGGGGGGAAAGAGAACCGTTTCTTGGCGAAGGGCTCAAAACGAACAATGGCTGTTCTAATGCTGTTCTCCTTGAACAACAGGGGGGGGGGATGAGAACTGTTTCTTGGCGAAGGGCTCAAAACGAACAATGGCTGTTCTAATGCTGTTCTCCTTGAACAACAGGGGGGGATGAGAACCGTTTCTTGGCGAAGGGCTCAAAACGAACAATGGCTGTTCTAATGCTGTTCTCCTTTGAACAACAGGGGGGGGAAGCCTTGGGGACTTGACGTCGGAAAGGCTCGAACCTTTGGCACTCAAGGAATATTGTCCTCCTTCTGGACAAGTGATGGTGAATCTCGAGGTCGAGGTCCCTTGGCGCACAAAGGGAGAGAGGGTCGTGGTGATGTTTCGCGACGAAAATCTGGATCTCCAATCTGATCTTAGTGGTAGAGTTTCCATATAAATAGCCAGGACATCTCCTTGGCGTGGGGGAAAATGGAGTGAAAGCTTGGAGGGAACGCACAGCCGGGCCGGAGAAAAATGCCTTATCTGTTCATAAGCCTAACTCGATCTGGCGAGGTCGGCGTATGGGGGTGAACGGGGGGACGATAACCTCCTTGTTTAAACATTGGCATCCGGTAGCTGAGATAAGATTCCAAGCCTCGAATCGAAGATGCACGTGGGCAGCATCGTGGTTTTTAATAATATGGGATAGGAGTTGAAATTAACTCGTTCTATCACACATACAACTTCAGAGTACTCATTTTTAGGTGCCTTTGACTGTCTTATTCTATCTTACGATTTTATCCCTACAGATTAAGGGATAAAGCTTTGGTCCAACAGGGTGTGTTGTAGGATCCACCATCGTTACCATAATTAAGTGGGGCCCCGCTTTCTGAAAGACAGGCCGCCGGAGGGATCGAGTTAAAGTGGATATTTTAAACCAGATTTTGCAACGCAAGAATTCTTCAACCTGACCATGTTCCGATGGTTCAAGGTTCGTTTATGTTGTTTTATTGGCATAATTGATTTATTTGACGTATTAGGGAGGTTAATTTGGATTTGGTGGTTTTATATAATGATTATAATTATTTTCATTTCTTTAATTACACAGAAAGTTTCTAAAAATGGAGATTTTTATTTGTTGCGACGCCATCTTTAAATGCCATAAGATTGGCTAGCTTCGCTCGCTCGTTTGAAGATAGCGAGCCAAGGGAGCTTGTTCTTAAGGTTAATATTAATATTAGTTCATCTTCATTTTCCGAACCAAAGGGGTGGGTAGGGCATTTAACTGATTTAGTATAGTAGGGCGAGTTCGAAATGACATAAGAGACTTGGGGGAGGGGTGAGTCAAAAATCAAGAAAACGCTTACGCCCATTGACGATCTTTTGGCGTTAATCTGCATAATTACCAAAACTAAACGTGTTTAAATAAACTACTATCCCTTACCGTATACACTATGGTTCTGAAAAAAACAAAATGTTTCGCTATATTCAAACGAGCGAACGTAACTTAGGTCTTCTCATGGCTTTTCAAGATGGCGCCGTGGAAGAATTCTTGCGTTGCAGAATCGGGTTGAAATTCTGAATTTTCATGACTTTATATGGGGTGATAGCCCCCCGCCATCAAAATATTACTCCTAGGACACTATTACAACGATACAAAGAAGTATGAAATGATTTATTAGCCTAAAGAGCTTGCGCCCGTCTTATTCAAACTTACCTGCGTATTTAGAAATTTATTGCTTAAGAGATCTTGCAAACAACGATAATAACTGTCAATTGGGCCGGAAGTGGAGGGGGGGGGGTTGCTACGTCAGGCGACTATGCTCTTTCACACAAAGCGACAATTTTCCCTTTCATTCAACCTTTCATGTTTGTACTATCCGGTTAAAGAACTACGTTTGCGTATATGCTCTACATCTATGCGTACAAGATGTCCACGGTCGAACTCTTTTGTTTACGGTCTATGCCGGTTGTTTTCAACCGGGGTGTCGCAGGAGCGACCAAGAAATCATTTTTGAAATAAAAAATCTAACTCTCTTCTGTACATTGTGCAACATAAAAACAATGAAAAGAGAAAGATTGCCGACAGTGAAGGATGAAATGAGAGTTGCCTTGTCAACTCTACGTCCCAATATTAAATAATTATGTTATAATCCTTAAGTTCAATTTTCCCATTAAAGGTAAGATTTATTTATTATCAATTTTTTTTATTTCTTATTTCGATTAAATTAGGTTAAATGTCAATCGTGCTTAATTTAGAACTGTTTTCAACTTAATTTAATATTTATACGTAAATTATATTATATTTAGGGGGCCACGGCTGCTTCTAGATAGCAATAAGAGTGCCACTATAATAAAAAGGTCGAAAAACACTGGTCTATGCAATAAACATGTTTCGGAAGTGTCTGTTTGTACAAATGTGGAAAATCAAGGATTAGAGGAAGAAACTGATTGCTCACCCATTGGTGTTATTTATAGGCAAATGCAACGATTGCCCGCAGTCTCCAGGCAATGCCCTCGACCAAGAGCGAAATCTCGCCAATACATCAACATCCTCCGAGTTCGAGGCGTCGCTCAAATTCATTCACACCCGATTCTCATTCTCGCACCTATATCACAATAATGCGAATTCACATACATTAAACAAATGGAGACCTTATGTACAAAACCCAGATTACTTTTAATTCGGGGTTCAATGCCCTCCAGGAGGACTGCCCGAGTAAACCAGAGAGAGTACAGGGTGGTCTGAAAGTCTTGTTACTCCCTGTAAATATCGTCGTAATTTTCTATTTCAGATGACCGAAAGTCTTGTTAATATTGTTTTAATTTTCTATTTCCGATGGCTGACACGAGTTTCTACTGTTTGGAAGAGAGGCCGATTGCAAGTGTATGGTCACATGATCGTGTGCATTCTGGCAAGAGTATGGAGGATGTGTGACATGACTTCACTGCAAGACTTTCGGTCAACGGAAATATAAAATTAAAACTATTTGAAAAAGAAAATTAAAACAATATTTACAAGGGGTGACAAAATTTTCGAACCACCCTGTACATTTAATGGTTGCAGAAGTTGTTCTTAGAAGAAACACTGACAGTGCCATTGTCCCACAATTGCAGGGGAAACTCCGATTAGCGATAGCTTAACAGTGCCATTGTCCCACCCTTACGGGGAAAACTCCGATTAGCGAGAGCTTACAATTATTCCCTCGCTAAAAGGGATAAATAAAAGGAAGGTAATTTTTTTTACAGGGTCTACATACAACCTTTGTGGGACGTTAACCAAGAATAACAAGGTCAACAGACCTCAGTCGCGTGCTCTCAATCATTTTGACTTATAAGCGTATGACCCTATGACCTTACAACCTTCAAAACTTTCAACAAGTGGGGCAATCACCCCGTAATTAGTTTTCTTTTAATATTTCCTAGCCTAATCTAGGTAGGGCATTGCTAATTATATCATCAGAAATAAAATATGAAACAACATCAGGGTTTCAAATTTCGTTAAATTCGGCTGAATAGTTACGATGATATTGCCAAAAAACTTATTGAAAAGTAAAACAGTTACCATCCGACCGTTGACCTACTGACCGACATAGTAACTTCTAGAGTCGCGTCACGTAACTAAAAAGATACTTGAATAAAATGGCTATAACAATACATTTAAATTTTAAATGTTGGGGCCAGGAGGGTATACTGAGATAAAGCGACGGGGGCAAGTACGACACCCCTAACAGACTTCCTGGTTGCTGTGTCTGACACGAATGCGGAATCGGCGCAGTGCCTCGATTTTCTTGAGTGGCTCATTCTAACTCATTCGTTCCCATGGAAACGTGATACCCTTATTTATGCCTCCCTTCCGTCCTCCATTACGAGGGAGGTAAGGGGGTAGGGGGAGGTCTCAAGGAGAAAACAGTCCGGATTTTTTAAGTAAATATGAAGCGATGAAGATTCGAACCCATTGCGTCAATGAGGAGAGAGGTTTGTTTTCGGTTTGCCTGCGGGTATGTTACTTACTCCCTCCTCTCAGCCTCCTTCAAACACACTTTCTGGCTGAAAAGGAATCCACGTTCGTACTTTTAAGCGTCAGGGCTCTCTCTACGAACGTGTTACCACTTCCCCACAGCGAAGGGAAGCTTCATGCTTGGGTTTCGCCTTACAGTGGTGTATTTCTGTGTGAAATGGGTGTATGTATCCGCCTCTGTATACTTTTGTTAATACACGAATACACAGTAACGAATAGGTGTATGTATACATTCATTCATACACGTGAGAATACAAAATAACGAAAGGGCTAAATAAAATATGGCGACCTAACTAACGGAATGAGAAAAATGAAAAAAATAACAATAATGAGGATTAAAGGTCAAAATTGGGGGTTATTTTGTTCCTTGGCTAAAAAACATGTAATTTAATGAGGAAAATTCGTGTAATGAAGAGGTGGGAGGGAAGGGGGGACCTAAAAGAAAACAAAAGGGGATAATGATCGATCGAAAAATAAGGGGAAAAAATAAAAATCTTTACGTCGTAACTCTCAAATACGGCATTAAACAAGATCAACAGACCTAAGTCGCGTGCTCTCAATTATTCTGGCTTATGACCTTCAAAACTTTCAACAAATGGAACAATCTGACCCATAGTTGGTATTCTTTTAATAATTCCAGGACTCAGCCAGCGAGGATCTTGGCAATTATATCATTCCAAAGGGAATGTTAAAGAACATAAGGGTTTCAAATTTCGTTAGAATCGGCTGAATAGTTACGATGCTATTGCCAAATAACTCCCGGACTAACCTTAGGAGGACCTTGGCAATCCCATCATTCGAGAGAGAATGAAAACAACATAAGGGTTTCAAATTTCGTTAGAATCGGCTGAATAGTTACGATGCTATTGCCAAATAACTCCCGGCTTAATCTTGGGAGGACCTTTACAATCGCATCATTCGAAAGAGAATGTAAAACAACATAAGGGCTTCAAATTTCGTTAGAATCGGCCTAATAGCTACGATGTTATTTCGAAAGATCTCATTGAAAAGTAAAATAGTTATCATCCGACCGACTGACCTACGGACCGACATAGTAACTTATAGTGTCGCGACCACGCGACTAAAAAGGGTTATTAAAACATCAATTAAAAAGTTCGTAAAATGAGATCTATAAACTTAAGAACACAAACTCCACCCGACTAAAGTTGCAAAAGAAAAACGGATCTTGTAAAGATGAGGCATCCCAACTTTTTTTGACGTTAATTTAACCTAACCTAACTTAAACTGACCTAGCCTATGAAGGTTTTTTTCCCACTGTAATTTAACCTAACCTAACTTAAACTGACCTAGCCTATTCTAGATTAGGTTGGGTTAAATTAAGTTAGTTTAGCTTATTTTAGGTTTGAAAAACATTGCGAAAAACCTTCAAACGATTGGGAAACACTTCAGAAATTGCCTTTGCTTTGGGAAGTCCATCGAAGTCAATGATGACGGATGCCCTCTTTAGAGCATCAAACCTGCCCTAGGTTTAAACGGGTAGGAATGTGTATAGTCTTCGGACCCGTATCTTGACCGAGGGGGAGAAGGACCCTGAAAGCAGGGGAGGGCTCGAGGCGACCAGGATTCATCATCGGTTACAAGGAGCAGCCGAGACACTGGTCTGTTGGTGCTCGCCTCTAGGCAAACCCGATCCTGAATTGTGATCGAGGTATCCTTCCTCTTGCCTTTGCCTAAAAAGGCAGAACCCACAAAGCGGTATGGAGGGAAAAGAGTGGTTGGCAATAACATCGTAACTATCTAGCCGATTCCAACGAAATCTGAAAACCCTATGTTGTTTTACATTTTCTCCCGAATGATGTAATTACCAAGGTCTTTCCAAGGTTAGTCCGGGAATTATTTGGCAACAACATCGTAACTATTCAGCCGATTCCAACGAAATTTGAAACCAGTGGTCCTGCCCTTTAGTGTTAAATGCCTGCTTTGTTTTCCTTCTCGCTTTGCAGCTTCTGCCGCTGGTTAGCCCTTTCCCAGTCAGGACAAGGCCTTTCCATTTCCAAGACTCCTGCTGTACCTCCTCGTGGCCACAAATACTAGATTTTATATTACTTATAATCACTAAATTTAGACCGATTCGTCCTAAAAAATGTATCCATTATGTAGTGATAGAAAGAAAATTTCCTTTAGCTTTATGTAATTTTATTACAGTTTCAAACCCATAATTGAGGAAGATGGAGTTTACAATTGCAGAGTGAGTGTGTAGCATGGTACGAATGGACGGAAAAAAAGGTTATAACTGTGCAAAGAAGGTTCCCATAGGTAATTAATGAAGACTCCCCCCTCCCTGCTAGAAGGACAATTTTGAATTATCGCTAAAACGTGATAGAAACAACCGATGTTTAAAATAATAAAACAGAGAAAAAAAGGAGAAACTAAAGTAAAGAAAAAAGGAGGCTTAAAATCTTGAACATTTGCGTATTAACGCAAACACATCGTTGAGATGAGCAGATTTGGCGATGAATATGAAGAATTGTACTCTTCAGAGACTTGTAAGAACTACAATATGGTAGTTTTACAAGATTGAAATTGTACAGAGAGGATAAAGAGGAAAAAACAAATCGTTTACAATTCGCAATCGATGAATTTTCTAGAATTGAGGAATAACCTAAGCAACCTTCCACTGCGTGTTGGATTTGATGGAGCCGACTCTCACAGAAATGGAGGAGGTAATCGACATAACCTTTGTCATTGGCCTAAATTTAAACTCTCTTCCTCTCTCTCTCTCTCTCTCTCTCTCTCTCTCTCTCTCTCTCTCTCTCTCTCTCTCTCTCTCTCTCCCTCTCTTTCTCTCTCTCTCTCTCAAGGGGGATAATGAAACAATCTCTACACTCACTAATAAAAAGAGTAGAGACCGTTATTATGTAGGGCGGCATTTTTGGTTCCTATATTATTAGTTGCGTACACGCTACTCTATAAGTTACTATGTCGGTCCGTAGGTCGGTCGGTAGGATGGTAAACACCCCACTTTGGGTGGAAAGTTGGTCAAGAGCTAAATGAACGTTCGATGGTTCGAAGCTCAGTCCACGCGCCATGGCTTCCTCGTTCTCCCGATTTATCGCCAGGCGATTTCCTTTTAAGGGATTTTCCTTGAATCGAAAATGTACGGATCCAATTCAGTCAATATTCTCGAACTCAAAAACAGGATTAGAAGAAGAACTGCGCGGGTCAATATTGTTTTCTCGACTCCACTCAAGTTTCGTTACTACTACTACTAAAAATAATAATAATAATAAAATAATAATAATAAAATAAAAATAAGAATAATAAAAATAATAATAATATCATATTAATAATTATAATAATAATAAAAAATAAAATAAACGAAGCCATGTGGCTGAAAATTGCAGTGGAGTGGAGTGGAGAAAACCAAAATGCCCTAACTGTGGACATGAGAGAAGAAGTGTTTGGATACCATGTAAAGAAGATGAACCAAATCCTCGAAATTTCTAGCAATTACCCCACCATAAATACCCACCCTTTCAAACCCGTTTAAGACACTATTAAGCACAATTCCACCCATAATTCTATGCACACTGTAGCATGCCCCCCAACAAACTCCCTCCATGTACATCTCTCATTCACAACATCATCTACTTCATCCTGGGTCAGGCCTTTTCTCAAACACTCACGTCACCACGACGTTTTACGTTTTCTTCTAACCCTTCTAACACCTTAACACTCGGGAAAGTTCTCATCACAATTGTATTTCCACCCATCCTTCTCCACCTGCCCATATCACCGCAGTCACAACCTTCTTTACACACTTCTTCACACCATAACCATCTCTTGCCGAGTTGTTTCTCACTCTACCCATCTTTCGCACACTAACCATCCTTCTCAAGGTGTCCATTTGTAATGATCTGTCTCCAGGTCTTTCCTTCTTCCATACCAGAGTCTCACTCCCATACAACGTTGCCACCAGAAAACTCTCGTTCAACTTCTTGGGGCACATTCCACACTCAAACCACTTACCATTCACTACCGGTCTAATCACCTCAGAGACTTAATTAACATTGAAAAACCTTCTGGTGGCAATCTGATTCATCTGTACCGCTCTCATACCCACGGTATGATACCTACCCCATTCTCAACCCTCGAACCCATAGACTAACTCTTTTCTGCATTTCCATTTAGATCACCTCCCATTGTGATCTGATTAATTTTCCCGTTCCCATCAGGATCCTAATTAATTTTCCTCTACCAAAGGGAAGCCTCATTAATTTTCCTCTACCAAAGGGAAGCCTCATTAATTTTCCTCTACCAAAGGAAAGCCTCATTAATTCTCACGTTCGCATCGGGATCCTCATTAATTTTCCCGTTCCCATTGCGATCCTCATTAATTTTCCTCTACCAAAGGGAAGCCTCATTAATTTTCCCGTTCCCATTGTGATCCTAATTAATTTTCCATTTCCCATCGGTATCCTCATTAATTTCCTCTATAAATGAAAGCCTCATTAATTCTCCCCTTCCCATCGGGATCCTCATTAAAATTCCTCTACCAAAGGGAAGCCTCATTAATTTTCCCCTAACACGAGATCCTCATTAATTTTCCTCTACCACAGGAAAGCCTCAATAATTTTCCCGTTCCCATAGGGATTCTCATTAATTTTCCACTACTAAAGGGAATTCTCATTAATTTTCCCCTACCACGGGATCCTCATTAATTTTCCTCTACCACAGGAAAGCCTCATTAATTTTACCGTTCCCATCGGGATCCTCATTAATTTTCCCATTCCCATCGGGATTCTCATTAATTTTCCACTACTAAAGGGAATTCTCATTAATTTTCCCCTACCACGGGATCCTCATTAATTTTCCTCTACCACAGGAAAGCCTCATTAATTTTACCGTTCCCATTGTGATCTGATTAATTTTCCCATTCCCATCGGGATTCTCATTAATTTTCCACTACTAAAGGGAATTCTCATTAATTTTCCTCTACCACAGGAAAGCCTCATTAATTTTCCCCTTCCCATCGGGATCCTCATTAAAATTCCTCTAACAAAGGGAAGCCTCATTAATTTTCCCCTTCCCATCGGGATCCTCATTAAAATTCCTCTAACAAAGGGAAGCCTCATTAATTTTCCCGTTCCCATCGGGATCCTCATTAATTTTCCTCTACCAAAGGGAAGCTTCATTAATTTTCCCCTTCAAATCAGGAGCCTTATTCATTCATCTTTCTCACAAATACTTCATTTAAAGATTTTCCTACTCTTTTTAAACTCTCCTTTCACTTTTCTTTTCATCTCCTTGTATGCATTCGACAGCATCTCCCTGACTCCCTCATCTTCACTCTTTAAAATTTACCATTACGAATCTTTTTTTTCCTTAAACATCTATCATCACCATTTCATTCTTACGCACTTTGCTTCTACTTTCTAGTTCTGGCACACCGAAACACACCCTTTGGATTAATATTTACCTCTACCTCACATTTGTGCCACATTTGATATATCTCTCTGTTCACATTTATATCCTTTCTTCTAACCTCTAGCATTCTCACATTCAATAATATTCAATTTTTTTATTTCCGCTTCTTTCCCACCTTCTTCGTCTTCTCATTCATCCTTACACCAACCAATTCAGCTTTACCGAAACATGCCTTGTGCAGTGGAAGTGAGAAAGCCAATATTCCGCATAATATCAGTTATAATTCATGTTATCTCATAGATATTTTACCTAATTCACAAGCTTAAGTTAGACAGAGTAAAGTTGAAGTGATTTATTGATTTTATTGATTTAATCTAAGTTGATGTGCAAATACAATATAGGAATATTTATCCGCGTTAATGGCCAGACCAAACATTACCAATGACAAGGCAGCTCTTTGGATAAGGTCTTGGAATCCAGTGAGGATGGGGCAACAAGGACACTATCGTATGTACACGCATAGATATCATAATAGTACAGGCTACACTAATCTCAATGGTACAGTCTACGTTAATCATAATGGTACAGGCTACACGAATCATAATATTTCAAGCTAAGATAATCATAATGGTAGAGGCTACACTAATCATAATATTACAAGCTAAGATAATCATAATGGTAGAGGCTACACTAATCATAATATTATAAGCTAAGATAATCATAATGGTATAGGCTACACTAATCATAATATTACAAGCTAAGATAATCATAATGGTAGAGGCTACACTAATCATAATATTACAAGCTAAGATAATCATAATGGTATAGGCTACACTAATCATAATATTACAAGCTAAGATAATCATAATGGTAGAGGCTACACTAATCATAATATTACAAGCTAAGATAATCATAATGATATAGGCTACACTAATCATAATATTACAAGCTAAGATAATCATAATGGTATAGGCTACACTAATCATAATATTACAAGCTAAGATAATCATAATGGTAGAGGCTACACTAATCATAATATTACAAGCTAAGATAATCATAATGATATAGGCTACACTAATCATAATATTACAAGCTAAGATAATCATAATGGTAGAGGCTACACTAATCATAATATTACAAGCTAAGATAATCATAATGGTATAGGCTACACTAATCATAATATTACAAGCTAAGATAATCATAATGGTAGAGGCTACACTAATCATAATATTACAAGCTAAGATAATCATAATGGTATAGGCTACACTAATCATAATATTACAAGCTAAGATAATCATAATGATATAGGCTACACTAATCATAATATTACAAGCTAAGATAATCATAATGGTAGAGGCTACACTAATCATAATATTACAAGCTAAGATAATCATAATGGTATAGGCTACACTAATCATAATATTACAAGTTAAGATAATCATAATGGTATAGGCTACACTGATCATAATATTACAAGCTCAGATAATCATAATGGTACAGGCTACACTAATCATAATATTTCAAGCTAAGATAATCATAATGGTAGAGGCTACACTAATTATAATATTACAAGCTAAGATAATCATAATGGTACAGGCTACACTAATCATAATTGTACAGGCTAAGATATTCATAATAGTACAGACTACACTAATTATAATGGTACAGGCTAAGATAATCATAATGGTAGAGGCTACACTAATCATAATATTAAAAGCTAAGATAATCATAATGGTATAGGCTACATCAATCAAAATGGTACAGGTTACGCTAATTATAATGACACAGGCTACACTAATCATACTGGTACGGGCTATAACAATGTACAGGCTACACTAATCACAATGGTACAGGCTACACGAATCATAATGGTACAGGCTATGCTAATCATAATGGTACAGGCTACACGAATCATAATGGTCCAGGATATATTAATCATAATATTACAAGCTATGCTAATCATAATGGTACAGGCTTCACCAATCATAATGGTACAGGCTACACTAATCATAATGTTACAGATTACACTAATCATAATGGTACAGGCTACACTAATCATAATTGTACAGGCTACATTAATCATAATGTTTCAGGCTATACAAATCATAATGGTACAGGCTACATTAAACATAATGGTACAGGCTACACTAATCATAATGGCACAGGCCACACTAAGATGTTTTAAAACAAATCATAATATATATAGTTCTAAAGTTTAGAACTATATATGTTATGATTTGTTTCATGATCATAATGATTGTTTTAGTTAATCTGCTTTCATGAAGAAACTGATTAACTGTTAATTTTAATATAATTTTAATATAATTATTTAATTCCATTAGGTTACTACAGTATTTGAATATTTTAAGTAACTTAGAATTCATTACACTGGTCAACACCAAATTTATTGTCGAATTTCTTTTAGGTCAATTAGGGCAATTTTGACGTAATGAATGAAAAGATCTTTCGGTATTTCTTTAAATAAACGAATTCTCAAGAGTTTACATGCGGCAATTTTTGACTAACTGGTATGTTTCTTTTGCAGGTGAATGAAATGGACTCGGCCAGAAGATCTTGCAAAAATAAGCCCGATGTATTCTTTTACATCTATTTCAAATACACCGTTGTTCCAAACAGGAATCCAGTCCGAAGTTTCATAAAGCGTGATTTCCATACTTACTTTGGTATAAAAATTACTGAGCAGGATAAAGCTTGAGCGCCACAGATGGTATGCAAGACATGAACCGAGTATCTGCGTCGTTGGACCAAAGGCAAACAGAGTTGTCTAAAGTTTGAAATACCCGTGGTTTGGAGGGAGGCGACAAACCAGGGCACTGACTATTACCTCTGCCTTAACTGATTTGACTGGGATCAACAGAATGTACCGAAGCAGCCTCAAGTATCCTTATCTTCAATTAGCCTGTCGCCATGTGATGAAATTTCAATCCCGGTCATTGGAGAACATCCTGACATTAGTGACGAAGATTCATCCAGTGTTGAAGGAAATGAAGAAGTGGTCTTTGACGATGATGTTCTATATCCTTTTTCCAAAAAGGAGTTTAATGATCTAGCTCGTAATATTAGCTTGTCAAAGTCCTCTGTCGAACTGTTAAGATCCATATTGAAGGAAAAACACCTCTCTGACACTTCTCGCGTCAGCTTATACCGCAACAGACATCAATAGTACCTCCATATATTTTCTCTGAAGATGACTTGGTGTATGTACAGATATTGCGTAGCTTCTGCACAAGCATGGAATGCTACAGTATCAACTCGAAGATTGGAGACTTGTTCATTGACAGCAGCAAGCGATTATTGAAATGTGTTCTACTGCACAAGGGCAACCAGTTTTCCCCTGTACCTCTCACAAACTCGACTATACTGAAAGAGAAGTATGAAGCGGTGAAGTACATGCTGGAAAAAAATCGTAATAATCAGCATGAGTGGTTGATTTGTGTTAAGCTAAAGATGGTGAACTTTTTGTTGGAACATTAGTCTGGGTTCACCAAGTACCTGTGCTCAATGTGCACGTGAGACAGTAGGGACCGAGCTCAGCATTACACGAAGAAGGACTGGCCTGTACGGGAGGAATTGGTGCCTTACAGAGCAAGGAATGTCCTAAGGGGTGACAAGAGTGTTCCTGTCTCTGTCCACTAGAGGGGGAAGGGCCCCCTCTAGTGGACAGAGACAGGAACACTCTTGTCACCGCTGCACATCAAACTGGATAAAATGAATGCGGGCATATTTGACGGTCCTTAACTCCGTCAGCTCATTAGAGATCCAGAGTTTGAAAACACAATGAACGAAATGGAACTGTAAGCGTAGAGGGCTTTTGTTCTGGTCGTGAAGAACTTTCTTGGCAACAAAAAAGGCCAAGAAATACACAGAACTTGTTACCAATACGCTGACTGCTTTCACAAACCTCGGATGCAACGTGAGGATCTAAATGCATTACTTATTCTCATATATCGATCGGTTTCGGTCTTGAGAATCTGGGATCAGCGAGCGACGAGCATGGGAAGAGATTTCATTAGGAAATGAAAGAGAAGGAGATCAGGTATCAGGGACGCTGGGATGTAGTCATAATGGATGATTACTGTTAGACTTTGAGAGAGAGACATTCCTATCGCTGAGCATTCTAGAAGTTCGAACAAACGGAAGTTCATGTCCTAAATTCTGAACAATGATAACCTAATATCCAATTTACATGTACTTACCTTTATGAATGTCTACTATCAAATGTGCACTAATCAATTTTTTAACCTTTAATTGTGTTAGAAAACGATATTTGGATCTTAAAAACCTATTTCGCATAAGAAATATTAGCAAAAATCAACCGAAAATGTCACAAAAATGTAATCGATTTAATTATAAGATCAGATTTTTCTAAAATTCGACTTAGAACAAAAACGTGACCTGATCGGAGGAAACGGGTGTCATTTTTGGATTCAGCGGTGCAAAATTATCTTAAATAAGTTGAAAAAATTTAGACGACTTACAAATATATTTTTAATGCAGTGTAACGAGAAAGGATATTAGGTCATATCGAGTCAAATCATTAAATTCTGGAAGATCAAAATTCGTATTCATACATCTTTAGTCATTCTTTAATGTTCTAGAACTTTCTATTTCATATTGAGCCTAAATTAAAGACTCCTCTAAAGTATCTCGCGGGCTAGCGTGAGAGCTTCCAACTTTGAAGTTTCTCAGAAGTTGAACTATGTTGGATCATTCATAGCTTTGAATTCACAGTGCTGAGATCTCTGGAAAATTAGTCAAATTTCAAATCTTATAAAATTTAATTATTAAAATTTAAATTAGCAGATTTAATTTTACTTCCATCAATGGATACGTAAGTACCCTATAACTTAAATTTATTTTAAACAAGAGTCAGTAAGTCGATCATTTAATTTAATTTACTCAGATATTCATTTAATACTACCTGCAGAATTTACATATCCTAATTTCTTCAAGTTGACAAGACCACAAAAATCTTTTCAATCTGTTTATTACTCCCTCACTCTCTGCAGACACAGTTTCAACTTACATATTATAATTTTCACACTTTCATTTAATTCGTTTTCCTAAAATGATTTTTCTATGATAAACATAAAGCAGTGGATATGTATAGTTTACCTAGACTTTCAAATACTTTAGATACCTCTCTACATAAGAGGCTCTTCCTAAAACTTAAAGTGCAGAGAATCAGAGGAATAATTCTTAAATGTATAGCAAATTGTTTCTCAATTTGATCACAAGATTTGTCATACATGGAACAAATTCGGATTGGGATCCAATCACTAATGGAGTATCTTAGTAGTGTGTACTTAGCCCCTTTTTATATTCCATCCATAAATGAACTTGACAACTTTTTAATTAGTAAAATCCATAAACTAGCATATAACATAAAGCAAGGAGTTAGATTTCTTTGTACATGCGATGTAAAACGATAGAGGGACCTATATTAAACTAAATTAATTCCCGAGTTTTGGACTAAAACGTACGAAGAAAGACTTTGGTCCTTAGACATAATACGACTCACCCGTGAGTGATTTCATGGAAAATTGTTCGAAGTATTTAACATACTTAAATATTTAGTAATAATAATTCTAGACTACAGTTCTAGATGGATGATATATCAAACACTGATTCAAATGGAAATAAATTGTAAAAAAAATGCTTCAACACGACCATTGCTCAAAATATTCCTCAGTTATAAAATCACGCAAACGTGGAGTATTCTACCTAGCTGTGTAGTTGAAAGCACGCCAGTTAATACGCTTAATAATCGATTTGGCTATTGATGAAATGTAAATATTGCCTAACAGGAAACCCAGATATGACAGTCACCTCAAGTAGCAAGAAGAGTAGTGCATAAAATGTTTACAAATTCAATTTACATATTTCTTTCACTCTTTCCTATCACTATTTTTTCCACTAAGAATGGGCGAGGAGTTGCGGGAAGATATTTGCTGCTCCTGTTCGCATGGATAATCAAGAGAGAGCGACACGTTTGAATTTTCTTTAGATACCAACATGAATCATAGGTACATGCGTAGATAAGTGTATCCGTAGTCCATGACCTAGTACCGGGTATTGCAAAAATCCTGTGACACTCGTTACACCGCTCTCAAAGAACGACACAATGATAATTTTGATTCAGTTAGACATCTTTTTATTGTTTTAAAACATAAATATGTGTTTGAATTGTAATATTAATCAATGTGGCTGACCTCAGCGGTGAGCTCTAGCCCCAGGCGAGATCTGAAGGCCGCGCACATCTCGCGGACGAAGTCCTTCCTTATGTTGGCCCACACGGAATTAACGGAGGATCTCAGCTCTTCGACGATGATGTGGTAGGCCTTGCAGGCCTTGCCCTCGACATGCACCCATACACTTTAGTACATGGAGGTGAGGTCGGGCGACTGCGGAGGCTAAAAGTCCTACGTCCAGAAGTTCATGTTCGACCCCAACTACTCTTGCACGATTTTGGCCGTGAGGGCCGGGGCACCATCCTGCCGATAAAGTAGTCCGCCTTCTTCGTGATCTTACTCACCCAGGGGAGGACTTTCGTGATCAAGATGTCACTGTGATTGGCCATGGGGAGCCTGTAACCGTCCGTGAACTACACCGGCAACATCTTATCGTCATTCGAAGCCACGACAAGTATCATTACGGAGGTCCGGTACTTGGTTATGGACACGTAGTGGACCTCGGAGACGTCCTAGCCGAAGCTTCCCATGCGTTCGTTCTGCTTTTCGATGACTGAATCGACCACGAATGTTGTTTTCTTCATCAGAAGATATAAAAAATCGATTGTCATGACTCTTCAAAAAGCGACGACAGCACTCCCGACGTTGTTCTCGCATACAGTCGGTGAACAGAGGCCTTTCCACGCACCTCAGGCTCTTGCCTCCCTTCAGATTGACGACCCTGGACAACGTTGTCCCCGTGATAATGTTCTTCTTTGCGAGCGCTGTCATTTTCAGCAACGGTGGACTTTCGAAAGCATTTCACACAACCAAACGGTTGACAACTTGAGGTCTGCCTGAACGAGGTCAATTTTTGAGGCCTTTTCCCTTCTTGTGCCTCTGCACGAGTTGGTGGACGGTCATTCGGCTGACGTTGAACCGTTTGGGTATCTCTGGCTTGTTGTGACCCTCGCGCAGGAGAGCAAATATCTCGATTCTTTTCATTTCCATCTCGTCACACTTGGATATAATGGAAAAGGCGTTTTAATCGCATATGCTGGAAAAATAGAATTTAAGTTTCTTTGACGGAACTTTTTTCTATCATACATGTAAACCTCTCGAAAGATTAAAAAAACCCGAATGTAACATGACTTTTGTAAAACCCGGTATAAATATAATAAAAAGATCCTTTGTACATACAGTAATATTCAAAAGAAGAGAAAAAACAAAAAATCCACATTTTCTTAAAAATACTGTGTCCATGTGATTTCATAGAAGAGCGAATAAATAATATTTTAAGGAGATTTTTGTTATTTGAAGAAAGGAGCGTCTGAAACTAGAGGACGATAAGCATAAATGCAACCATAACTAGAAAACGACAATTATTTCATAGGCAATTGAACAATATATTAAGAAATATGCAGGTTTTTGTTCTTAATGACCTGAGCATAACTTGGGCCGCAAGACTTCACCAATTTGTCTCATTGTTCGGGTGTGATTTTATTTCAGTCTTGTTCTAATCATTATCAAAGAGAATTTCGACATTAGTCTGTTTCCGAGCGATAACTTTTGCATCGAGTATCTTCCATAGGTTTACAATTGGGTTTAAACCAGGGCTCTGCGTACGTCAGTTCATCCTCCGAGAACTGCTTCAGTCTTTGTAGTGTGGCACGGTGCAGTCCTGCATGAAAACAGGCTAATGTCCCCCCGATGTCTGAAGAGAGATGATCAAATGTTCCTGAAACCGGTTCGGGTATATCAGAGCGTTTACTTTGTCGCATTAACGGACGAGCGGAGAGACTCAAGCTCTTGAGACTAAGACCTGCCTCATAATGCTTAAAATCTAAGGAATTGAAATTTTTGTATGTATGTGGCATTCATTCTTTCACCTGTAAAACGCCTTATATGTTGCTTCCCATCGAATCTGTTGCTATCACATTCTCAATTTTCAGCACTCCAAAGAACCAGCTCAGTAGCGAAGGCCAACCTAACCGCTTTAATCTTTTTACTTATGAGTGGTTTTTTTTTTTAGTAGGGGAGCGTGCTATAAGTCCTACCCTTCCCAAGCGAAGTGAGACAGTCTGGCGAGAACCATTTAACTTCTTGTTCTCGGCAACTTGACGTTAAGTACCTACTGTCGCTCCAAATCGGTCCTTTATTGGCATTCGTTGCATCGTGCGACCTTCCCTAAAGGTAAGTGGTCGAGGGCGACCCGTTTTCTATCTGAAATCGCAGTACCTGATATAATTATGGAGAATTTATTATGTGTGAACTCACAGTTTTTGACCATTTACAATTTCTCGAAATGTCAGTGTCATTCCGTCCCTCTTCCATTGGACAGCCTGCATTCCGAATAATCTGTCGGCCTTAACTTGTCTCGACATCCTGATAAATAGATAATACCACCAGAAATACCACAAGACATTTGGGACAGTGTTGCCATACATACGTTACAAATTTTTAAGTGTAAACTGGAAGTTATAACTTATCGTTCTTATTCAAATATAAATTCGTGGTCTCCTAAATTTGATAATCCGCTGCAAAATTAGATAAAACTAATAAATATCAGAGGCCAATTTAATGTAAATTAAACGCGTATTTTCAATAAAATGTAGAATTTTATATTTTCTTCAATAGTTTTGGACGTTACTCTCTCTATATCAGGAGTATCAGTAGTTTCCGTATTAACTGAAGTTCATTAGTAATTTTAGAGTTAATGAAATGTAATTCGGGCCTCTAAATTGTAAAGGAACTAAATTGGTGAGTCTACTTATGTAGTTTATTAGGAATAGGTTTTCATCTCTTTTCTTCTCTAGTTGGCCTCGTTGGGGGATTCGTGCGCAAAGAATTATGGACTCTTTCACTTCTTGGAGGAGACTGGCCTCCTCCATCTTACTTGACTCTCTTTGGGGTTGGTCGCATGCTCCTACACCTGGCGGGGGTGAGGGAGCCTTCCTCCGACGTCGGAGCGTGATTCTTTTCTCTGACTTTTGTTTCGTTTCGTGCTTTTGTTTGTCTTTGTTTGTTTTGTTTTTTGCTGGGATTTTAAAGTAGCCTGAGGCTGAATTTTTATTTTCAGCGACTTATGCCCTTGATTAGCAGCGCCAAATGGGTGCTATTTAAAAAATAAAATACAAAAAAGGCCGTCAATACTCGGCTACATTCACTCCCTCTTCTTCCGTTTCTTATCATTATTATAATAGGAATAAATTTTATTTTGTCCTTCTTCCTCTTCCGTTTCTTATCATTATTATAATTAGCATAAATTTTATTTTGTCCTTCTTCCTTTTCCGTTTCTTATCATTATTATAATAGGAATAAATTTTATTTTTTCCTTCTTCCTCTTCCGTTTATTATCATTATTATAATAGGAATAAATTTCGATAAACGAACAAAGGAACCGAAAAAATTGTCCCTCTTACATGCTTTGGGGTAGATGAAGGAGGGTTAGTAGAATCTTGAATGGGGAAGGGGAAAATCAAATTGCTTTTATCGAAAATCAAAGATCGTGTCGCGTGTTATGGATGCGTGGATGCAGCTGCAATGCAGGTGAACACGCAGATGCAGCTCGTTAGTGGAGGATAATCCTCTGGATTCATTTTTCAGGCTTGACTCCTAATCCGAGTTTAAAAGAATGATTACTTCACTGGATTAAGAGGATTATCCAGTGCCAAGCAGGGCCAAATCTGATTTGGAGGCGCCAGACGGAAACGAAGTAGAGAAATAAGAGAAACGAAGGAAATAAGAAGACAGAATAAATGGGACGAAGGGAAATGTCGAAGTATAACCAAAGGACGTTTCAAGATTCCTTTCCTACTCTTTCTTATGCCACAAGGGAGGTTTCAAGAGGCCTTTCCTACCCCGTCCTTCTCCCACAAGAGAGGTTTCAAGAGGCCTTTCCCACCATCCCTTCTCCCCAGAGAGAGATTTTAAGAGGCCTTTCCTACCCTTCCTTCTCACACAAGAGATGTTTTATGAGGCCTTTTCCACCCTTCCTTCTTCCACAAGGGAGGTTTCATGAGGCCTTCCTCACCCTTCCTTCTCCCCTAAAGTGAGGTTTCAAGAGGCCGTACCCACCTTTCCTTCTCCCACAAAGTGAGGTTTCAAGAGGCCTTTCCTACCCTTCCTTATCACCAAAAGTGAGGTTGCAAGAGGCCTTTCCCACCCTTCCTTATCTCCAAAAGTGAGGTTGCAAGAGGCCTTTCCCACCTTTCCTTCTCCCACAAGAGAGGTTTCATGAGGCCTTCCTCACCCTTCCTTCTCCCCTAAAGTGAGGTTTCAAGAGGCCTTTCCCACCCTTCCTTATCACCAAAAGTGAGGTTGCAAGAGGCCTTTCCCACCCTTCCTTATCACCAAAAGTGAGGTTGCAAGAGGCCTTTCCGACCCTTCCTTATCTCCAAAAGTGAGGTTGCAAGAGGCCTTTCCCACCTTTCCTTCTCCCACAAGGGAGTTTCATGAGGCCTTCCTCACCCTTCCTTCTCCCCTAAAGTGAGGTTGAAAGAGGCCTTTCCCACCCTTCCTTATCACCAAAAGTGAGGTTGAAAGAGGCCTTTCCCACCCTTCCTTATCACCAAAAGTGAGGTTGCAAGAGGCCTTTCCGACCCTTCCTTATCTCCAAAAGTGAGGTTGCAAGAGGCCTTTCCCACCTTTCCTTCTCCCACAAGGGAGGTTTCAAGAGGCCTTTCCCACCCTTCCTTTGCCCCCAAAGTGAGGCTTGAAGAGGCCTTCCTCACCCTTTCTTCTCCCCCAAAGTGAGGTTTCAAGAGGCCTTCCCCACCCTTCCTTCGCCCCCAAAGTGGGGTTTCAAGAGGCCTTTCATACCCTCCCTTATCACCCGAGGGAGATTTAAGTTCGTACCCTCAAGTGTTTGGGGTCCGTGAGGGTTATCGATCTCCGGTCTCGTTTTTTTTCCCTGTGGTCCAACAATTTCTCCTCTGCGTGACTCTGCCTCCGTTGGATTACCCTGATGGCATTTTTTTCCTGTGGTCGAACCATTTTTCTCCTGCCTGAGTCCGACTCCATTGGATTATACTGATGGGATTTGTTTTATTTATCTTTCTCCCGCTTAACTATGAATCTTTATCGCTACCCTCCTTCTCGCCCCCGCTGGTGGGTGCTAGGGGGGTAGGGGCATTTGTGACATGCGTGGTCTTCATTTTTAGCTCCAATCGGTCTTCGTCCCAAATAGATCCAAGACTGAGCCGATTTCGCTCATTTAGGATGATTTCCATGTGTTCGCGCGCGCACACGACACGTAATCGGACGCACATAGACGAAAGAACACACATGCGTACATAGTTGTTTGTTGTTAGATAAGATTAAGGAAAAGAAAACTAACGAGAGCATCGATAGAAGGTTTGTAAGGAGAGGTGTGTAAATGCGAAGAGGGAAAATGCGTGGAAGATATTTGCATACCCACCTGCGGGTATTGGGGTAGGAAGGGTACGTAATCCTGTAGATGTTTGTTTAGCATAGTTGTCCATGCTATGTCTAAACCCCCTTGAGGGACACAAGTGTGCTTAAACTCACGTACATGATGTTCGTTGTAAACTCTCCAAGAACGTGCACCTTCGCAGAGCCGCAGTGGACAGAGCATTCCACATTCTCGGGTCAAATAGAAAGAAAGCATGATCACCTATGCAGCACAAATGACTGAGGATTAATTCGTCGTGCAGAAGAACCAGAGTGTAGGGTTCTCCGGGGTAGGTCTATGGTGAATGAGGAAATCTATAGAGGGTGCTGTGGCATTTAATGTTTTATATGTAATAAGAATGACCTTACAGGTAATTCCATATCGAGAAGGTAGCCAATACAGATCATGAAGCAGTGGAGTTGGGGGAGACAAACGCCCCGGCGTAGAGGAACCCCACGGGTTGCAAATAGTTGAACCAGTTTGAAAGATCTAAGTTAGAAGCATGTAGTGATCTATCGAGAATGGTGTTGCAGTAGTCAAGGGGTAGGGTGACGAAGGCATGTATGGCAATCTCAAAGCTGTTGTGGTAAAAGTGAGCTCGGATACGGCTGAGATTACGGGGAAAGCAGAGAGGCGGATGCGACTGAGATTACGGAAAAAGCAGAGATATGATTTAGAGACGTGGGCAACATGAGTTTTGAGACTATCAAAGGTGATGCCCAGAGTCATGGTTGGAGGAACCTTTTTCAAAGTGGAGGGCCCCTAGGGGCCCGGCCTGTTCAGCGCACCCCGTCATAACTGAGCATGTTTGAATAACACAGCTACACAGGCCATTGATATAACAATAATAGTCAAATTTAATTAATTTAATCCACCATAGATTCACTGTGCAAAACAAACGCAAACATGAAATTGTATTTAGTGTCAAGAATTATATTTCAAAGACACAAACTCACTGAATTATGAATAGAATAGATAGACACAACAGTATTGAAGTCTTGACACACTGAGGCAAGATCAACCTGTCCAATCAAGTCTTTGTGGAGAGGCAAGAACATCCTTGGGTTCAAATGATCTTGTGTCGATCTGTTTCTTAAGTAGTTCTTTATCCGTCTAAGGCATGAAAAAGATCTTTCTGCTGTAGCATTAGACATTGGGATTGTCATATATAACTGTATAAGTTTATGTAGACGTATAAATACCGCGTACATAAGTGTACGCAGAAATACTTAGACACAAGCTGCGTGCCCTCCTGTATCTCTAAATGCCCCTCTCGCCTCGAATTCTCTGTCGCACTTTTTCGCGCCATCGTAAACTCCGAGATGGCTCGAAGGCGTGAAAGACATACTGTCTGCCCAAAGATGAAAAAAGGTCTTTCACGCGACGATACGGATTTTACGAGAATTCGATTCTCTCTCTCGATTTCTGCTTGCGAGGGAAATAAAAGCAAAACTTCTCCCTGGATTCAGGCAGAAGATCTTGGACCTACGTCGAGTTTGTGTGGAGCCCGATCCACAAAGGAAACCGTTCGCCCGCTGCAAGGAAGGAACTTCTCGGAGAATTGGTTGTTGCCGTCACGGTACTTGTAGGTGCCAAACTTCTTGCAGCCCCCGCCCCCTTTCAGAGTCTGTTGCTTATTTCAAATTCATGTACATTAAAGATTATTTTTGTATCTGTATGTTTAACTATTTTGGACGATCCTTTGGCAATTATTAAGTAATCCACTCGGCTTAAGTCTCAATATTACACCAATCCATCCATGATTGGTTTTTACTGAGTGGGGACACACTCAGGGGATCATCATCTTAGTTTTGATCAAAAAGGTACGCACCAGGGCTATTCTTATTCACCAAAAGTGGCCAAGGTAGGTGTATTGGATACGCTTCACTTCTGCTTCACCTCGGTGTGGTAATAAAAATATATGTCCAGGAAGTGGGACTGGGATTACCCACTCACTAATCCTCGACATTTTAGATACATTTTTGTATATCCCTCTTATAACGGGGGTGAGGACTTTGCTTAGATCAGACAGAGTGATGAAGCTTTCCTGCATGGAAGCTGATGCTATATTCTTTAAAAGTTTAAGTTAATTTTCAAGTGCCATGATATCAATATCCCAATCTAGTTAGATCTTAGTGTCATCTTTTAGAAACAAAGTTGCTGTGTTCTCTCCTCTTGCTGCAGCCAAAACCACGTGCTCTATATCAGTAAGATGCTGCAAAGTTTCTTAGTCAAATCTTTCATCCAGTTTGTTGGTTTTTCGTGGGTTAACCGAGTTTATTTTTTTTTATTATTATGATTAATAAAGTGGGTCGTAAGTTCGTACTTCCCATCATCGCTTCAGGATCGATCTCTAAGAACGCTTTTCTTATTTTTTATTCTATTGAATGAATATAAATGGAAGTTCTCTCTTTAATATACTAAATACTGCCAACGCAACTCCTTCAAGGATAATTTAAACACTTTAACCAAAATAGACCTTCTCTGTACATTAATCAACTCAAACAAAATTAAGATATACACGTACCAAATACAACTTAAAAATGATTCTTAATTCCCGTTACCAACATTAGGTTTCTGGTTGCTTTAAGGGAGAACAATTTACTTTAAAAAATTACTCTCAAGATATACAAATAATCTACGTTAAACGCACGGGGACATGGAAATAGAATTGATTACTCACATAAGGTAGTGAGGTTTACCCAGAAAATCCAAACGAAATACCTTCATTCGAATATTTTCAGGAGAGGCGTCGTGAGTGTAGTTTATTTGCTTCTCAATAGAGGGCGTTACTTCAAACGAGGAGTGGACGAGTGACATCACGCGGAATTTCGAGGCGACGGAGGAAAAGGAACTAAAACAAAACGCCGATTGAAGAGGCGATGTGTCGGGCGTTTATGACCTTGAAAAGTTTTTCTCAGACGAGGCTTGAAGATGGCTGTATGATTTTCTAGCGATTCGGTTTCGCTTGTAGAGCTTCTCTTTTAGGTGAGAATTCTATCTAGTTTGGGGTGTCAAACTCAGATAGGGTAAGATCACTTGACGATCTTTGATTATCGAAGTGTGCCGACGGTACTTGGAGGTAAGATCACTTGACGATCTTTGGTAATCGAACTGTGCCGATTATGCTTGGGGCAATCTGGTATTACTCATGAAAATGAGTCCTTCTTAACTTGCTGTGGAAATTCTATCCCGGCAAGTTCTTATCGATGTCGTGTCGAAACGAAAAAGTCCTCTTTTTCTCTTGACAAACAGTTTTATACTAGAATTACTCCATCCCGCGGGGTAATGGGAGGGAGAGGGGGATAGCAAGGGGAGACCCGAGGGTGCCTGGCCTTTGGGCGTCTGTTATTTCTCTTCCTAGACATTTTGAACTTAGGGAAACTGGATCTCATGTTGAATAGACAGAAGTGGGTATCAATTCAGCCTTGTTTGGCGTCGTGTCGCTCTGCGAGAGCGTAATACGAGATCGACAGTTTGAATTTTCGACTTTTTTGTTTATAAATACACCCTCGGAGGGTAGGCATTTTGTGCAGAGGTCAGGAATAACTGTCTCCTAAATTTACCATTTTTATCGTACTTGTATGCTACCGGAGACTGGGTAGAGTGGCTTAGAGAAACCCAGGAGGGTTTTGTTTTCTTTCATTGGTTTTCTTCACCATGTAAAAGACCTCGATATATATATATATATATATATATATATATATATATATATATATATATATATATATATATATAGCCTCGGTTAACTCGGATATCTCTACATGATTATTAAGTCAATAACCTCTACATAGTGCATTGTGAAGAACTGCTCAGGAGATGTGAATCTTGTGTTTTCAGATCCTGAGTCAAATCTGCGTGGAAGTCGATGCTACCTTGGCAGAACAAGGGTTTCTATCTCAAATTTCTCAGATTCATTTTTGATTTGACTAAAGAATCCGTGTGCATTTTCTCTCATATTTTGCAAAGTTCTTTTCAAGACATCTTAGCACCGTACTGCTTCACCTGAACTCATGTTTTTTTTTCTGAAGACCTGCAGCTAGTAATTCAGTGGCAGAAAAGATTTCTTTGCTCATATGTAAACCATAAAAAACATAAAGTCAAACATGTTCCTCAAAAGACCCAGAGCTAATTTGACACCCTCACTGGACCCTTCCTCCTCGATTATGGCTTGTATGGCTTTCACATGGGATTCATAATTTTCTGTGACATACTGAACTGCTTTTGCTCTGCATGTCCATCTCGTAGGGCAGAGAGGTTTTAAAGATGAATATGACATTGTTTTGTTCTCATCTTGTATAGTCTTAAAAACTGCCAGTCTTTTGGGGGAACCTCTAATTAAATTGCAAATAGTTTGCATAGTTGTCATTGCATCCCTAATGAGAGGATTGACTTCTGCTGCTTCTTGAATTATGAGTTGTAAATTATGGTTGAGGCAATGTACACCATGTGCAGAGGGAACTCCTCTTCTGATCTGAGTCTCAACTCCATTCAGTGTTCCTTGCAACACAGCTACTCCATCATAGGTTTGACCACTACATTTCTTGATGTCAACTCCCAAACTGAGAAGAATGTTTTTGATGATTCTAACAATTGTTGTTGCATCACATTTATCAGCTTGATGCACTCCAACAAAGTCTTCATGAATAATAAAGTTTTCATCAACTCACCTGATACAAAATGTCCTGATCTATACCAACTATGTCTTGAGTCTCGTCAACTACAATTGCAAAGAAGTCTGATGTCTTGATTTTGTCCAGCAAACTGTTCAGGGACTTTCGGTAAAGAGCAGCAATTAACTCATCATCGATCTGATGTGAATTGTATTTGCTGTCTTGTAATAGTTTCTTCAGGCCAGGACAAGGCTCACTTAAATGCTGCAAGAATTGTTGCAAGTATCCCTCTTTTTCATTAACATTTTTCAGTGCTGTGCCTTGTCTTGTCAAAATCTTTATCATTTTCAGTTTTTCCAAGAGGCTCTGGCGTCTTGCAAGTTGTTCTTGGTCTTCTTGTTTTTTTTTAACAAGGTATCAACAGGTGCTTTGTCTGGATTGTCTCTAATTGACAATTTGTAGGCACACTATGTGAAAAGAACACTTTTCATGCTGCATAAACTTTTGCACAGCTTCTTTCCAGTTGTTGAATCCATTCTTAGTAAATGCTGGTTCCCCACAATGCGAAAAAGTTACAAGGTTTTCGTGGCTGGCCCTCCTTCAGGTGAAGCAAAATGATTTATTACGACTTCCACATAGGTACAGCCAAGGGTAGATCTTCTCCCAGTCAGGCTTTACACTCTAGGTTTTTGCAATCTTTCGCTTGTCTACAGCAACTCTGGTCAAAGTTGTTGAAGTGACATCACAGCAGGGCAATTCACACACAGATGTGGATGTCGATACTTCTTTCGTTTCATCTGTAAATGAGCAATAACATTATTATCAAATTAATATTGGTGGTGATTAGTGATTACGTATAGGTTATGTTTTTTTAATAAATTAGGCTAGTGAATCATAACATATTGTATGTGGGGTAATCCCTTATATTCTTACCCTTATTTTTTTCACTATAAAACTAGTACAAAACTAATGTAAAGATTTACCATCATTAATTCTAATAACTTTTTCTATGATAGAATAAATACAAATACACGATAACGAAGTTAGGTTAGGTATGATGTAAAACTGCAGTATTCCCCTATGATGTTAATGAAGTTTTACACCAGAATAACTTACTAATTCTAGCAACTTTTCTTCTAGGGTAAAATAATTGCAAATGAAAGATAATGAAGTTAGGTTAGGATCAGGGCGTTTATTTTTTCTGAGATAGATTCATGAGGGAACTCATTTTCAGTTGAAAGAGGCCTTTTCAATCGTAAACGAATGGAATAGGTATTTAACAAACTAAGAGGTTTGGGGTAAACTTTGTATTTCATAACATATCAGAAGCAACTGTGAGCATTATAAGATACGTTTTCTGTAGTGGGTCTATTTTAGATAATTGGATCAATATGAAAATTTGCTTCTTCATAGAAAAGAGGCAGTTTTATAAGATGACATTTGAAAGGCAATAGGACTTTCAGAAAAAAATGGACACACAGGTTAGAATAGCTTAGGATAGGTTAAGTTAGATTAAATAGGTTTCTCATAATAAGAGGGTTTGATGTTGGTGTGTGATGTTTACATTATAGATCAGCTGATCGAGGGCAAGACAAACGTAAAAACTAATTTACATCATTTAGCAAGATATTTCTCTCGCGCTTCAAGACAAAATTCTGTCTTGATGACAAAAATGCTCCTTAAATAAAACGGAAGGACTATTAGCACATAGGCCTAAATTACAATGTACTAAATGGTACTTACCCATGAATGTTGGCATATGAGTTGGGGTTAGCCTGATCAGGAGCCTGGCTGATCGTACTGTCATGATGGTCATCTGCTTCCAACATACGCCTTTTAGAATTGGGTTCTTCCACAATTTTCTTCATCTTGTGGCTTCAGGTCTTCAACAACTTAGCTGTTTACAACTTGCAAAGTCAAACGCTTGTGATGACGTCACGATATTTGTCACACGGACTCACACCCATACACTGTTACAGCACAAGTTTCTAAATAACTTCACTTAATTACTGTTATTCATTATAATTATACGGCTAAAAAAAAACACACAAATACACAACGAAAAGAACAATATTCTGAAGTTACAAACAGGCCTCAACTAATCAGTAAAAAACAGCTGTGATATGCATGTTAGGCCTATTTGAACTATATTTCTGTAAAATAGCCTAAGATGAACTTATAGGCATATATTTTTACATTTCTGGATTTAAAAAGTGGAGGGGCCAGCCTCCCCCCCTGTTCCTCCATCTATGCCCAGAGTTTTAACTCTTTTAACTGTATCAGAAATGGGGTACCGGAGGCGAAATCTTAAAATAAGGAGCAATTGTCTCGCAATGATCCACGTCCTCAGGAGAGCCTACCATTCCTACCTTTGTTTTGTCATGGTTGTTTCCGAAAGTTATTCGAGAGTCATTCAAAGATGATATAAGCGTATAGTAGGCTTTTACTAGTCTCTGAAAACGTGGCTGGAGGAAAGGAGATATATATATATATATATATATATATATATATATATATATATATATATATATATATATATATATATATATATATATATATATATATATATATATGTGAGAATGGATGGGGAGAAAGAAAAGTCCAGACACTGCACAGAGCTCTTTATTGACGTTTCGCCTCTTGGCGAAACGTCAATAAAGAGCTCTGTGCAGTGTCTGGACTTTTCTTTCTCCCCATCCATTCTCACCTATACGTCGAGTCTTTCATGGCATATATATATATATATATATATATATATATATATATATATATATATATATATATATATATATATATATATATATATATATATGCGTGTAATGAACATATAAATAAGACTGGACGCAAAGAATGCCAAGATAGAGAAAATAAATGCGAAACAGATATGGACCAAGAACCGTCCCTTGGGGAACACCAAAAGGCACCTCTGCCGGCCGAGATACCTCATTACCAATATGGACAGATTGAGAAGATAGTAGACAGATACGAGCGAAACCAGTCAAGGGTACCTCAAGAGCCACTAAAGAATTTACGGAGGCAGTGAAGAACATCAGTATGGGCAATAATCTTAAATGCAGACAAAAGGTTCAGAAGTAGCATAATGGAAGACCGACCTTTGTTAGCCTGGAGGTGAAGACGGTCCGGTAGGAGGAACGCTTCTTTAGTCTTGCGTCCTAAATTAAAACCAGACTGAAAATCTGATCAACGTTAGATGAGGACAAGTGCTCTAGAATCAAGACTGACACCAACCTTTCAAAGACTTTTGAGAGTTGAAGGGTTGAATGGTAGCTGGCTGGTTCGTTTATATTCAGTTTCGGTAGGAATAGGCGAAGAGCAAGGTGCTTGAAGTCAGATGATGGGTGCTATTCGGGACGATAGGGAGTTATTAATAATACAAGTGAGGTAAGAAAAGAACAAGGAGAAACTGGTGGTAGAGACTTGGTGAGAGCAGAACAAAGAGAAACTGGTGGTGGAGATTTGGTAAAAGCAGAACAAGGAGAAACTGGTGGTAGAGATTTGGTAAGAGCAGAACAAGGAGAAACTGGTGGTAGAGCTTTGGTAAGAGCAGAACAAGGAGAAACTGGTGGTAGAGACTTGATTAGAGAAGAACAAGGAGAGGTAGTGAATTGCTATGAAAAGAACAAGGAGAAACTGGTGGTAGAGATTTGGTAAGAGAAGAACAAGGAGAGGTAGTGAATTAGTAAGAGAAGAACAAGGAGAAACTAGAGGTAGAGACTTGTTGAGAGAATAACAAGGGGAGGTAGTGAATTAGTAAGAGAAAAACAAGGAGAAACTGGTGGTGCAGACTTGGGAGGAATAAATCTGCTAAAGAACGGGGGTTTTTTGATTATAGACGGAGGGATATTAATTCCACAAGGAATACTTGAGCGAGAAAGAATTTTTGGACGCCGGTGAACAAGGGAGTTACCCGGTGGCAATGAATAGATGCAGAGAATATACCAGAACGGATAGAGTCTAGCTTATCAGAAAAGGAGGCAGAGATATCAGTAAGGCAGATAGAGGGAATAGACGGGTTACAGTGACAAAGAGATTAGGGGGAGCTTGTTAAAGGTTTGTGGCTGTTTTGGTGGAGTTCGGTAGGGTGTTCCTTACGGAGCTTGGGTCAGTGTAGGAGTGAGTAACATGGATACTATGGAGGCTGTTGCTGTCTCTGAATCACGAGCACGGGCAACCAAAGGTCGCATCTCTCATAATTGTATTTTGCTTTGCATTCAGAATAATGGATGAGAAGAACGGGACACGGTATGGGCGAGTGGAGGTGTGGAAAAGGAGGAAAGTATCTGATAAATGAAATAGCCCAATGCAGGTTGGTAGCGAGGGGCCGTCGGCGAAAGAGAATACTGGGAAAACAGAGAGAAGCGGATGCGGCTGAGATTACGGGAAAGGCGCATACGGCTGAAATTACAGGGAAGCTAGAAATGAGGGCTCGGTAGCGTAGTGGTTAGCGTGTTGAACTTTAAAACAAAAGGTCCCAAGTTCGATTCCAGACGCAGCCCCCAAAAAGAAAAAATACAATTAGTTCACATTGGATTTTTTCTTATTTTGGCCGCGTCTGGATCGAACCCGGAACCTTTTGTTTCAAATTTCAGCACGATAACCATTACGCTACCGAGCGCTAATTTCATATCCACCTCAAGTCAAAACGCAAAGCTACCCGCCCCGAAACATAGTTAAATGGATGGAAAAAAGTTCATCTTGTAAGCTTAGTCGAAATTATGTATACAAAGTGACGTCACTGAATCAATTTTTAGCCCAAATACTTATCCATTATGACGTCATCACAATTACGGAATAGAAAAAAATATTTAAATTCAAACTGTCATTAGAGTAATAGTAACATCGTCCTCTCAATAAATTTTATATAGATGGATTCGTAAAAGTCTGCTTCACATAATTAAATTTGTTTTTAAGCGATTACGGTGTTCTAAATATCAACCGGCATTTCTGTTATTATTCAGAGACTGATGATGGAAACCAGTTACTTTCGAAACTGGTTTCTTAACTCAAAATTATATTTGTAAAAACTTTATCTAAAAAATGCATTTTCTTCCCATTTTAACGCTCGATATTGAGTAAAAAGGTATTTATACTTTAGAGCCACCCAATTTGGGGGGGTAAAGGAAATATGGCCAATTTAGAATATAAATTGACCAAATTTCCTTTACCAAAAATTTTAGATGGTCAAGGTTGGTACTTCTACACCGGTCAAGGTGTCTTTCTTACCTACACCTTGCCCTTTCTACACATTCTTGCAAGATTATACAAGTTCGCACTTCGGAGTACTTGCATAATTATACAAGTTCTCCCTTCGGTGTACTTCCGGGAGTATAGAAGTTCGCACTTCGGAATATTTGTAAGATTATACAAGTTTTCACTTTGAGTCCTCGCAAGATTATACAATTTCGTGCTTCGAGTACTTGCAAGATTATACAAGTTCGCACTTCGGAGTACTTGCAATATTTTGCGAGCTCGCACCTCGGAGTACTTGCAAGAATATACAAGTTCACACTTCGGAGTACTTGCAAGATTATACAATTTCGTACTGCGGAGTACCTGCAAGATTATACAAGTTCGCACTTCGGAGTACTTGCCAGATTATATAAGTTCGCACTACGGACTACTTGCATGATTATACACGTTCGCACATCGGAGTACTTGCAAAATTATACAAGTTCGCACTTCGGAGTACTTGCAAGTTTATACGAGTTCAAACTTCGGAGTACTGGCAAGAATATACAAGTTCGCACTTCGGAGTACTGGCAAGAATATACAAGTTCGCACTTCGGAGTACTTGAATTCTACCGTACGAACTTGTTCCTGGTGATTTAAACTAATTCATCCCATCCCAAGCAAGAGTTGACGATGTTTGCTACAACTTAACCACTGATACCATTTTACCATTGCTCTCTTACCACTCCCTGCACAGAACCGAAATTTCCTTGTTGGATTACATCCCCATACCCTCCCCTTGTCTAGAGCGCCGATTAACTCCCCCTTCATTTGTTCAAACCCCCAAATTCTTCATTCCATGGTTTGGGTACACGTTCGAGCCCCTTTTGAGGGGCCGGGGATATTTAATGGGTGATGGTTGTGGTGGTCTGTCACACATTGATACTAATTTAGGGGCTTGTGTACACGAACGTGGAGGCGTGACAGCTCACGAGCGTGTATACATGTGATGTGTGTAATGTATGAGAGAGTTTGTGGCCAATTTACAGTCGTGTGGTGGGTGTATGTATGTTTAATATAGTGCGTGGTGAATTTGTATCCATATATGTGTGCGTGAATGTGGATATGTGTGGTGAGAGTGTGTGTGGGAATGTGTGCAATTGTGTCGGTTTCCTCTTCCGTGTATTTTCTAAATTTTCGTCTGGGTTTTGTCTCGTCTCTGCGCCCTTAAGCTCCTCCCTCGCCCGCCAGGTGAGGTATGTTTTACGGGGTACTTCCGAGCCGGATAATGTGTGTGTATGTGTTGGGAGGAGCCACACTTCGGGTACGAAATGCGCCTACACCCTTCCTTCTATTTAGGGGAATAGGGATGGGGTAAAATAGGGTCACTACTCTAGAGTTCTATTCGGTCGACATTTAGGAATGCCCTTTATCGGCGATGTCTCCTTGGGCTGTTGATGAATTCCTTTAAACTCTAACGGTTTTAAAAGCCTTATAGGTTATTTTGTTTCTTAATAAAATTAATTAATTTAAGGATTAAATTAATTGATTTAATTAATTGAGGGTTAAAGCACTTTTTCGCCCTATAGGCTTATCTGGCTAACAAAATAAAAGGGTCTTTCGGAATAGGCCCGCAGCAAATTAGACGTTCGAGGCTATCGCGAGTTTAATTAAGGTTAGGCTAAGGCTCGTAGTTTGAGTACATACAGACTGTCAGTCAGTCGCGTCGATAGAGAGCTAAATAACGGCTGTCTCATTCATCCATTATTTCTTTCCATTTTAAATGCCTAAAAGATGATGTTAATTTACGAACTTTCAAGAGAAGTTAAAAATACAGAAGACGCTGTTTTAGCACGAGCAGCGACTTTTCAAAAAAAAAAATTCTTCTCCCTAAACATCTTTTACCTACCTTAGGCTAGCTAACCTTAACCTCGCTCTAGCCTCGAACGACTAATTCTCTGCCGGGCCTATTCTGGAAAAGATCAAATAAAATTTTGTCACAACAAAGGAACATCAAGTTTGTTTCTGTTAAACTCTGTATTTAGAATTAAAGAAATGGTAAAGAAAAATCTTGGGCATTTATGAAAGCAAATGGTTTAAAACAAAATATCGTATAAACTAAGTTATCGCATAATTTCTGGTCGTGTTTTTTTTATGCGCATAGTTTACATCAGTTACCTAAACCTACATCTTGGTGTAAGCTTGCACTCAGTAGTTTCTACATAACCTAGGCCTACTTAGATTATGTTTGACAAATGTGCCCATTGTTTTAAGTTGACAAACAGCGTCATAACAGTTCAGCGCAAATTCAGTCTAGAATTCCACATAAAATTCCTGCAACAACATCTATTGACACAAGTTGATGTAAACTGGTTGGTACTTTGCAAATGAATAGAAAAATAACTAGTGGTATTTAATAAAACGTGGCACTTGTTTGCTATTTCCATAACGATCTACACACTTCAATATATTAGAAATGTTAATGAACGTATTTTAAAGAAATTACCATCGCATCCGGATGATGTTTATATTGTCCAGAAACTTCGAGAAGACAATTCCAATCGTGTGCAATTTACTATTAATGAAATTTCCAGAATTAGAATAAATCCTAGGATTTTATCAGTGATGTCTTGGTCTGGTAAAGTCCATTTGTTGAACCATAGAAAATCCAAACTTGATGAAGGCGGAATTTCTTCATTGGCCTTGGAATACGATCTAGGCTGCTTTTTGATAGGGTTTATAAGCCATATATTGACGGAAATATAACCAGTATTAAGATAAGTCACTGTTATTGGACCAATTCTGGATCGGTGTGAGAACCTGAACGATATTCTGGGTTGTTGTTCTTAATATGTTCTGATCTCTACGATCTACCAATCTCACCCTACACAACAAAACCAACTGACATTCATCAACTAGAGTGTGGAATTAAAGCAGCTTTTGATGAAATTAGAGCTAAAATACGGACTAAGGATGGCTTTACTGGTTCCAAATAGTAAAGCTCGTGTAGAAGTTTTTAACTGCCCGTGCACTTTTCTAAATAAAATCATATTTATATCTAAATCAACTTTGTATACAGGATGGTCCGAAAGTCTTGTCATCCTTTACCGAAAAGTAATAAGAATAGAGAAACAGTATAATAATATCAAACACATGTAGTGGTTTCAGTGTATTCACTTTCATTGAAACTATCAGATATCGAAAAGAGCTGTATGAAAACTATTCATCTGAAATAGAAAATTAAAACAATATTTACAGGGGATAGCAAGACTTTCGGTCATCATCATCATCATCATCACTAACTCTATAATTTAAGAAGGGGATTTTTTAAAGTATTTGAATAATAATTTCATCTTAGTTTGGTTATGACTTATGTTTTTTTATCAAAGTTATTTCTAATAATTCTTTTATAATATCAAAAAACAAAATGGTGAAGTCCAGAAATATTGTGAATTTTTTAAAACCCGAAGAATTACAAATGGTGAAGTTCAGAAAATTTATTTTTATATATCTTCTATAACTATATTTTAGCAACGTGATATTTTGAAAGGGGGGAAATTTAGTTTCGAGTTCCTTTTTAAAATTATTATAATTGGCGAAGTTCAGAAAATTTCTAAAAATTTAACCATAGCTTCTTTTTTTATATTTGAAAATTTTAATCTTAGTAATTGAAATATAAAATTAAAACTGTTTGAAATAGAAAATTAAAACAATATTTACAAGGGATGGCAAGACTTTCATTCATTTGAAATATAAAATTAATACAATATTCTAAATAGAAAATGAAAACAATTTACAGAGGGTGACAAGACTTTCAGACTACCCTCTATTTTACTATGTTGTGTCTAAATATTTGATTTCGTTAGAAAATAAACAAAAAAGGCTTCAAATACCGCTAAAAGGCCCCGCCCTCTTTATCTATTTGTGCTCGATGTTAACTATGTTAAGGAAACTCTTCCACACATCCAGCCGTTCAGGAATATCATCATTGTTAATAGTAGTAATTAACATGATACTGCCACAATCCTCGTTCCATCACTTAGGGGTCGTCATTCCAAACTTTTAGGGGTGGCTGGGGGCTAACTCCCCCTTCCTAGAGTTACGAACGCCGGAGGGGGAAGGGCGAGACAAAACAGAATTCTACAGGGTTCATAGAATCCGAAGGCCCCACACTGATGAGGGAACATGTACCAAGGACAGCGTGATGGAAGTCGAAGGAACTAAGAATTTTCAGCCGGGGGCTATCGAGGCCCTGGTGGAATTTCTTTAAATTGTAGGCCCCTCGGATACATTTATTCAAAGTGACCAATTTACCTCATAATAATATTATCAATAATAATAATAATTAATAATAATAATGAAAATGATAATAATAATAGCAATAATAATAAATACTAATACTACTGAAAATAATAATATTAATAAGGATACAGAAGGAAGGTTTCTTTTGTTAATGTAAAGCAAAACCAACGTGGGCATCTGCCCCAGAATGGAAAAATGCATGGAAAGTACAAATCCCGAATTGTAAAAAGAGGAGACTACAAGGAGTGCTAGAGATAAGAGGAAGAACAACTCTACTGATGCTGCGAAGGTTCTGGCCTGCTAGGGTGTATCATGTATAGCATAAGCAACATGCTGTAGCTGACATCCGGAGAGTTTTGTAGTTGCTGTAGTTGACATCTTAGAATTTTGTAGTTGCTGTAGCTGACATCCGGAGAGTTTTGTAGTTGTTGTAGCCTGACATTTGGAGAATTTTGTAGTTGCTGTAGCTGACATCTGGAAAGTTTTGTTCAACTTCAGCCCCAAATCGTGGGGGTGGGGGGATCTGCGGCCCTATATTTTCCACACATTTTCGCTTATCCACTTTTCCACACTTTACAGATCTCTCGTTACAAACTTTCTGCCAAAGATGCCCTCGTTGGTTTAGCTTTCCAGTAAGAAAAGGAATCCCTCAATCTACAGCGTTGACAGTTCCATGCACGGGATCAACCCAAAAGGGGTTCCTTCTACATAGCCTGAACGATAAGTTCGGTTCCTTGAACTCGTCTCTGCCTTATGGGTGGTCGCGCCTTCTCTGTAGTTGCTCCTAAGCTGTGGAATGGTCTGCCTCATTGCATACGCCCTTCTTTCTCGCCCGGCGCCTTCAGGTGGGTTCTAAAAACCCACCTTTTCTGTCGGGCCTTTTCCTAGTCGATGGACGGGCGCCCTGCCAAGGCTTCTAGGTCTCGAAGGCTGCCATATATAACCTCTATTATTATTATTATTATTAGTAGTAGTAGTAGTAGTAGTAGTATAAGTATTATTATTATTCGAATGATATAATTGACCTTGGTAATTATACCATTCGAAACAGAATGTAAAACAACATGAGGGTTTCAAATTTCGTTAGAATCGGCAGAATACTTACGATGTTATTGCCAAATAATTCCTGGACTAACCTTCAGAGGACCTTGGTAATTATATCATTCAAAAGAGAATGTAAACCCACATGAGGGTTTCAGATTTCGTTAGAATTGGCCGAATAGTTACGATTTTATTGCCAAAAAACTAATTGAAAAGTAAAATGGTTACATCCGACCGACGACCTACGGACCGACATATGCGACTAATAAATGTTTCTCCTTTTCCACTCTCGTTCATTACACAAGTCGAGTTTCCTCTGTCTGCGTTTTGCTTTTCTTTTTTCAAGCGAACAAACAAGAATGGAAGAGGAGAACCATTCATTTTTTCAATTAAAAAAATAAAAACCAACGAAGGCAATTCACAACCACTAATTTTCTATAATGAATTTTGTCAGCCGTTGATAATTTGAACCTGGGGGGGTGAGACGTATTAGAAACCTGCCTGACCAAATTCGTACAAACAACAAGTATCCAACAAGTCCCTATTCTTCTTGAGAGGTAGTTGATTGCTGACTAAAATCGCAAAAGAGTGTAATAAATCGATATCTAACAGATGTCCATTTTGATCCAATACCTCAGCACTCAAAAGTATTAACAAAGATCAAATGAAATTAGGTCAAAGTCGACAAATATATGCTAATCTTTCCCTTGGTTGAGGTAAACGTTGCTTGTTTATTATCAATTCTGCCGCTCCTCCAGTGTCTATTTCTGTCCCTTTGTTTATTTGGTTATCTTTACCAGCCTCCTCGCATTGGCCGATATCCCACGGATTGGCCTCTATATTTGCTTATCTGCAATGCTCGGTCTGCTTATCTTCATGTGCGTGCTTGCCTTTCTCGCCTCTGTGTTCCACGTCTATCCTTCCTATCTGCGTGAAAGCTATTTTGGGAAGTGATAAGTATCACTAAAATTAGTGCCTTTATTTGATAATAATTACATTTAAGGTTTAAGGCCCCGCGGAAGTAGCCAAATTTTGAGAACTGGGCCTACTTGTTAGGATCCTGACCAAAAATTTAAGCCGGTTCAACGTAATCATGAATGATTTGAACGGTGGTAGCTTTCAAATCGAGTTAACATCTTCCTGGAAACTTTTGGGAAGTGATAAGTATCACTAAAATTAGTGCCTTTATTTGATAATAATTACATTTAAGGTTTAAGGCCCCGCGGAAGTAGCCGAATTTTGAGAACTGGGCCTACTTGTTAGGATCCTGACCAAAAATTTAAGCCGGTTCAACGTAATCATGAATGATTTGAACGGTGGTAGCTTTCAAATCGAGTTAACAGCTTCCTGGAAACTTCACATGGCTTATTTTAGAATATATTTCATGTCTCTCGTTCTCCACTTATCCTGTGTTGAGAAGGAAAAAATAAAGATGATGGAGAAAATGTAAGAAGTGGTTAGTTTACATGATCTAGATCATATCATTTGTAGGCTTGATACTTGATGTAATCAATCATGAATATTTTAGTCCAATCATATTCCGAATTTCGCCTCTAGCTAATGATAATAGGAAGATAAAGTGATTGCTTTAAATCGTGCCGTTAATATGGACATATCTGAAGTGAAATATATTCAGTTAACAAAAGGATGAAGAGGTGGAGCAGCCTATAGGGGAAGGGTTCGCGATGTCATGACGGGTGCTAGAAGAACTCGATGACCAGCGATGGCAGAAGGACTGGGAAGATTTCATGCGACGGCCAGCGATGGATCTGGAAGACCAAGGATATACTATCCAGACCAAAGAAGAAGACGGATTGCAGCAAATCACACAGTAGTACACTGTCAGAAACAGATAGTAATAATAGTGTTAGGAAATGTGTTAGTATTAATGAACAAATAAAAAAAACTATCAATAATTATTCAATTGGTAATGCGAAGAGTAGCCCTGCGTTGGCTCAATCAATTGCTGAAGGTATCAATATTAATGCTGAAGATAGTGGTGTAAGCAATCAAGAGGAGGTAACGCCAATAAACGGTGTTATACGAAACGACGTAATGGATCTAAAACTGGAAAACATCCAGAACTTCCTGGAAGAGGTGGCACAAGACCTTATAAAAGCCACCCTTGTAACATTGTTTGGGTTTTGATGCAAAATTAAATCTAACTGATTTTCAACCTCTTCTCTTGATGTCAACTTAAGACCATTCAAATGGTTCTGTAATT
The DNA here is from genome assembly GCA_963969495.1 of Ceratothoa steindachneri. Taxonomy (NCBI): domain Eukaryota; kingdom Metazoa; phylum Arthropoda; class Malacostraca; order Isopoda; family Cymothoidae; genus Ceratothoa; species Ceratothoa steindachneri. Next base: position 159,486,212 of record OZ018329.1, read on the forward strand.
CCATAAAAAAAAATGATACTCAGAAGGATCAAGGTCAGGAATATGAAGGATGAAGCAATATTTTCCAACCGAGTTCCTCCAAGGAAAATGGTCATTATCGTGACGATGGATGACACCCCTTGTGTCGACTAAGGATGGTCACCTGGCGGGCATCGGCAGTAATATATGTATAATAATGTAGAAAAGGAACGAATATCAAAACGATCATTAGACATTCGGACAACTTAATGGACGTTATGAGCAGCCCACCAGACAAATGCAGCCAGCCAAAAATAACAAAAACAATAATAATGAAAATGGGCAAGGAAACCAGCACGGAAAAAACAATAATCCGTATAATAATAATCATTCATTAGGAGAAAAACAGAAACAACATCGAAGCCTACTATAAGGTGGGCAAGGCGTTAGGATCATTAGAGAAAGTGTCGGGGGTTAAAACCTGCGTGTGTGTAAGACTGTTAAAATATCCTCCCCTAGGGATCATAAGTTTTTTGTATACATCATTGATAATTTCGAAAGTGTAATTGAAGAAATGGAGGCGTTAAACATAGTGGAAAAATGTCACGGTATTAGATACGCACACCGCTTGTTCGGTGTACATGTCCTCAATTATAAAAAAATAGTCATCCTAAATTTCAGTTATCGAATAATGAGCCGGTTTTTCGAATAGTTGAGCCGGGTGATATTATGAAAAAATTAGATTTAGTTTAGGGCTTCCATCACATGTTTCTGACCACGCATAATGGTAGAAACTTTGGACTAGGGGCGCCCTCCTGGTCGTGGTACCTCAAACGGCTTCTAGTTGTCTTCAGTTTCTGCTCCATTTATTATGCAACTCATCATGAGCTCCATTGTTATCCATTGGGTAAGGGAAGAGGGGGGTTGGAGTCCTTGGCTTTACTTATCTTGATGACTTTCTTAGAATTGAAAAAGATTGATAAGGCTCTTAATATTCTCGGAATTAATTTTATTCATCTCTATGTATAACACTAATAAATCATGTGTCAAACATTTTACCAGTTTGGTGTATTCGCATTTCCAAATTTATTGAAACGACGATCTGCAGGTCTTACTAGTATACTAACAAAGAAAAAGTAAAAAGGGCCTTAGTTATAATGGAACAAATAAACTATCTAGGATGTTTTGGATCAGACTTGTAGGTCTGCTTACTTTTTTACTACCGTTTAAATTGCCTTTTTTTTGGTACAAATTTGTTGCAATAACTTCTACTACTCCTGATTTCAAAGTCAATGCATCCTACCCACTTATACAAAACAACATGGTCCCTTGTAAAGGGCCAAAAGGTAATAAAAGGACGGTTTTATGCGACGCTTGCCATGATGGACTTGGAATTAAAGTCGGTAGAATCGGTATGGCCAGTCCAACATAAAGCTTCAAAATACTACTATACATATGTTACGAGGAAGCTTTAGCTTTCATTATCAACATGGCACCTAGCAAATAATATTCCTACACTACAACGAATAAAGAAGGGGACAATTCATTCTCAACTCCAAAGCAGTTTGATGCCACCACTGGTTTCGAATTTTCCAGGATCTTTCGCATAAGATCCTTGAAATTGTGGTATGTTCAGACGTCGGAGAAACATGCCTATTCCATCTTTCAGACCTTCCAGGGCAAGGATTTGCCTCTTGTCATTTTCTTAGGTTTATTCATTTATAATATTACGATTATTATCACTTATCTCACCTTTCTTTAGGTTATGTCTTTAATTTTTTATTTACCCCTATCTCTCACTTTTTCTCTAAAAATTTCCCTCTTCCCTCTCGCACTCCTATCGTCTTACCCGTTTAATTATTCCATTTTATCTCCCTCTCATTTATTACTCTTTATCCCTTCTATGTATTGTGCCCTATCACATAACACCCACTAGCGCAGTCTACAAACCTACCCGCTCTCCTACCCACTAGCGCCGTCCATAAAATCACCCACTCTCCTACCCACTAGCGCAGTGTACAAAACTACCCGTTCTACTACTCACTAGCGCTATTCACTAAAACCAACCGCTCTCCTACCCACTAGTGCTGTCCATAAAACCACCCACTGACGCAGTCCACAAACCACCCACTCTCCTACCCACTAGCGCGGTCCAGAAACCACCCACTCTCTTACCAACTAGCGCAGTCCACAAAATCACCCGCTCTCCTACCTACTAGCGCTATCCACAAAACCATCTGCTCTCCTTCCCACTAGCGCTGTCCATAAAACCACCCACTAGCGCAGTCCACAAAACCACCCACTAGCGCAGTCCACAAAACCACCCGCTCTCCTACCCACTAGCGCTGTCCTTAAACTGCCCAATCTCCTACCCACTAGCGCAGTGTACAAAGCCACCCGCTCTCCTACCCACTAGCGCTGTCCAGAAAACCACCCACTCTCCTACCAACTAGCGCAGTCCATAAAACCACCTACTCTCCTACCCACTAGCGCTGTCCATAAAACCACCTACTCTCCTACCAACTAGCGCAGTCCACAAAATCACCCGCTCTCCTACTCACTAGCGCTATCCACAAAACCATCTGCTCTCCTACCCACTAGCGCTGTCCATAAAACTACCCACTAGCGCTGTCCATAAAACTACCCACTAGCGCAGTCCACAAAACCACCCGCTCTCCTACCCACTAGCGCTGTCTAGAAAACCACCCACTCTCCTACCAACTAGCGCAGTTTACAAAATCACTCGCTCTCCTACCCACTAGCGCTATCCACAAAACCATCTGCTCTCCTTCCCACTAGCGCTGTCCATAAAACCACCCACTAGCGCAGCCCACAAAACCACCCGCTCTCCTTCCCACTAGCGCTGTCCTTAAACCGCCCAATCTCCTACCCACTAGCGCAGTATACAAAGCCATCCGCTCTCCTACCCACTAGCGCTGTCTACAAAACCAGTTGCTCTCCTACCCAGTAGCGCAGTCCACAAACCACCCTCTCTCCTACCTACTAGCTTAGTTCATAAACCCCCCCCCCCCCTCCGACCACTAGCGCAGTGTACAAAACAACTCACTCTCCTATCCACTAGCGCTCTCCATAAAACCACTCACTAGCGCAGTCCACAAAACCAGCTGCTCTCCTACCCATTAGCGCTGTCCATAAAACCAACCACTCTCCTACCCACTAGAGCAGTGTACAAAGCCACCCGCTCTTCTACTCACTAGCGCTATTCACAAAAACCACCCGCTCTCCTACCCACTATCGCTATCCATATAACCACCCACTAACGCAGTCCACAAAAACCACTCGCACTACTACCCACTAGCGCTGTCCATAAAACCACCGACTAGCGCTGTCCATAAAACCACCCACTAACGCAGTCCACAAAACCACACGCTCTCCTACCCACTAGCGCTGTCCATAAAACCACCCACTAACGCAGTCCACAAAATCACCCGCTCTCCAACCCAATGACGCTATCCACAAAACCATCTGCTCCTCTACCGACTAGCGCTGTCCATAAAACCACACACTAGCGCAGTCCACAAAACCACACGCTCTCCTACCCACTAGCGCTGTCCTTAAACCACCCAATCTTCTACCCACTAGTGCAGTATACAAAGCTACCCGCTCTCCTACCCACTAGCGTTGTCATTAAACCGCCCAATTTCCTACCCACTAGCGCAGTCCACAAACCACCCTCTTTTTTACCTACTAGCGTAGTTTATAAAACCACCCACCTTCCAATCACTAGCGCAGTGTACAAAACCACTCACTCTCCTATCCACTAGCGCTCTCCATAAAACCACTCACTAGCGCAGTCCACAAAGCCACCCGCTCCCCTACTCACTAGCGCTATTCACAAAAAAACACTCGCTCTCCTACCCACTAGCGCTGTCCATAAAACCACCCACTAACGCAGTACACAAAACCACCCACTCTCCTACCCACTAGCGCTGTCCATAAAACCACCCACTAACGCAGTCCACAAACTACCCACTCTCCTACCCACTAGCGTTGTCCAGAAAACCACCCACTCTCCTATCAACTAGCGCAGTCCACAAAATCACCCGCCCTCCTACCCACTAGCGCTATCCACAAAACCATCTGCTCTCCTATCCACTAGCGCTGTCCATAAAACCACCCTCTAGCGCAGCCCACAAAACCACTTGCTCTCCTACCCACTAGCGCTGTCATTAAACCGCCCAATTTCCTACCCACTAGCGCAGTATACAAAGCCACCCGCTCTCCTACCCACTAGCGCAGTCCACAAACCACCCTCTCTTCTACCTACTAGCGTAGTTCATAAAACCACCCACCCTCCAACCACTAACGCAGTGTACAAAACCACTCACTCTCCTATCCACTAGCGCTCTCCATAAAACCACTCACTAGCACAGTCCACCAAACCAGCTGCTCTCCTACCCACTAGCGCCTTCAATAAAACCATTCACTCTACTACCCACTAGCGCAGTCCACAATCGCTCTCCTATCCATTAGCGCAGTCCACCAAACCACTTGCTCCCATACTCACTTGTGCTGTCTCTCGATCTCTCTTTCTCTAAGATGACAGGCTGTGATTGATGGGGTCGGAAGAGTATGCTGTGTAAATGAAGAGGGAAGACATTAGACGCTTCGCACTGTGTCTCCTGTGGTATAGAGGGTGCGTATGTTCATTTGTAGGTGCTGGAGCCGGTAATGGGGCACAGAACCGAAGAGTTTGGTAGGTAAGGTACGCTCTCTGGTAGGAGAGGGTAAACCGTTAGGATGAAAGGGTACTCGTGAACGTCAGGTGTTGTAGCAAATGTTCAGAGTTAGGGTACGTCTTTGGAGACATTGGGGTATGTAAGGTAGGTACTGGGAGGGTGATGGTAGACAGTCGGGGAAAAGTGAATCCATAAATAGGTATCATGAATTTGTTTCATGTGAGGCAATAGATACGACCGCAAATTATTAGGGTTATTATTATTAAAGGAATGAACAATGAAACCTACAGTATTAGACGAATATTACTACCAATAGTATTATTAATCCTATGAATACTGTTGTTATTATTAAAGTTTCAAGCGCTTTTGATATCTCCTTTCTCACGCGCGATGATTTCATCATGTAGGTATTTTGGATGCACACGTGCATGTAATCTCTGTGTAAGTTGCAATGACGTCATGATTTAAATAGTTTTGCATTATAATGGTGACAATTATATTAATGGATGCGTAATTGAGTTAGCTCTTATATAGGAAATTCATAACTTCAATTCATCCTATGGTCATTTCGACAAAAATCCCTTGATAAACAAATCTCTCATCCGATAAAAAAATCCCTCGATAAACAAATCTCTCATCCGATAAAACTCCCTTGATAACAAATATCTCATCCGATAAACAAACTCTTTATAAACAAATCTCTCATCCGATAAAAACCTTGATAAACAGATCTCTCATCAGATAAAAAAAAACCTTGATAAGCAAAACTCTTTGTGATAGAACGGTCTGAGGCCGCTTTGATTCAGCCTCTATCACATGTTAAAACACATGCTTACTCACGTGTATCCTGCGAAAGGAAGTTGAAGGCGCATTATCGCGCATCATAGCCAATGTTTAATCAAGGAGGTTCACTCCCCCGTTTCGCCTCCTTGCCTCGATTTCGCCAGATTGAATTAGGCTTATGGGCAGATAAGATATTTTTCCAGGCGCCACCGGGACGTTTCCTCGAAGTCCCTCACCCAATTGTTCCCTACGCCATGGGGATGATTCCGGCTATTTATACCATAGCTTTTCCCAATTGAAGCAGATCCAGATTATCTTCGCAAGGCATCAAGCCGATCCGGTCTCCCTTGTGCACCTAGAAACTCTGCCGAGAAACACCTTATTGTCCATAAGAGAACAATATCCCTTGAGTGCCAAGGTTCGTGCCCTTCGAGACGCCAAGTCAGCAAGGCCCCCCTGTTGTTCAGAAAGAGAACAACATTAGAACAGCCATTGTTCTTTGAGCCCGTTCTACAAGAAACGGTCCCCCTCCCTCTCCTGTTGTTCAGAAAGAGAACAACATTAGAACAGTCATTGTTCTCTAAGCCGTTCGTCAAGAAATGGTTCTCGTTCCCAAGACATCACGTCAGGATAATTTAATTCCCCTCCCTTTTTAACGTTCTTCAAGAGAACGCTTGGTTACAACAATAACCTCCATTGTTCATCTAGAACATCTCGGATATCCTGTCACAAGGATCGCTCGTACTCCCGAGCCGTACTTCGCACTCACTCCTCGAAGACAGTTCTTCCCCCTCGTTAAGGACAACCCCCGAAGAACCCCTTCTCCTGGAAATCACCAGTTGGACCGAAATTCCTTCCCTACAACCTTGTATTTACGTAAGCAAAGCATTTACCTTAATCATTTAACCTTTTGTCAACGCAACTCTGTGCTTTAAACGGTTTAGCGAACCATTCCCCCTTTTTGTTTGTTTGCCGTTTTAAATCTCTCCAAATCATAATCCTCAGATTAGTCAGATATTCCCATGACCTTTTTCATTTCCTGTGTTTCTCCCATTTTTAATCCCCGTTTATGTAAACATTTTCCTTGTGTTGTTTGATAGTTTAATTAATAAAACTCTATTTTATTAATGGTAGCCATATTATTTATTCTTGTGCCCCGTTCCACTTCTTAAGTATATTGAAGATAAATAAGCCTCTCCAGGCCCCCCTTTCCTTTTGAACTAACCTCAGTCAATCAGATTACCACGCACTCGAAATATAGAATAATTTCCTCAACGAATAGTTATATATAGTATATCGTCGGGAGCCTATTTTACGACACCCTCTTCCGTGGAAAAAAAAATGTCATCCCACCCACGCCCTCTGATTAATTCTGACATGCAAGTTTGTGTGTTCTTAGGTTAAGCATCTTTTTATACTCTTTAGTTTGCCAGAGAATGAAGTTGACGGATGTCTACTAGTCTTTACTAGTTACTAAAAGGTTTTAGCATAAGAAACAAACTGTGATTGATTGATTTGACAGAATGAGCAAGGAAAGCAAAGATTCCTGCAAAGTAAATCATTTAACAGTAAAAGATTACACCACTTTAAAATAATGTAGCTAAGCACTTACGTTATTTCAGCAAAGAGCCTAAATTAATTTACCGTTAATTAACAACCACTTTGCAAATATTATAGTTAATGGGATAAATCTGAGCTCTTTATATGGAACAATGAATGGAGCCAATTACCGGCAAATATTGGATAATAACGTCAACTGTGGAGAAGTTGGAGATGCAGGATGATTGTATGTTAAAAAAACACAATGATCACAAGCACATGGAAAAAAGCAACACGTCAGTACTTACTGCAGAACAAAACTAATGTTCTACCTTGGCATACATAGTTAATCCTCTGACATGAATTTTATCGAAATTTGTGACAAATATTGAAGAAAAAAGTCTACAAGAGGAAACATGCAATTTTCTCCCGGTTCAAAGCTATCAGTAAAGAAAAGTAGGCAGATATTTCAACACAATGTTGCCAGATCATGGTGAAGTCTTATAAGGAAAGCCTTACAACAGTTATAGCAAACAATAGTGCTACTCCATTCTGTTATGTGCCTGGAAAAGAAGCAAACCCAAATTGGCATGCCATACAATGAGGCCCATAGAGGTTGTGAAGCTGGTAAAGGTGGTATAGTGTTGGGAATTGAAAACCGTATAATAGACACAGAAAGATCATCTATGTATGATCATACAAGGAAGGAAAATGCAAATTAAATATAAAATATAAACTCATAAAAAGAAAATACAAAGAAATGCATGAGTCTAATATAAGTGGTCGTAACACGAATTTATCCTAACGTGATGGCTGATGAAGAATTAACAGGATACCCAGCTTTAGAGAAACTCCCGGCTCTTCTTCGTGTTGGCTTGAACCAAGACTTTTTCTCTCCCAACTTCATTTTGTATCTGTAGATGAGACACTGGGACGTAACCACCCACATATGGTCTCTCTTCTCTTCTTAGAATACGCGTATCCGAGATAAAAATTGAGGGAAGGGGGCCTAACCTGATTTCCTCTTCTGAGGAATCTGAGACGACATTAAATATTAATATCGTTATCTTACACAGCAATGATAACACATGCCTGCGTTTGAAAAAAAAATTATGTTCTTCAGGATTACTTTGTGGTTTCTTAATGAATTAAACCTCCTGAGCTTAAAAATGAATGTATATTTGTTCAATCAGGTCAGATTTTCTCAGTACAGCATACACCATTTTCATTGAGATTACCTCATTTTTTCTGATTTAAAAAAACAACAAAAGTTTCTCTATCTAATAATGCATTATTACTGTTATATCATATAAACAGGAATACACGTATGTAAACTATGATTCTTTTAATAAACAAAAAATAAAAGAATGCAACATAATAAAGAAAATAATTATAATTTCGAAGAACAGACGCCCTTGACGATTTTCGTTTGTGCCTGTCATCTGGTGCATCACGCTTCAAACACCAACAGTAGTCAGCAAGCATGTTTCCGTTCCATTTACACTGGTACCTGGATTGAATTGTTTTTATGTCCTGGTGGAATCTTTGCCCCCTGTTCTTTACTGTAATCCCCGCAGTTGTCGGGAAAATAATCCAGATGGGACTGTAAAAAGTGTATCTTTATAGACATTCGAGCTCCGAAATGTTTGAGACTTGTTAAGAGTTGATTGACCAGGGCAACATATTATTCTGGGCTTCTTTTACTGCCTAGAAAATTGTTAACTAGAGCTTTGAAAGCTTTCCAGGCATCTTTTTCGATGTCCTTCATTGATGCATCAAATTGCTGATCAAGTTCCTGATTTGAAGTCCATCAAAAATTTCCCCATGGAGCTTAGCGTAACTGATTTGTGGAAATTTAAAAGCTTGGCCTACTTTATTAAGGGTTTTGGCATAATATTTCATTATGCCAAGCTTTATATTCAGTGGAGGAAGCAGTATTTTGTGATGAGGCACTAAAGGTTCAGCTATCACATTGCTTGATCCAATTATAAATGCTTCTCGTGGAGGCCAAAGCTTCTTCTCATAGTGCATACTATCTGCACGACTCTCATATAAACATAGGAAACAGGGATGCTTCGTCTAGCTTGTTTGCATCCCAAGTATAAGAGACACTACCTGAAAAGAAATTTAGCAGGGTATGTAAATTCAAAGTGTAATATTTCTAAAAACAAATTCAAAGTAATATTTATTAAAACAATAAGAATATAAATATGTACTGAAAAACCCTGTATGCCGATGCATTAAATCATTTTATTGGAACTAATTGGATATATGTACCTCTTATTTTGAGTTTATTGAGTTATGTTGTATACCTTTTCAATTAAGATAAGTTCCCCATTAACCCAAAAGGATGCATTAACCTATAAGGACACACTTCAACAAAAGAATATATATATAAAAAATGACTCATGATTTTCAGATTTGAATTCTTGTAAAATGTAAGTTGACCAAAAGATGTGTGTATACAAGTATTAACAATTAAAAATAAAAATGCCAATATCAAAGAGCTTAGAAATGCCAAGTGTAAAATGATCTTACCTTTAAGTCACCACATATCCTCCACTTATAGCTAGAGTAATTCATTGCATCCAGCAATTTTTTCATATTTTTATAACTTTCAGTAAGTTGGATTGAATGGCCTATATGAACAAAAGCTATCTTGTTACCAATATTCAGTAACACAGCTTTTAAACTTCTACTGGAGGAATCTATGAAAAGCCTCCATTCTAATGGATTGTATGGAATTCCAAGAGCCTCAACAAGTCCTTTAATATTGGCGCAGTATACTGAATAGTTGGAGGAATGCTGTAAAAAATAGCTTCGAAACTCGTGTTCTCGATTTCTGTACCCCCCAAATTTTGTTGTTTCTTTAGCGAGAAGATTACTTTCACGAAGTCGAGAGCCAAGAAGTTGTGCATTCTCATTTGAAAGCCCAAGATCTCTAGTCAGGTTATTTAACTGAACTTGAGTGAACGGTCTTGCGACCATATCATATGTGGAAACTTGATAAGACTCAGATGTGTCAGAATCTTGATCAACTTCCATATTAATCTCTTCATGGACTTCTATATGTTCAAGGGAAGAAACTATAGGAATTCCTGGACCATGGGGCAGGGGTTTAATGGCAGAAGGAACATCCGGATATGCTACACTATGTTTATTCTTCTTATTTATACCTGTGGAAAATATAATTGCATATTACATAAAAGAATTGATTTGGAGTTGCAGATAGTACATAAATGTTTAGTAAAAGATATGTTCATGCTGAAGTGAACTATGTTAGTTTTTAATTTTATGCTAAGTCTTTGCATAATAGACATTTTCAGGAGCCAGTATAATAGAGAAAGCTTAAATACTTGATACAATGCTCACCTTTAAGATTTGTCATGCAAAAATAGCAGTCCGTAGTGTGGTCCTTGCCATCTCTCCACACCATGGGAACACCGAAAGAGAGAGAGAGAGAGACTTCTGTTCGCCCTGACTCCAGCGTCTTAAACTTATGTAGCATCCCTTGCAGCAGATATGTGGTGCAAAACCTTTATCTAGATCTCGTCGCCTTACTCCAAAATATGCATGATACAAAGATTTAATTACAGGAGAGATTGTACATTGCTGCTCTCAAAAAGTCACTTTGCCACAAACATAGCAAAATCTGTCGGAGCTATTCTTACATTTTATGTTCATTTTTAACTCAACCATTATTATTATTCTTATTATTATAATGCTAAGCAATTTTTAATCTGCAAAAATATTAACTTATTAACATAATTACTTAAAATGTACACAAAATTTACTGCGAATACAGTAGTGCAAAAACTATTGAAATTTTGACGTAATATAGGACATGTATAAATTATAAAATTATTATCACCCCCTGTATCGCAAAAAAACTGGACCTGGTAGAGAAATACGGATGTCAGATTCGGATTTAGGAGGTTAATTTTATTAAGAAACACTACAGAAAACATAAGGTACATTTGTGACGCAGACCAGTATAATAGATAAACAGCATTTCATAATTATCTCAGATCCGAATTTTTTTCACACATCAGAAAATTATGAATTGCGTTTTATTGTAGTTTTTGGACGTCAGGTAAGGTATGATACTGAATTTAATATTTATTTTGGACATGTATCATATAAGATACATTCGATCACAACGGTTTTAAAAACTGTTTTTATATATTCTATATTATTACATAAATACGGGTCTGAAATTAATAGGGGGTTCAGCTCCCTCAGCCCCTCCCCCTTCTTGGATCCGCGCCAGTTTTCGAAGGTCTCTGCGATGTTATTAATTCGCGTCCGAAGCTTCTACAACGTTTGACCAACGTACTGCTGCAGCCAAAAGTTTTTGGACACCTGGAATTGTCTCATTATTTGTGTTTGTCTATGAATTTGTTGGTGGACGTTTACATCCATGTATCCAATGCATCTGACAAGCAAAATGAAAATTACAAGCTTCTTTATAACTTTTTTTTTTAAATATCTAAAATGGCGATGCTATTGAAATGTATGAATTTCTAGTATCAGTTTGCGGTATATCACAGTCAAAATGTATTAATATAACATCATATTTGTTAATTAATATGATATTCCATGTCGACAGATATAATTATGATATGATAATAGCGAAAACACGTAACTATACCGTGGAGGAAAGAAGTCTGATACACAAGTTGCACGGGAAAGGTGCAACATCCCCCGGATGGTCGGCCGGATCACATTCCGTTGTTCTTCTTAGCGCCTTCGCGTTTTCATATTGTAGCATCCATAGTTGCCTAGTCCGATACTGACGTGGGGGACATTTCCTTCTCTTAGGTGGAGTTGTCATGGCTACGAGCTCCACCTACCCTTCCCAACCGTGACGTCAAGCCAAGTCACGGAGGTAACCTTCCTAGTAAATAGTCTCAGCTTAAAAAAGAATCCGGACGGAGATTCGAACTGTCGACCCAACGATTGCCGGATAAGCGCGCTAACCACTATACTAGCCGGGAGGCTATTCCGTTGTTACCAAAGTGTTAAACAGGATACAAGAAAGTGGGAATGTCCAAGACCGACCTCGTTCTGCACGACCCAGGGCCACTACGCCACGTGACGACAGGTATCTGTGTGGCATGAACCTTCGGGATCATACGAAAACAGCAGTCCAGCTGCAACATGAATAGACAGTGGGCAGACAGGCCAATGCATCCGTCTGAACAGTCCGTAGCAGACTGCTTGCGCAAGGCCTGAGGTCATGTAAAGTAAGCCAGAAGCCGCTGATCAACCGTTAGAGTCAGTAGGAGGCCAGGAAGGAGAGTGAAGTCGAAAGGGCATAGTGACAACAGTAAAGCATGGTGGCCACTCTGTAATGGTATGGGGCTACATATCAAGTTGAAGGGTGTCTCGTCTCACCGTTTGTGATGGCACGATGAATTCAGGGATTTACGAAGCTGTCCTCAGAGATTACATGTTGCCCCTCAGGTTGAAACCTGTCCACAGGACAATGACCCACTATACAGTCATTTAGGACGCCAAGTTTATGGTTATGGTCGACGGGTATGAATCTAGTGGAAAACCTTTAAAAGGACCTGAAACAGGCCGTAAGGCTTCGTCAGCCACCTTACAATGAGTAAGTGAAGACAATCATCACCGAAGAGTGGGTCAACATTATACCCCTCAGCTGTCGCACTCTCATGAAGAGGATGCCTCAATGAATATCTACCCCATCAGTGTTAAGGGACTCTCGATACGCTACTGAGCTTACTGCGTCACTTTGGTATTGCTGTAAAATGCACAGAGCTTCATCTGTTTTTTATTGTTGCTGATGTTACATTTTTTCGGAAATTTTGTATTTTGTTCAATCTTGTTGATTGTTTGTGGCATATATAACTTATTGTTATTTATTCCTCCTTATTTCACTGTTATATTCATATCATATGCAAATAACAACCTTACGACAGTGCATATATCTAATTTCCTCAAATTTTCGAGGTATCCGAAAACTTTTGGCAGCGGCTGTATTTGGCTGCATCATGGCCCCTGCGCCTCATACTAAAAGAGGAAAATGTCTCACCATGATTCATCTCTGGGTGACGTCACAGGCTATAAGCCGCGGCGAGACTAAACAGAGGAAAAGAGATGAAAAGTAAACCGAAAAAAAAGTAATAAGACGGAAAACGAGAGGATATCGAAGAATAAAAAGAAGTATATTTCACACAAACCCATAGAGAAACAACAGCAAAAACACCATCTAAGAAGGTATATCCCACATCTCCCTGAATACAATGATATAGAATGGGATATAATTGGCCTGTGTGAAAGCCGTCGATACGGGGAAGCTATCACTGAAACAACTGACCATCTCCTAAAGCAGAGTTTTTCAACTTTTTTAATCTCACGGCATATCAAGCCAGAGAAATATATGGTCAAGGCACAACATCAGTATTTACGAATATATTTAATCATAATAATAAATGCTAATAAATGTTGATTAGTTAGGCATGCTAATCATTTATTAATTTAGTGGCCAAACGTATTATAGTACGAACATGAGTAAAAATTTAAAGCTTTATCATACATACCTAAAAATATCAATTAGAAATTTGTCCTTGGCGTTGCTTCATAATTTCCCTTAGCTGAGGCCGAATGGTGAATAGGCATACCCACAAGTCCTCCTCCAGTGGCTTAAGCCGCGACCTTTTCTTATTTTTTACTATGTTCATTGCAGAGAATCCAGCCTCACACAGATATGATATTGAGAAAGAAAGAAGAGATTCAATTGCTTTCTTTGTAATTGCGGGGTATTCGTCTTGAATGGATAGCCAAAAAGCACTCATATTTGTGGATTCGTGCTTCAGTTTTAGTCCTCTGTCGTTCCTGGTTTCCGTCAGCTTATCCTCTTTAGTAACGGTTAATTAACTCTGCTGACTCGCAAGCACTCGACACAAACGGATTTCTCAGCCAGTCCAAGGACGATGTTTCAAATGATAGAAAATACTTTTCAATGTTCTTACTCAGTAGCGAGAAGTTTTGTAGAATTAAAGTAAGAAAATTCTTGTCCAATCTGCAATATTTTGTTAATTCAAACATTTCAACTTTGTGCTCTTTTTTTAATATAGATCCCCACAATGTTAGTTTTTTCTTAACTGAGCTAATTTTGACTGCGCAAGTAACAATGTTTTCTTTCTTTCCTTGCATAGTCTTATTAAAAATGCTCAAGGCTTGAAAAAATATCAGCCAGGAATGCCACTTTATTGCCCCAGGATTCATTACTAAGTACACTAAGTAGGTCAGCCAGGTTGGACTCTTCTGAGGTTAGTTCATAAAATCTTAAAAGAACTCGCCCTCGAGATAGCCACTTCACTTCTATATGTAAGGAAAGTTGTACGTGAGCAGATTCCATGGCAGAACACAGAGTTGAAAACAGCCTCGATTTTAATAGCCTACTTTTGATATAATTAACTATTTTGATTGCCTCATCTATTACTTTCTAAAGCTCAGGTACTACTGATTTTGAAATAAGGGCCTGTCTATGCAGGAAATAATGTGTAAAAACAATGCTATTTTTTCTGTTTTGCAAATGCAATAAATCCTTTTATGCTTTCTGACATAGAGGGGGCACCATCCGTGCAAATACTAATACATGATTTCCATGACAAATCGTTAGAGCTGAAATAATTGTCGACAACCTTAATGATGTCTTGACCTCTTGTTATTTCTGGAAGTGGTTTGCAAAAAAGAAATTGTTCAATTATGTCTTTATTACAAACAAACCGGATGAATGCTAAGAGTTGAGCTTTTAGCTATTTTAGCTATGATTTGTGACTCAACGTCTTGAGACATATCAGAAATACGATGACTAATGGTGTTATTTGACATGGGAATTTTCAAAATCTCTTTTTCATATTCTTCGCCTAATATAATCTACACAATTTTACTACATGCTGGTAATATTATTGACTCTGAAATTGTATGTAATTTCATATTTTTGGCAACGATTTCTACAACAGCATAACCTGCTTCTTGAGTATTCTCAGATATAGTGGTGATTTTGTTCAGTTTTTGAGACTGGCGTGTTTGGTCAGTGATAAGCCTTTTAAAATATTCAGTTGCATTCTCACATAAATGAGAGTGCTTTGTTTGAAGGTGTCTTTTCGGTTTACTTCGAACCATTGCTTGGTTTGCCAATTTCTCGCCACAAACAACACAGACAGGACCTGGCTCCTTTTCTCCAGATGAAACGAATCTAAATCACGAGTAGACTTCTTTATACTGGCGCATAATTGATTTGGAGGTAATACTGCAGGCCCTAAGTGTTGAAATTTCAGAACTAGCTCCAGTTACTTCGTTGTCATCATTTTCTAACTTGTGTTTCTTTGTAAGAAATCTATCCATACCCCATAAAACCTAGAAACAAGAAAATATGACTGAATATTTATTTTAAAAAATGCAACTAAAACAAAGTAAACACTAAGTGCATTAACATGAGAATAAAAAATATTTTAAAGAAATTAACAATAAACAGACACTACACGAAAAGAATAAAAAAACAATAGTGCAAATTACCTAGCAGGTGATCAAATACACTAAATTTAAAAAAAATATAAATAAATATGAAATGCAGCAAAGAAAAAAAGCATACTGCATTCCCCCCAAAAAATTACAGTAAAGATTTTAAGACATAAACAAAAAAAAAATTAAGACAAGAAAAACATTCAGTGTACAGGAAAAAATAAAGCACTTAATTTCTAAATCAGAATATAATTAAACAAACAATCAAATTATTTAATTAACAAGGAATAAAAACAACAATAAAATACAGAAATAGAATTTGCCAAACACAAAAGTTTAAGAATTAACTTCTTAGATTTCTCATTTATTAAGCAATTATTTATCAATTGTAAACATCAGCCTTAATAACACCTTCCTTAAATTTTCCGTAGCACATTTTCAGTCGCTTTAAGAATTCATCTTCTTAAATTTCTCACACTTAATAAGAAATTATATATCATCTAAATACCAAACTTATAAATCTTAACATGCCTAAAGACAAAAAAAATTAAAACATTGGATTGACATATTGAAAGAAAGAAAACTAATTTATTGATATTAGTAAAAATATGGCAACTATAGCTGTGTTAGGACACTGTTACGGCAGGACACTGTTACGGCAGGACACTTTATTGTGTCACAAGTACGAACATTTTATCATACATTCGTTCAGTAGCGAAATTTGTGCATTGCTCTTTCTTGTTTGAGGGAGAATCAACTTTCCTCAGATCTCCCGCGGCACACCTGCAGTGGCTTCGCGGCACACTGGTTCGGAATCGCTGACCTAAAGGATATAAGTGGTGTGTTTAATCCGACGATACTGGTAACCTATCACTAAAACAAGTGACTATCACCTATGGTACCACAAAGGAAAAGAAGATCAAAAGCAGAATGGAGTTTGATTCATGGTAGAGGTAACGAGATATCGCAAAGAGTACTTCAAGAGTGAAAGAGTTCTGTGTGACAGCATCTATGAAAAAGTGTAAAGCTTACAAAGCGTGAACACATTGACCCCTCAAGCAAAGCATGTTGGCCACCTCCAAACGTCGAAGTGGCCAAAACGCACCTACTCTTCCTTATCCCGATCTTCCATCCTCTATTCCAATAGGACCACACATTGCTGATCTTCCTGTACCTACCCTTCCAGAAAGGAATAAACCACTGTCAGAAGAAAGCAACAATTTAGAAACGGAATAGTTCAGGGAAAAAGTAGACTACAATGTCAGAGATATGGACGTTGAAAGGATTCCATACAATTACTAACTCTTTCTAGAGTTATGGTGACTTCCAAGCTCAAAGAGTGGGATTTGCTGGATTAAAATGTGCAAGTGACAACCCAAACGAAACGTCATAAACATTTCTCAAGATTCTTTACTTATCAATGATTTCGATAAATTTCCTCGTAAACTAGAAATTTGGGGAGTCTTTAGGCTAATCTGAAAACTGCAATTTTCAGTTCGTCCTCATTTTGGAACGTTTTACCATTTAAGAAGTTCTTTAGTGTCTGGAATAGATGGTAGTCTGTGAGTACCAGGTCTGGCGAGTACGGTAGGTGAGTGATAACTTCTCATCTCAGCTCCAGCAGGTTTTACAGGAATGATTTACACCTTATGGTCGAGCTTTATCATGAAGATACTTGACATCAGTCAATTCTGATCGTTCATGCGCAATGGCATCTGCCACCTGTTGTTGTTGAGTGTATAATTGAACGTTGATAGATTGAATGCGTTCCAACATTTCCCAGTACGTCAATCCCTTCACACCCCTTAAACGCAAACTATAAGCTTCTTTTGATCTTGGTTGGAATGCTTGAAGTTGTGCAGGTATAACTTTGTCTGTCCAGCTTCTTTTGCGTACCACGTTCGACTGTAGGCACCATTTCTCATCTGAAGTAACCCCTTTGTTCAGCCAATAAAAACGTTTCTTGGACAGTAGTGTCATGCAGGCGTCTATGCGACGTTGATGGTCAAGTCGGTGAGTTTACGTTGAATCCATACGTCCAGTTCCCGGTGGTGGGCAGTCCGTCAGTACCGACGATGGAAAGTCCGCCAGCCCGTCACTGACGGACTCCCGTTTCGCTGGCGGACTGACGACTGACGGAAAATTTGAAACACTGACGGAATAAGCGCCGACGGCAGCGATTTTCGGCCGTCACCCGAACCGTCACTAACCCGAAAAGCAAAAACGACCTTCGGTAAATAATGTTTCCGTCAGTCGTCAGCGAAACGGGAGTCCGTCAGTGACGGACTGACGGACTGCCAACCACTGCCGGTTTCTTGACTTTGCCCATTTCCTCTAAATGATGCAAAATTACTGTATGGCTGACGCTAAACTTGTCACCAGCACGCGTGATGTCATATGTAGAACAGCTTTGACACAGGCGCACAAACGGTCATTGTCAATGAGTGAAGTTCGACCACTTCAGAGATGATCTTGGAGATAGAATTGGTCATGATGAAACTTCTTAAACCAATCGTAGGTGGTACTACGACTTATTGTGTCTTCTTCAAATGCTTGCTTGATAAGACGTTGCGATTGGGCAGCCTTTAAGCCGGACCTGTAATCATACAGCAAAGGAGTACGTTGTTTTTTTACGAGAAAAAGTCATTTGATGGGTAATTTTTGAAACTTTAGATATCATATAGGGCGGGGCCGGGCAACCTCCGGCCCGCGAAGGCCTAGCGTCTGGCCTGCCACCTTGCTCGGCATTAATATTGCAATCCGGCTCGCAAAACCCCAGCCAAAAAGAAATAAATAAAGTCTGCCAAACAGCTTCTGTCTCAGTAGACTCGTAGAGGGGAGAGGGGTATGAGTCTTACGTCTGGCAGTTAAAATGAGTAAAAAATGAGACAAAAATGCATTTCCCTCACAGATACGAAAGATTTCATGGAGACCAAAGTTGTGGAGGAGGCAATTCTAAACAAAGGATGCTAATGACTTTTTCCGCTGCAATGAATCCTTCTTCCGCAATATCGTCCTCCCTTCTAACAATTTTCCAAAATACATTGCGAATATTCAACGCCTCGTGGCCATGTTTGGCAGCACCTACTGTTGCGAACAGCTCTTCCCAAAAATGAAGTACACGAAATCTCACCTTCGTTCCCAACTCTCGGACCACCACCTCAATGACATTTTTCTGTTGTCTACCTCATCCATCGAGCCGGACATTGAAACACTTCTTCATGGCAACCAGCACCAGCCGTCTCACTGATTTGTGTTTTTCAATAAAATTCTTTTATAATGTATTCTAGTATATATATATATATATATATATATATATATATATATATATATATATATATATATATATATATATATATATATATATTATATATTTGGGATTTCGTTTGTCACTCCGGCCAGCCGCCTGCTCCCAAAAGACTCATCTGGCCCTCACTCTGAAAAGGTTGCGCGCCCCTGATTAGGTCGTCCGATTCATTACTGTGTAGTGGCCTAAACTTAGCTAGCTAGGCCTCGCTTGAAAATGCAGAGTGAGCTAGTCTTCCTAGGCTCTAGGTCATGTGCTCTTTCAAGCAAGGTCTAGGAAAGACTAGGCCATTACACATTAACTAGTCGTACACCCTGTATAAATCTATAAATAAATAAACTTTTAAAAATAAGTTTGTGCGGGAACTTTGTTTCCAACCTAATATTACTCCCCTAATTAGACATAAATTTATGTAAACACAGCTGTGATTCATGACATACGCAGTAGAGGCTGAGTCGATATCTTCCACCCTTCCTACCTTTTCTCTCTTTCACTCCTCTCTGTCTCTTTATTTATATATTTCATTTTTTTATATATTTTATGACCTTTTTACTCATTCCTCGCTTTATTAATAAAGGTAATTTGTTGTTACAATATCACCACACATTATGTGATAATAAAATCAAGTTTAGAGATTCACTTATATATATGGGTAAAAATTACGAGATGTAACACGTGACTAAGTATAAATATTTGTGTATACTACGTAGGGAAAAAGAAAGATTGATTGGAGTAGTACTTTCATTGTCTTAACATTTTCAAACTTACAATGGTTTACAAAATAGAGAGACACCGTATTTACACAAAGCAATATTTTCCATATGAGGTCAGATTTTTTTATGGTCTCTGATGAGTTTGATTTGAGAAAGAAAGAAGGACTGGATCTAAGGAAAACAAACAGGGGCTTATATTTACATTTCTCTCCTTTGTGCTGGAGATTAGGAACGATTATGCATATGAATGATTTTATTAGCAGAAATCATCAGGTATGTTTTGAGAGCACTTAGAATATGTGATTTTTGCTTTCAAGAAGACGAAATTACATATATAACCTGCAGATACATTGAATTAAATTATCCCCTCCTCGTCATCAATGAGAGTTTATCTAAACCTAAATCTACATACTACCGTCCCAAGGATAAAAACAAAGTGAGTAACACTAATTGTATATCCCTTCCATTCTCTCCCCTACTCAAAGGAGTAAACAGAGTTATTTCTCCAGGTCGAGCCTCGATTAAATACCCCTTTTCCATCCTTAAATCTTTCCCTTCGACCAAGCCTATGGATCAGCCAAATGAGGCAGGTGTATATGTAATTCCGTGTGAAGCCAATAATTGTCTCTCATTGTACATAGGAGAGACTGGGAGAACATTAAAAAAAAACGAATATACGAACACAGAAGTGATGTCAGGCGAGGCAGTACCACATCCAGTATTTTAAACCATATTATCAAGTACAACCACCAAATAGATTATTCAAAGGCCCAAATTATATATCATTGTAAAGATTTAAATGTAGCTCCTTTTCCCAGAACCTGAATGTAAAGAGTTTAGTTAATGATCTTAGAATCACACCTGATTAAACACCCTTTTTCTCCGTTTTTTGGGGGGACTGGGATTTTGAGATATTTATTAACTTGTGTTGTTCATTCCAGGCTCATTATACAACTGAAGAGGGTATGGTAAACTTCATACCGAAACTAGTTTCGTAATTAAATTTTATGCTCCTATACAGTGGTTTCACTATCACACACACACACACAGACATATATATATATATATATATATATATATATATATATATATATATATATATAAATATAAATATATATATATATATATATATACCCAGCGGTTGCCTCGGACACCATCCACAACAACAAAAAATGGTTCAAGTGACCTTATAAGCAGAGCAATGTAGGTAAGTCCTTATATGGTGAAGACAAGTGTTTTTAGTAAACGGGGACACATATAGAGATTTATCTACACTGCTCAGCTTATAAGGTCACTTGAACCATTACATGTTTTGATTTGGATGGTGTCCTAATGGTCAGCGTGGTGGGATAGAGCGAAGAACGCTAAATGACATGTATAGGTTTGGGCCGCACCTTATAATTTCACTTTCTTTAACAGATTAAAAAAAAAAAATATTGAATTCCGTTTTTCTCTCTCTCTCTCTCTCTCTCTCTCTCTCTCTCTTCTGCTTTCTTAATCTATTTATGATCCTTCTTTGGTCTTAGGAAAAGACGAAATCGTTTGTATATCATCTTTCCTTATTTCCTATGGGTTAATGAGCATCCACTGTCATATATATATATATATATATATATATATATATATATATATATATATATATATATATATATATATATATATATATATATATATATATATATATTTATATATATATATATATATATAATATTAGTTGTATTATTTGTATTTATCATATTTTCTGATGTTATCTGTTTCTTTTTAATGACTTTGTTTAGTTATGCTAATTTAATTGTTTGGTTCGTGTTTCTTACTTTAATGTATTTGTGCTTCTTCCTTCATTAGGTTTATCGTTCCTTTTGAGATTTATTTGTTGTTTTTTTTATTGTGTTTCCTTTTATTTTGAGCAGGTAGTCAGGTTTCATCAGCAAGTTATTGCCCATCGCTTGTTTACTGCTGGTGTTACCGGGTCAAGGGGATTTTCCTCGGTAAGCTCTCTGAAGATGGAGCTGGAATTCTGGAACGAGATTCTCGAGTCTTATTTTTTAAATAGAATAACTTTTTCTATCTTTTTGAATGTTATTTTTTTATCTTAAATATTATACAATATGTAACACAATTTTCTTTCCTGGCTTGTTTTATTTTCCAACTCCTTTTAATTCAAAGCAATAGAATATAGCCATTTGTTTTTAAACTTTAGTTTTGTTGCTTATATCAAGAAACATTTACAAATAGGAGATAATTTTTGTTTGTCATTGTAGAGGTAAAAACACAAACACAGTTAAATTTAGATAATTTTATTGGAACTTAGACAAGGAATATATTAAATCGAGTAAAAATATTAGTAGTGAACATTTTCCTCGATTTCCCTCTGTAATGTAAAACACTTTCCCATATATGCCCCCAAATTTAGTTTCCCATCATGTTTTCATTGTATACTCCTTGGTATCTATGGTCATAGTTAAGTATATCTTGATGGAAGCACTCCTCTTGCCCCCATCAGTATGTTCCCGTATTCTTCATGAACTTCTCAACATGGACATGAAGGATGTACACCTTCAATGACTTATTGCAGCCCATTTGGTCATAGATTTCACTAAGTTCTCAACCAATTCCACACAATTGTCAGCCTTGTAGTTGCTCCAAAAGCTCTGACACACCGAAAAAACGAAACTCTTCCAAGATGCCTTTTTATTTTTTACTAAGATTTTCAGGAAAATCTAAACACCCTATGATTTTCCTGATCCGTGGTCCAACAAAGACATTAGCTTTCACCTTTGCCTCAGAGAGCTTGGGAAAGAAATTTTGAAGGCACTTGAAGGCTGCAGACTCTTTGTTAAGAGCTCTAACAAATTGCTTTATGAGACTTAGTTATAAATGCAATGGAAGGAACAACACCTTATGAAGGTTTATCAATTGCTCATGCTTGACATACCCGCCCCCTCCAACAGAGAACTCAGTCCTTTGTGGCCACAACTCCTCGTCTTAATGTGCTGAGGTATTACTATTTTCTCAAAAGGAGAGCGATGGCATGGAAACTTGATAAAACCTCCCTGGAGGACCCCATTCCCCAAGTCTCCAATCACTTCCAAGCTATACTCTTTATAATTTAAAGCTTGTTGTAGTCCTCGTGAGATATACTGAATGAGCTAAGGGAAGGGATGGATGATTATTTCAATTATGGATAAATACAGCTTTAATGATTCTTGAGGAACTGTCAATGAAGAGCCTCCATTCATCTGGATTACATGTAATTCCAATTGCATCAAACTGATCAGATAGATCATTGCAGTAGCACAACACAGTTTGATAAGTAAAGAATCTTGAGGAAATGTTTGTTACGTTTCCTTTGTCTTGTCACTTGCATATTTTCATCCATCATATCTCACTCTTTGAGCCTGGAAATCAAAAGCTCAGCATTTGACTTTGACAAGAAAAGATCCCTGACAAGGTCATTGAGGTATTTTTGGATTAGGTCACATGGATTCCTCTCAACAGCCATATATCTGACACTGTAGGCTACATCTTTCCTAATCGTTTTAGCTTTTGAATCGTTGCTTTCTTCTGAGAGTGGCTTATTTCCTTCTGGAGGGGTAGGTACAGGAAGATCAACATTATGTGGTGCTGTTGCAATAAAGGATGGAAGATCTGGAAATGAAATAGCAAGTGCAGTTTTACCACTTCGACGTTTGGAAGGTTCCACTATGCAGAAATAGCGATTGCTTGAGGGGTCAATGTGTTCACGCATATTCCTGAGAATGGCAATTCTCATGGCTCTTCTTTCCCCTCTATACAATCTATTATTAGTAGTATTATTTGAGATAATGAACACAAAATTCTTGTAGGAAAAGCCTAACGGCCATGAACTTTGAAACCAACTTACACAGAACACAGTGTCCATATGTCAAGTAAGAAAGAATGAATGAAGAAGGAGGAAATTAAAATGTGTAAATAAATAAATAAGTTTAAAATTATTAAAATCAAAACAATATTAAAATTATGAGTAGCACCCACCCTTAATCTAGCCATCTTGATAAAGTAAAAATATATACTTTATTACTCTTTTGACCTACGAACAAACATAATAGCTTAAATACATTTCACATTTAATATCTTACTCTTCACAACAAACAATTTTCTCACCTTCCAAAGTTTTATTGCAGTGGTCACAAGCAAAATGCACAGGGTTTGTCTTAGGCCCCAACTGGTAGGCCAAAGTATGCTTTGTAAGCTTTACACTTTTTTATAGATGCTGTCACACAGAACTCTTTCTCTCTTGTTTTTATTAATTGTCCGCAGATATAATAGAATGTATCTGGAGAATGATTGTGGCCTCTTGATGCTATTTCTATTCTGATCTGTTTATTATGGTAGCTAGAGGTAAAATGATGGCAAATCTGTGAATCTCTTTATAAATATTTTTGAAGCAATATTCTAAAATATTCCAGAAGGTTCTAGAAGTTTTTGAGTGTTTTTTGGCAAGTTCTGGAACATTCTTGAAACTTCATAAAAATTCTACTAAATTCTAGAAATTTATCATTAAATCTAGAATGTTTTGGAAGGTTTCTTTAAAACAAATATTATTCTACTACATTCCAATGGGTTATTTTCTTCTTAATAAGATTTACAATTTTTAACCATGCTTTGAAAAAAAATGAAAGCCTACAATCTTTTATATATTCTTAATTCTTTTTCCGAAATTAATAATACCCTAGAATTAATTTCCAAATGGGCAAATTTAGAAATTCAGTACCCTACCTACCAAAGCAAAGTTTGGGGATCAAAATAGACTTTTTTCATTTATTTTAGTTACGAACAACTGAGAAATAACACTTTTAACCCAGGAAAAAGATAAAAGTGAAGTTTTGTTACATCATTATAAAATTTCAAAGACTTAAACAAAATGATTCGGTATTGCAAACAAGTTATGTAGCGTGTGTACAAATTACAAAGAAAGTGAAACCAATTACCAATGTGGTGTTTGTTAAAAAGTATCTCGTTCCTGTTAGAAAAATATATCTAGAAAAAGTTCGATTGTATGAGAATATTTTATCATGGAGGACAGTTTCTAGTCTTATACATACAAGAAATAAGTAAAGACACGTAAGACACTAATACAATATCAGAGTTTCTAGCAATTATATAGACACTGGTCTCGAAAGCTATGTTTCAAAGTTTGCTGACAACACGAAGTTGAGAGGAAAAGCCACCACACCTTTAGACAGGTTTAAAATTTAAAATAACCTGAACGCGGTAGTCGAGTTGTCCGAAAAGTGGCAAAGGGTATTTAATGTTGATAATTACAAAGTATTACGTATCGGTACAAGGCATGAGGGAGTCAGCTGCACAATGTCCGGACGTAAGTTGAATACAGTAACCATTAAAAAGAATCTTAACATGATTGTTTTCAACGACTTGAACGTTGTTAAATAATGCTTTGAAACCCGTAAAAGGGCTAACAGGATCCTCGTAAATATATTTAAAAATTTCACATATAAATCGGAAGATACTGGAATATGTGGTACAGTTATGGTACCCATATTTGCGGAAATATATAGAAATGTTGGAAAGGGTGCAAATACGTGCGACCAAGATGATTTTAAGGCTCCACAATATACCGTAAGAATAACGTTTAAAAGTTCTAAATCTTCAGTCATATGGGACAAGAAGATTACGGATAGAACTTTTCTGAGTCTATAAGATACTGCAGTGTCTTGATAACAGTAAAAGTGGATTCTTTTTACGAGTTAGACGTTTACGAAAGAACCAAATGTTACGGTTATAAATTGAAGAATAGGAGATTTGAGACATATAGCTACTAGTTAATTTACGAATAAAGTGGTTTCTGGAATCATTTGCCAATTAACGTCGTCGAGTTATCATGAATAAATATATTTAAAAATCACTTGCATTCCCCCTTTTAAAGATAAGGAATATTTTGAACAGGAGCCGACCAAGAAATGAACCCAAACGTCTTCTGATAGATCATTTTTCTTATAATCTTATAATAAGTACAACAAAGTTTGCTCTATTCATTCACGAAAACAGGCAAGGTTCAAAATACGATAAGATTTACTTGCGTTAAAATCTAGGCATGCGACTAATCCAGGTGATGACCATCTTTACAACGTCATATCAGCAATTGATGACATAAATTTGCCCTGTGAAATTAGGAATGGCGTAGTTACGGATGGTGCATCATCGATGGTAGAGCATCAGAAAGAACTTGGTACTTTAATTAAACTGGTGTAGTGAGATGTAACCTGATCTTTGTTTTAATAGTATATCATTGCCTTATTCACAACATAATTTATTTGCACATTCGTTAAGAATAATAAATGTGATAAAAGTGACAAAGTATACTAGGTAAAAAAATAAAGGATTGAACACTAGAGAGTATGAAGAAGCTTTGACGGACCTATACTTAGAATATAGGGATTATAGTGCATAAACATTAGGTTTGCTGATAAAGCAAAGGGCAAATGATCAAGAGTTTATATGAACAGAAAAATGAAGTGAATTTCATAGATGTAAAAGTTATTCCCGTTATGGATTAAATGGTTCAAAGTGGTCCATGCAAATACAGTTTTTTAAGGAGAACGAGATTCTTAATGATCCCAATTGCAGGGCTATCTTTACAGCACCACGCTTTATCCTGCAACTACAACTCTAAGGGTCGGTGATTAGTTGTACAGTTGAAGGATGGGGTGGGTAGTGATGATGAAAAAAACACTTCTTTTATTGAACAAGGTCTGCTGACATAAAAGTTGCGCGTTTTCACTTATTCTGATTTATCACCTTACGACCTCCGAAACTTTCAATAATTCAAAAACTAACCTTAGAAAGACCCTGTAACTTATATCATTCGAAAGAGAATGTAAAACGACATAAGGGTTTCAAATTTCGTTAGAATCGGACGAATAGTTATGATGTTATTGCCAAAACAAAATAATTCATGAGCTAACCTTGGGAAGACCATGCAGATTATACCATTCGAAAAAGAATGTGAAACAACATAAGGGTTTCGAATTTCGTTAGACTCGGCCGATTAGTCACAATGTTATTACAAAAACAAAAAAAGCAAAACGGGAACCGACCGACCGACCGACCGACCGACCGACCGACCGACCGACCGACCGACCGACCGACCGACCGACCGACCGACCGACCGACCGACCGACATGGTGAGATGTAGAGTCACCCGCGACTAAAAACATTGAGATATGCAATATCATGAATTTTCAATGGAAAAGATGATACTGTTTTTGATGTGATGAAAGGCGAAGTTCTTGAATCATTGCGACTACAATCACTAAATTAACAATCGGATAATACAAGGTGTGAGGTGCATTTGAACACATTTCGTTTTCAGTTTATTACACCTTCAAATTAATTAAATTATCATTTATTTTATAAAAAACTTTAAAATAACATGACATCTCAAGAAATAAAAAGGCATGGAGTCGTATTTGCTATACATGCAATTCATAGTGATTTATCTTGCTTTGGTTTTTCTCTGACGAAAAAAAACTTTGACCAGGATCAAAAACTTAACAGAAGAAATAACAGGTGGTTATATACTGATCCTTCTGAAGTATCCAGAGTGATGCACACACCAAATTTACAGCAACTGTGGTGGTTTTAGAAATGGTGAGTATAGAAGGTCATCTCATTCTATCCCACTTTTTTCCACAGGGTCGTAAAATGAATGCTGCTGGATACATTGAGTGGCTGAAAGTTTTATCAATCCCTGGATAAATGAAGTACGCAATGGAAGGTCATATATGTCACAACAAGACTAGGCACTTTCTCACAAAACCCTAGTAACCCAAGAATTGTTATCAGATAATCTTTACGATCATGTAAGACCCAAAAGGTGGCCTCCAAACTAGCCAGGTTTTGAATCCTTCGATCTACTACGTGTGGAGCGCTGTTGAGAGGGAGACTAATCGACATCCTCATAATACCATAACTTCATTGAAGGCCGCAATGTCCATGTGATGTCTAAATGAATAAGTACCATACAGTGTCTCCATGCCATCTGTTTTGGTTTCCCATTGAAGTGGTCATCAAAGCCGAGGGCGATTTCATAGAATAACCAGGTATTGGTTTTGCTACTTTCCCCCTAGGGGGAGCTTGCGCTTCGCTAAGAATATTAAAATTTAAAATCTAAAATAAAGGAGTCATGGTTAAATCTTTAGAAATTTTCTGAACTTCGCCAATTATAATAATTTTAAAAAGGAACTCTAAACTAAATTTTCCCCCTTTCAAAATATTACGTTGCTCAAATATAGTTATAGAAGATATATAAAAATAAATTTTCTGAACTTCACCTTTTGTAATTCTTTGGGTTTTAAAAAATTCACAAAATTTTGATACTTATATTTATTTCTGAACTTCACCATTTTGTTTTTTGATATTATCAAAGAATTATTAAAAATAACTTTGATAAAAAAAACACAAGTCATAACCAAAATTAGATGAAATTTTTATTCAAATACTCAAAAAAATCCCCTGCTTAAATTATAGAATTAATAATGATTTGCTTAAAAATCATTATCAAGACTAAATGCACAAATCTTCACATTCAAATATATTTATTTTTGCTAAAATATACTTGTTCTATTAACAAAAACGTCCTCAAATACCACTGGCCCCTTGTACATTAACCTCAATATATTAGTATTTTTCTTTTTGGAAATTTTATGAAGCTTATTGATTTGAACAATTCTCTCCACAGTAAATTTACGCAATAAACTTAGGGATAATAATAACTTCAGGCATCAATTAGGAATTGCCCCATCATTAGTCTCATCTGATAATTCGAACTATCGAAAACAAAACAGTGCTATCTATCTATCTATCTATCTATCTATATATATATATATATATATATATATATATATATATATATATATATCAATTTATTTGGCATGTAAATATACCAGAAACTACAAAGTCTAGGTAAATGAAACTGAACACGCTTAATGTTGAGCAATATTTGATTAATTCCTCAAAATTTGAATGAAAAATTCAAAAGTCTCTGGATTCTAAGTTTGGAGAAAGACGGAAGGGGGGGGGAGGTAGACCAGTACTTTCACATACCCCCAGAGAAAAAGTGGAACCATTACAACAGCATATCGACTTCCTCACCAGCTGACCCGATCCATCTCCCCGCTAGATTCTCATTGAGGTAAGTCCGCACAGTGAGCTTCCAATGAGGTGAGGTCCCGTTTTGTTGAAACAAGGTCAACTGACCTAAGCCTCGTTCTCCCAATTATTCTGACTATTGATCTTCAAAACTTTCAAAAAGTGGGACAATCCGACCGAGAGTTAGTTTTCTTTTAATAATTCCTAGAATAACGATGGGAGGACATTGGAAATTATATCATTCAAAAGAAAATGTAAAACAACATAAGGGTTTCATATTTCGTTAGAATCGGCCGAATAATTACGATGTTATTGCCAAATAACTTCATGACCAACTTTGAGAGGACCTTGACAACTATAGAATTCGAAAGAGAATATAAAACAACATAAGGGTTTCAAATTTCGTTAGAATCGGCCGAATAGTTACGATGTTATTGCCAAATAACTCCATGACTAACCTTAAGAGGACCTTAAAAATTATATCATTTGAAAGAGGATGTGAAACAATGTAAGGGTTTAAAATTGCGTCAAAATCGGCCGAATAATGACAATGGTATTGTCAAAAAACTCATTAAAAGGTAAAACGGTTATTATCCGACCTACCGACAGACATAGTAACTTATAGATTCGCGTGCACGCAACTAAAATTGAACTCTTCATGTTCATTTGCAGTCAGTTCATCTAATACCCAGCTCTGAAGCATTTGGAGATACACATCACTGGTCCCATTTTCCTCAAAATAAAAACGGACAATAAGGACTATTATTGGAGATGGCGCAGAGCACATTCGCTTCTGATAAGTCCCTTTTTTACTCGACTGTGCCAAAGGGATTTTCTTCGCCTCAAATGCGAACAATATTGCTTGTTGACTTTGCCATTCTTATGAAATGTGACCTCATCACTGAAAACAAGACATTTATCGAACTCATCTCCAAGTTTCTCTTGCATATCAGCACAGAATTGTTTGCTATTTGGTGGCATCGGGTTTTAAGGCAGGAACGAGCTACACTTAAAGTGTTTCATGAGCAAGCATTTTCCCAGGACAGGTCAAACTGGGTTTCAAAGCTTCCTTTACTTATGGAATTTAGGCGAACCCGCTCTACCATCTCTTCCGATGCTGGTAGACTACTCTGTTTGAACATATTCTATCACACAAAGCACCTTTTCTTTTCCAGTGAATGTTATTTTTCTACGTGAAACGTTAAAAGCACTTTGGGCATAAAATTATGACATGTTTGAACCCATTTTCCTAAAGTTGAAGTCAACTGAATGAGAGATTTGGCATAGTAGATTGCAAAATGATATCAAATTATTATCGTTTTCGGTGCATTCATTTGCAAATTAAATTAGCATTCATCATTTATGTGATTAATCATTGTTTCGTGGTGAATTTTTACTCGACTGTATAAATGTTACTATATCGGTCCGTAGGTCATTCGGTCAGACGGCAACTGTTTTACTTCTCAATGAGGTTTTTGGCAATAACATCGTAACTATTCAGCCGATTCTAACGAAATTTGAAACCTTTATGTTGTTTTACATTCTCTTCTGATTGATGTAATTACAAAGGTCCCCATAAGGTTAGTCCGGGAATTATAAAAAGAAAACTAACTATGGGTCGGATTGCTCCACTTGTTGAAAGTTTTGAAGGTCATAGGGTCAAATGAACTTTGTTATTAATAATATGTTTGCTAATTAATTTTTTTTTTTCAAATTATTGAAATAATTGAAATCACGAGACATAGGTCTGTTGACCTCGTTAAAAAAAGGAAATTCATACGTTTGCGGCCGTACAAAATCTCAACTACAATTCACAGCTGATCGTAAACATGTCCCTAAATCTCTCTCCGCTATGAACATTAAACTAAAAAAAAAAATTTGACCTTATGTTGTTAGTATTATTTACCCATCTTATCAATCAATATAAATTTTTGCTTGATTTTTCGCGGAAACTCTCCTATTATCGTCTTGCAACCATGTTAACGTGGACCCCCTCCCCCCCAGGAACAAAAACTTGGAATCTTAATTTCACACCAAAAAAACAAAACAGAAGCGGCGCTATGACTTTTACTTGTGGAACGCCGGCGATCACCCGACCTTGAGAACTTCCCAAAACTGCTAAGACGGTGAACAAAAAATACAGGGGGGGGGGGGGTTTCTTCTCCCCCTTTTGGAGCCTAAAGGGTACAGGGAGTTACTGAATTACAACGATGGGGGAGGGGGATATGGTAGGTACTTGAATTTCCCAAATTTTCGAAATGCCTCCTCCATTTTCTCACCCTTTAAAAAGTGTCCGTTTCTTTGTTATTCTGGGCTTTAATATCCTTGAAACATGACCCCGCATGAGGGCGTTAAGCGTAGCGTGAAGAATAATGCTATAGCTAACATCTGGAATATTTCCTACCTTACAGGCCCCAATGCCAACTATGGAGTGGCTTTCGGGCTGAAATTCCTACATATGAGGATTTGCGATTGTGAATCTTCCACACAATTTTACTCCCTCTAACTTCATCTTCTTTTTTTTAATATCTCCTTACAAACTTCCCTTTGGGGATGCTCTAAATTAAAATTAAATTAATTAAAAGTTAAATTAATAGAAAATAAAAGTATATTAATTTAAATTAAAATTAAATAAATTAAAAGTTAAATTAATAAAAATAAAGGTATATTAATTTTAATTAAAATTAAATTAATTAAAAGTTAAATTAATAGAAAATAAAAGTATATTAATTTTAATTAAAATTAAATTAATTAAAAGTTAAATTAATAGAAAATAAAAGTATATTAATTTAAATTAAAATTAAATTAATTAAAAGTTAAATTAATAGAAAATAAAAGTATATTAATTTAAATTAAAATTAAATTAATTAAAAGTTAAATTAATAGAAAATAAAAGTATATTAATTTAAATTAAAATTAAATTAATTAAAAGTTAAATTAATAAAAATAAAGGTATATTAATTTAAATTAAAATTAAATTAATTAAAAGTTAAATTAATAGAAAATAAAAGTATATTAATTTAAATTAAAATTAAATTAATTAAAAGTTAAATTAATAGAAAATAAAAGTATATTAATTTAAATTAAAATTAAATTAATTAAAAGTTAAATTAATAGAAAATAAAAGTATATTAATTTAAATTAAAATTAAATTAATTAAAAGTTAAATTAATAGAAAATAAAAGTATATTAATTTAAATTAAAATTAAATTAATTAAAAGTTAAATTAATAAAAATAAAGGTATATTAATTTAAATTAAAATTAAATTAATTAAAAGTTAAATTAATAGAAAATAAAAGTATATTAATTTAAATTAAAATTAAATTAATTAAAAGTTAAATTAATAGAAAATAAAAGTATATTAATTTAAATTAAAATTAAATTAATTAAAAGTTAAATTAATAGAAAATAAAAGTATATTAATTTAAATTAAAATTAAATTAATTAAAAGTTAAATTAATAGAAAATAAAAGTATATTAATTTAAATTAAAATTAAATTAATTAAAAGTTAAATTAATAAAAATAAAGGTATATTAATTTAAATTAAAATTAAATTAATTAAAAGTTAAATTAATAGAAAATAAAAGTATATTAATTTAAATTAAAATTAAATTAATTAAAAGTTAAATTAATAAAAATAAAGGTATATTAATTTAAATTAAAATTAAATTAATTAAAAGTTAAATTAATAGAAAATAAAAGTATATTAATTTAAATTAAAATTAAATAAATTAAAAGTTAAATTAATAAAAATAAAGGTATATTAATTTTAATTAAAATTAAATTAATTAAAAGTTAAATTAATAGAAAATAAAAGTATATTAATTTAAATTAAAATTAAATTAATTAAAAGTTAAATTAATAAAAATAAAAGTATATTAATTTAAATTAAAATTAAATTAATTAAAAGTTAAATTAATAGAAAATAAAAGTATATTAATTTAAATTAAAATTAAATTAATTAAGTTAAATTAATGAAAAAATAAAAGTATATTAATTTAAATTAAAATTAAATTAATTAAAAGTTAAATTAATAAAAATAAAGGTATATTAATTTAAATTAAAATTAAATTAATTAAGTTAAATTAATAAAAAAATTAAAGTCTATTAATTTAAATTAAAATTAAATTAATTAAAAGTTAAATTAATACAAATAAAAGTATATTAATTTTAATTAAAATTAAATTAATTAAAAGTTAAATTAATAAAAATAAAAGTATATTAATTTTAATTAAATTTAAATTAATTAAAAGTTAAAATAATAAAAATAAAAGTATATTAATTTTAATTAAAATTAAATTAATTAAAAGTTAAATTAATAAAAATAAAAGTATATTCATTTAAATTAAAATTAAATTAATTAAAAGTTGAATTAATAAAATAAAAGTATATTAATTTAAATTAAAATTAAATTAATTAAGTTAAATTAATGAAAAAATAAAAGTATATTAATTTAAATTAAAATTTAATTAATTAAAAGTTAAATTAATAAAAATAAAAGTATATTAATTAAATTTTAAATTAAGTTAATTAAAATTTAAATTAATAAAAAAATAAAAGTATATTAATTTAAATTAAAATGTAATTAATTTAGATTGAAATCAATTAATTAAAAATGAATTAATTTATTTTTAAAATTAAATGAATTGAAATTAAGTTAATTTCAATTAAAACCGATTTAGTTTTAAAAAAAACTCATCCATGGTCACTCCGTCCTCCCTTTTGTCTCGATCA
This sequence comes from Ceratothoa steindachneri, assembly GCA_963969495.1. Lineage (NCBI taxonomy): Eukaryota > Metazoa > Arthropoda > Malacostraca > Isopoda > Cymothoidae > Ceratothoa > Ceratothoa steindachneri. The sequence goes on from OZ018329.1 coordinate 159,519,594, forward strand.
ACTTGGTTGACTAGTTGTTGACCAGTTGCTTCAAGTCCTCACATTTCCACTTCTCCTTTCACAACTTTCTTAACCATCTCCTGGAGATGCCCTTGTTCGTTTTACTTTTTTAATCTATTAAAAACCTCCCGACACCGCTCCTTTCTTCAGTGTATAAGGAGCTTCCTTAGGGAGACCTTGTTTGAATGAACCAAAGACCTCTTCTTCCTGCTTGGAAGAGGGGGAGGGGGAAGACGGGGTGGTAGAATGGGATGACTTACATGTACACACCTCACAGCTTCATTGCTTATGCAAGCACACAGGAAAATGCACGCAGACACGCACATGACCCTGTAAAAATTGGGTGGAAACCGGTTTTCTCTCCCGGTGGGTCGAAATCGGTTATCTATTCCTGTGGGTGGAAACCGGTTTTCTCTCCCGGTGGGTCGAAATCGGTTTTCTATTCCTGTGGGTGAAAGCCGGTTTTCTCTCCCGGTGGGTCGAAACCGGTTTTCTCTCCCGGTGGGTCGAAATCGGTTTTCTATTCCGGTGGGTGAAAACCGGTTTCCTCTCCCGGTGGGTGAAAACCGGTTTCCTCTCCCATTTGGTAAAAAACAGTTTTCTCTCCCGTTTAGTGTAAACTGGGTTTTCTACCGGTGGGTGAAAACCGTTTTTCTCTCCGTCCGTGTTCGTTCGCATTCTTGAAGGTGAGAAGAGGCTGGTTGGGTAGAATATAGTATATCACTCACAATCCTTCGAAAGTGCGTATGTACGTTTGTGTGGTGGTTTATACTTGTGTACTTGGGTTCCTTATTAAGTTTCTTTTTTCAGTAGGGATCTCAGCCCCCCCCCTCATTCCAAGGTCATCTCCAGGTTCGTATTTTGCTATTATGACGTGCATATGGGACTAAGTGGGGTATGGAGCAGAGGGCCTCTATTCATGTTACAATTGCCTTTGTTATCCTTATTGTTCGCACCTTTGAGTCCCCCGTAAGGGGCGCGGCGATTTGCCATCCTTGCCGCCGTGCTGACGGGATTCAGCACTCCGTCCGGCCCCAGCTTAGCCTCTCTTCCTTTCTTCAAAACACTTGTTTCCTCTTTTTTCACACAACCTCTCCCACAACTTTCTCTGGTCAGCCTCTAATTTCACAGGGTAGATGCTGACCTTCCTTTCAGCCAACCGTCCCGCATCGGAGCTGAGGGGGTGGGGGGACAATGTTCCCTAACCCCTGAGCTCCGGTCTGGGGTGGCTGGTTTTTAACAACCTGCTTCATCCCCACCCATACCTTCCACACATCCCTTTTCCTCTCCTCTTCACAACCTATATTTTTTTACGCTGTGTCTAAGGTGGAACCGCCATGCCGATGGACTGCCAGGCCACCAGGCCACCAGGCGGGAGGGGTGGTCCCAAATGGCGGCGCCTGGCTCTGCCAGGCCTGTAAGGACCTCTTGCAGTGCGGGCAACTGCAAGAGGTGATGAGCTATTGCGTCCCGTAAAACAAAGAGGGTCACCATGCCCAATGATGAAAAAAAAAACCATCTCCCCTTAATTCCCCCTAAAACAACGGAGCCGCCCTCGTGCAGCTCCACAGAAAAGATGGAGGTCCCCCCCCCTGTGCTTGCGCAGGGGACCCTCCATACCTCTTTAACCAGAGAGGAGGCTTACTCCTCTCCTAAGCCTACGGGTGTAGGGGACTCCCCCTCACCCCCTTCTCTGGAGGTGCTTTTGGGCACCTCCCTATCTGCAGCGGCAGTCCCTCCTTTGCTTTCTAAGGGGACTGCCAAGAAAGCCAGCAGGCAGCCCATTGCCGATTGCCCCTCGTACAAGCGGCTCGGTAGGGCAAACCCCCTTAGGGGGGAGAGGGAAGCCAGGCCCCTTCGGTCGCTTCCCTCAAAAGACCTGCTGGCAAGAATATTAAACCTTGCCGGGGTCAAGGCCTGTGCCTCCCCGCAAAAAGACTCATGACGCTGCCAAGGGGACCTGCGATGTCCTGGGAGGGGATGGCCAACTGGAGGCCCCTCCTGTGACACACAGGGTCCTTGAGGAGACCCAGCCTCAGAAGGTAGGGCCTTCCATGGGGGGGAATCCGGGCTCGGCGCCAAGCACCGAACCCGAATCCGCCCCTATGCAAGGTCCTCATCAAACGGCTGTGGATTCTCAGGCAGTACAAGGAGGGGAGGGATCTCCTCCGGATGATGCCCCTGCGACCACCAGGACCTTCTCCATTTCGGAGAAGGACCTGGCTGAGGCCGGTCCATCTGGCCTGGGGGCTTCTACCGGCGGGGGTGAGAAGCGGGTTCATTCCCCGCCCTCCTCTCCAAAAAAGAAAAGGACGAAAAAGACAAAGAAGACTCGGGGATCCTCTCAATCCGCGGAGGCTACGGGGACGGATGGGTCTGCTGCCACTTTGGCAAGCGACCAAGCCAAGATCGGCACATTCGGGCCCTCTGCTTCCCCGGGTACGGAGCTCCTGACGATGACCAAGACCTAAAAGTGCACAGGGCGGAGCCTCGATGACATCGGGGCCCCTCATTCAGAGGTTACCTGGCGTTTTCGAGCCCGCTGGCTTCAAACGCTTCCTCGTTATTCGCTCCACTGATGGCAACATGTTGTCCAAGGGCAACATGATCCATCAGAGGAGAGGATTAGCTAGTGCAATTGGTAGAGAGCCGAAGGTGACCCGTTTCTCGGACGGCAGCCTTCTGGCGAATGCGGCGAATCCCGCCGAGGCGGCCAAGATAAGTGCTCTTCGGACACTTCATGGCACCCCGGTGAGTGTGACGCCGCACTCTACCATGAACTTTGTGAAAGGAGTAGTTTATGCGAAGGAACTCGTTGACTACTCCATTGAGGACATCACCCTAGAGCTGGCCGACCATGGGGCGGTCAAGGTCGAACGTGTGATGAGAAAACAGGGAGGGGCCTCGAGACCCACCCCTACACTCTTCGTCACGTTCGACTGTGACAAGCTCCCTGAGTCGGTGCGTGCCGGTTGGTACCGCTACCGCGTAAAGGCATTCGTGCCACTGCCGCGGCGGTGCTATTACTGTCACCGCTTCGGCCATACGAATCGCTCATGTAGACGTGCAAAGTCGGGGTCACCCGAAGTCTGTGTAAATTGCTCCAAGGTCGCACACGATAAGTCCAAATCGTGTGTGGCCAAGTGTGTCAATTGCGGAGAGCGGCACCCTGCTTCTTCGAAGCAATGTGGTGCATATCTCGTGGAGAAAGAAATCCTGGCCGTTCAGGCCCAGGATAGACTCTCATTCCGCGAGGCTAAGGACTTGGTCCTGGCGCGCCCAGCTCTGCCTGGGACGTCATATGCCTCAGTAGTTCGAAAGGCACCCTCTGCTCCTGGCCCATCCAGGCCAACGAGCACGGTTGTTTCCGCGCCCATTCGGAGCCCTTCTCCGGGCTCTACCCGACCCGGGCGCTCCCCTGGTAAAGCTGGCGGCAAAAAGGGTTCATACCCAGCCCCGGCTAAAACCAGGGCTCCCCCCTTTTCCCCCAACGTGACCGTTTCCCGCAAGGCGAAACGGCCACGCGCCTCCACAGAGTCGTTAGACTCACAGGAGGCAACACCCCTGAAGATGGTCGCTAGGCCATCTTCGGGGGTTCCTAAAGCTGTCCCCCGAAAGGAGGACAGCAACAAAGGAGCTTCGGCTCCTTCGCCCAAGCCCCGAGGTGGAGCGAGTGGCTCGGAGACGGTGGTTCCTCGAAAAGAGGGCCCCCCCGCCTCCGAAGCCGCAGCGCCCGCCTAAGGTTTCGAGGCGGAGGGAGGAAAAGACTCGCATGGCGAGCCCAACCTCCCCCAATAAGTCCTCGAAGGCGACAGCGCCTCCAGCGCTTTGTCCGGCCAACAGCGCCCGGGGTTCTGCCCCCGGGAAGCGTACGGCCATTCTCGTGAGGGTCTTCAATTCGAGGAGGGCCCCCGCGTCTCCTCCGAGCTATGCCTGGAGGGCATATTCCTTCAATGGAATTGCCGTGGACTCCGGGCCAACTGAGAGGAGCTGCGGAGGCTCGCCTCGTCCCGTCACCGTTAGCTATTTTTTTTTGCAGGAGACCATGCTAGGCGCGTGCCCCCTGCCCGCTCTCCCGGGGTATAAGGGTCTTGCGACCCCACCACCGCGGGACGGCCGGGCTGGGGGATGCGCGGTTTACACCCGGCATGATGTCTCCGTTCTTCCTTTCTCTTTAGATACCTCCTTTCAGGCAGTGGCTGTGCAGCTGCACATGGATAGGAGGTACTATCATTTCTGCGTACATTCCACCGTCAGCTGACTTCGACGCGGGGGACTTCCGCCGCGTCGTGGCACGGTTGCCGAGGACCTATCTCTTGCTTGGAGATCTGAACGGCAGGCATCCTCTCTGGGGAGATTACACCATAAACCCCAGGGGACAAGTCCTTGCCGATCTGATCGAAGAGCTTGAGATGGGTGTCCTAAACGTGGATGAGTTTACGCATCACTGTCCGAGAACCGCTTCATTTTCTTGCCTTGACCTATCTTTGTGCTCTTCGGATGCACAGCCTGATTTTGATTGGGGGGTGGTCGATGACCTCCATGGTAGTGATCACTTTCCCATTCAAATATCATTTTCAGGGCAACTGCCGCCTGAGAGACCACCTCGGTGGTGCTTGGCGCGGGCGCGGTGGCCTGCATTTCAGGAAATGACTGAATTTTCTATCTCAGTCGAGGAGTTTAGGTCGGTAGATGAGGCCGTTGAGTTCTTCTCCGGCAACCTCATCGCCGTGGGCCTGACTACTATTCCTAGGACGTCTGGCCGTTTTTCACGCTGACCACTCCCATGGTGGTCGGCCGAGTGTGAGACGGCCCTCAAACAGAAGCGTTATGCCTACATGCGCTATAAGCGCCACCCGAACGATTTCACTGTCGCTGAATTTCGTCGGGCTAGGGCTAGGTTCCGGTATATTTCGAAGCACGCCCGCCGCTCTTCTTGGCGGGCATACGTGTCTTTACTTAACGGGAAGACCCCTTTAGCTGAGGTGTGGAAGCGAGTCAAAAGGATTCGGGACAAGTTCTCGCAGGACCCCCCTCCCGTTCTCCAGGAGAATGGGACCGCAATCTCGGACCCCGCGTCCGTGGCGGAATCCTTAGCGACCGCTTTTTCCGCATTCTCTAGCCGTGATGCTGCTCTGCCAGCATTCAATGCACGTCGTGATGTCGCGGAAGGCCGCTGGCTGGACTTTACCTCCAGAGGCGGAGAACCCTTCAACGACAAGTTTACTGTGAGTGAGTTGCGTTCCGCTCTCGCTTCGTGCGCGGACACCGCCCATGGTCCGGACGATGTACCGTACGCCATGCTTCGACACCTGGGTGAGCAAGGCATGGCCTTTCTGTTAGATTTGTTCAACAGGATCTGGGTGGAAGGTCTCCTCCCAGACTCCTGGCGAATCGCTACTGTGCTCGCCTTTCGCAAGCCGGGGAGAGATCACTCTACTCCGACCGGTTTCCGCCCAATCTCTCTAACCTCTTGCGTGTGCAAGTTGATGGAGAAATTCGAAAATGTTAGATTAGCCTATTTCCTGGACAGCGGAGGCCATCTGTCTTCTGCACAGTGCGGCTTCCGTAAGTTCCACTCCACGTCGGATGCTCTGCTCCGACTGGAAAATGCCGTCTGCGAGGCTTTCCTTCGTAGACAGCACTACGCCACGGTGTTTTTTTATCTGGAGAAGGCCTATGATACCGCATGGCGATACGGTATCATGGAGACTCTCCACACGATGGGGGCGAGGGGACGCCTCCCGATGTTTATATCTGATTTTTTGCGAGATCGACGATTCCGCGTACGGGTGGGGGGAGCCCTCTCCGGCCCAAAGGAGCAGGAAGAGGGTGTCCCGTAGGGAAGTGTCCTCAGTGTCACACTCTTTGCCCTGAGCATCAACGGCATCACCTCAGTGCTGCCGGAAGATGTTCTCGCTACACTCTACGTGGACGACCTTTCAATCTCTTTTGGCGCGGCCCAGATGCCAACTCTAGAGCGTCGACTCCAACAGGCATTGAACCGCGTCTCTCGCTATGCCGAAGCGCACAGGTTTCGGTTTTCTTTGGCCAAGACTAAGGTGGTGCACTTCTGCCGCCATCCACGGCTTCACCCCGACCCAGATTTGTTTCTTGATGGGGTGCGCCTGGATGTGGTTGAGTCGCACCGTTTCCTTGGTCTTGTATTCGACCGACGCCTCACCTGGGAGGCTCATATTCGCAGCCTTAGGGTCTCTTGTACCCGCGCCATGGACATTCTCCGTTCCGTGACGTTCAGCGCTTGGGGCGCTGATAGGGCTACCGCCTTACTTTTTTATCGATCCTTTGTTCGCTCGAAGCTCGACTACGGATGCGAGTTTTATGCATCCGCAGCCGAGCGTTTATTGCGGAAGGTGGATTCGATCCACCACACCGGCCTTCGCCTTGCGACCGGTGCCTTCCGCACTTCCCCCATTGAGAGCCTGTTGGTCGATGCTGGGGAGATGCCACTCGCTCTGCGCCGCGTGCAGTGCATCACTCGCCTGTACGCGCGAGCCCGGCGCCTCCCTCAGTCGCCAACAGCTCTCACTGCATCCGCAGCTGATCTCGATGGTGCCTATGCCGCCGAGAGACGCCAGTCATACCCTAAGCCCTTTGGGTTTATGGCCAGGAAACTCCTTCGAGAGGTAGATATAGCTCTCGGGCCGGTGGCGCCCCTGGTTCTGCCCAGGACGCCAGCCTGGAGGGTACCACATTTGGCTATTTGTCGCCACGCCTCTGCTCCCAAAGCTTGTACTGCGCCGGGAGTATTGCGTTCGACCTTTTTGGAGCACACATCGTGTCACGCTGGAACCGTGCCAGTGTATACGGATGGCTCCAAGTCCCAAGAGGGGGTCGGCTTCCACGCCGTATCCCCTCTGTTTGAAGTCCGCGGGGCTCTACCAGGCGCTGCGTCTGTCTTCACGGCCGAGCTGGTGGCAATACACCACTCGGTACGGGAGATTACGCGACGTGCCCGGTTCGGAGACCGGATTGTGATCTATAGCGACTCACAAAGCGCCCTAAGTGCTCTCGGGGCATTGGAATCTCCGCATCCCCTGGTTCGCGATATCTGTGACGCCACGGTTTTGGCGAGCCGGGCAGATGTCGAGATTATCTTCTGCTGGGTTCCTGGACATGTAGGAATTGCGGGGAATGAGCGCGCCGATGAGGGCGCCAAAGAGTCCGCGAGGACTCTGCGACCAGACCAGCGTTTCGCTCTTCCTCACACCGACTACATGGCAGGAATACGGGCAGCTCTTCGGACTGCTTGGCAAAGAAGATGGGAGACGGTCGAAGGGAGCTTAAAGTTGCGTGCCATTGCGCCGCGACTGTTCCCATGGACCTATCCCCCAATGCCGCGGCGGCTTCAGGTTGCTTTCTGTCGTCTCCGAATCGGACACACTCGTGTGACGCATCGCTATCTGATGGAGCGCTCGCCTGCGCCCTATTGCAACGACTGCGTCGTCCCCCAGACTGTTCGGCACATTCTTGTCGAATGTCCCAGTCTGGGTGATCTTCGCGCACGATACCTGTCCCAGTACCGGGATGGGCGGGGTCGCTACCGCCTGTCCCTTGTGCTCGGGACGAGTGCGTGCACATTGACTTGTGGACTTGTTGACTTCTTGGGGGAGGCCGGCCTTCTCCCTATTATTTAAGCAAGGTTTGTTTTTTTGTTTTGTTTTGTTTTTTGCATTTGTTTTTTTTGTTTTGTTTTTTTTTTTTCCTTTAGTTGCACGCTCCTGCGCCGGGGGGTCCTCTCCCCGACGCACCAGCTTGCTTCCTTTCCCCCTTTTGGGGTGTTTTTTTCTCTTTAATTTTATTTTAAAGTAGCCTAGAACCACGCCAGTTTTAATACGTCGACTAATGCCCAAGTAGGCAGTCGCCAGATCAGCTCTTAAAAGAAAAAAAAGAAAAAAAGCACCTTTGAGTCCAGGTACTCTCTGTACGAATTTTTTTCCAGAGGCTTTAAATTCCTCCTCCATGGGTATATACCGTTAAGACGGTCTGTTATTGTTGTTTTTTTTTAAGCCTTTTTCCCTTTATTCCTTTTATAGGCTTGATAGGTCTCAATTGCTGGTGATAGATGGTGTAAAGTCATTTCAAAATCGGTCGTGTTCAACTCTTCCCGTGCATTCTTTTATTGCATGTTTTCTCCCTCCATTCTTCCTAGCGGAGATGCCCTTGTTAGTTTACATAACCCTCTTCTTATTCTCCCTTTTAGGGTGAATTCAGGGTGGAGGTCTTGTTTCAGGGTTACTCGGATCCTTTTAAAATTGCCTCTGTGACGTCACGGGGGACGGAGGAGTGCCAGACGTTTACTTAAGGGAGAACCAGACATTGGCACTGACTTATTACATGTGTACGGGATTTGGGGTTCATTTGTCTTGTGTATGCCCGGGTAGGGGAGGGGGGGGGCTGCGCACCTGTCGTTTCACAAGCTTGCTTCGTTTAAGCTTGTAAACACTGAACTTTGCATGTGCGTGATTGTGTTTGCTTGCGTGTGTGCGTTTTCCTTTCGTGTGTTTACTAAGTGATAGCCCCATGACGTAATTCAGATAAATGAATAATCCTCCTCACCCTTTGGTTGCCCTTCACAGAGGTCAGGAGACACTCAAGTTTAAGGTCAACGAGAGCCTCTGCGTCTGGTTAACGTCGGCAGCGCTGCTTTTGCGTCGATCTCTTTTGCGCTGTTTACGGGGGAAACTTTGGCCTTTATTAAGCAACGCCTTCCCTTCGGATGTTTTGAAGCTGACTTCGACGCTTCTTGCTTGTGTGCTAAGGCACTGTACACGTAAGGGAATTTTGGCATGGTCTACAGAAAGACTGTATGTGCGTAAGACGCGTGCGAGTTACAGCGACTGAGAGGATATTGCTTAAGAGCTATCTCCTTGTGGATGCCCTTTCGGTCTTGTTGTCGGGGGAAATTGATTAATTAATTGTGCTTCTGGGTGGATGGATTGCTTCTAGTCCTCCTCCATTTCCCATACCCTACTTTACCCCTAGGCTCACCAGGAAAAGATCTAGGGGCATAATTAATAATGGGTTAAGAGGTTTTTGTTCCTTGAAGCAGTCAGGAACGTTTTTAAAAATTTTAACTTCATTATTCCTTTGTATTCCTATATTAATCATTTTAATTTCATTATTCTTTTATATTCCTTAATTAATCGTTTTAATTTCATTATTCCTTTGTATTCCTTTATTAATCATTTTAATTTCATTATTTATTTGTATTCCTTTATTAATTAATCTTTTTAATTTCATTATTTCTTTGTATTCCTTTATTAATCTTTTTAATTTCATTATTCCTTTGTATTCCTTTATTAATTCCAATTTGTTTTTATTTCTCTACTGAAGGTTTATGGCAACATTTCTCCTTAGAGGGCTACATGTCATATATTTTTGTGTCCCCCGCAACGGAGCCGTAAGTATAGCATGAGTAAACATGAAATATCTAAAATCAGGAGTGCGTACCCTACTGTCCCGAATTCCCTAAAAAAAGGTAGGTTGGAAAGATCTGCATTCCATAGTACCTGAGGACAGCTTATGCTTACTAACCTATTTATATGGTTTTTTAGCTTTACAAACATAGGTTAGGTTAAGTCAGGTTAGGTTAGGTTAGGTTAGGTCAAGTTAGGCTAGGTTAAGTTAGGTTGGGTTATGTTGGGTTATGTACCCGCCCAAGTCTTGTCCTCGTAACACTCGCTTTCCTGACCGGTAGTGAAAATTTCCCTGACGGTAATCGTGTAATCTTTGCTTGTTTTGTTTGTTGGAATTAAACATTTATTTGTTTTGGGGATTCCCCTCAGTCCATTCTCGATCACCAGCCTTCTGTAAGCTCAGCCAAGCCGGAATATTATTTAAGTATCCTTTGGAGTGAGTCAGATACGAGATTAACGCCACCTATCACCTGACTCGTGGGACTTGAGGGACCTCTCCAAAATATCCGCGTCATTTTAACCTTCAAACTGGTGACGTCCTTCCTCTCCCACAAACTGGGTTTCCTCATTCCCCCGTAAACTGGTGAGGGTAAACTTTACCTCCTTGCCTTTAAAGAGGTGAATTGAGCCCCCTTATGAAGTGGTGACCCCTACGTAGCCAACAGTGAAGTCATCGAAGATATTGACTCTGCAAGCAGTCATCAGACAGGACAAGGCCAACGGGACTTCGTTAACGCCATTAACATAAAGCCGCCCATCTGCAATGAATCAGCAATCTCAGGTTGGTTTCGCATTGTGGAGGCGCAATTTCACATTTCTGGGTTAAAAAAGGAGGAGACCAAGTTCTTTCACGTATTAGCCTCACTTCCACTCTCTTCCGGCGGCCATTTTGGCTGTGGAAAACTACCAGAGTTTGAAAACGGAAGTGATCGCCTTTTTCGAGAGGATCAGAGGCCTGAGCTATTCGAAAAGCTAATAGCATCCTCCGCACTCAGGCCGGCCCTCAATCAATTTCGAAGAACTGCGAAAAAACCTCCCCTTAGGTAGGAGTAAGCGAGGACCTCGTGCGTCATAAATTTATACAATCCTTACCACCGAATATTGCTCCTATAATTGCTACACAAAAAAAACTAACCCTGGCAAAATTGGGAAAATTGGCGGATGAATTTACTGCGTTCGATAAAGAGCGGTGCCGAATCCGCGTTCTGTGCGTTTTCAAACGAAGCGAGTGATAAGTGCGTAAATAATTCGGCCGGTTTTGCACGATCGGCGCCTAAGGAGAATTAAATTGCGCGTAATATACCGGAGGGATTGCGACTATTCCGGAGAAAACAGAAACCTGTGATTTGCCGCTCGCACCTGTACTTTGGCGAGGAGGCCAAGTTTTGTAAGCCCTAAGGCAGGTGGCCCAAAAGAGGAAACGCTTGTAAATGTAACCTTCCTCCAGGCCATCTTCCCCAGTCCCACAGGAAAACTAGCCAGGCTTGCCTTAGCAAACGCAGCCGCTAGTATGCCATTAGTTTTCACCGTCGCTGCGAAAATATGATAAAAAGTGCAAATTTTTAATAGACACCGGGGCAAATGTCTCAATGATCCCGGCGGAATTGGCAAGGTCGAGTGAATTGCGCCAATCCAACGTGAACATATCAACAGCAAATGGAGGAAAAATCACGGTGCACGGCGAGGTTCACACGGACATAGTGATCCCTAGTCTTCGTCGGTCCTTTAGCTGGTCGTTTATAGTCGTGGATACCACCTCTCCGCTCTTAGGGATTGATTTTTTAAGGAATTTCAACCGGTTTATGGATTGCGCGCGAGACGTATTAGTAGACGAACAGACCAAACTTGCATCAAGTGTTAAATTATCTGAGGAACCTACGGTAGCCCTGATCATAAATGTCTCAATGATCCCGGCGGAATTGGCAAGGTCGAGTGAATTGCGCGAATCCAACCGGTTTATGGATTGCGCGCGAGACGTATTAGTAGACGAACAGACCAAAATTGCATCAAGTGTTAAATTATCTGAGGAACCTACGGTAGCCCTGATCATAAATGACCTTCATAACATGCCCCTACCCCGTGCAAGGCCATCCTGAAGGAATATGGGACTCTGTATGGACCCGGTCCCGCTCAGCCATCACCACCGTCGCCACACTTAGTTGCCTACAATATTGATACTGGCAGTACCCCTACCGTCCTTTGCCTATTTCGATGGAGAGATTACAGGTTGCCAAATCAACTCTCGACGAGATATTGAAGGAGGGGGTCCTGCGTCCGTCGAGCTCGCCATGGGCCTCACCAATCCACTTAGTTGCCTAAGAAGGCGCCCGGAAAGTACAGGATGGTTGGAGAATTCCGGGCGCTCAACGCAATTACGAAGAAGCCCGATAGATATCCCTTGCCGTGGACTAAAAGTTTGACGGACCACCTACATGGAAAAAAAAGATATTTTCAAGGCTGGATCTGGTTCGTGTCAACCATCAGATCCCCATGGATCCGGCGGATATAGAGAAGACCGTGGTCACAACTCCTCTTGGTCTGTGGGAATTCGTCAAGCTTCTTTTCGGCTTACGGAATGCAAGTAGCATATTTCAATGGCACATGGACAACCTTTTTCGAGAATTGAAGTTGGTTTATGTATATATACAAGGTGTCCCAGAAAAAAGTTAACTGTACTTTGAATTAGTATAACTCAAAACCTATTAGAGATTTTTGAGTCTTGCAAAACAAAATAAATTTACCAACTATTTATCTGTCGATTCTGGAAATTTCTTTAAATTCCCTTTTACGATGTTGATACACTAATGGGTTTAACGGAGGCTATCAAAATTATGTTTGCACAAGGAAGTAAAATAATGAAACTTCGAAGTATAAAATCAACAAATATATTTAAATCCATTTTTAACTGAAACACCTCTTCATATGAAAAATACAAATTCATTTTATAATTTTCTAAGCATCGTTTCCTTCCACATGTCCTCCATTTCTTTCCAAGCACATTTGCACCTTTGATCGCATTGATTGAATAACTCTTTTGATTAACTTGTGATTTTCCTTAAGTCTATTGACTTCACGTATGGTACTATCTCTTAACTGGTTAATGCTTTGCAGTGGAGTAGAATACACTTTATTCTTTAGATATCACCATAAGAAATAATCGCAGGGGATCTTGGGGGGCCATTCAATTGCATGATTCAGCGCGACAATGCGGTTGTCAAACGTTTCTCTTAATTTTGTTCTTACAGCAAGCTGTCTATTTGCTGGTGCACCGTCCTGAATTCACCATAGTCTATTAAATTGATTGCCGTAAATCTGGCGGAGTTCCAGGAAGATCCTTTCGTTGATCATGCTTAGGTAGGCAGCATCATTAAGTTATTCTTGTAAAACAATGGGTCGACAAGATAGCCATTCCCGTATATTCCAATCCACAGAGACACTTTCTGGTGACAAATACGTGTGTTAAAGTTGAATGCTGTGGGGTGGTTCAGCAGCGCATATTGCCGAATGTTATGGCTATTTACCTTTCCATTCATGAAAAAGGCTGCCTCGTCACCAATCACAATGTTTTCCAAGAAATTAACAGGTTTATGGAGAAGCCATTCGACAAATTGTCTACGAGGAGGAAAATCAGTTTCAAGAAGCTGGTGTCTTGCATGCATCTTATAGGGATGCCATTTTAAGTCATGTTTAATAATGCGGTTAAATGATGACTTTGACAATTGTAACCCATTCTTTCTGACTGATACATGTGGATTTTGAAGAAGTTTCATCTGAACATTTTCGATATTTTTTGTTGTTCTTATGGTTCTCATACGACCCGAACGACCTTTATTTAGATTTAAGCATGTTCCTTCATGTTGGTATTTGCGAACATTTTTCCAAATTGTGGGCTTACTTGGTGGGTGCCTACCTGGAAAACGTTGTTCAAATGAATCTTGTACTTGTTTAATCCTGCCAGTCTTAATAAAGTTTGTGACTACAAATACGCGTTGATCTTTTTGTTAACTGCATGATTAAAAAAGGTTCTATGGAAGTAAACTTTTACACAGAAACGCTTTGATTTGCTTAGTAAGCAATAATAACGAGACCATACTACAGCGTGGTCAAAACCCACTGTAAAATAGCCTAGGCTTTGCTTGAAGAATGGCACAGTGACGTAGGTTAGCTAGGCTCCCTACGCTTCTCTTGAAAGTGCACGATGGCCTAGCCTCCCTAGGCTTCGTTTCATTATTTTACTTCCTTGCGCAAACATATTTTTGATAGCTTCCACTAAACCCATTAGTGTATCAATATCATAAAAGGAAATTTAATGATATTTCCAGAATCGACAGATAAATAGTTGTTAAATAAAATAATTTTTGCAGGCCCCCAAAATATCCAATAGTTTTTGAGTTATATTAATTCAAAGTACGGTTAACATTTTTCTGGGACACCTGGTATATGACATTCTAATCTTCTTGGATAACATGGACGACCACTTGAAGCATTTGGAGGAAATATTCAAAATTTTGGGAGAAAATGGGCTAAGGATTTAATTGGAGAAATCCGAATTCGCAAGAAATAAATTGGTTTCCTCATGCATCACATTTCAGTGGAAGGAATCTGTCCACCGGCGGCAAAGGTAAAAGAAATATCAGACATTTCATTGCCAAAAAGACTCAAAGGAACTGCGCCGTTATTTGGGAATTTTGGGATATTATCGCAGAATGATCCCCAATTTCGAAGCAATTGCAGCCCCGTTGATCGAACTTATACGCCTGCAATTCAAAGCTCGTGAGCTCGAATGGGGGTGAAGAATCACAGAGAGCGTTTGAGAAGACCAAGTCAGCTTTAATTGGATACGTTAAACTCCACCATCCGCTGCCTAACGATTGCGCATACCAGCTGGTGACAGATTGTTCCCAGTTCGCGGCAGGTGCTGCTTTCTTCATGAGCAAGCTAAGCCGAACGCAACAACCTACGATAGAGAGCTCATAGCAGCCTATCTTGCTGTCGTCCACTTCAAGCACATGATTGAAGGGCGCCACGTAACATTGTACACGGTTCACAAGGCATTAGTGTCTGCATTTTAGTCGCCATTGAGCGCCAAAGCTGATAGGCAGCAACGTAATTGGATAGCCATATTGGAGTATATCAGCAATATCGCCTACGTGCATGGCCAAGACAACGTAGTCGTTTATTGCCTTTCACGGGACATCAAATCAGTTTAAATTGACTCTTTTGACCTCTAAGCCTTGGCAACAGCGCTGAGAAATGAGGAAGAAACCAAGGAACTGTGCTCGCAATTAAAATCTTTCCCTTTTCCCGGGAAGCTCAGCTATGGTGTGAAATTACATCATGATACCCACGACCATTCGTGCCTATGGCGTGTAAGAGGACGATTTACAATCAACTACACAGTTTGTCGCACCAGAGAATCGAGGCATTGCTTCGTCCGATCAAAGCACGATACTTCCGGCCCAATATGGGCAGGGATATTCACTCCTGGACAAGGGAGTACCTTGCATATCAATCCTCGAAGATTAGCTGCCACACGATATCCCTGATACTGCCCATTAACATTCCATCTTCAAGGTTTGAACTTGTGCATATTGATATAGTCAAACCACTGCCACTATGCACACTTCCGGGTCAATCTTTCCCCTCGCACAATTGATATTTACTTTTGTGTATCGATCGAGCCTCAAAATGGATAGAAACAATACCGATCCCGGATAAAAGTGCCACAACGGTTGCTTTGGTCTTTCTAGACGGGTGGATGTCCAGATTTAGTGTCCTGCTCTATGTTGTAACCGACAGAGGCGCGAAGTTCGAATCCGAGCTATTCGAAGTGTTGTCAGCTCTCGTTGGTTTTCATCAGCTCCGAACTACATCATACAGACCGTCCACGAACGGGATGGTAGAAAGGGCCAATAGAACCCTGAAGGGCTTCATAATGGCCCGTCGACAAGGCTGGTTGTTGGCATTGCCAATAATCCTCCTGGGCATTCGTGCCTTGCCCACCGAGTCGGGATTCTTCCCTTTCACGGCAGTAACGGGTACCAAACTATTGTGCCCAAAACCTTTAGTCTCGTCGTCCATATCGAAATCGGATGCTAAGTTTATTAAATAGCTAGTATCGACAATGGCACACATCGACTTCGCGAGAGTATCTTTAAGACACCTCCACTCGGTGCCTAAGCCTTTTGTGCCCCGAGACCTGCAGAATGCAACGCATGTTTGGGTCCGGATAGACCGCGTTCGCAAACCACTCGAAGCGCCATATGCTGGCCCTTTTCCGGTGATCGAGCCTGGCAGCAAGGTATTCAATCTGAAATACCCTAATGGAAGAAGGGACACTGTCCCAATAGACCGATTAAAACCGGCGAAATTGCCCACCTTACGCGATGATGACGTGCCTGGTAATCAGCGTCTCGCAAGGTCACAGAATGGGCACATGAGGACCAGCCGCAGTTTGCCGCGTGGAGAACCTGCATCAGGAGAATATGCGACCTTTGGCAATGCGCAAGACACTACAGCGAAAACTGGGGAAGAAATCGAGCAGCTGGGAATGGTCACGCGCTCCGGTAGAAGGACCTCATTTGCCAGGGACAATTTGTATTATTATTATTAAACATTGCGTAGTAATAAATAGATCGCCACTCTTGTATGCCATACGAGACATAAATACATATAAAAGCCTCGCTGATCCATATTATTTGTTTTATGTACCTTAGAATTTGTATGTTAAAAGAGGCAAAAATATAAATACATGCCTCGCTGAACCATCTTGCCTTGTAACTTTAAACAATGTAATAATTATAGCCACAAATTAGGGCCTGTACAGGCCCTCTCTGAGCACTGTTGTATCCATATATAAGTGATGTCAATTTCATTGTCCGTTGCACTTCTAGTTAGGAAGTGCAGTTCTCTTTGTAACTCCGTTACTGACGTAAAGAGCATGTCCCTGGCATTAAAATTGCACCACAAAGTGCCTCACAGGAATAGGAAGAATTGTAACAAATGTCATCGTGGATATATATATATATATATATATATATATATATATATATATATATATATATATATATATATATATATATATACCGGTCAAGAAAGTAAGCGGGAAGCCGAGAATTCAGATAGCAGTAAAATTTGGTGACAGTGTAATAAAAACGAACATTTCTCGCCTGGAAATGGAATTAAGCCGAGACAGTTGTCTGCGTCTCAGAAATTATAAAAATTATATCGAGAAAATGTAAATTTGTAGGTGCCATGAATCGATGGCCTTCGGAGACCATGGGATTAGGAATATCCCGCCCAGTCGGCGAGATTTAACCAATGTTATGCTCGCCGGACCCGAAATGTGATAATTAGTGCATGTTTTGATTGAGCGAGGCCTTTCGGATATTCCTCGAGGCGAAGGGAGAGAGGGGGGGAGGGGTTAACTATTCCGGTTACTCCGCCAAATGCCAGGACGTTGTGGTGATGGAACGGGGCCTCTGTTTTTAGGGTGGGATATCAATTTCTCGACGTTAATAGTTCCTACCTGATAGGAAAACTTAATATCATCCCTTACCCTTAGGACTTCACCCTTGTTAGCTTTGATTTTTGCTTCTTTTTCATCAAAGTTCCGGTTGATGATCTATTCCAGTTTCTTAAAGATAAATTATGTAGCGTTAAATTACCTATACCCCTAATTTATTCTTAGAATTAATCTCCCTCTGTACCAAAGACTGTGCATCTACTTTCAATGGTAAATTCTTTCGCCAGAAATTTGGTTTAGCTATGGGTAATTGTTTATCCCCCGTTTTATCTAACTTATATATGGAATTTTTCGAAACGGTTTTCCTCCCCTCTATTGTAGATTTTCCTATAATTTCGTTTCGCTCTATTGATGATATCCTTTGCTTTTGGCCCAATTCTGAAAATATTTTTTCTTTTTTTGAACAAACTTAATTCCCTTGTACCTTCCATCAAATTTACCCTTGAGATAGAATAGAATGGAAGTATTCCTTTCCTTGATTTATTAATACACCGTACGCTTTCTGGTTCCAAATTCTGTCTATCGGAAACCAACTAACTCTTCTTCTTATATTTACTTTTACAACTCTCAACATATTAAAGTCAAAAGATCTATTTTTATTTCACTGTTTCTCCCTGCACTTCGTGTGGTTAATCATGAATTCTTTGACTCTGAAGTTTCCAAAAATTTTGACATCGGCCATAAACTTTGCTATCCTTTTCATTTCCTTAATAAATGCCTCCAGTTAGCAAAAAAGTATTTTTATAATTTTGAACCTAGCGCGCCTTTTAATAAAAAGAATACTCTTGTACTTCCTTTTAATTCATCCTTTGCTTCCCTCCCCCAGATTTTAAAATCTCTAGGCATTTGTGTAGTATTTAACTATAATAATGCTATCTCTAAACTATTAGTCAAGAACTCCCCTTTCCTTATTGCTAATGTATATTGCGTAAAATGTATCGATTGCTCTAAATATTACTTTAGCCAATCAGGTAAATGTTTAAAAAACAGAATTTCTCAGCATAAATATAATGTCCGTCTTGGCGAAGAAAGCAGCTCATTTTATGTTCATATGTCATATCTCAATCACAATATTGAATGGAATTCTGCTAAAATCATCTATCATAATAACGATACAATTTCACGAAATATCATCGAATCGACCTTTATTAGTAAATTCCCCAATTTTAATTTAAGTCCTGGCTTATATACACTCAATGGCGATTTTTAAAATTATATTAACAATGTACTGTTAAAACTTTTATTTGAGACTAAATATTTATAATAATTTTAATAAAAAAATTAATTTTATTTTGTGTGCATCTATGTAGACTTATGTTTTTGTCTGTATTTATCTCCATTTGAGTCAAATCTTTAGAACATTTGTACTTATTCTACTTTGGTTTTTAGATCCTGACCTCTGAGGTTAATCTCTCGTTAAGATTTTCTCCCTCCCTAATTGCTTAGGCGGTATTTTAATCCTCTTGTCAACCTTTAGTCTTTTGAATTTACCTGTTTTAATGATCTTATTTTGTATTTATCTTTGCTCCTTCTAAGGTTTCCATTTCTTATTAATTCATTATGTTTATTAGTTTTTTGTTTTTGTGGGCGTTTCCTCTACTCTGTATCATCCTTATAAATATTACAATTTTCAATACTTCTGTTATTCTTTGATCAAGAATTTGAAATAAAGTACGAAAGCACTTGGAATCTCGTATTAATTTTCCCTGTGGGCTTTGTTGCATATGTATATATATATATATATATATATATATATATATATATATATATATATATATATATATATATATATATATATATATATATATATATATATATATATATATATACAAGAGAAAGATAAATTTTACGCGAATGAGCAATGAGACAAGAAACCGGAGATTTAGAGGTAAGAGAAAGGGACATTAGAAGAAGAATAAAATAAAAGAGAACAGAGGGCGGCACAATAAAAGCAATCCTTTTACCGAGAAGACAGAAATAACCTACGAGGAAAAAAAATTGAAATTCCTGACCGGGACTCGAACCCGGGTCTGCTTTTTGTCCGGGCGTTAGTTCTGTCTTCTTGGTTAAGGATTGCCTTCATTGTGCCGCCCTCCGCTCTCATTGCTTATTCGCGTCCAATTTCTCTTTTAATATATTGTTATATAGTCTGTCTTCAAAATTGTTTTGAAAGACAGAAAATACATGCACTGTTGGAAGTCCGCTCAACAGTGGCAGCGTTATTGATTTAACTTGTATTCTCTTTATTTTTATTACAAGTTTTTTGTCTGGATTTTGAAGGCGAGAAAAAACATTTGCAAAAGCCATATTTTATCCCGAGAAGTCATTCGACCGTGGTCGGTCATCTTCAGGGAATGAATCGAAATGGAATGATAATAAAGTGTACTCAAAATTAGAAGATGGTTTGGATAGTGGTAGATGATAGTGGGGGAAAATTAAAAGAGGGAGAAATATTTTTGACCTAGTAGGGAGGGCATCGCTTTATGTTTTGTCTTTTCATTTGCCTTATTCGTATTATTCTTTGTTTAATTCTCTTTTTTTATGTTACTGTCTCTTTATGTTCTGTTAGCGTGTTCTTCTGATTTTTTGTGTTCGTATTTTTGGTTACTTATTTTTGGTGTAATTGTTGAGCTTTCAAGCCTTTGTTAGCTTTCAGTTCAGCAATTTACCTCGCGTTGTCGATTTAGTGTACTGTTATTTATTCTCTTCGCGTTTGTTCTGACTAGTACTGTGTTAGTTTTTTAGTTATGTATATTATGATGTTATGCTTTCTTGGGAGCATAGCTTAGTGCTGGGGAACTGGCGACTGCGGGAGACTTTCTCCTGTAGTCTTGCAGGTATGTTGAGTCTTCCACCGTTTCCTGTAGTTCTGCAATGAAAACATTCGCCAAGGTGGCCCAGACCTTTCTTCCCATTTTCTGCGTGAAGACTTTGATGGGGTTACAGAATACTACACTATATATAAGATTTTTACTTAAACATAAGGAATACCAAATTGACCAATCACAGTTTAGGAAATTTTTAAGGACAATTGCTAATTGTTTAAGTTTATAGTCGTATGTAAGGGACAAAAGTGTGTGTGGATAGATAGGGAAAATAGACAAGTGGTGAAAAGAGAAAGTAGTGTGGGAGATTTGCAAAGAGATGCTAGAGCCTGGTGATCAGGCTTATCGCTTTCAAATGTTTATTTTGTTGTGTTTCCTCTGTTGTTATAGTTTGTATTACCATGGCGTTCAAACCATTTCTCTTCTATATAATTAATGTTCTTTGGTATGTATTGCGCATTTGCTGTTGTTTCAATAAATTACTTTAAGTGTTTTGCTTAGTTTCTTTGTTATTGATCTTTGTAGTACGTGTATTTTCGTGCTCTTTGTTTCTTCTTTTTCTAAGGTTTTGATCGTAGTTATTAAGTTTCTTTCGGTGATTTCATGGTCAATAATCGATGTTTTTCCTTATTCTGGGTATATTACTCTTTTCTGCTTTGTTTTGTCGTAGTTCTGGGCAAAAACAATCGTTTTCATGCGTAAAACGGCACTTCATTTCCGCCAGCTAATAGGCTAGCAGAGCTCGGAAATCTGGCACGACTTGGAGCTCTTCTGTTAAGGTTAATCATTTGAAAGATTTCGTCATTCAATTTCTGACCGACCAGCTCCTCTATATTCCTTGTCCGTTCTTCGATAACAATGTTAATGGGCCTTAGCCCCGCTTTCCGGTGCAGTTCTTCTTGGCGTCTTCTTTCCCGCCTACGTGTACCCGTGATTAGGTACATGAATTTTTTCTGCACCACTTGTAGTTTCCTCTTTTGTGTCTTTGAGACACAAGAGGGGGCAGAAGCGGGGTACAGCAACGCAGATCTTACAAGAGAATTGTAGATCTTTCTCTTGTTGCTTTCACGGAGATTCCTGAACATACATATGCAGAGTTCTGACTGCAGCTGAGGCCTTGGAGTTATATCTTCGACGTGCTTCCTGTACCCCGTTGAGGTAATCCTCACTCCGAGTGCATTGCACTGCGTGGTGTAGGGATATCGTGTAATCCTCCACCCTGACATCTGCTAGTAGCCTCCTACTGATGGGGACTACTTTGAACTTTTCACGGTTCGTTCGAATCTTCCATTGTGCCTCGGAGATGTTTAGTCTTTCCCCCGTAAGGGGCGAGGCGATTTGCCATCCGGGCCGCCGTGCTGACGGGATCCAGCGCTCCATCCGGCCCTAGCTTAGCTACTCTTCCTTCCTTCAGATAGCCTGTATTTCTCCCCTAGTTCGTCGCTTTTCAAACAACCTCTCCCACAGCTTTCTCTGGTCAGCCTCTAATTTCACAGGGTAGATGCTGACTTTCTTCTCGGCCAACCGTCCTGGATCGGGGCTGAGGGGGCAGGGGACAATGTTCCCTAACCCCTGAGCTCCGGTCTGGGGTGGTTGGTTTTTAACAACCTGCTTCATCCCCACCCATACCCTCCTCTCGTCTTCAAAATCAATCTTTTTTTACGCCGTGTCTAAGGTGGAGCCGCCATGCCGATGGACTGCCAGGCCACCAGGCGGGAGGGGTGGTCCGAAATGGTGGCGCCTAGATCTGCCGGGCCTACAAGCACCTCTTGCAGTGCGGGCAACTGTGAGAGGTGGTGAGCTATTGCGTCCCGTGTGAAATAGAGGGTTACCATGCCCAATAAAGAAGATAAAAAAAACACAACCCCCAACTTTCCCTGTAACATCAACGGAGCCGCCCTCAGGCAGCTTCACCGATAAAATGGAGGTCTCCCCTCGTGCTTGCGCAGGGGACCCTCTATACTTCTTTAACCGGAGAGGAGGCTTACTCCTCTCCTACGCCTACGGGTGTAGGGGACTCCCTCTCACCCCCTTCTCTGGAGGTGCCTTCGGGCACCTCCCTATTTCCAGCGGCAGTCCCTCCTTTTCTTTCTAAGGGGACTGCCAAGAAAGCCAGCAGGCAGCCCATTGCCGACCGCCCCTCGTGTAAGCGGCTCGGTAGGGCAAACCCCCTTAGGGGGGAGAGGGAAGCAAGGCCTCTTCGGTCGCTTCCCTCAAAAGACCTGCTGGCAAGAATATTAAACCTTGCCGGAGTCAAGGCCTGTGCCTCCCCACAAAAGACTCATGATGCTGCCAAGGGGACCTGCGATGTCCTGGGAGGGGATGGCCAACTGGAGGCCCCTCCTGGGATAGACATAGTCCTTGAGGAAAACCAGCCTCAGACGGTAGGGCCTTCCATGGGGGGAAATCCGGGCTCGGCGCCAAGCACCGAACCCGAATCCGCCCCTATGCAAGGTCCTCCTCAAACGCCTGAGGATTCTGAGGCAGTACAAGGAGGGGAGGGATCTCTTCCGGATGATGCCCCTGAGACCACCAGGACCTTCTCCATTTCGGAGAAAGATCTGGATGAGGCCGGTACATCTGGCCTAGGGGTTCTACCGGCGGGTGTGAGAAGCGGGTTCATTCCCCGCCCTCCTCTCCAAAAAAGAAAAAGACCAAGACCAAAAAGACAAAGAAGACTTGGGGCTTCTCCATCCGCGGGGGCTGCGGGGACGGATTGGCCTGCTGCCACTCTGGCAAGCGACCAAGCCAAGATCGGCACATCCGGCCCCTCTGCCTCCCCGGTTGCGGAGCCCCTGACTAAGACCAAAAGTGCACAGGGCGGAGCCTCGATGACATCGGGGCCCCTCATTCAGAGGCTACCTGGCGTTTTCGAGCCCGCTGGCCTGAAACACTTCCTCGTTATTCGCTCCACTGATGGCACCATGTTGTCCAAGGGCAACATGATCCATCAGAGGAGAGGATTAGCTAGTGCAATTGGTAGAGAGCCGAAGGTGACCCGTTTCTCGGACGGGAGCCTTCTGGCGAATGCGGCGAATCCCGCCGAGGCGGCCAAGATAAGTGCTCTCCGGACACTTTATGGCACCCCGGTGAGTGTGACGCCGCACTCTACCATGAACTTTGTGAAAGGAGTAGTTTATGCGAGGAAACTCGTTGACTACACCATTGAGGACATCCCCCTAGAGCTGGCCGACCATGGGGCGGTCAAGGTCGAACGTGTGATGAGAAAACAGGGAGGGGCCTCGAGACCCACCCCTACACTATTCGTCACGTTCGACTGTGACAAGCTCCCTGAGTCTGTGCGTGCCGGTTAGTACCGCTACCGCGTGAAGGCATTCATGCCACTTCCGCGGCGGTGCTATACTGTCACCGCTTCGGTCATACGAATCGCTCATGTAGACGTGCAAAGTCGGGGTCACCCGAAGTATGTGTAAATTGCTCAAAGGTCGCAAGCGATAAGTCCAAATCATGTGTGGCCAAGTGTTTCAATTGCGAAGAGCTGCACCCTGCTTCTTTGAAGCAATGTGGTGCATATCTCCTTGAGAAAGAAATCCTGTCTGTTCAAGCCCAGGATCGACTCTCATTCCGTGAGGCTAAGGACTTGGTCCTGGCGCGCCTGGCTCTGCCTGGGACGTCATATGCCTCAATAGTTAGAAAGGCACCCTCTGCTCCTGGCCCATCCAGGCCAACGAGCACGGTTGTTTCCGTGCCCGTTCGGGGCCCTTCTGCCGGCTCTACCCAACCTGGGCACTTTTCTGGTAAAGCTGGTGGCAAAAAGGGTTCATATCCAGCCCCGGCTAAAACCAGGGCTTTCCCCTCTTCCCCCAGCGTGACCGTTTCATGTAAGGCGAAACGGCCACGCGCCTCCACCGAGTCGTTAGACTCACAGGAGGCAACACCCCTAAAGATGGTCGCTAGGCCATCTTGGGGGGTTCCTAAAGCTGTCCCCCGAAAGCAGGACAGCAAGAAAGGAGCTTTGGCTTTTTCGCCCACGCCCTGAGGTGGAGCGAGTAGCTCGGAGACGGTGGTTCCTAAAAAGGAGGGCCCCCCGCCTCCGAACCGAAGCCGCAACGCCTGCCTAAGGTTTCGAGGCGGAGGGAGGAAAAGACTCGCATGGCGAGCCCAACCTCCCCCAATAAGTCCTTGAAGGCGACAGCGCCTTCAGCGCTTTGTCCGGACAACAGCGCCCGGGGTTCTGCCCCCGGGAAGCGTACGGCCATTCCCGTGAGGGTCTTCAATTTGAGGAGGGGCCCCGCGTCTCCTCCGAGCTAGGCCTGGAGGGCATATTCCTTCAATGGAATTGCCGTGGACTCCGGGCCAACTGGGAGGAGCTGCGGAGGCTCGTCTTGTCTCGTTCCCCGTTAGCTATCTTTTTGCAGGAGACCATGCTAGGCGCGTGCCCGCTGCCTGCCCTCCCGGGGTATAAGGGTCTTGCGACCCCACCACCGCGGGATGGCCGGGCTGGGGGATGCGCGGTTTACACCCGGCATGATGTCTCCGTTCTTCCTTTCTCTTTAGATACCTCCTTTCAGGCAGTGGCTGTGCAACTGCACCTGGATAGGAGGTATACTATTATTTCTGCGTACATTCCACCGTCAGCTGATTTTGACGTGGGGTACTTCCGCCACGTCGTGGCACGGTTCCCGAGGCCCTATCTCTTGCTTGGAGATCTGAACGGCAGGCTTCCTCTCTGGGGAGATTACTTCATAAATCCCAGGGGACAAGTCCTTGCCGATCTAATCGAAGAGCTTGAGATGGGTGTCCTAAACGTGGATGAGTTTACGCATCACTGCCCAAGAACCGCTTCATTTTCTTGCCTTGACCTATCTTTGTGCTCCTTGGATGCACAGCCCGATTTTGATTGGGGGGTGGTCGATGACCTCCATGGTAGTGATCACTTTCCCATTCAAATATCATTTTCAAGGCAACTGCCGCCTGAGAGACCACCTCGGTGTTCTTGGCGAGGGCGCGGTGGCCGGCATTTCAGGAAATGACTGAATTTTCTATCTCAGTCGAGGAGTTTAGGTCAGTAGATGAGGCCGTTGAGTTCTTCTCCGGCAACCTTATCACCGTGGGCCTGACTACTATTCCTAGGACGTCTGGCCGTTTTGCAGGCCGACCACTCCCATGGTGGTCGGCCGAGTGTGAGACGGCCCTCAAACAGAAGCGTTATGCCTACCTGCGCTATAAGCGCTGCCCGAACGATTTCACTCGCTGAATTTCGTCGAGCTAGGGCTAGGTTCCGGTA
This sequence comes from Ceratothoa steindachneri, assembly GCA_963969495.1. NCBI lineage: Eukaryota > Metazoa > Arthropoda > Malacostraca > Isopoda > Cymothoidae > Ceratothoa > Ceratothoa steindachneri. Next base: position 159,544,632 of record OZ018329.1, read on the forward strand.
TATTTCGAAGCACGCCCGCCGCTCTTCTTGGCGGGCATACGTGTTTTCACTTAACGGGAACACCCCTTTAGCTGAGGTGTGGAAGCGAGTCTAAAGGATTAAGGGCAAGTTCTCGTACTACCCCCCTCCCGTTCTCCAGGAGAATGGGACCGCAATCTCGGACCCCGCGTCCGTGGCGGAATCCTTAGCGACCGCTTTTTCCGCATTCTCTAGCCGTGATGCTGCTCCGCCAGCATTCAATGCACGTCGTGATGTCGCGGAAGGCCACCGGCTGGACTTTACCTCCAGAGGCGGAGAACCCTTCAACGACAAGTTTACTGTGAGTGAGTTGCGTTCCGCTCTCGCTTCGTGCGCGAACACCACCCATGGCCCGGACGCTGTCCCGTACGCCATGTTTCGACACCTGGGTGAGCAAGGCATGGTCTTTCTGTTAGATTTGTTCAACAGGATCTGGGTGGAAGGTCTTCTCCCAGATTCCTGGCGAATCCCTACTGTGCTCGCCTTTCACAAACCGGGGAGAGATCACTCTACTCCGACCGGTTTCCGCCCAATCTCTCTAACCTCTTGCGTGTGCAAGTTGATGGAGAAATTGGTAAATGTTAGATTAGCCTATTTCCTGGACAGCGGAGGCCATCTGTCTTCCGCATAGTGCAGCTTCCGCAAGTTTCACTCCACGTTGGATGCTCTATTTCGACTGGAAAATGCCGTCTGCGAGGCTTTCCTTCGTAGACAGCACTACGCCACGATGTTTTTCGATCTGGAGAAGGCCTATGATACCACATGGCGGTACGGTATCATGGAGACTCTCCACACTATGGATGCAGAGGGGACGCCTCCTAATGTTTATATCTGAATTTTTGCGAGATCGTCGATTCCGCGTACAGGTGGGGGGAGCCCTCTCCGGCCCAAAGGAGCAGGAGGAGGGTGTCCCGCAGGGAAGTGTCCTCAATGTCACACTCTTTGCCCTAAGCATCAACGGCATCACCTCAGTGCTGCCGGAAGATGTTCTCGCTACGCTCTACGTGGACGACCTTTCGATCTCTTTTGGCGCGGCCCAGATGCCAACTCTAGAGCGTCGACTCCAACAGGCATTGAACCGCGTCTCTCAGTATGCCGAAGCGCAGAGGTTTCCGTTTTCTTTGGCCAAGACTATGAAGGTGCACTTCTGCCACCATCCACGGCTTCACCCCGACCCAGATTTGTTTCTTAATGGGGTGCGCCTGGATGTGCTTGAGTCACACCGTTTCCTCGGTCTTGTATTCGACCGACGCCTCACCTTGGAGGCTCATATTCGCAGCCTTAGGGACTCTTGTACCCGCGCCATGGACATTCTCCGTTCTGTGACGTTCAGCGCTTGGGGCGCTGATAGGGCTACTGCCTTACTTTTTTATCGATTCTTTGTTCGCTCGAGGCTCGACTACGGATGCAAGTTTCATGCATCCACAGCCGAGCGTTTATTGCGGAATGTGGATTCGATCCACCACATTTGGCTATTTGTCGCCACGCCTATGCTCCCAAAGCTTGTACTGCGCCGGGGGTATTGTGTTCGACCTTTTTGGAGCACACATCGTGTCACGCTGGAACCGTGCCAGTGTATACGGATAGCTCTAAGTCCTAAGAGGGGGTCGGCTTCCCCTCTGTTTGAAGTCAGTGGGGCTCTACCAGGCGCTGCGTCTGTCTTCAAGGCCGAGCTGGTGGCAATACACCACTCGGTACGGGAGTTTACGTGACGTGCCCGGTTGGGAGCCTGAATGGTGATCTATAGCGACTCACAAAGCGCCCTGAGTGCTCTCGGGGCATTAGAATCTCCGCATCCCCTGGTTCGCGATATCCGTGCCGCCACGGTTTTGGCGAGCCGGGCAGATGTCGAGATTATTTTCTCTTGGTTCCTGGACATGTAGGAATTGCGGGGAATGAGCGCGCCGATGAGGGAGCCTAAAGAGTCCGCGAGGACTCTGCGACCGAACTAGCGTTTCGCTCTTCCTCACACCGACTACATGGCAGGAATACGGGCAGCTCTTCGGACTGCTTGGCAAAGAAGATGGGAGACCGTCAAAGGGAACTTAAAGTTGCATGCCATTGCGCCGCGACTGTTCCCATGGACCTATCCCCCATTGCCGTGGTGGCTTCAGGTTGCTTTCTGTCGTCTCCGAATCGGACACAGTCGTGTGACGCATCGCTATTTGATGGAGCGCTCGTCTGCGCCCTATTGCAACGACTGCGTCGTATCCCAGACTGTTCGGCACATTCTTGTCGAATGTCCCAGCCTGGGTGATCTTCCCGCACGACACCTGTCCCGGTACCGGGATGGGCGGGGTCGCTACCGCCTGTCCCTTGTACTCGGAATAACATAAGAACATAAGAAAAGAGTGAGACTGCAAAAGACCACTCATGGCATGCACATCGACTGGTGGACTTGTTGACTTTTGGGGGGAGGCCGGCCTTCTTCCTATTATTTAAGCAGGGTTTTTTTTTGTTTTGTTTTGTTTTTTTGCATTTATTTTTTTTTCTTTTTTTCCTTTAGGTTGCACGCTCCTTTCCCCCATTTGGGGTGTTTTTTCGTTTCTATAATTTTATTTTGAAGTAGCCTAAAACTAGGCCAGTTTAAATACGGCGACTAATGCCCATGTAGGCAGTCGCCAGATAAGCTCTTAAAGAAAAAAAAAAAAATTTTAGTCTTTCAATTTCTGCTGTTCTCATACGAGCTTGCATAGGCACGTTTCTCCATGGACAAGTGATTATCTGGCTAAAATCATCGGCGAATTGAGTGTTGAGTTCGTAGAGACTGGGACATCTGCAGTGTAAATTGAGTAGAGAGTGGGAGACAGACACCCCCTGCGAGAGGCCCGCAGTAAGCAGAAACTTCGATCCGTCCCTACAGCCTATACTGACGTACACCGCTCTCTCCATGACATAATCACAGGGAGTTCTTTCTAAGTTTTCACTTAGGCCCAGCAGTAAGATCTTATACTCCATTCGCCTTTGCTACACCTTATCAAATGCCTAGTACACATCTCGACAAACAATGTCCACGTAACTCCTTTCCCGTTTACGCTTTTTTCTAATCCCGAATTGATATGGGTTGTAGATGGAGTTCTTTTCCATGTGGGACACCAGCCTTGGGTCGAGGATCTTCTCGAAGAGCTTTCCGCCAAATTTTAGGAGTGGCATTGTACGATAGCTCTCCTTCAATCTCAGGTCCTTCCAATGCATCGGTAAGATCACTTTTGCCGTTTTGTAATCATCTGGAAAGTATCCTGTGTTCAGAAAAGCGTTGAATATTCTTCTTATTCCTTCTATGATATTGGCTGGTGCCTTTTCGATTGTCCTGGGACTTCCCTGTAAGAGGCACGGCGATTTGCCATCCTGGCCGCCGTACTGACGGGATTCAGCACCCCATCCGACCCCAGCTTAGCCTCTTCCCCTTCTTTCAGACCGTCTGTATTTCTCCCCTACTTCGCCGCTTTTCATACAACCTCTCCCACAATTTTCTCTCGTCAGCCTCTAATTTCACAGGGTAGATGCTGACCTTCTTCTCAGCCAACCGTCACAAATCGGGGCTGAGGGGGGAGGGGACAACGTCCCTAACCCCTGAGCTCCGGTTCGGGATGGTGTTTTTTTTAACAACCTGCTTCATCCCACCCATACCTTCCTCACACCTCTTTTCCTTCTCTCTTCACACTCTATCAATTTTACGCCGTGGCCAAGGTGGAGCGACCATGCTGAAGGGCTGCCAGGTCACCAGGCGGAAGGGATGGTCATAAATGGCGGCACCTGGCTCTGCCAGGCCTGTACGTACCCCTTGCAGAGCGGGCTACTGCGAGGGGTGATAAGCTATTGCATCTCATAATAAAAAGAGGATCATATGCCCAATGATAGGTCTTACCCCCCCCCCTTTAATTCTCCCTGTTCCATCGACGGAGCCAACCTCGGACAGCTCCACAGAAAAAAATGGAGGTCCCCCCTGTGCTTGTGCAGGGGACCCTCCATATTTCTCTAACCGGAGAGGATGCTTACTCATCTCCTACGCCTACGGGTGTAGGGGACTCCCCCTCACCCCCTTCTCTGGAGGTGCTTTCGGGCACCTCCCTGTTTCCAGCGGCAGTCCCTCCTTTTCTTTCCAAGTGGACTGCCAAGAAAGCCAGCAGGCAGCCCATAGCCGACCGCTCCCCATTGAAGCGGCTCGATAGGGCAAACCCCCTTAGGGGGGAGAGGGAAGCCAGGACCCTCCGGTCGCTTCCCTCGAAAGACCTGCTGGCAAGAATATTGAACCTTTCCGGGGTCAAGGCCTGTGCCTCCCCACACCACCTGACTAGTGACAATGATGCCAACGGGGCCTGCGATGTCGTGGAGGAGGGGGAAGGGCAACTGGAGGCCCCCCCTGAGATAGACATGGTTCTTGAGGCAAACAGCCTTAGACGGTAGGGCCTTCGATGGGGGCTGAATCCGAGATCGGCTCAAGCACCGAAGCCGAATCCACCCGTATGCAAGGTCCTCCTCAAACGGCTAGGGTTTCCGAGGCAATACAAGGAGGGAAGGGATCTCCTCCGACCGGTGCCCCTACGACTGCCAGGACCTTCTCCATTTCGGAGAAGGAACTAGCTGAGGCTGGTCCATCCTGGCCTGGGGGCTCCTGCCGGCGGAGGGGAGAAGTGGGCTCTTTCCGGGCCCTCCTCTCCTAAAAAGAAAAAGAACAGGAAAAAGACTAAAAAGACTCGGGGCTCCTCTTAATCCGCGGGGGCTGCGGGAAAGGATGGGTCAGTTGCCACTTTGGTAAGCGACCAAGCCAAGATCAGCACATCTTGCCCCTCTGCCCCCCCCCCGGGTGCAAAGCCCCCGACTAAGACGAAAAGAGCGCAGGGCGGAGCCTCGATAACATCGGGGCCCCTCATTCAGAGGCTACCTGGCGTTTTCGAGCACGCTGGCTTTAAACGCTTCCTCGTTATTCGCTCTACTGATGGCAGCATGTTGGCCAAGGGCAACATGATCCATAAGAGGAGAGCATTAGCTAGTATAATTGGTAAAGAGCCGAACGTGACCCGTTTCTCGGACGGGAACCTTCTGGCGAATGCGGCGGATCCCTTTGAGTTGTGCAAGTTAAGTGCTCTTCGGACACTTCATGGCACCCCGGTGAGTGTGACGCCGCACTCTACCATGAACTTTGTGAAAGGAGTAGTTTATGCGAGGGAACTCGTTGGCTACTCCATATAGGACATCACCTTAGACCTGGCTGACCATGGGGTGGTGAAGGTAAAACGTGTGATGAGAAAACAGGGAGGGGCCTCGAGACCCACCCCTACACTCTTTGTCACGTTTGACTGTGACAAGCTCCCTGAGTCGGTGCGTGCCGGTTGGTACCGCTACCGCGTGAAGGCATTCGTGTTACCGCCGCGCTGTCGCTATTAACCGCTTCGGCCATACCAATCGTTCATGTAGACGTGCAAAGTCGGGGTCACCCGGAGTCTGTGTAAATTGCTCCAAGGCCACACACGGTATGTCTAAATCGTGTATGGCCAAGTATGTCAATTGCGGAGAGCCGCACCCCGCTTTTTCGAAGCAATGTGGTGCATATGTCCTTGAGAAAGAAATCCTGGCCGTTCAGGCCCAGGATCGACTCTCATTCCGCGAGGCTAAGGACGTGGTCCTGGCGCGCCCGGCTCTGCCTGGGACGTCTTATGTCTCAATAATTAGAAAGGCTCTCTCTGCTCCTGGCCCATCTAGGCCAACGAGCACGGTTGTTTCCGCGCCCATTTGGCGCCCTTCTGCGAGTTCTCCTCAACCCGGGCGCTCCCCTGGTAAAGCTGGCCGCCAAAAGGGTTCAAACCCAGCCCCGGCTAAAACCAGGGCTCCCCTCCCCCTTCCCCCAGCGTGCCCGTTTCCCGTAAGGCGAAACGGTTTTAGGGATACAGGCATTAGTCACGTTGCTTAGATGGTTATTGAGGTCTTCGAGTGCCTCGTCGATCTCCTTGACGATTGCCTCATCCAAGTTGGGCGGATGGTATCCCTCGAGGAGGCACGCGTACCGTTCCCAATCTGCTCTTCTGCAGTCCTTTCGGACTGCAGCTGGGACATGTATAGGGTTCCTGTTGATGGTAAGGAGGATCCCTATATGGTTACTACATGGGATCTAGATTGGCTCCATGTAATAGTCAAACGGTAGCTGACGATTAGACAAACATATGTCTGGCTTTGTGGCATTCCCTCTTCTGACGAAGGTGGAGAATTAGGGGCCTATTCGCTGGATAATATTTCTGTCCAGTAAGAGGTCTAGGCTTCTTCCTTTTCCATTGTTGCTTCTGTTGCCGGAGGCCTGGCATCTGGCGTTTAAGTATCCCATTAATATAGTGTGGCTTCTTCTGCCAAATAGGCCAGTGAGAGAGTGTATAGGTACAACATCTCTCCTTGGTGGCTGGTATCCAGCTTTCCTAAATCGAGCTCGATCTCAATGACGAAATAAGATTCTTCTAGGTTATTTGTTTGTACTTGGTCCCTTTTTTGATCGCAATAACGGCACCGTCGTAACGCTCTTGCGAATACTTTGTAACCAGCACGTCATAATTCCAGATTTTCATTTCGGAATTACGAGTCCCAATCCCGTGTTCTGGAATCAGTATGATTTCTGCATCAATCTCTCTAAACACGTTTTCATAGTGTTATTTTAGTCGTTGATCTGTTGGTGTCGATTTTCAATATTTTAAGTGTGCTCAGATGCATGATGAGATGTTTTGACCGGTGCTTCTTCTTGTTCTTATTCCGTTTGGCCTGTGGGGCAGCTTTATTGTGCCAAGGCCTTTCGCTCTCCGGCGGAGGACTCCGAGTTGTGGACTTGCTCTTCGTCGCATTCAGTACATGGTTGTAACAGCCAGGTTTTACTGCGTTAGCCATATTTTAGTGAGTAATGCACATAAGAATCTTTGCACTAAGGTCTCCTGAGATGCCAATTCGCATTGGCGTCGTTCGCGAATTTTTCGCTGCGCTCGCGTATGTTTGTTCTTTTGCTTTCTTCTCTTCCTCTTCTTTCCTTTTAATAATCTCCCGGCGCTTCGGACAGTTCAGGGCCATGGTTCGATGTTCTCCCTTGCAGTTTAGGCCCTTTTTCTTTGTGCTTTCACACTTGTCATGCCTATGGCTTTCTGTGGCGCATTCGCTGCACCACAGCTTATCTTTGTCCGGACAAGGTGTCGTGGTGTGCAGTTCCAGCTTGTGGCATACAAAGCACATTTGTAGGCTACTTAATTTATCCTGTTCGATGTTCTTCCCTGGTATCCTCATATTGAAAGCCAGGAGCCCGTGGGTGTGTTTGCGGAATTTAATCACTTCGCGAACTTTAGCCCACTGGTTGCTCTTCATAATTTCCTCTTTCAGATCTTCGGCCGAATTCTCACGATCCAACTCTCCACTTAGCGGCATATCCCTCTTAGGTTTGCTGCCACTTGTTAGGGAAGGGGATGTCTTAGCTTCGAGTCCAATAGTTTTCAATACGTTAGCTCTTTTTTCGATAGGAGTTGGTCCACATCCTTAGGTTCGGCACAGAATGCGATGAAACCTGATGACATCTCGATGAGTTTCCCCACGGCCACTCTCAGTTCGAGGTAGTTCAAGTAATGTTTAATAAGTAAAGGAAATTACTATTTTCTATTAGCTGCGGTCAACGCGGAGACACCGAGTTGTCGGAAGTATGGTTTCGGGTTGGAGTTGCGCATTAATTGCTGGTTTCTTCATTTGGATAATGATGACTTTGTCCATTCGCAATCTTTTGTGTTTTTGTAGTCTCAGAATGATGGAGGTGTTCTTATTTAGCGTCTCACGGGTTAAGGTAGTGCCATGAGAGTGGACAACTTTTCTAATTGCCCCCATCCTGTAGGTGTGCCGTCGGTCGCCTCGGCAGGGTTGTGGAGGTCACGCCAATGTACTTGGAATTGCGGTATTCGCAGTCACCGGCTTTACACGAATACTCGTACAGTTAGTCTCTTGGAGTTCGCTTGTCGGAGGGAGACGGCTGTTCTTCATGAAGCAACTACTTTTTTTCTTTGTTTTGTAATATATTAAGTTTATATCCGTATTAGGGTCGGCTGGAGTGACATTTCGATGTAAAATGGCTTTGAGGACCTTATTATCTTCACGGTAGCCTGTGTTCATACTGGCTTTGTAATAAAGATCGATAGTATTTTTCTTCGATGTACACTGGCCACCGAAACCAGCGTGCAAGTCCATTTTTTCTATTATAGCAGCATCGATGGATTCGTGTAGGTATCCGTTGTTAACCAGAACGCGGGAAGCCCTCTTCAGTTCAAGATCGCCAGCCGTCCACGAGGGGGAATTTTGCCCTGAACAACCAAGGCATTAATCATGATTTCTTGTAGAGTTCAGGAAACTCAGAGGTACCGTTTAAACAGAAGCCTAAGTTTGTGGTCTTAACGTACCCTTGGGTCGTAAATTTAAACTCATGGGAACTGATTAGAATATCAAGGAATGGAAGGGTCCTTAATCTTCCGCTTCGTGCGTAAAATTCAAACAGGAGGCGTTCTTAAATGTGTTAATTAAGGTATTAACTTGATCATGGTTATCTGCGTTCAGAAGTATGTCGTCGAAATGGCGCACATAGATGGGAGAATTGGGCGCTATATACTTTTGTAAATCTTGTACTCAACTGCATCCATATAGAAGTTGTCAAAAAGAACGCCAAGGGGTGAGTCCATCACAACGCCATCGATTTGCACGTATATTTGTCACTTATCATAGACAGCATTGATGATTAATAAGGGTTAACATAGACATCATTGATGATTAATAAAGCTTATCATAGACAGCATTGATGATTAATAAAGGTTATCATAGTGGGCATGATTAATAAGGGTTATCACAGACAACATTGAAGATTAATAAGGGTTATCATAGACATCATTGATTATTAATAAGGGTTATCTTAGACAGCATTGATGATTAATAATTGTTATCATAGACAGCATTGATGATTAATAAGGGTTATCATAAACAGTATTGATGATTAATAAGTGTTATCATAAACAGTATTATGGTTAATAAGGGTTATCATAGACAGTATTGATGATTAATAAGTGTTATCATAAACAGTATTATGGTTAATAAGGGTTATCATAGACAGTATTGATGATTAATAATTGTTATCATAGACAGCATTGATGATTAATAAAGGTTATCATAGATAGTATTTAAGATTAATAAGGGTTATAATAGACAGCATTGATGATTAATAAGGGTTATCATATCGATCATTGATGATTAAAAAAGGTTATCATAGACAGCAGTGATGATTAACAAGGGTTAGCATAGGCCATATTGATGATTAATAAGGGTTGTCATAGACATCATTGAAGATTAATAAGGGTTATAATAAACAGCGTTGATGATTAATATGGGTTATCATAGACAGCATTGATATTAATAAGGGTCATCATAGACAGCATTGATGATTAATAAGGGTTATCATAAACAGCGTTGATGATTAATATGGGTTATCATATACAGCATTGAGATTAATAAGAGTTATCATAGACAGTCTTTATGATTAATAATAGTTATCATAGATAGCATTGATGATTAATAACGGTTATAATAGACAGCATTGATTATTAGTAATGGTTATCCTAGACAGCATTGATGATTAATAAGGTTATCATAGACAGCATTGAGATTAATAAGGGTTACCATAAACAGCATTGATGATTAATAAGGGTTATCATAGAAAATATTGATGATTAATAAGGGTTGCTATAGACATCATTGAAGATTAATAAGTTTGTATTTTGTTAATTTTTCCTGGATTCCGGCAGCCCTACCGGAGTCACTTCTGCGAGTCAGGGTGATTGCATTGTTTACAAAACAACTGTCTGTGGCGTATTATTTATTCATTTTTTTAATTGATAAACACATTTTGAATAAAATGGATTCGAATGAAGTTAGGAGAAAATATGATTAGATTATTGAAAATGTTTTAAAACGGAAGTTGAGTGTGATGACTTATAATGAAAGAAAAAATATTATTAAATCAGGTAGGCCTACGCCAACACTAGATATGTCATCCAAAACAAAGTGTTGCACTCGCAAATACAATGTAGGCCTATATGATAGAACATATTGCCTATTTGGTTGTGCATACTTACAGAAGCTACAGGGTCACCCCCCAAAATGGGCCTGCATACACTCTTTTTTTTACTTTTTATATATATATTCTTCATTCTTTAATTACCCTTACTTTACAGGACATGTCAGGAGCAACGCCTTTGAACACAACTAGATCCCAGTGGGAGCTCCAGCAAAGAATATACTGCGTCAAACATTACTACAAGACAGGCTCATTCAAGAAAGTGCCGGACACTTTCGTGGATTAGTTTGAATGTGATTAAGCTCCCTCCAAGAGCAGAATTCAGGACTGAGTGGAACACTTCGAGAACTATGGGACAGTGGAGAACCTCAATGCAGCCAGTGACAACCGTCCAAGCCATTCAGGACGCCCCAGGAAGCGTACAGCTGAGCTAGTCGAGAGCGGCAGAGAGTCAGTTCAGCAGAGTCCAAAACGCTCTGTGCGCAAGCGAAGTCAGCCCCTCGGTATATCCCGTGAGACTTGCAGGAGAGTGCTAGTAATGGATGTAAAGGCCTACCCATACAGAATACAGACGAAGCAGACCCATACAGGCTCAGATAAGGAGCAGAGAAAGGCTATGACAGTCAATATACTGGAGAATATTCAGGAGACACCAACTTTCCTTAACTTCCTTTGGACCTCAGATGAAACTCACTTCCACCTTGAAGGAAAGGTAAACTCGATGACAAATGTCTTCGGAGGGACCTTCAGACAAAATGAGGTAGCCACTAAGCCCCTATACTTTCCTAAGTGCACGGTATGGACTGCCATCTCGACTAGAGGCATCATCGGACCATTCTTCTTCGAGAAATCTAGCCCGACAGTGACAGTCACCAAGGAGCGGCATGTTGAGGTCCTTAAAACCTTCGAGAGGGAGCCGGAGACCCTGTTCCCGTCTCTTACGAAGAAATTCTGGTTCTAGCAAGATGGAGCAAGCTTTCACACCTCAAACCTGTCACGAACTTGGCTGAAAGAGAACTTTGGTGGCCGTGTGATCAGTCTCAAGACTGATTTTGAGTGGGCACCTCACATCCCAGATCTTAGCCACCCAAATTTATTTCTCTGGGGCTATCTTAAAGACAGAGTGTACGTAGGGAGACCCAGGACCATCACGGAACTCAAGGAAGCCATCAGCGAGGAGATAAGGGCCATTAGTCGGTCGGTTTGTAAGGACGTCATGGACAACTTTGTGCTGCGCCTCAAGAAATGCACAGAGCTAAATGGAGGTCATCTCGAACACGTGCTCTAGAATAAAGAAGAAAAGTCCAAAGAATCTCATGTTTGATATGTTTTTAAACAAAATAAACTAGTTATCACCAAAGTTTCATTCAATCTTTGCAGGAAATTGAGAAATGAGGCCCATCGAAAGTTGGAACCAGTTTTTTGGGGGTGACCCTGTATTTTGTTGGCCATGTTTACTATTTAGTAATGATGTAGGAAATTGGAACTTAAATAGATTCGATGATTTAAATAATATTCATAAAGCAATTAAAAGGCACGAAACGGCTACCAGCCATATAGTTGGATCTTTAGACTTGGCAAGGTTTGGAAAATTACCACGAATTGATTTCTTGCTAAATAGTCAGCATAAGTTGATTGTCCAAATGCACAATCAACAAGTGAATAGAAAGTGAGACATTTTATAAAGATGAATCGATGTAGTTTGTTATTTTGTTGAGCAAGAATTGTCATTTAGAGCTCCCGATGAATCTCTAGATTCTTCAAATAGAAGAAACTACGTAGAATTAATAAATCTGATCAAGAAATATGATCCACACTGCTTGAATCGCACTTAGAACAATCTATTGTTTTTTTCTGGACTTTCAAATAGAATTCAAAACGATCTCATTCAATGTGTTGGGGGAGTGCTTTTAAGCAAAATTAAAATTGAAATTAATGAATCTTCATTTATAGCAATTATTTTAGATGAAACGACTGACTAAAGGACAACCTCTGTACTTTCCAAAATGGTGCGCTACGTAAATAAAAATGGCACAATTGTGGAAGATTTCTAGGCTTCACAAATGTTAGTGTAGATCGTACTGCATTAGGGATATCAAAAATTGTGTTTAATCATATAGTTAACAAATTTAATATTGGTCCCAAATTTGACACGCACTTATGCTGGACTCCAAAAGAAGGTGGAGAGAAATATCCTACAGCAATGTTTATTCATTGCATGGCACACAAACTTAAATTCGTCTTGTCACAATCACTCACACAGATTAATGAATGCCTAAGTCATTTGCAAAACTCAACAAGGCTTTCTCATTGTTCTTGGCAAATCAACAAAGCGTGTGTATCTTTTTGACACAAAACTGAAGAAGAGATTTCCGAAAGTGGCACCTACACGCTGAAATTATAACGGTTACCTTTTGGAAAATGTTGCAGAATACAAGGAAGGACTCATTGATCTGTTTCAAATTATTGTTGAGACAACTTCAGCAGCTGGGATACAGAAACATACACCCTTGCCCAGGCGTTATTGCTACATCTTCAAGAATTTGAATTCAATTTCTTGGTAAATATATTTACAAATATATTTTCATTAACAAAGGTTCTGTTTGATATTTTTCAGAGCAAAGTATTTGACATAACATACTGTGTAAATAAAATAAATGACTTGATTTCAACTTTTCAGCAAAAAAGAGAATATTTTGAAGAATTTTGGTTCCTATGAAGAGAAGAAAATATTCAGTTATTTCAATAGATATAAAAAGCTTATATAGAAGATTCTTTTTTGAAATTTTAGATTCACTTTGTGGCGCCATTAAAATTAGGTTTAAAAATCTAAAGGATATTAAATTTCTTGAGCTTCTTGATCCCACAAAATTCCCTGAATCAGCCCTCAAATCACTACAGGATAATTCCGGAACATTTTTTCGATATTCATCGTTTGAAGACGAACTTTTAGTTCTCTATAATGGCAGTGATTTAACACATTGACTGCCAAGCCCATAACTGGAAAAATGTTGTTGCAGCCAAATTTTTGGGGGGGGTAATTATATTGGTATGAGTGTGGGAAGTTGCATGGTATAGATCGTTCTGCCAACAACTTCTAAATTTTGTAGATATTGTATTTTTTGTATATTTTGGGGTATCTATCCAATGCCGCCATGGCATGCACATGTGCAGGCCAATGTGAGTGCCACATAGAAAATAGGCCACAATACTCATATTTATGACATGAATTTGCTCAAATCGTTCTTTAGGTTATATTTGTTATGGATACCAAATTGAAGAAAGGAGATGGTAACCATGGAAGATACCAATGGCATGGTTGTTTTGAAATGAGAGGATACCCGAGACGATAGAATGATCACCACCAAGCATACACCTGATTTTGTTAATGTAGGGGATGTAGAAGAGGCCAAAGAAGGAGAAGATGTAGATGAACAAGGACCAGCTAGAAAAAGGAGTAAGAGAAGACGAACGTAGAATGAACCACTGCCACTCGTGGCATATAATAAAGGAAAAGTTGGCATTGATATCTCTGATCAAATGAAATCCAATGAGACTTGCCTGAGAAAAGGGATAAAATGGTATATGAAGTTGGCGATCGAATTTATGCTATTTGGAATTTGTATAGTAAATGCTTTCATAATCTACGAGAAAGCAACAGGAAAGCTCATAAAGATCAAGAAATTTAGAGAGAAAATTGTTGAAAAGCTATTGAGCCTTGATAGACATCCTCCATGTCTGCAACAGGAGAATATCTCATCATTTTCTAGATTTCAGAGTCAAGGCAGGTGGGAAGAAGAAAGTGAGGAGAAAATGGAAAAGATGCTAACTGACCAAAGGTGCAGAAGGTGGAAGATATCTAGCTAGAAGTTTATCAGAAACTGTGAACACATTCTGCAAAGGTTGCCCAGGTGAACCATACCAATGGTCATGAGGTCACAGTTTATCAAAAACTGTGAACACATTCTGTAAAGGTTGCCCAGGTGAACCATTCCAATGGTCACGAGGTCACAGTTTATCAAAAACTGTAAACACATTCTTCAAAGGTTGCCCAGGTGAACCATACCAATTTCCTGTGAGGTCACAGTTTATCAAAAACTGTGAACACATTCTGCAAAGGTTGCCCAGGTGAACCATACCAATGCTCATGAGGTCACAGTTTATCAAAAACTGTGAACACATTCTGAAAAGGTTGCCCAGGTGAACCATACCAATTTCCTGTGAGGTCACAGTTAATCAAAAACTGTAAACACATTCTGTAAAGGTTGCCCAGGTGAACCACACCAATTTCCTGTGAGGTCACAGTTTATCAAAAACTGTGAACACATTCTGTAAAGGTTGCCCAGGTGAACCACACCAATTTCCTGTGAGGTCACAGTTTATCAAAAACTGTGAACACATTCTGTAAAGGTTGCCCAGGTGAACCACACCAATTTCCTGTGAGGTCACAGTTTATCAAAAACTGTGAACACATTCTGTAAAGGTTGCCCAGGTGAACCATTCTAATGCTCATGAGGTCACAGTTTATCAAAAACTGTGAACACATTCTGTAAAGGTTGCCCAGGTGAACCATACCAATGGTCATGAGGTCACAGTTTATCAAAAACTGTGAACACATTCTGTAAAGGTTGCCCAGGTGAACCATTCCAATGGTCACGAGGTCACAGTTTATCAAAAACTGTAAACACATTCTTCAAAGGTTGCCCAGGTGAACCATACCAATTTCCTGTGAGGTCACAGTTTATCAAAAACTGTGAACACATTCTGCAAAGGTTGCCCAGGTGAACCATACCAATGCTCATGAGGTCACAGTTTATCAAAAACTGTGAACACATTCTGAAAAGGTTGCCCAGGTGAACCATACCAATTTCCTGTGAGGTCACAGTTAATCAAAAACTGTAAACACATTCTGTAAAGGTTGCCCAGGTGAACCACACCAATTTCCTGTGAGGTCACAGTTTATCAAAAACTGTGAACACATTCTGTAAAGGTTGCCCAGGTGAACCACACCAATTTCCTGTGAGGTCACAGTTTATCAAAAACTGTGAACACATTCTGTAAAGGTTGCCCAGGTGAACCATTCTAATGCTCATGAGGTCACAGTTTATCAAAAACTGAACACATTCTGTAAAGGTTGCCCAGGTGAACCATACTAATTTCCAGTGAGGTCACAGTTTATCAAAAACTGTGAACACATTCTGTAAAGGTTGCCCAGGTGAACCATACCAATTTCCTGTGAGGTCACAGTTTATCAAAAACTGTGAACACATTCTGCAAAGGTTGCCCAGGTGAACCATACAATGCTCATGAGGTCACAGTTTATCAAAAACTGTGAACACATTCTGTAAAGGTTGCCCAGGTGAACCATACCAATTTCCTGTGAGGTCACAGTTTATCAAAAACTGTGAACACATTCTGTAGAGGTTGCCCAGGTGAACCATACCAATGCTCATGAGGTCACAGTTTATCAAAAACTGAACACATTCTGTAAAGGTTGCCCAGGTGAACCATACCAATTTCCTGTGAGGTCACAGTTTATCAAAAACTGTGAACACATTCTGCAAAGGTTGCCCAGGTGAACCATACCAATGCTCATGAGGTCACAGTTTATCAAAAACTGTGAACACATTCTGCAAAGGTTGCCCAGGTGAACCATACCAATGCTCATGAGGTCACAGTTTATCAAAAACTGTGAACACATTCTGCAAAGGTTGCCCAGGTGAACCATACCAATGCTCATGAGGTCACAGTTTATCAAAAACTGTGAACACATTCTGCAAAGGTTGCCCAGGTGAACCATACCAATGCTCATGAGGTCACAGTTTATCAAAAACTGTGAACACATTCTGTAAAGGTTGCCCAGGTGAACCATACCAATGCTCATGAGGTCACAGTTTATCAAAAACTGTGAACACATTCTGCAAAGGTTGCCCAGGTGAACCATACCAATGCTCATGAGGTCACAGTTTATCAAAAACTGAACACATTCTGTAAAGGTTGCCCAGGTGAACCATACCAATTTCCTGTGAGGTCACAGTTTATCAAAAACTGTGAACACATTCTGCAAAGGTTGCCCAGGTGAACCATACCAATGCTCATGAGGTCACAGTTTATCAAAAACTGTGAACACATTCTGCAAAGGTTGCCCAGGTGAACCATACCAATGCTCATGAGGTCACAGTTTATCAAAAACTGTGAACACATTCTGTAAAGGTTGCCCAGGTGAACCATACCAATTTCCTGTGAGGTCACAGTTTATCAAAAACTGTGAACACATTCTGTTGAGGCTGCCCAGGTGAACCATACCAATGCTCATGAGGTCACAGTTTATCAAAAACTGAACACATTCTGTAAAGGTTACCCAGGTAAACCATACCAATTTCCTGTGAGGTCACAGTTTATCAAAAACTGTGAACACATTCTGCAAAGGTTGCCCAGGTGAACCATACCAATGCTCATGAGGTCACAGTTTATCAAAAACTGTGAACACATTTTGTAAAGGTTGCCCAAATGAACCATACCAATGCTCATGACGTCACAGTTTATCAAAAACTGTGAACACATTCTGCAAAGGTTGTCCAGGTGAACCAAACAAATGCTCATGATGTCACAGTTTATCAAAAACTGAACACATTCTGTAAAGGTTGCCCAGGTGAACCATACCAATTTCCTGTAGGGGCACAATTTATCAAAAACTGTGAACACATTCTGTAAAGGTTGCCCAGGTGAACCATACCAATTTCCTGTGAGGTCACAGTTTATCAAAAACTGTGAACACATTCTGCAAAGGTTGCCCAGGTGAACCATACCAATGCTCATGAGGTCACAGTTTATCAAAAACTGTGAACACATTTTGTAAAGGTTGCCCAAATGAACCATACCAATGCTCATGACGTCACAGTTTATCAAAAACTGTGAACACATTCTGCAAAGGTTGTCCAGGTGAACCATACCAATGCTCATGATGTCACAGTTTATCAAAAACTGAACACATTCTGTAAAGGTTGCCCAGGTGAACCATACCAATTTCCTGTAGGGGCACAGTTTATCAAAAACTGTGAACACATTCTGTAAAGGTTGCCCAGGTGAACCATACCAAAGCTCATGAGGTCACAGTTTATCAAAAACTGTGAACACATTCTGCAAAGGTTGCCCAGGTGAACCATACCAATGCTTATGAGGTCACAGTTTATCAAAAACTGTGAACACATTCTGCAAAGGTTGCCCAGGTGAACCATACCAATGCTCATGAGGTCACAGTTTATTAAAAAATGTGAACATATTCTGCAAAGGTTGCCCAGGTGAACCATACCAATGCTCATGAGGTCACAGTTTATCAAAAACTGTGAACACTTTCTGCAAAGGTTGCCCAGGTGAACTATACCAATGTTTGTGAGGTCACAGTTTATTAAAAACTGTGAACATATTCTGCAAAGGTTGCCCAGGAGAACCATACCAATTTCCTGTGAGGTCACAGTTTATCAAAAACTGTGAACACATTCTGCAAAGGTTGCCCAGGTGAACCATACCTCTGCATATGATGCTTCAAATCAATCCATGAACAATGAAGTAATATAAACCAAAATAATGATACAATTAGTAAAAAATCCTAATAAATAAAATAAAATAATAGTAAAAAAAATAAGAAAAAATAAAAAAATATTTAAAATAAAATTGTATTTTTTATATAAAAAATAATGGGTTCCATCATCCAGCTGGCTTCTCGTGCCAGAACCTAGATTTAATTTCAAAAATTTGGCTTGAAACTAAACGGTAGATAAATTACAAAATATTTTACTTACATGCCACTCACGTGCACCACAATCTTTCTCAGCAGCCACACTATTCAAATAACATAGGTATTTGCCTTCAAGGGCAAGCAAATGTGGCTGCCGCGGCTAATATTGAAAGTTATTTGGCACTCATGTTGCATGCACATATGCATACTGCAACAAAAACAGCCGTGGCATGCATATGTGCATGCCACGGTAGTCAAGGTGTTAAAAGGAAAACCCACGCATGAATTAATTTGTTGCCTGATAAATGCCCTGCTGGATGAACCTTTGCCGCAACTTACAAAGTTGTGCGAGTTAACATTGACACTTCCAGCCTCAAGTGTTTCAGTTAAACGCTCGTTTTCGACCCTGAAAGGAATCCATACTTATGGAAGAAATACGCAAGGAGAAGAGAGGCTATCAAGTTCAGCTCTAATCTCAATTGAGAAAAAACTACTTAAAGAAATAAAAATAATGGGTTTCTACGAAGACGTCATCGATTTATTTAATGAACAAGAGAGAAGAAGAGAATTAACATTTAAATAAAGTGAGTAGCTTACAATTTTATAATTAATTTTAATGAACAACATACTTACTTCAATTAACATATTTATTTTTGTAAAACTTGAATTTCTTCCTCATCTTCAACAGTCACTGGGCGCTAATGAAATAAACAAATATGATGCGTTATATGAAGACTGTCGTGGTATGACATTACAATATATCAATACTATATTATATCTATAGGGGAGGGACCAATAACCGACAAGGGACGGAACGCCACGAGTTTCTACGCGAGGAACAGCGAGAAAAGAGTGCAACGAGGTCACGTAAAATTTGGGCAATGGCAAAGCTCAAGGTTATTTAAAGAGGCATTACAAAAATATAATTTTATTTACATAAAATAAGAGAATCAATGAGCAAAATTAAATTGGTAAATGAGGGGGGGGGGATTGCAGAGTTATGCATCAGACTATGAAGTTAGAAATTAATGCGTTACAAAAGGAGACTATTCAAATGGGGAGGATTTACTCAAATTGGTTGCTAAAGAGGGAGAGGGGTTGGCTTACGGAGGATTCCGGGTGAGACGTCAGGGTAAGGTTTCACGGATGTATTCTGCAGGCAATAAACGTGAGGGCGAGGGCGCTCGGAGCTTCTGAGCGGGAAGTTAACGTGATGAGGGTTCTCCCAAAGGGGGGGGCGGTAACGTCCGGTCCAGGGAAGAGCATTTCAGCCACCGGAAAACGAGGAGGGCTTCGACAGGAGTTGATGAGTAGAGTCTGAAAAATCGCTCGGTGGCTATCGTCAAATGGAATTACCACACTGGCTGGGTTAATTCCAAGACACAAAAGTTCAGCCGTCACTTTGCTTCGTCGTTAGCACCTGACTTGGAACTAGGGAAAACTTCTTGGGTCCTGGGCGAGACTCTTCAACTCTGTGTCTCCCACCTGGAAGACGAGCCCTTTATATCCGAGGCTCCCCCCGCAAGGGTGGGGGAACAGCGCTACTCTAGAATAGCCTCGAATCTTCACGTCGAGGCGATTTTAACCCGCGAAAAGGTGGTCCGAGGTGGACGCGGTTCGAGGATACCGCTTGTGGATAGAGGGGGGGGAGGCTTACCAATTTAAACCTAACCAAATTCTAGAACCTTCTCCAGCGCATGGACGTCACTTCCGTGCTGGAAAAGAAATTCCACGTGGAATTCTCCCACACCTCTCCCATCCGAAAGATGATGCTTTACAGAGCAGTTGCGTAGGAAAGGATCATCCCACCCGTCGAACTAAAATTATCAAGGGTCTAGGAAAAATCTGACCTGCTACGACAGGTGTACACACACAAAAAAAACCGTGAATCTGAGTTCAGCGGGGAATTTACGGACATAAGCCTTAAACGGGTTAATTCTCGAGACAATTTAACTAGTACAATTTAAAAAAAAATAAAAATTACAGGAGAACATTGGCGAAATTTCAGTGGAACCAAAAAAAAGGATGCAATTAAATGGAGGCATGAATATGGGACTAATGACTAAACAACTTAGTGGACCCCCCAAAAAATCATAATTAAGAACATTAATTAGATAATATATACAATTCACGTGGAAAACCTTCGCTCCCGCCGGAGTACGAATGAGGTAATCCACGGGTCCTCTAGCCTCGAGGATGGGGTAGAGTCTATTCCACTGGCTAAGGAGTTTGTTGCTTTCCGTGGGAAGTAGTACCAGCTCCTCTGCTCCAGGCTAGAATTTTCGTTCTCGTGAATTAAGGTCAAAGTAGGTCTTATACCTCTCAATAATTTCTTCTTGACGAGATACGACACTCGTTTATTACCTCGGGTGGACTCACGATCGATGGTTCTAGTTTTCTTGCAAAGGGGGAGGAGAGTTTCGCACTCCTTCTGGGTGCGGGCAAACTTGTCGCTCCGGAGGGCTTGGAACTCCGGGTCGATAGGGGTTTCCAGGGGAATGGGTGCATGGGATTCCAGGGCTGCCTGTGTACGGGTAATCACGGGCTGGGCCATGGGATGGTCGTGGATTACGGGATTCTGACCGATCAAAACGGAGCAGAACTGGATTGGGGCCGCTACCACTTCAGCCCAACCGGACATATAGTCACACTCGATGTGACAACGAATTACTAAAAAACGACTCGCCCGGCAAAGGTAGTCGTGGACCACCGCAAATTTCTTGTGGCCGGGACTAACAGGGGGGCCTAGGCCCTCAGACACTATAATACAGGTGCACTCGGTGTCACGGACGAGGGTGAATACTCGGCGACCGTTCACAGTTCCGTTCTCGAACTTCAATCCACCAGGGTTGTTCTCATTAAAGAGAAAATTTACCTGATGGAACGGGTCTTTTGCGGGTGAGGGAGGATCGGGGGTCTCCTGGGGCGACGGAGGAGGATCAGGGGCGGCCCAGATTTGGTGCACTTGGTGGGACTGAGAGTTTGCGAATCGGGAGTTTTGAGGATAGTTCGTGCGGAAATGGCCGGGAACTCCGCAGGTGTAGCAGATGATCGGTTTCTTTTGGTACGGCACAACCAGGGGAGAAGCAACTAGGGGCTTAACGTCTCGGTGTTCAGATGGAAGTTTCTTGGCTTCGAGGGACTAGGAACTTTAGGTAAATCTTGGAATCAATTTAGGAGGTATCTTAGGACAATAAAATTTAGTTAGGGAGGGCGATTGCGGAGCCTTTTTAACATCCTTAGGGTATAAATCGTGACTACCCGCGTTGACATCGGCCTCTTCCAAGCACTCCTTGAAAGTAGTACAACGTTTATCCTTAATGAAGGCGCGAATTTGGGGAGCCACGGAAGCTAAAAGCTGATCCCTAAGGAAGAACACCAGAAGGGATTCGTAGACCTGGGGAATTTTTCACGCATCCAGCCAACACTGAAGGTGTCTTTGGAGGATGTACCCGTGTTGTCGAAATGTTTGACCTGGGCGGATCCTTTCCTGGCTGAATCGGAAGTGATAGAATTCGCTATTCATATGAACAGCGGCTAACAATTCGTACCTTAACATGGAATAGTCCAAAATTGCTTCTCGGGGAAGGGATACGAAGATATCCCTTAACTTGGCATTTAGGAGGGGAAGTAAGCGAGCGACGCCATCATTTTCGAGATCCCATCTATTGATCTGAAAGATTCTCTCAAAATGGGCCAAAAATGACCCAAAGTCCTCTCCATCATTAAAAGCGGGAAGTTTGACTGAAGGAGTTTGGGGAATTTCAGCCCGGGAACCAATGGACTGAGAATCCATTTGAATTCGGCTCATTTCCTGCTCATGCTGCCTAATTTGTTCACGTTCTTCCATCTCCATTTTGTTCTTCTCCATCTCCATTTCTATCTTCAGTTTGTTCTCCTCCATCTTGTTCTTCTCCATTTCCATCTCCATCTTCAGTTTGTTCTCCATCTCCGTCTTCAGTTTGTTCTCCTCCATCTTCAATTTGTTCTCCATCTCCGTTTTTCTTAGTTCCTCTTCCCTTCGCTCTGCCCTTTCGGTCCTCTCTTCTTCCTGTACGTAATTTAGCAGGTCTTTGCCCGAAAGACCTAACATTTCACCCTGACTCTTGAATTTTTCGAAGGATGACATTTTTACGCAGTTAACTGAGGGAACACTGATACACGAACGAGCTAGGACACTACCCACGCGAAACGAATACTTGAATATTCCTGAAGGCCTTGATCACAAACGGAATTAAGATACAGCTACTTACCTCAGCTGTTTCTAAGCGGAAAAAAAAGTTAAAATGATCCTACCGAAATTAGGACACCAAAGACCTTAACTCTTTTGGGTTAATAACCAGGAGAGTCTCCAAAATTCAAACACAATAAATAAAATTAATTACCTGGGGTCCAACACAAAATCTAAATAGATTAACGTTCCACTGCTCTTCAATTAACTTGAACTTGCCTTCTGCCAGTACAATACAAAAATTAAAATTAAAGGGATAGACGTGAATAACAAGAAAATTAAAATGACATGGGTTCGTAAAGACCCCAAAATTATATAATATGTATATTAATAAATATATATGTCGTGGTATGACATTACATTATATCAATACCATATTATATCTATGGGGGAGAGACCAATAACCTAAAGGCCAACCGACAAGGGACGGAACGCCACGAGTTTCGACGCGCGGAACAGCGAGAAAAGAGTGCAACGAGGTCAGGTTAAATTTGGGCAATGGCAAAGCTCAAGGTTATTTAAAGAGGCATTACAAAAATATAATTTTATTTACATAAAATATGAGAATCAATATGCAAAATAATTAAATTGGTAAATGAGGGGGGGGGGGGGAATTGCAGAGTTATGCGTCAGACTCTGAAGTTAGAAATTAATGCGTTACAGAAGAAGACTATTCAAATGGGGAGGATTTACTCAAATGAGTTGCTGAAGGGGGAGAGGGGTTGGCTTACGGAGGATTCCGGGTGAGACGTCAGGTAAGGGTTTCATGGATGTCTTCTGCAGGCAATTAACGTGAGGACGAGGGCGCTCGGAGCTTCTGAGCGGGATTTTTTTTTTAAGAGCTCATCTGGCGACTGCCTACTTATGCATTAGTCGCCGTATTAAAACTGGCCTAGTTCTAGGCTACTTTAAAATAAAATTAAAGAGAAAAAAACACCCCAAAAAGGGGGGAAAGGAAGCAAGCTGGTGCGTCGGGGAGAGGTCCCACCGGCGCAGGAGCGTGCAACTAAAGGAAAAAAAAACAAACAAACAAAAAAACAAATGCAAAAAACAAAACAAAACAAAAAAACAAACCTTGCTGAAATAATAGGGAGAAGGCCGGCCTCCCCCAAGAAGTCAACAAGTCCACAAGTCAATGTGCACGAATCTGTCCCGAGTACAAGGGAGAGGCGGTAGCGACCCCGCCCGTCCCGGTAACGGGCCAGGTATCGTGCGCGAAGATCACCCAGACTGGGACATTCGACGAGAATGTGCCGAACTGTCTGGGGGACGACGCAGTCGTTGCAATAGGGCGCAGGCGAGTGCTCCATCAAATAGCGATGCGTCACACGAGTGTGTCCGATTCGGAGACGACAGAAAGCAACCTGAAGCCCCCGCAGCATTGGGGGATACTTCCATGGGAACAGTCGCGGCGCAATGGCACGCAACTTTAAGTTCCCTTCAACCGTCTCCCATCTTCTTTGCCAAGCAGTCCGAAAAGCTGCCCGTATTCCTGCCATGTAGTCGGCGTGAGGAAGAGAGAAACGCTGGTCCGGTCGCAGAGTCCTCGCGGACTCTTTGGCGCCCTCATCGGCGCGCTCATTCCCCGCAATTCCTACATGTCCAGGAACCCAGCAGAAAATAATCTCGACATCTGCCCGGCTCGCTAAAACCGTGGCGTGACGGATATCGCGAACCAGGGGATGCGGAGATTCCAATGCCCCGAGAGCACTCAGGGCCCTTTGTGAGTCGCTATAGATCACAATCTGGTCTCCGAACCGGGCACGTCGCGAAATCTCCCGTACCGAGTGGTGTATTGCCACCAGCTCGGCCGTGAAGACAGACGCAGCGCCTGGTAGAGCCCCGCTGACTTCAAACAGAGGGAAAACGGCGTGGAAGCCGACCCCCTCTTGGGACTTGTAGCCATCTGTATACACTGGCACGGTTCCAGCGTGACACGATGTGTGCTCCAAAAAGGTCGAACGCAATACTCCCGGCGCAGTACAAGCTTTGGAAGCAGAGGCGTGGCGACAAATGGCCAAATGTGGTACCCTCCAGGGTGGCGTCCTGGGCAGAACCATGGGTGCCAACGGCCCGAGAGCTATATCTACCTCTCGAAGGAGTTTCCTGGCCCTAAACCCAAAGGACTTAGGGTATGAATGGCGTCTCTCGGCGGCATAGGCACCATCGAGATCAGCTGCGGATGCAGTGAGAGCTGTTGGCGACTGAGGGAGGCACCGGGCTCGCGCGTACAGGCGAGTGATGCACTGCAAGCGGTACAGAGCGAGTGGCATCTCTCCAGCATCGACCAACAGGCTCTCAATGGGGAAAGTGCGGAAGGCACCGGTCGCAAGGCGAAGGCCAGTGTGGTGGATCGAATCCACCTTCCGCAATAAACGCTCGGCTGCGGATGCATAAAACTCACATCCGTAGTCGAGCTTCGAGCGAACAAAGGATCGATAAAAAAGTAAGGCAGTAGCTCTATCAGCGCCCCAAGCGCTGAACGTCACGGAACGGAGAATGTCCATAGCGCGGGTACAAGAGACCCTAAGGCTGTGAATATAAGCCTCCCAGGTGAGGCGTTGGTCGAATACAAGACCAAGGAAACGGTGCGACTCAACCACATCCAGGTGCACCCCATTAAGAAACAAATCTGGGCCGGGGTGAAGCTATGGATTGCGGCAGAAGTGCACCACCTTAGTCTTGGCCAAAGAAAACCGAAACCTGTGCGCTTCGGCATAGCGAGAGACGCGGTTCAATGCCTGTTGGAGTCGACGCTCCAGAGTTGGCCTCTGGGCCGCGCCAAAAGAGATCGAAAGGTCGTCCACGTAGAGCGTAGCGAGAACATCTTCTGGCAGCACCGAGGTGATGCCGTTGATGCTCAGGGCAAAGAGTGTGACACTGAGGACACTTCCCTGCGGGACACCCTCTTCCTGCTCCTTTGGGCCGGAGAGGGCTCCCCCCACCCGTACGCGGAATCGACGATCTCGCAGAAATTCAGATATAAACATTGGGAGGCGTCCCCTCGCATCCATCGTGTGGAGAGTCTCCATGATACCGTATCGCCATGCGGTATCATAGGCCTTTTCCAGATCGAAAAAGACCGTGGCGTAGTGCTGTCTACGAAGGAAAGCCTCGCAGACGGAATTTTCCAGTCGGAGCAGAGCATCCGACGTGGAGTGAAACTTACGGAAGCCGCACTGTGCAAAAGACAGATGGCCTCCGCTGTCCAGGAAATAGGCTAATCTAACATTTACCAATTTCTCCATCAACTTGCACATGCAAGAGGTTAGAGAGATTGGGCGGAAACCGGTCGGAGTAGAGTGATCTCTCCCCGGTTTGCGAAAGGCGAGCACAGTAGGGATTCGCCAAGAATCTGGGAGAAGACCTTCCACCCAGATCCTGTTGAACAAATCTATCAGAAAGACAATGCCTCGCTCACCCAGGTGTCGAAGCATGGCGTACGGGACAGCGTCCGGACCATGGGCCGCGTCCGCGCACGAAGCGAGAGCGGAACGCAACTCACTCACAGTAAACTTGTCGTTGAAGGGTTCTCCGTCTCTGGAGATAAAGTCCAGCCGGCGGCCTTCCGCGACATCACGACGTGCATTGAATGATGGCGGAGCAGCATCACGGCTAGAGAATGCGGAAAAAGCGGTCGCGAAGGATTCCGCCACGCACGCGGGGTCCGAGTTTGCGGTCCCATTCTCCTGGAGAACGGGAGGGGGGTCCTGCGATAACTTGCCCCGAATCCTTTTGACTCGCTTCCACACCTTAGCTAAAGGGGTCTTCCCGTTAAGTGAAGACACGTATGCCCGCCAAGAAGAGCAGTGGGCGTGCTTTGAAATATACCGGAACCTAGCCCTAGCCCGACGAAATTCAGCGACAGTGAAAATCGTTCGAGCGGCGCTCATAGCGCATGTAGGCATAACGCTTCTGTTTGAGGGCCGTCTCACACTCGGCCGACCACCATGGAAGTGGTCGGCGTGCAAAACGGCCAGACGTCCTAGGAATAGTAGTCAGGCCCACGGCGATGAGGTTGCCGGAGAAGAACTCAATGGCTTCATCTACCGACCTAAACTCCTCGACTGAGATAGAGAATTCAGTCATTTCCTGAAATGCAGGCCACCGCGCCCGCGCTAAGCACCACCGAGGTGGTCTCTCAGGCGGCAGTTGCCCTGAAAATGATATTTGAATGTGAAAGTGATCACTACCATGGAGGTCATCGACCACCCCCCAATCAAAATCAGGCTGTGCATCCTGTTGACGAGGAGGGAACGAGGGGGGCTTCGACAGGAGTTGATGAGTGGAGTCTGAAAAATCGCTCGGTGGCGATCGTCAGATGGAATTACCACACTGGCTGGGTTAATTCCAAGACACAAAAGTTCAGCCGTCACTTTGCTTCGTCGTTAGCACCTGACTTGGAACTAGGGGAAACTTCTTGGGTCCTGGGCGAGACTCTTCAACTCTGTGTCTCCCACCTGGAAGACAAGCCCTATATATCCGAGGCTCCCCCCGCAAGGGTGAGGGAAACAGCGCTACTCTAGAATGGCCTCGAATCTTCACATCGAGGCGATTCTAACCCGCGAAAAGGTGGTCCGAGGTGGACGCGGTTCGAGGATACCGCTTGTGGATAGAGGGGGGGGGGAGGCTTACCAATTTAAGCCTAACTAAATTCTAGAACCTTCTCCAGCGCATGGACGTCACTTCCGTGCTGGAAAAGAAATTCCACGCGGAATTCCCCAACAAAGACATTTCGACTGACTGTAATATAACGCATACTGAAACCAAGATATCATGCGTTTCAATAAAATTGCAATTTTAGCAATTTCAAAAAAAGCTATAAGAAAGTTTTTACTTCCAATTTGCTTTACGGATATATTGCACACATGCATACAAACCTACACCAACATAGTCATAGACATATCTAGGGAGTACGAAAAAATTTCCGGTGTCCGAAAACTTTTGGCCGCACCTGTAGGTATGTATATTGGTGCTTGCGAGAGCTGTATCTTACTAATCACAACACCAATAAGGTGGACTGCGTTCAAAACGAGCAGACGTTTTGGGGAATCGGAGTCTACGCAATATGTCTTGCAGGAAAACTCATCACTCGACCTAAACTCCTCGACTGTGATAAAGAAAATAGTCATTTCCTGAAATTTAGGTCATCTCATATTCTCTAATCAATACCGAGTCGGTTTCTTTGTCGGCAACGACCCAGAAAAAGATATTTTGATAGGAATGTGGTCAATACCAAGAAGGTCATTACCAGAAAAGATACATTTAGACCGAGAA
This sequence comes from Ceratothoa steindachneri, assembly GCA_963969495.1. Lineage (NCBI taxonomy): Eukaryota > Metazoa > Arthropoda > Malacostraca > Isopoda > Cymothoidae > Ceratothoa > Ceratothoa steindachneri. The sequence goes on from OZ018329.1 coordinate 159,571,962, forward strand.
GGAGAACATATACATCATGTTACATCGTGCATTCGTTGCACAGCCCACATCCCGTCGTGGTGGGGTTGCACAAAGCCTTATACATAGAGAAGGTGGGTATGGGGCAGGCCCCCAACATGTTCTCCTAAAGACAAATAGCTAGAGGAGAGCGTGGAGAGACGAGCTTCTGCAGCTCTTCCCAGTTTGCCTGGAATCGCATCCCGTACATTGAAGAAATATGCCCTACTAGGGTCTACTAGGCCACTCTATTTGAGGAGAAGACCCTATTTGAAATGGCCTTAACATGCCCGAAGGCAAACTCCGGGGGTTACTCGCCAACGAAGCGACGAAGATGTCGCTGTACTCGACGATTTACTGTGGGGTGTTAGCTCGCTGTGAGTGACTTCTCCCCCGCCTGCCTCGAATCTTTTGGGGGTCCAAAGTCTCCATTCTTCGACAAGGCCGAGGGTATAGAGGCTTCCTTGTTGTTGTCTTCCCTTCGGGGGCACCTTTAGAATTCCCCGGTGCTAGTCTTACGAACACCTTCGGGGGATTTTCTTTCCTCTGAGTTTAACTACTGAATATAGACGTGCGACCGCTTACATGAAGGGCCCCATCAGAGGCAAGATATCTCTCTTTTCCTTTTTAAGAAATCGGGGGCCCGTGCTGTCCTGGGAGAATCTTACACATGGGCGGACTTTGACTCGGGAGTATCTCCAACCGAGTCATTGTTCTCCCACAAGGGAAGGCTCAGTCATCCGATTCGGGGATACTCCCAGGTTCATTTTGGGCTGGGGAGCGGCCTACTTCTAGCTATCATCTTCGAACTGTCAGGGACCCTGACCAGAGACTCAGTAGGTCTGTGTCCTACTTGGGGTAAAAAAAATCATCTGGGGGCGGCATGCCAGCCTCTGGATGCAAGTCCGGGGGCAGTGAACCTTACATCTTGAGTTCGGGGTTATTCATATTTACAACCTGAGTAAAGGTTACTGATGTTCACCAGATGACTAGACGGCTGCTGATCTTTAGAGGATGATTAGACGGCTGCTGATCTTTACAGGATGACTTTATAGCTGCTAATTTTTAAAGGATGACTAGAGGCTGCGGATCTTTACAAGATGACTAGACTGCTGCTGATCTTTACAAGATGACTAGACTGTTACTGATCTTTACAAGATGATTAGATGACTGCTGATCTTTACAAGATGACTAGATGACTGCTGATCTTTACAGGATGAATAGCCGGCTGCTGATCTTTACAAGATGACTAGACTGCTGCTGATCTTTACAAGATGACTAGACTGTTGCTGATCTTTACAAGATGATTAGATGACTGCTGATCTTTACAAGATGACTAGATGACTGCTGATCTTTACAGGATGAATAGCCGGCTGCTGATCTTTGCAGGATGAATAGACGACTGTTAATCTTTGCAGGATGACTAGAGGGCTGATGATCTTTACAAGATACCTAGAAGGCTGTTGATCTTTACAGGATGACTAGACGGGTAGATATATTTACAAGATGACTAGACTGCTGCTGATCTTTACAAAATGACTAGACTGCTGCTGATCTGTACAAGAGATTAGACGGCTGCTGATCTTTACATGATGACTAGACGACTGATGATCTTTACAAGATAACTAGATGGCTACTGATCTTTACAAGATGACTAGACGGCTGTTGGTCGTTACAAGATGAGTCTGGGACTAATGATCTTTAAAAGCGGAGTCCGGGACAGCTTATTTTCAAAAGTGGGGTCTTTTCCCCTCCCTCCAGTCCCATTTTATTTCTTCACAAGATCCCCGCGATCGGATAATGAAATTCGCATAATGAGCAGAATGACAATTGATGCCAAGTTTAGGTCAGCAGGGGCCTACCTTAAACCTTATTAACTCAAAATGTTGGGGCAGGAAGGGCGAATTCGAGATCTTCAGGAACGAATTTATCGATAGATCTAAGGTACCCAAAGGAGGGTATTTAATACTTCCATTGGAAGTCGTTCGGAGTCCTTCCGCGGGTGATGAATGCGGAGAGGATTCATTTGATGCCGTCCTCTCATTTGACGGGGGTGGGGAGGGGGGTTAAAGGACTGTAAATCAGGAAAAGTCCTCCCCCCCTTTATTTCCTCTGATATCACCATACGAGTATATGGTCACAGGCGATCATAGCCTAGCTCGTGGGCGCTTGACCTTATGGCAGCGACAATTCGCCCCAAATATGGTATCTCACGTTTAAGGTCAAACGATCGAGAACTAATTGACTCCTGTTATCCATATTTGTCCATCCGGCATATTTTCAACGGGTACACACACGCATACATACGTACACACGGGGAGATATGTGGGTAGTGCCATGATTTGTATATCTACTGCTCAGGAAATGGGTGAGATTGATTCTCTGGGGATCAGTGGCAGGTCCAGGATATAAATCGAGGAGGTGGGGAGGCTAACCTAAATTCTTCCCTCTGAGTAGACTGAGAAAAAGGAATTCATGATTAATATTGATTATCTTACATAACATTGATGATGAATAAGGGTTATCATGGACAGCATTGATGATTACTAAGAGTTATCATAGACAGCATTGCGGATTAATAAGGGTTATCATAGAAATCATTGATGATTAATAAGGGTTATCATAGACAACATTAATGATTAATAAAGGTTATCTTAGAGAGCATTGATGATTAATAAGGGTTATAATATACATCATTGATGATTAATAAGGGTTTTCATCGACATTATTGATGATTAATAAGTGTTTTCATAGACAGCATTTATAATAAATAAGGGTTATAATATACATCATTGATGATTAATAAGGGTTTTCATAGACATTATTGATGATTAATAAGGGTTATCATATACAGCATTGCGGATTAATAAAGGTTATCATAGACAGCTTTGATGATTAATAAAGGTTATCATAGACAGCATTGATGATTACTAAGGGTTATCATATATAGCACTGATGATCAATAAGGGTTTTCATAGACAGCATTAATGATTAATAACGGTTTTCATAGACAGCATTGATAATAAATAACAGCATCTCATAAGGGAGTGAGCACCAACTCTCATATCCGATTTTTTCTCCTACCAGAAAATTAGGAATTGTGGCTTTTGGACGTCACCAAAGGTATAATACTGAATTTCAATTATTTTTGAGATTTACCTGAATTTTATACATGTATCATATTAGATACATTCGATCGAAGTGGTTTAAAAAACAGTTTTATATATATTCTATATTATTACATAAATCTTTCTTAAAAGCAGAATACAAGTATGGTTTAATAAAAGAAATATAAACATACACAGTTATGAAATTGAGGGGAAGGGTTTCTGCCCCCTAGCCCCATCCCCTGGATCCGCCCCTGCTTGGATTAATAAAAAAAATCCCAATAAACTGTGTTTGGGGACCAGGGCTGATGGGAGACCGGACCCCATCGTGACCAGATGACGCCCCCGTTCATTGAGTGGTGGAAAATACGGAAGAGAACAGACACAAGAAAAACGACTGGATAAAAAGAAAGTGCGGGAATAAGAGTAGGAATGGGTGGGAATTCATGGGAAAGGTGGGAATGGATTGTAATGAGTAAGAATGCGTGGGAATGGGTGCTAAAGCTTGAGAATGGGTGAGAATACGTGGGAATAAGTTAGAATTTATGGGAATTGTGAAAATGGATTGTAATGAATGGGAATGCATGGAAATGAGTGTGAATGGGTGGTAATGCGTGTGAATGGGTCAGATTATATGGGAATTTATAGGAATGGGTTGTAATGAGTGACAATACGTGGGAATATGTGCGAATAGGTGGTAATGCATGTGATTGGGTGGGAATACGTGGGAATGGGTGAAAATTTATGGGAATGGTTGTAATATGTTGTAATGAGTGGGGATGCATAGGAATGGGTGGGAACGCGTGTGAATGGGTGGTAATACATGGGAATGGGTTTGAAATTTATGGGAATAGGGGAATGGGTTTAATCAGTGGAAATGGGTGAGAATGGGTGGGAATGGGTGGGAATAGGTAGGAATGTGTAGGAATACATGGGAATGGATGTAAATAGTGATATGAATTAGGTTTTGAGTTCCTCGAGCAGGGATGGGTTACGAAGAACTATTTTGATCCTCCAGGAACAAGCGAGTACAGGTAGCAAGGTATTACCACCCATCCGCAACGACCGTTCGATGCATATCTCAGTGTGAGACTAAAATTTAATTGGGCTGCTGAAGCATAGATAAAGCCCAACCTGTACCCATCCGATTATTAGACATACCCAATGTGAAAATTTCGCCCCAAGGGTACACAAGGGTACAAGCGCGAAGATCCTCAAGGGACTTCATATGATTCAATTTCCAAATTTCACTTTATGACCTGACCTCAGGGTCATTTGAAGAACTTCACGTCTCGTGAAGGTCCGTAAGACACCCCCCCCCATCCCTCTAGGATTCAGGGTAGTGATTTGACCTGTGGTGACCTCGGAAGAGGAAAAGAATTAGCAGGGACTACCCAAGGGGGCGAGGTAAGTCGGTACATTTGAGTTATTATGCCTTCGGATATGCCTTTCTTCCTCATTGTCTGATAAATAGGTTCTGTATTTAAGTTCTTGCGCCAGGTTGAGGCCGTTTTAAGTTCTTATGGTGAATAGGTTATGTATTCGAGTTATTGCCCCAGGTTGAGGCCGTTCTAAGTTCTTATAGTGAATATGTTCTGAATTCGAGTTCTTGCAGCAGGTTGAGGCCGTTCTAAGTTCTTACGGTGTAATAGGTTCTGTATTCGAGTTCTTGCCCCAGGTTAGGTCCGTTCTGAGTTCTTATGGTAAATAGGTTCTGTATTCGAGTTCTTGCCCCAGGTTGAGGCCGTTCTAAGTTTTTATGGTAAATAAGTTATGTATTCGAGTTCTTGCCCTAGTTTGAAGATATTCTAAGTTCTTATGGTAAATAGGTTGTGTATTCGAGTTCTCGCTCTATGTTGATTCCGTTCTAAGTTTTCATGGTAAATAGATTCTGTATTCGAGTTCTTGCCCTAGTTTGAAGACGTTCTAAGTTCTTATGGTAAATAGGTTGTGTATTCGAGTTCTTGCCCCAGGTTGAGTTCTTACTTGAGGTACAGGTTCTTCATACGAACCTTTCTCAGGGGTTCTGAAGTGAGGTGTCACAGCCCCGTAATTTAGGGTTGACGAGTTACTTATATTTTCATTTTATTCATTTCCACTTGATTTCACTTTTATTTTCTCAATATTTTATGATTTTCTCACAAATCTGCCTTCGTTAGATTACACCATTTTTTCCCTCTTTAGTACTTTCTTAGCCGTTCTTCTCATCCTCTGTGTAAAACACTAATCTGTTTTTTCCCTTTAATTCTCCTTCCATAGTAAACAGCACGCACCCCTGGGCAACACCCTTCGGGGTCAAGGGGACCCGTAGACTCCTCCAATGAAGCACACGAGAAAGGGGGGGGGGTGCCCCTCGGATTACTTTATCCACCTTACTCGAAATCCCCTCTTAATCTTTCCTCTATGGTTGTGCTTCTTAACCTTGGACTCACGCACCCCTAATGAGTACGAAATATCTCTGTTAGGGGTACTTGATTTTGCCCTCAATTATTGTTGCTCTTTTGTATGAAAAGAGACATTATTTATGGATAACTTTAATAATGCAATTCCATAAATATAAATACAACCCCCCCCCCCTCTATGAGTTTCCAAATAAGTAAATATTAAAACCGCAATGGATCTTATTGATATCCACTATTTTATAACAATGGGGCCAGTGGGGCGAGAACCACTTGCTTTGCAAAGGGAGGACACCTACACAGTAGCCAGGCTCAAAATTTTACCGAGGCAAATAATTGGAAATTACGTCTTAAGCTTGACTATGTAGTTAAATGTAGCAAAATATCAGTGTTATTTTAACGGACAGCTCAAAATTAATATTGTAGATAATTGTTAAGGATTAGTTTATTAAAAAAAACACGCAATTGATCTCACGGCATTGAACAAAGAAAATTGTAAATTTGAAAATTAGAAAGAAAAAAAATGAGCCAGGAAAATTAAGGGAGGCAAGTGCCTCCACCAATGGCACCTCAATTACAAAGGCCCCGTTCCATTTCATATTTAACAAGCCCCTTTCCCTTATTACCAGGTTCTGTTCTATTTTATATTTAATAACAACCCCCCCTTACTATAAGGTTCTGTTGTATTTGATATTTAACAAGCACCCCCCCCCTTATTACAAAGTTCTGTTCTAATTGATATTTAACAAACACCCCCCTTATTACAAGGTTCTGTTCTTTTGATATTTAACAAGCGCCCCCCCCCCCCCTTATTACAAAGTTCTGTTCTAAATGATATTTAACAAGCGCCCCCCCCTTATCAAGCGCCCCTCCCTTATTACAAGGTTCTGTTCTATTTGATATTTAACAAACACCCCCCCTCCCTTATTACAAAGTTCTGTTCTATTTGATATTTAACAAGCGCCCCCGGTCCTTATTACAAGTTCTGTTCTAATTGATATTTAACAAGCCCTCCCCCCCTTTATTACAAGGTTCTGTTCTATTTGATATTTAACAAGCGACCCCCCCCCCCTTCCCCCTTCTAGGTCTGCAAACTTAAAGGCGGAGCTGCGATAGAATGGTAATTAGGAGACGTATGGGAAGAACCTCTCGAGTTTGCGGTTGGTCGAGCAAGATCTATACCGCAATTCAACCTGCATTGCGGTTTCTTCCTCATTCCCCTCAATGATCCAACGTTTTCCCCGAGAACTTTGAAGGGGGGCAGTGGGTACCCCCCTGATGGGGTCAGGGATTATACAGGGTGGTGTTGGTTCTGATACTTTTTCTAGGCTTTCATTTTGCCACAAATTCCTCGCGAGATGAGGTTTGTTGTGGCAAATTGGTTATATTCTCTTTATTGTAATTCTATTTCCCCATTTCTTGTTCAATTTACCTCTCTTACTCATTCTCCCATGGTACCCTCGGGCTCACAGGCGATTGTCATTCTGATCTTCATGTTTATTTCATTATCCGGTCGGGGATCTGCCTGGATAAAGGCAGGTTGCCAAACCACTCCTCTACTACTACTATTACTACTACTCCTGCTCATTCGCTACGTCATTCATTATATTAGCCCGCATACGCCCCCCTCCCCAATCTATTTTACAAGGTGACTGTGCCCATGAAGCAGGCACGCTTGCCCCCCCCCCCCTCCCCACCCCTTCTAAACTGCCACATTTCTATTCATGGGGTGGGAGGTGCGAGAGGACCAGGAAGTTTGGGCTTGTTTGACGTCCTCGCGGAAGCTCGGGGGGGCGGGTGTTTTATTTTTGTGTGTGACCTACTTTCTCTCACGTACACACCCACACAAACGCACATAGTCAATATTCTACCACGCCCATTAAGGTAGAAGTTAGGCCCATTCATAGGCATAATAATCCCTTGAAAGAGTTGAATTAGATTGCTTCAGTTGGTGGGATTCGTTAGATTCGACCAATGATAAAATGAATCAATGCAACGAGTGATGTATAATCAGGGATAGGTGGTAGAGAGAGAGAGAGAGAGAGAGAGAGAGAGAGAGAGAGAGAGAGAGAGAGAGAGAGAGAGAAAGAGACGGAGGGGGTTCTCTGTTGTTGAGTGAAGAGTGGTACTGTTAGTTAGCGCCAATCCTTCCATGATACTGGGAGGATCCCCCACCGGATAATGAAATTTTTTTTTATTCAAGGTCAGTATGACAATCGCTGGTCGGCCCGAGGGTTCCAGGGGCCGGTCTTCTTTTGGGGAGAGGTGCCAGGAAGTATTATGTTTTGACACCAAACAGCGTTCAGGTGGAAGCCTTCGTCACCTCGGGCTCTATAAAAAAAAAAAAAAAAAAAATCGTCACCTCGGGGGAGAGGGACCTGTTACGCGTCAGAGGTACGTGAATATAGATACCCATCGGCAGGTTTCCTTGGAACAGAGAGAGTGTGTGTGCTGTACAATGGTTAGCTACATATACGCTAGTCCGAGTGTGTGGTGAAACAAATTTTACAGGAGTTGTGTGGGATAATTGTATATGGTAGGGCGATGAATGAGTATCGTAATCAATTACCAGGAACATGAATGGATAAATTAGGAATGATAAAATATGTGTTGCAAGTAACTTTGCTATACCTCGAGTGAATAATGGTGGCAAGAGAGGAATATACTTTTTATGTAATGATTTGTGAGTTATAAACATACTTTTAGCATATTTACATAAGTAAACATGGAGGGAGAGAGCGGGATTGGCAATCATACAGGTCTGATTGATTTGGTTTAAGTGCATTGGGTAAGCTAAGGATAAAGTGTCAAAATACAAAATAAGGTAACCAAAGTGAATAAGTATAAGGTAAATAATAAAAAGATAAGCCGCTGTTCTCTTCCTTAACAGGAAGAGCTTGGTTACACAGGCACCCCTGCGGGGGAGTGGCCTACAGCCTTATTTGCTAATCTTAACCGCCTTTTTTAATCCCCTTTATAGACTCTTTATTTTAACACCCTGAACACTCTTTTCTTTCTTCTTCTTCATCTTCATCTTCTTCTTCTTCCTCTTCTTCGGTCTGTGTCCTACAGCCTATCATGATTCTTTTTCTTTTCTCCATCTAAATTTGCTATAATAATTTCTATGCCAAAATTTTAATAAATTTTCTGAACTTAACCATTTGTAATTCTTTTAGTTTTAAAAAAGTCACAAAAATTCGAAACTTATATGTATTTATGAACTTCACCATTTTTTTTATATTATAAAGTAATTATTAGAAATAACTTTGATAAAAAAATTAAATCTACTTAGGTGACAACCGAACTAAAAGAAAAAATCTTATTCAAACACCTTCAAAAAATCTCGTTCTTAAAATATAAGGTTATGAATAAGTTATTAAAGTAACAAAATTGACTCAGGGTTAAATATTTGATTAACAATTCGATTATAAACAATAGAATAATAAAGTGCCTAGATACAAATAACTAAGTTACAAATAACTAGAAAATGAATTTATATATAATCTAAAGTGATAGAATAATATCATATTTTATAATAAATTAATATAAATAATAGAACTACTTAAATATACAATAATAGAATGATAAGTATCCCTGTATTATAGTTAATTATTAGAGAGGATAAATCTTAAAATGTATGGTTATTTTGTTCAAGTATAATGTAAATTACTTAAATATCTGATTTCCGCATTCTCCCGGAACTTTTACTTCATACTTCAACTTATAACTTCACCTTCTACGCTTAATTTCATGCTATTTCTCCACTTTTATATATTTATTTTACATGAAAAGAAACTCACAATTTGCACGTGAGTCAAAATTGTGATAAATAACACCCACCAAGGAAAATGGAAAAACTATTCCGAGCGTTTTCGTCTTTATTTTAAAAGACCTCTTCATGGAATAACGTAGGTCAGGACAGACAATGTCTTAAATAGTAAGGAATGGGGGGATAATAAGACGAAAGCGCTCGGAATCGTTTTTCCATTTTCCTTGTGGGTGTTTTTTTATAATTTATTTTACATATAGTAAAATCCCATATATATATATATATATATATATATATATATATATATATATATATATATATATATATATATATATATATATATATATATATATTCACTCCTTAATAAATCATTGAATGAATAAATAAATCGTAATTTATCATTTTTAACCCCCCCAAAATGTAATTTACATTTATTGTATTTTGCATTATTTTGATATTTTCTAATCTAATATTTGCTACGAGTCTATCGAGACTTTCACACGGACACCCGGAATGGTACAGAAACACAGACGGCTGCAAGAAATCTCAAAGGAAATAAGAAGGAATGGACCAACAAGGGAGCTACACACCGAGTTGAGAAGGACTAAAAGGGAACTAAATATGGAAATTATATATAAAAAAAAAACAGGCAATGGCTTCACTACTAAGATTAAAATTTAAAATCTGAAAAAACCAGCCATGGTTAATTTTTTTTAAATCTTCTGAATTTCGCCAATTATAATAATTTTAAAAAGGAACTCTAAACTAAATTTCTCCCTTTCAAAATATCACGTTGCTAAAATATAGTTATAGAAGAAGAAGATATATAAAAATAAATTTTCTGAACTTCACCATTTGTAATTCTTTGGGTTTTAAAAAAATCACAAAATTTTGATACTTATATTTGTTTCTGAACTTCACCATTTTGTTTTTCGATATTATAAAAAAATTATTAGAAATAACTTTGATAAAAAAACATAAGTCATAACCAAACTAAGATGAAATTATTATTCAAATACTCAAAAAATCCCCTTCTTAAATTATAGAGTTAGTGATAATGATGATGAGAAACGAACACTGGAATGAAACAATCCAGAAAATCGACAATGATGCACCAGTGAAGGAATTTGGGAAAAAGGTAAAACAGATGAAAGGCAAAGCAGGAGCAAGGAAACTGGTAATCAAAGATAACCGAGGAAATAACATAGAAGACTAGGACATGATAGGAACATTATTTAAGGACCACTGGAAGAGGATTTTTTTGCATAAGCGAAGAAGATAATGAAGAATTCGACACGTATTTTGAACGAGACACCACTGCAGCACTCAACGAGGATGCAGAGAAAATTCCCCTTCATCCAACTGTAGATGTAGAGAGAGACACACACCCTTGACGGTAACGTCACAAAAATCCCAGTGCAAGAGGTCAAGAATACTATTTCGCAGTTTAAACAAAAGGTACCAGAAAGATCTGGACTCACTAAGAAGCAGTACGAAGAAATACCAGAAAGTATACTACAGTGTACTACTTTTGTATTTAACGCCAGCCTGAACAGCGGCTACTTCCTGAAGGAATTCAAGGTCGCCAAGATGATCTTTATCCCTAAAGAAGGAAAACCACCAACGAGAGTAGACAGCTATAGACCAATCTCTTTACTCGACTTCATCGGGAAGGTGTTTGAGAAGATTATAAACAAACGACTAAGTGAGCACCTGGAAGAAAATAATTTACTGAATAAGTTTCAATTTGGATTCATAAAAAAAAGAGGAGCACGGAAATGGCATTCACGGTCATTACCGAAAAAATAGCAGTGGGGTTTCAAAAGCATTCGACAGAGTTTGGATAGGAGGAATGCAATTTGAAACACTACAACTACGTATAAATGCCAAAATTGAAAGACTCATAAGCAAATCCGTGACGGATCGACGCGCATACATCGAGATGGGGAACCACCGAGGGGAAATATTTAAGATGGAGGCTGGTTTACCACAAGGAGGGTGCCTGAGCCCATCACTATACTCAGTGTATACCTCAGACATTCCACCACCATTTACATACGGATGCCTCAACATGCAATTCGCAGATGACGTCACACAAATCGTCGTCTTCCCGTACAGGAACCCAGAAATGCAGGCAAGATTAACAGCAGAGGAAATAAGAAGGATTAATAAGTTCAAAATAGTGCCAATTTCATAGGAGGAAACTCAGAGACATACATGTTGAAAGACAGATATATGAGTACGCTAGGGAAGCCAAGGTACTGGGACTGACAATCATTAGGACAGGATACTCCAGACATGTTAAAGAAAAAGTTGAAAAAGGAAGAGGGGGAATGAGACTATTATATACGTTCAAGTCCCTTAGCCGGAGAAACAAGAAGAAAATCTATCAAGCGATCATCGAGTCAGCAATGGTATACCCAGTAATACCTATGTACACCACTTCAAAGAGTAGAATGATGGAACTACAGAGAACTCAAAACAAGGCAGTATTAATAATTACCGGCATGAGAAGAAGAGACAAAAGAAGACAAAGAGACCTACATAGAGAAGTGAAGATGAAAACAATTAACAAGATACTAGAAAAAGAGAAAAAAAAACTAATTCAACAAACACAACAGGAAATAGGAGAGGAGATCAAGAATTTAATCACCCAAAGAGAAGAGGGAAGAGCACATAGCCTGTTCCCCGTCTATACAACTAGGTTCGATCAAGAAGAGGATGAATACTTCACGGGCTAACACGGAGTTAAAGAGAGAGTTAGTAATAATTTTATAAGTTTAGAAGTCAGAAGAAGAAAGGAAAGAAAAGAAGAAGAAAACTAAAGAAGGAAAACTAAAACAAGAGTAATAGCAAGGATAAAAACATTATCAGTAATGGTTTTATAAAAAAATTAAAAACAGTGTGAACACATAACAGCAACACAAAGAATGATAAGCCTGAAGCTCAGGCATATACCAACTTAATCTACCGTATTTCTAAACTAGACATTCTAAAAGGAAAGGTATTAGCATGACCTCCATGCAACTTAGCATTCAATTGCAGCTCTACTACTTCCTTATTCTTCTCTCTACATTTTTTCTTCTATCTTTCACACCTAAAGGGCTAAATACAGAATATGTAGGACAGTGAAAGTAAGAATGAATAGTTAAAGGACATAATACACACCGTGGTTCGGATTCCACGTAAAGCTGTAGGCCCACCGACCAACTTTGTCTCTTTCAAGTCTACTACGCTTCTTCAAACTTTGCTATCTCTAACTTTTCATCTTCTTCTCCCTCTCCTTCTCTCCCTTCTAATAGTCTGACAATACTACGGAGAGGAGAGGGGAGGCCTGAGGGCTAAGTTCCCTTTCCTCCCCCTCCGGTCATCTCAGGATAACCGGAGTAGGGAGAGGAAGGGGGCTGGCAATCTTTTCCTATCTCTCTTTCCATACCTTTTTCCCTAAAAAAAAATTCGAAAGGTACCTCGGGCTTATATCCGGACGCAGACGACCAACTCATCGTCTACCACCGGTCCCACGCGGTTGACCTCAAGACTAGAGAAGAATACTTTTATACCGAGGCAAATTAAGAAGCATCAACGAAAAGGAACAATGAACCCTACAGAAAATCTCTAAACGGGACGACATGGACGACCAAGAAGGAACGAAAAGGGTACGACCTCTTTGTATCCTCCTTGGCAAGGAGAAGCCTACACGTGAACAAACCCTTCGCACAATATATGCGGACATCGGAGTGATTTTACTAAATAAATACATAAAAGCACGAGAGTGCATCAACTGCCAGAATTATAAATAAATAACAAAAAATAAAAGGCTCGCAATAGATACAAGAAGTAAACAAAGGCTTGAAGCCTAAATTAAACGAATCTAAAGATTAACGAAAAAGAAAATATCAAGGAAATAACTAACAAGAGAACAAAGGCTCCTATGCTGAAAGTAAAAATAATATAACTAAAAGAAAATCATAGTGCAAAACGAAAGCGTTTGCCAGGTAACCTGGCACAAATCATCATCACCTTCACCGTACCACATCTATCTCTATGTTCTAATCATAACTAAATCATCAACACTCATCCTATACACAATATTTCCTGATTATCCTATCTTTTCTCTCATCATCATATTCTCCACTTATATTTTCCCAATCCCAATCCCCAAATGATTTTCTTGCCAAAGCATGGAAAGGATCCAACTTTGAGAGAGAGCTACCGGCCAATTTCACTCCTGGAATTTGGCGGGAAGCTCTTCGAGAAGATCCTCAATCGAAGACTGATATGTCACATGGAAGAGAACTCTCTTTACAAACCGTACCAGTATGGGTTTAAAAAAAAAAAAGAAGTACGGAGATGGCGATAAATGTCATCACGAAAAAGCTTGTCCAAGCCAAACGGGAAGGAGTTACGTGGACATTGTTTGTCGTGATGTACCAGAGGCGTTTGTTAAAGTGTGGCAACGGGAAATGCAGTACAAGATCCTACGGCTGGGCCTAAGTGAAAACTTAGAAAGAACTCTATGCGACTATGTCATGGAGAGGGCGGCGTATGTCAGTTTAGGATGCATGGACGGACCGAAGTTTCCGATCAATGCGGGCCTCCCGTATGGGGGGTGTCTGTCTTCTACTCTCTACTCGATTTACACAGCAGATGCCCCAGCACCTACGAACCCCACTTGCCTCAACATTCAATACGCCGATGATTTCAGCCAGATAATCCAGTGTCATTGGAGGGACGCGCCTATGCAAGCTCATATGACAGCGGCAGAAATCGAAAGATTAAACATCTACGCGGCACAATAGAAGATTCCAACGAATCAAGAGAAATTCAAAGTACTCCCCACTGGGAGGAGACTACTTGCAGATGTCAGGAGGGGGGAATAGACGCTATCCCTACACCACGGAGTGCAATGTACTCGGAATGAAGATTACTTCATCTGGGTACAGGAAGAACGTCAAAGATAGAATTTCTAAGGCTTCGGTCGCAGTTAGAACTCTATACATGTTCATAAATCTCCGTGCGAGCAATAAAAAGAAAATCTACACTGCTCTACCCCTCTTCCGCCCTCGTTTGTGCCTCGAGAACACAAAAGAGGAGACTACAAGTCGTGCAGAATAAATGCGTCTACCTAATAATGGGTACACGCAGGGGAGAAAGAAGACGCCAAGAAGAACTGCACAGGAAGGCGGGAATAATTTCCATTAACAAAGTCATAGAAGAACGGGCAAGGAATATGCAGGAACTTGTTAATCAAGAAATGAATGGCGAAATCATTCAAATAATTAACCAGAACAGAAGAGCTCCAAGTCGTACCAGATTTCCAAGCTCCGCTAGCTTAGTGGCTGGCGGAGACGAATTACCGTTCTACATATGCAAAGAATGTTAATTCAACAAAGGATAAGACATTAAACCAAAAATGCCTAAAAAAAAAATTCGATTTATGAATATTCACCGAATTTGACAAAAATCGTACTAAACAAGACTCATTCAAAACCGGAGAAGACATGAAGAAAGGAGAAACAAAAAACACATAAATACATACATCCAAAATTAAATAATAACCAGGAAAACTAAGCACCAAGTTTTAAAATAATTTATTACAAAACCACCAAATATACATCGCATATACAAAATATATTAAGATTTGTTAAGACAAATGGCTTGAACGCCATAATAATAAAAACTAAATCAAAAACAACCAAAGAAATTCACAAAACATGAAAATAATGAAAGCCTCATCACCTGGCGCCTTGCATCCCTTTGCAAACCTCTCACATTTATTTCTGTTTTGACCACTTTTATTTCCGTCTATCTACCACACACCCTTTAGACCCCTACATACATATATACACCCATACACTAATTTGTAATAAATAAATCTGAAAAGCCACGTTTGGTTTTAATCTTATTAGAACCTTACAAGTGAAAGAAAAACGGAAATATGTTATATAGCGTCCAGTCTCGTTGAGGGTCCAAATCCTATCTTAAAGTGGAATTATAGCATAGGTGAGCGCGATAACGAAAAAATGTATCACGATAACCGATAAATCGATAACAATAACCTTATCGGCGATAACCGATAATCGATAACTGGCGATAAATTTATCGCCCGATAAGGTGATAACCGATAAATCGATAAATCCAAAATTATAATACAATACTGATTATTGACTATATAGCATTATTTTATAATACAATAGTAAAAATATTTGAATACAGTTTCTTATTTTCTTACCTAGTGAGGCTCTCCTTCATCTCCTCATAAGTTTTGAGGATCCTCCTCCCAGCTCGGACCTACTTATTTCTGCCTCCAAGGCACGCGCGGCTCGCCCCTGTGCTAAACTGGAACAAAAAATTGAAATTATCGATTATCGCTAGTTTGGAACCAAAAGTATCGGTGATACCGATGAATCGATAACGCGGAAAAAAGATATCGGATACCTGATAGCCCGATATCGTTATCGCGATAACGCCCACCTATGAATTATAGTAGACACTATTTTGGTGTGACTCCGTTGTATTACACCCGGTTCGGTCGCTTTTCAATGTGTGGGTAAAATTACTTTTAGCCTCCACGCTGCGTTTCACTTCGCATCACTCGCCGTTAAATTCTAAACCCATAAAATCGGTTGGAAGAGGAAAGACCCCTTTTCATCTTCGATTCTTTTTACTCATATTTATTCTTTTTTGTTTGTATATCTATCATCACTTTTGTTTACCTAATTCCCCATCCGGCTTTATAGGGGAAGTCGCATGACCTTCCTTTGGTTCCGCCACTTCCCTTGACCTTCTGATGGCCTCACGACCATCAGGGGGTTTATCACCAATTAGAAGGGGTTCATCACCTATTAGAAGGGGGTTATCACCTATTAGAAAGGGTTTAACACCAATTAGAAGGGGGTTTAAAACCTTTTAGAAGGGGGTTTAACACCTATTAGAAGGGGTTTATCATCTATTAGAAGGGGTTTAACACCTATTGTAATGGGGTTTAATACCTATTAGAATGGGGTTTAACATTTTTTAGATGGGAGTTTAACACTTATTAGAATGGGGTTTAACACCTTTTAGAAAGGGGTTTAACACTATTAGAAGGGGGCTTAGGCCCTATTACAAACGGGGTTAACACCTATTAGAAGGGGTTTATCACCTATTAGAAGGGGTTTAACACCTATTATATAGAGGTTTAACACCTTTTAGAGTGTAGTTTAACACCTGTTAGAATGGGGTTTAACACCTATTAGAATGGGGTTTAACATCTATTAGAAGAAGGTTTTATCATATATTAGAAGAGGTTTAACACCTATTAGAATAGGGTTTAACACCTTTGGGAAGGGAGTTTAACACCTATTAGAATGGGGTTTAACACCTTTTAGAAGGGGGTTTAACACCTATTAGAACGGGATTAACACCTATAAGAAGGGGGTTGATCATCTATTAGAAGGGGTTTAACACCTATTAAAATGGGGTTTAACACCTTTTAGAAGGGGGTTTAACACCTATCAGAAGTTACATATGTGGGGGGGAGGTGGGTCTGTTTAATTGGCGGAAATGCAAAAGTACTTAGTTTGTTGTTTTTTTTGTTTAATGTTCATAAACCCATGGGGTCATAGGGACTGAACTACTTTAAAAAGAAAGAGGAGGTTTCCGTTTGGTCTTACATTGAAAAGCGCTGGTGAAATTTGTCATTCTTGGTATCTCTGGTCGTTATTAATATTGTGATCGTTCGTCTTTGCCTACAGTTCGGGTCATTAGTGATAAATACACACACCATTATTATGCATTATAGTTGTTCGTATACATTTTTATTATAGTAATACTCAAAAGGTTTATATTATGTCTGTCAGGTATTTAATGCCGTTTTTAGAAGCCAAGAAATTATTCTTTGAATTGTTTAAATTGTTCGATTTGCTTCAAGCTAAATATAACTAGAATAATGCCTAGGCATTTTTAAGCTGTAGTGATACTTAGGTCTCTTATTGTGTTTGTGCGCTACGTGAACTGCGTGAAGGACAAAATTTACTACGTGTAAATATTGCTTCACCTCTATTGGCTCAAAATGCCCTTGAACCATTTTTGACCGAAGTGTAACAAGAGGTAAAAAGTGAAGTCTTTATGCGCCAATATTAAGGGCAAACAACATTGGCTTGATTCTCCTTCATCACAAGGCGCACGTCCATATCTGCCGAGATCAAATTAAAGCGTTAAGTGGGTAAGTTCTTCGTTATCCACCCTATTCAGGAACCATTGCACTATATGTACGGTTACCATTCAACTAAGTAACACACACACACATATATATATATATATATATATATATATATATATATATATATATATATATATATATATATATATATATATATATATATATATATATATATACATATAGTACAAGAGAAAGAGAAATTTGACGCGAATGAACAATGAGCCAAGAAACAGGAGTTTTTTAGAGGCAAGAGAAAGGGACATTAGAAGAAGACTAGAATCAAAGAGAGCAAAGGGCGGTACAATGAAGGCAATCCTTTACCGAGAAGACAGAAATAACGCCAGGGAAAAAAGTTTGAAATTCCTGGCCGGGACACGAACCCGGGTCTTCTGATTGCCGGTCAGATTCCTTGGGGGTTGCTAGCTTAGGTAGTTACTGGGTTTGATGCGGGTAACGCTTTGGGCAAAGTAAAGTTATTTTGCCTGGTAGCTTAGCGGTAGAGCATCTGACCGGCAATCAACAGACCCGGGTTCGAGTCCCGGCCAGGAATTATTCAAAAACTTTTTTCTCCTGGCGTTATTTCTGTCTTCTCGGTAAAGGATTGCCTTCATTGTGCCGCCCTTTGCTCTATTTGATTCTAGTGTTCTTCTAATGTCCCTTTCTCTTACCTCTAAAAAAACTCCTGTTTCTTGTCTCGTTGCTCATTCACGTCCAATTTTCTCTTTCTCTTGTACTGTATGTATAAATAGTCTGCTATACAAGGTTTCTGCATCTTTCTTTGTCTTCAAAATTGTTTTGAAAGGCAGAATATAAAAATATGGCGAAAGCAATATGTAACACCGCACGCTTCTTATAGCACCATGAAGAACTCAGTGGTCTAAAGACTGGAACTTTATCTTCCCTGGTGGTGACGAGGGCATTCCCCAGGGTGGTATAAGAAGTAGATGGTATCACTAATTGCTTTACAATAACCGCACCATCTAGCTTCACCATCCGATAGCGAGATGATCTTATGAAGTTTCAGCACTTGACGATGCTTCTCAAATTTCTATAAAGAGCAATGCTGGGTAGTATCTTGTTCGGCAAGAGTTCTCTGCAGCAAGTCAATTCCCCTTCTTGAAGCGCAGGTTGAAATAGAAATAATTGGAGACACTATTTAATATAAAAATAATAGTCAACCTTAACAATTAATGAAACGAGATCGTGAATGGTAAGCGATTGATCTCTATCCCGCAAAAACTAATAATTCCGGCTGTCTTTGCAACGAGGAAGGTTGATAAAGTGAATTCAGTGGACTTAGGTAAGTTTGAGTCCTTTTTGGTGAATGGAATGTAAATAAGTTATTGTGGTCAAAGATGAAAAGAAGAGGACTTAAACTGCGGCACAAGACAGACCTTGTGTATGATCACCGAGGAATTGTTGGTAAGATGAAATGAGCAAACCTTGATGAGTTTAAGCGCTTCCTTACTGGATAGAGCGTGAATAAGTGAATGTGATGGCAAATGACAAGAAGGCTTCTGAATCTGATGTGAAGTGATCTGATCTCAACAAGAGAGAGATGGCTTTATTATGTGAGGAGAATTTGCGCAGTGTCTGTTATATTAGCCGTGGGTCGAGTCTATGCAATTTCTTATATGCGTGTGGTCGTGAGAGAGAAGTTAGTGTATATCTTTAGGATTGTGGGGCTTTAGGTGAAAGGGAGAAAAGGTGGGGAGGCAGCCACATGTAAATAATTTGGGTCCCATCTATTTATGATGACTGATATTTCATCAAAGCATGGAATACAGATAATAGCTAATGTAAACAGAAAACGACATGCCTTCTGTGTTTGGCTCGGTGTGAGATAGGAAGAAGCGTTTTTGTGGTTCTCATAATTTGATTAGCGAATTTCCTCCCGAGATGGGGACCCAAACCTTAAATAAAAAAGCGAGCTTCTGCTGAAAGGTGAGGGAGAGCTGGGAACTGAAGGAATTTCTAAAAAGGGAAGATAAAATAAGAATATAAAAAGAAAAATATAGCACCGTCTCTAAGACAAGAAACCACCAATGAAGATGGAGGGAAGGGGGGGAAAAGTGCATCAAGATTGATCAGGAGCAGGTAGCAAGGTCAAACAAAGTGACTTTTAAGGTAAAGAACAAAGCCAGTTCGCTTGACCTTGCTACCTGCTCGTGATTAATCTTGATGTGCTTTATCCCTCCATTCCCTACATCTTCATGGGTGAATTTTTGTCTTAGAGGCGGTGCTTTATTCTTTCTTTCTTATATATAACCTTGTTAGATTAATTTATGATTTTTTCTTGTAGTTACACCTGATAAAGAACCGAATAAAGTTCGAAAGTACTCGGAAACCCCTTTTCCTTATCAACATCATCCACGACAATTTGGCCATGACCAAGGTCTCTGCCCGTTGGGTCCCTAGAAACCTCACGCCCCATGATCGACTTCAACGTCGTCAAAGTCCACAAGGCCAGAGTTGCACAAGCTGCCCTGCGTGAGTGCGGATTCGAGGAGCTCAACCATTCCCCCTACAGTCCAGATCTGGCCCCTAGCGACTACTTTTTATTCCGCCAGCACAAGGCTGCCCCTCGTATCAAAGTACCAACATTGACTCGTGTTAAATGCTCTGTGAACACTGTAAAAGTTGTAAGACGTGACATGGACAGCTGCGTCGGAGACTACAAGCCATAGTCAGCAGAAAGTGGGACACAACAGACGTTCTGACTGCGTCCGCACCTCTGAATTCATCCAACAACTGCAGAACAAGGTAATGGAAGACCAGGGCAATGGAATCCCAGCTTTGGCGAGAGAGATTGGAGTCGCCACCATGAAGTTGGCTCTGAATGAGAACCTTCGCTACCACTCGTCTAAGAGATACAAGGGAGAAATTATGATAGCCAGAACAAGCTTAAGCATCCTGTTGAGCCCGGACGGTCTTGTTCATTTCAAATGGAAAGAACTTCTGCCAGGAACATTTTCACAGCAAGAGGTAGCTTGCCTATATACCACGCAACGCTCCACGTGCCATGGAGGCCAAGTTCTCCCAAACTGTGATGATCTGTGGGTGTGTCTCTAGTGAGGGTGACGCCATGTCGTCCCAGATTTTTCAGTAGAGTCTTAGGATTAATTCAGACAGCTATGTAGACCTCCTGGAGACTGTGGTCAAACACTGGGTGGAGAGGGTTACTGCTGGCAAGCCATATGTGTGGCAGCCGTGCTCGGTTCTCTGCCTTATGTACTTCGAAAAATTTCTACGACTTCACTAGTTCCACCTTCCGACCTCCTAATTCCGCCAATTTACTCCCATGGATTACTGTCTATATGGCGTTGTTGATAAAGATACCAAGTGTTTTGTCTGCATCACCAAAGCCGAACTGGTGTCCAAGAACAAGAAGGTGTCCAAAGATCTTCCCAGGGACACAGTGAAGAACACATGTACCAAGTTTCGAAGCCGTCTTGAGGCAGGGGTGGAAGTTGAGGGCGGCTACTTTGAGGGAATTATCTCGCAGCAATAATTTAGTTATTTTTGTTAGAAAAAATTAAATACCTTTATTTTCGGTTGAGATATTGCTTTTTGGTTTTTCTCTCATTGTAAATCGTCAAATTTAGTCCTAACACCCTTTATGTATTATAATTATTATGATCATATATGTATATATGCATATACTATGTCAGTCGGATGGTGACCATTTTACTTTTCAATGAGTTTATTGACAATAACATCGTAACTATTCGGCTGATTCTAACGAAATTTGAAACCCTTATGTTGTTTTACATTTTCTTTCGAATTTTATAATTGCCAAAGTCCTCCCAAGCTTAGTCCCGGAATTATTTGGGAATAACATCGTAACTATTCGGCCAATTCTAACGAAATTTGAAACCCTTGTGTTCTTTTACACTCGCTTTTGAATGATATAACAGCCAAGGTCCTCCCAAGTTTAGTCCATGAATTATTCAGGGTTTTGAAGGTCGTAAGGTCATACATAAGTCAGAAGAATTGAGAGAACGCAACTTAGGTCTGTTGGCCTTCATTTGGAATAATGTGGTTTACCTCCTTTGGGCAGACTTTCTGATTCTCCGGAACTCCCTAGAATAAGATAAGAAATCGAATCCCCTCTATAGGTAGCCTCTATTTTCCTTGGATTTTCAACATACATTTTTAGCCCCCACCCCTATAATAAACATTGTACCCCAACTTAGTGAAGACATATAGTGGGATACGAATATGACTAAAAAATTAGTATTTTGCAGTATTATAGAATGGGTTCACAAGTTGAACCCTAAAAAAACATTCGTCAGAGGGGAATCTGAAGAGTGCTCTCAAAAAAGCGGTGGTCCCAGAAATTTCATTACCTCCTTTTTTAAAAGTCTTTTAGAGGAGGGTCATAAGACCAAAATTTTGTTCATTGGATGGCTGGTCTTTTAAAAGACCAGATTTTGGATCCTAACCTGGTGAGATCTGGGCAAGCGGGCAAACATACAGGTAATCTAAATTACAAGGTCTAAAAACAAGCGCTTAAAAGACTACTACCCAGGTTACTTAAATAAACGAAGAAAGCTCGTGCGAATTTTAGCTAATGCTAAAATAATCGCTTCCTGAATTTCAATAACCGACCTAGAATCTAACTAGTTAAAATTAAACAAACACCGTCTAAGTAAAACCTAAATATCTCCTAATGTTACATAATTTAAACGTCAGGTAAAACATTTCAAATGTTTCTCATTTTACTTAACAAAGTTACGTTTTGCATGAGTAACTAAATCAATTTTTCTTAATTGACATAAAGAAACCTTAAATATGAACTTTTCAAAATAAACGAAACACTGGAATGTAGAAAAAAAAAACTCCCCTACTGGAAATAGCCGGATAAGAATATGAACTTGCTCCCAAACACAAAGTGAATTGGCCCAGCATCACGTGCCCGGATGGGGTATGGCTAAGAAAGGCTCGAGTCAAAGGAGCTTTATTGACTAGAGAAAGACAGAGACAAAAGAATAGATAAAAATCAGGGGTCAAAGTCCAGGCCCACACTATGAGCGACTCGGACCCCATTCAGTATACTTTTTGCATTGCCTCACTGAACAGCAATACTTAGTCTCTGCTTGAACCATCCATGCTCCCTAGGGTCACCAGTAGTCTCCCTCTGAGAAGAGAATCTATTTCTTTAATTATCCGCGCACTTGCAGGGCCAAAGACCCCACTAGTTTCATTGGCTACTGGATCAAACAGAAACCTCGCATTCAGGGCAAAATACTTTATCCTTTTGTAATTTTCTGTAGCTGAAGCTGCAGAGAGACAGCTGTCCTGTTAATAATATGTTCTGCATAAGTGTTGACACAGGTTACATCCCAACAGAGACTCTTTCCTAAAAGGAAACATTGTTATCCCATCCCGACGCTTACCATCTCCTCGGTTAAGTACAACTGGTTCCAAAACAGCTGGCAATCCGGCTCTTTTCAGCGCTCGGCATACTATATCATTGAAGTCAGAGTGTCTGGGTATCTTTCCAGCAACCAACTGACAGGACAAGAGGTGCAGTCCTAGAGGATCAACACCAGATCCACATTTACACCTATGTTGCTCAAATATTAGCGCATCCACCCTCAAAGCTATGGCGACTCTAAGGGTTTCCGGATCCAACTGAGCTCCCAAAGATGGGACCGGGGTGGCTGACAACCAACAGCCACTATTAGGGTGCCCCGCGGTTAGCAGACGGGCTCTTGCAACCTGATCTGCCCTCTCTTTGAGGCCAATCAGTTTGGAGAGAGCAAAAGGTAGATCCCAACATTTCTGCTTCAAGCCGTTCTTATTTTCAGGCTCAAAGGCATTGTCCTCAACTATCCTCCTCCAGAATCTAATAGGTCCAGCCACCCTGTCCACTTGAGCCAAAGCTGGTAAGAAAAATACAACGCGAAAAAAATACACAAAGGACAAATATGTACATAAAAAACACAAAATTTTAAAGAAAAACCAAAGAGAATAAACGTACCCAGTTAGGACGGAGTTCTAGGATTATTTAAAAGGGGCGAGTACACAGACTCGATTATATACACGGGAGTACAAGGCTTAACACAATTTACTTTGCAGGGGGAGGATCCTCGACTGGATTCCTGCTTAGACAGTCTGCAACACAGTTTTCTGTCCCTTTTATGTACACTATTCGGAACTGGTATTCCATTAGGAGTAAACTCCAACGCATAAACCTTCCGTTCTGGCTTCTACATTTTTTTTTATATAAGCCAATGGGCGATGATCGGTTTCGATCACGAACTCTTTACCTAACAAATATGTTTGGAATTTCTGCACGCTCCACACGATCGCTAGAGCTTCAAGTTCTATTACCGCGTAGTTTCTTTTGAGTGCGAGAGCTTCCGGCTGGCGTACGCAACCGAGGCATTCCCTACAAGCATCCGTTCGTATTCCAAACGGTTTGCTCGTGTTCGGGAGTCGCAGTATGGGAGCTGACGTTAGTTTTTCCTTCAGCTGACGGAAGTGGGCAGTTGCCTTGGGGTTCCATACGAGGGGGTCTGGGGAACGTTTCTTTAGTAGGGAGCTAAGGGAGACGCTAAAGCGGCGAAATTCGGGACCCAACGTTTGTAAAAGGATGTTGATCCGAAAAAAGAGCGTAATTCCTTTTTAGTACGCGGAAGGGGCATGTTGGCGATGGCCTTCACCTTTACTTTCTGAAGTGCCATTTGATTTTCACCAATTTGGAAACCAAGGTATTTAATAGTGCCGTAAGCAAAATGGCATTTGCTAGGGCCTATAGTGAGGCTGTGTTCACGAAGCCTATTGAGGAGGGGGCGTAGGGAGGTTAGATGCTGATCCCATTGCGGGTGGCAACATAAACGTTATAAAAGTAAAAGGAAATTCTACTCATCCCATCCAGTATCCAGCGCATCATGCGATTATAGTTACTACAGGCAGTAACTAAACCAAAAGGAAGACGCCTAAACTGCATAAGTCCCCTTTCTGTGAGAAATGCGGTGTATTTCCGGTCACTATCCTTAAGGGGGATTTGATAGTAGGCTTTTCACAAGTCTATCTCTGAAATGAACTTAGCTTCTTCAAATAGATGTGGGCTCTGGTCTATCAAAGAGATAGGCCCAGCGTCGAAAACTGTTACGGCGTTCAGCTTTTTAAAGTCTACGCACATGCGAAAAGACTGATCTGGTTTTCTGACAATATCAATGAGGAAGAAATAATCCGACGTGGAAAGTTCAATGATCCCTAATTTTAGCAAGTTTTCTACTTCGGCGTTAAAAGTAGGACACAAGTGAACGGGCAAGGGGTATGGTTTGGATCGAATAGGCTCCTGGGTGGTTAGGGCTATATCCTACTCAAAATATAAAGAGCAACCAGGCTTCTCGGAAATTACATCAGGGGTTCCAGCTGGAGATTTAAATCGAGTTCGGGCGGAGTTTTCACGGGAACCGGGGAGCGAAGGGAGTGGGTAGTTTTTATCAGACTCGACACAGATGGTTTGAATTAAATTAAATCAAGGGTAATTATATTATTAATGAAGGCGCGGCGGTGATAACGCTTAAGCATATTTACATGAAACAATTGTTCCCTGAGGGAGTCTGTATTACGTAATCCACGGGGCCGCGTGCTTCTCAAATTGGGAAGGGGCCTTTCCATTGGGACAAGAACTTATTTTCTCCGTGGGTAGGAGGAGCACCATCTCGTCACCCGGTTCGAATCGCCTTTCTTTTGACCTAACGTCAAAATAGGTCTTATACTTTTCCAAGTTTAGATCCGTATTTTTGTAAGCTATATCAGTGCATTCTTCCAAGCAGTTCCTAAGGTCTAACACGTAAGAATACGAAGATTTGGTCTCCTCATCAAGGCGAGGATTGGAAAAAAGTTCATTCAATATGCTCATCGGGCCTCGAACGTTTCAGCTCGAAGGGGGCAAGTCCTAAAGTTCCGTGGGTGATTTCTCTGCAGGCAAACAGGGCATCCGGCAATATCGATGCCATTATCGGGGCTGAGCATGGCATAACCTTTACAAAATGGTCTTCAGAGTACTATGTAACTTTTCACAGACGCCATTAGCGGCGGGGTGAAAAGGGGAGGTGAATAGGGGCTTGACCATAAGGAGCTTGCCGACGTATTCCATTAGTTCAGAGGTGAACTGTCTACCTCTGTCCGACAAGATCTCCTTCGGGATGCCGACGCGGGGAAAGATAGAAATCAGGGTCTTCGCACAGGTCACGCTATCTATCTTTTTAAGGGGGACTGCGTCGGGGAATCTCGTTGCAAAGTCAACAAGAGTGAGGACGTACGAGTGTCTTTCGCTAGGCGGGGGGTGAATTGAGCCAATCAAATCTATGGCCACTCTAAAGAAAGGCTCCGAGACAATTAGGGTCTTCTGGAGAGGGGCAGGTGATATCCGTCCTTTTGCTGTAGTCTTTTGACAAATGTCACACGACCTGCAAAACTCGGCAATTTCTTTGGCAGCACCTCGCCAAAAGAAATAACGGAAGATTCTCTGAGCTGTTTTATTGTGACTAAAATGACCAGCCAGTAATCCATCGTGAGCGAGTCGGAGGGCTTGGGGTTTCATTCTCAGCCGAACTAGAGCGAAAAAGGAGTCCTTCACTAATGAATTAGGCAACTTTCATTTGGTCACGGGCAGATCCTCGTTCGTCATTTCGCGCTTTTTCCCACAAGAGCTGGAGGATGAGGCATTCATTCTGAGCGCTTGCAAAAGTTTCGTTTTGAAGGGATGAAAATTCTGGGGCATAAGGAGGTTCTAATGGCATGGGGAGAGCAGTGTCCTTTAGCGCCTGGGCCGTCGTGATGACGGGATGTGAGACGGGGTTAGGGGAGAGTTGCGGGCTCTGGCCGACCAACACGGTGCAGAACCTAATGGGGGCTGCTATCGTTTCGGCCCAACTAGTAAAGTACTTATATTAGTGATAGCAGCGGACCACGGGGAACCAATTTGCACGTCCCAAGTAGTCATGGACTACTGCAGATTTATCGTTGTCGGGGCCCACTGGAGGGAGCAACTTTTCTGAGACGACGAAGCAAGTACAGCCGGTGTCTCTTACGAGGGTTGACACTGCAACCATTAAAAGTTCCATTTTTGAACTCAAGCCCACCGGGGGAGCTTTTGTTGAACAAGAAATTGACTTGCTGCCCTGGGGAACTGCTTGTTGGGGAAGTTGCTCGCGTTTTAGGGCGAGCGGGCAGATGAGAGAGAGGCTTTTATTTGGTGGATTTGCCGATTAGGAGCAGAACGGAATTGTAAGTTTTGGGGACAGTGGGTCCTCACATGACTGGGAACACTGCAGGAAAAACACACCATGAGCCTTCGAGGGTAATCCGACGCTGGGGGATTATTTATCAGGGGCTTAATATCCCTCGATTCTGGCGGGGGATGGTACTTGGGCTTAAACGGCCTAGGTACCTTCACAAACTTGGGCGAGTTCTTCGGGGTAAACTTGGAGAGGTTACCTTTACTTGGGTGGGGTGGGGGGTGTCTTGTCGTGTGCACATCCGCCTCTTCTATACATTCTTTGAAAGAAGACACGCGTCTATCCTTTACAAATGCGCGAATTTTGGAGGATATTGCATCCATCAACTGATCCCGTAAGACGAAATCAAATAGGGACTCGTGGTCGCGGTTGACTTGGGCTGAGTCCAACCAGAACTGGAAAATCATATGGAGAGTGAATCCAAATTGGCGGTAGTTCTGGCCAGTTAGTATCCTCGCCTGGCGGAACTTTGACCTATAGAAATCAGGATTCATATTAACAGCCGATAATAGTTCCGACTTGAGGGGGGAGTAGTCAAGGGTGGCTTCAGCGGGAAGCGAAAGGAAAATTCTCGAAGGTGAGTATTGAGGACGGGTAGTCGAGCGACTCCATCGGCTTCAATGTCCCAGTGGTTCACTTCGCAAATTTTCTCAAAGTGAGTTAAGTAGGCGCTGAACTCCTCGCCGTCCTTAAACACTGGCAAATTTACTGATGGGGTTTGGGTGGATTCATTCCTCGAACTAACGCAAAGGGTTTCCAAATGATTTCTATTGAGCTCATGCTCATGCTGACGAATTCTTTCTCTTTCTTCCATTTCTCTTTGTTCTTTTTCTCTTCTCTCTTCAGCTTCTCTCTGCTCTCTTTCTCATTTCTCTTCAGCTTCTCTTTGCTCTCTTTTTCTGCCCTTTCATTTCTTTCTTCCTCTTGAATATAGGCAATTAGATCCTTGCCTGACAACCCAAGGATCTCTCCTTGGTGTCTGAAACGTTCAAATAACGACATCTTGCTGGTGTAAATGCGCGTCTGGCCGCTCGGCGCGTCCAAGGAACTCCTAACGGAAAATATCATGAGGCTCTTACGATCGTACCAAAATCCTAACGGAGATTTAATTACACAATGATTGTACGCAATCAATAAATAAAAGAAAACAGGTAATAATTAAAAAAATGATCCCTATATGAGCAGTAATTATAGGCCTTTTAATCCTGCTCGGGGATTAGTAGGTGGTTTTAGGGGAGATCGTCTCCAAAAAACAACAACACCCCCACGAAAATAAACTTGAAACAAAAACTGCCACCACACAAAAAAAACTGATCAATCAAAAGAAAGAAGATTAAGAATTCGTTCCACTATCTTTGGATATCCTTGAACGAACTTGGCAAACTGGTTATTGAACAACTTAACTGGTAGGACAACTTGAAAAGAAAACGGGGCCCTTCAATACAAAATAACCCAACTTTACCTGACACCAGAATTTAATATAAGGATATATATATATATATATATATATATATATATATATATATATATATATATATATATATATATATATATATATATATGTATATATATATATATATATAGAGAGAGAGAGAGAGAAAAAAAAAAATAGTTATTTCTTACTTCGAAAAAATCCGAGCTGGGATGGGATTCGAACCGTGCACATTGAGGCAGCGAGCAACCGCTTTGATCTCAATTAAACCAGTTTAGGGGTGCTCAAGCACCCCTAAAATTAATTTGGATATTCTTTAAGTGTGTTTTTATTTATTTATTTATTTATTTGTTTATTATTTTAAACATGCACAGACTAAATGAAAAATATTACAAATACACTGTAATTAGCCCCCCCTCCCTTATTTGGCAAATAGTTGATCCATTTAGAGCCGCTACTTTCATCTCTCTCTCTCTCCATCCGCACCACCTGAACCAGCACATCATTATACCTTGTCTGTCCTCTCTATTCTTTAAAGTACCATTAATTGAATAAATTTGTCATATTCATGATATATTTCATATCATCCGCCCATTAATGCACAGTCTCCCATAATTTATAATATTTATCTTATATCTATTTATTTATTTTACCTTTATAAGAGAGAAATAGGATTTTGGCTTATTTTTACATCTTTTTCTATCTTTTTTAGTTGCATTTTTCTTGTAATGCGCTGCATCTAAATGCACCAGGTTACAGGAAATTAGATCTGTGGACGGAGGAACTTTATATTTTTAAAAATAATCAAGAAGAATGCTAGTGATGCCCTAACACCAGGGCAAACTAGAAAACATATTCACACCTTTATATACCTACCACACAATTTCACCACTTTAACCTAAATTGTAAATTAGATCTGTTTTGTTCAAAGATTCCTGGGGGAGGACCCCCAGAACCCCTGTCGAACCCCAAACATACTTACCCCACTCCATCCCTGGTGCTAAGCACCCCTAATCATGAAAGTCTAAAATCGCCCCTGGAAACAAGCAAATACAAATCGTCAAATATCAACAATTTTATTTATTGAAAGATAATTTAGTGTTATTGTTCTACATCCTAGTATATTAATTTAGTCATCCATAAAATAAAAGTTTGACTACAGAAAATGAAACTAGAATGATACAGATTTGACGTAAACTAAAATAAAACAAGATTCCTGCTCCACTTCACATGAGACGAAAGTAACTCACTCATTTCTGCCGTCTTAAGGCAAAAAGCATTAACTGCAAAATTGTCAATTTTGGGAAAACGCAAAAAACGGATTTCGGCCTCAAATAAGGATCTGATAACATTAATCGTAATTTTTTTTTAGGGGGGGGGGTAATTGTAAGCATTCATCTATATGAATCTTGCAATATAATTTGGTTTAATCAGTTAATAACTTCAATATATTCAAATTTGTCCAGTAAATTTTGACTTAATGCTTTTTACGTGAAAACAGTTATAATAATTGGGTCATCTTATAATAAAATGATTTTTGTGGAAAAATGGTATAGGTATACCTATATCTAAATAATTGATAGGTACCTATTATATCATTAGACTCTATTGGTAAATACATATTTTATCATTTTAACTTTTACCAGAAAAGTTTGGAAAGGAAAATAAAAAAGATACATTGTAAAGCAATATTATTACAGAAAACAGAAAGAAAACATTGTAGACAACATAACTAGGTAGGTAATTGAAAAAATTTTTTCCTTAGTTAATGCAGGAAACCTAAAAATAAAAAAAATCTTTGGTAAAACTTTACTTTTCCTACATACCTAATTGCAGCAAACAAAAGACAACACGATAATGAAAAAGAAATATTTGCAAAAATAATGAAAATTATGGCAAATCTTATAACTGGATAATAGAGCAAAAATAGTTCAAAAGTATACCTAGGTATATGAATAGAGCTACCTACCTATACGTAAGAATATCAATTTAATTTTTTTTCCAACAAACAAAATCTTGCAATTATTGAAACCTCATTGCTGCATACGTAATGTCAGCAATCAAAAGAAAAAAAATTGGGGTTTATACGCTTCCAAGAAGATCTGGGCTGTTCTTGCTTTCTGGTAAATTGATCCAAATTTTTTCCTGTTTTCAGGCATTAAACTTACAAGCTTGTCTAAAATATTTTCTTTCTTTTTTGAAGATAAGCCTCTTGGGCAATCTGACATAGGTTTTTCCAATAATTTTTTTGTGAAATTTAAACTAGCATGAACAAAGTCTGCAACTTTAAAGTCTCCCTTGTAGTTGGTTTTATATTTTAAGATACGGCTACCCTTTTCAAATTTTGCTTCCACAATCTCTGCTAACAATGGAAGGTTTGTTTCTTTTATCCCTTCACGAAGCCGAGTTTTTCTCTTGAACGAAATATCCGGAATATCGTTAAAACAGGCACTAAAATTAATATCTAATACTTTCAAATTTTTAACGGATGCATCAATAACTGATTACAAATCTTGATAGTCATAGATATTATCCTTTTTCCTAATATTTTTTTCTATGTGGCCGTGGATGCCATCGGCGGCCATGAAGGTGTGCCCAGGCACTAGATACTTAAAGGTGATGCTATTAACTTGTTCACTGGTGTTAACAAGGATTATCATTGCGCTGTAAAGTGCCCAATTCTTATTTTGGGCGGCACAATTGTCAGCCCCCAAAATGAAATTAGCAGCATCTCTTTCTGTTCTTATTAAGTCTAAATAAGCATTGGCCACATGTTCCTTGTTTCGGCCAGCAATTGATTCTGTCCAGAGGACTGCATAATGATTATAAGTTGATTTTTCTTTTTGGCCGATACATGCAAATGTCTCATTAAAAATTATCAGGCGTGGAGTAAATACACAAGTTTTTAAACCTTTCATAATAGGTAAAAGAAGTATCTTTTGCATATCAACAGCAAAAACTTGGGTTGTAGAATCCCATTTTTGAGAGCAATCGTAATCATATGCTCTTCGTGCATCTTTTGCAAGTTCATTATGCATAGTCCATTTTGCTTTCAGTGATTCATCTAATATACCTGAATAATTTTTAAAATATAAACAGGTGTCGCAAAGATCAGTAGAGTCAGTTCCAAATCCAATATTTAGTTTGTTAAACACTCTTGAGTATGTAGCGTAGGAGCAAAAATCAGGGTTCTCTTCAATAAAGGTTTTATATAAATCCTTCACTGTTAATTCAGGGGATAAATATCTTCTATTTGGAGCGTGCTCCCTCCTATAATGCGAAATTTGGGGATTCATCTTTTCTATGTGATCAATAATGATTTCTTCATTTTTCTTGTTGCTAGGTTAATGTTTTCCCCTCATATCAAAAAACTCAAAATCACTTAAAGAATTAGATCCACCTAAACTAGTAGAAGCTTTTTTAAACACATCCAAAATAATGCGATTACTTTAAAAGCCTATTGTGTGTAAAAACTTTGTCTGACACACATTGAATTCTGACCTTGACTCATTTAAGAAAGTGTATACGAAGGTGCATAACTTTGTAAAGCATGAGGAATTGGAGCGTCTGCGCTCAGTCGTGGGGTTTTTCTTTATTCTTCCTAAAAGCCACTGCTTTTGAACAGATTTGTCCATTTTCCAAAACTCACTATGTATGGTATTCCGCAATTCAGGAGAAGTGGATTTAGTACACTGTTGCTTACACGAATCTTTGCAGGGAGGAAGCAATGGATGTTTTTCTCTTTGAGCTTCTAATTGAGCTTTAGCTGTTCGTAATCTCTTTGATTTTTTTCTTTCATCAGCTGCTGCAGTTTCTTGACTATTTTGTTCAGGGGAAAGAAGTTGAATATTCTGAGAGGGTTCTTGAGGGCTTTGTTCCAGGAGAAGAAGTTGATTATTCTGAGAGGGTTCTTGATGATTTTGTTCAAGGGGAATTTGAATGTTCTGAGAAACTTCTTGATGTTCATTTTCATCTATACTCCTATTTGATTCAGCATCATCATCATTTGGAATTAGTCCACTGTAAAGGATAAAAAAAAATTATCAGCCTATTAATTATATAGAAAACGATATAGAAAATTGAGCTATATATATTATATATGTATATACTATGATATAAGTCTGATCTTATCTGTGTGTGTGTGTCACACTCTGCAGAGCCTAAATGGGGGCGTATTGGGAAAAAAAATATATATATCATCTTATGTAATTTGGGGCTGCGGGGTGCTTAAAACTATTTCCAAGTCCGTATGACCAATGGTTAAAAAGTTATGAACCAAAAACTTGATCTATATATAACTTTTTCATGCACAGAAAGACATCCAAAACTCTATTTCACATAAATTTTAGTATATTAACCTAACTAATTTAAGAGAAATTGTACAAAGAATCATGTTGTGCTCAAACAAAGGAAATGATTTCTCGGAAAAGCACTGTCTTTTGTTAAACAGCTGTACAATTTTTATTTCTTTCATTCTTGAAAAATACAGGGTGGGCCAAAAAAAGGGGTATTATTAAAAAATTTACTTAAAATTTATTTTTATATTTTTAAAACTAAACCGTAGATAATGTTTAGTTTAAAAATAGGTATAGAAAAATAAAGTTTTAGTCAGTCTTTTAATAATGGCCCCTTTTTTTGGCCCACCCTGAATATTTAAAAACAAACAAAAAAGTTAGGTTGACATTCAACATTAACATTAGCTATAGAATTTAAACATAATATCATCAGTTAAAAGAAGTTACTCACCTTTTCCTCAATTCCCTAAAAACGGCTTGTGCACTGGTAAAAATTACGAAACAATTTATTCAGACCTTTCAATTAGAAGGACAGAAGTGAAATGAAATCCCTCTTTCAAATTATGATCGAGATATAGGTACCTGAAATTAATCATGTTTTGCTTTGTTCAAACAGATCAGAACCTGCAGAAACATGACGGAATTGCAGCTCAGGCTGAGTTCTCAATGCGAATCATATTGTATAATCTATTTAATGCATTTTGTCTGCAACTTGCTATGAGAATTCACATTGACATTTGCAGGCAAAACGCATTATCTAGCTAAAATTTTGTACTTAATGCTTTCTGCCTGAAAAGAAAGGATTAATGCTTTCTGCCTGAAAAATCCTTTTATTTTAGGTGGAGATAATGCTTTTTGAGCTCTCTTAAAATTTTAATGAATTAAATAGCATAACTGGCAACCTTCTAGTTAGATGCGTCTCGTCGAGACGAATCCAACGGTACCAAAATCTCAAAAATCGCATTTTAGCAGTTAATGCTTTTTGCCTTAAGACGGCAGAGTTGTCTGATTCTAGGCCAGTTGCCTCTACGAACTAAGTGGGTACTTACAAAGATTTAGCATTCGTGGAAGTGTGAAACTTTTTGATAAGTTGTGAATATGTGTCTTTGGGTGTAGTGTTCCTGTTGGGAAAGTGAATTATGGTGTTTGCATGTGTAGAATTGTGGATGGTTGCATGTGAGTATTGCAAGAATGATCGGTAAGTGGCGTGAAATTGTGTCTGTTCTGGGTTAATGTCGGGTGAAAATGCATTTCTAAAAGAAATAGACAGATTGCTCTTTTATGTAGGTAAAGTAATTGACTATTAGGGAGAGTAATTAAACTTGAATAACCACCAAACTAACAACCCTTAACTAATTTATTGTTATAGTAAAGAGACGAGATATGAATAAAGGGATTCGATTTTTTTTACAACCACGAGTAGTTTCAGAAATGGAAAAATGGACACGGAGAAAAGCAGAGAGCAAACTGGACATTCATAGAAAAGGAGCGACCAAATTGGAATATGAGTGAAAATTAAAGCATAAGCAGGACACTGGGAGGAAAGGAGAGAGCCTAAGGGACATTGAAAAGAAGAGAGAACAAAGGGGAAATTGATAAAAAAGAAGGTAAATTGAACACTAGGATAGGAAGGAAGGGCAGACTGGGACTCAGGAGAAAAGCAGTGTGAACAAATTTGGCAGAGAGAGAAAAGCATAGAGCAAAAATGACAATGAGAAAAGACAAGAAACTTGACACTAGGAGAAGAGAAGTGAGCAAAGAGAACATGGTAGAAAAGTAAAGAGTAAATTGGATAGTGAGGAAAAAAGTGAGAGCAAACTGGAAGCTGCAGAAAAGGAGATGGCAAACTGGACACTTGGATAAAATGAGAGAGCAAACTAGACAATAAGAGAAAAAGAAAGAACAAATTGGACATTGGAAGAAAATTAGAGAGCAAACGAGACAATGGGGGAAAAGCAAAGCGTAAACTGGAGATTGTGAGAAAAGTAGAGAAGCAAACTGAAAAGGTGGAGTAAAGTAGAAAGTAAACTTTACATTAGTTTTTCAATTCTAAATCTTCACATTCGTGAGTTTAACTTCATTGGATTACACATATTTGGTATTTTCTCAATTGATCAAAAAACTGGGAAGAAAGCTCTCAACCAAAGAACAAAGACACATGATAACCAAAAAGAAGAGACAAACAAGCAGAAGATCTAGAATCATCAGGACTGAAGTACCAACACAACTTCATATCACAAATATTATAAAGGAGGAATTAAAACTGACCGATTCCATTTCAACCGGAGGGCCTGGAACTCACAAATGGCGAGTTCGTGGAATTTGTTCCATTTCTCACTTGGTTCCGGACGCCCCTAGACGAAAAATGTAATGTTTGAATCAGAAAATTAAGTACCCCAAGAATTATTGTCTAATTTATTAGTTTGTATTCATTTCCCATCGTAACATTGCTTTCAAAATGGTTTATGCATTACCATACACATGATATGTGGCCCAAACGGTGGTTGCATCAATTTAACCTCACTTAATATATACAAGATGATGTACACGTAATAGAACAATAGAATGCGACATATTAATCTTTACTTAATCTAATAAACTATAAAAAGAAACATACTATTGATATAAAATACGAGACAATTCCGGTATGTGTCTAATAAATTGAGCGGACCGGAAGTAATTCTAAAATTACTTTGACAAAAATTGCCTCCCCTAAACTCAATGCATTTTGCTAGTATTTTCTCTACAGGGTACCAGGGCTTGGGAATCAGCAAGAGGGAGAGTCCCTCCAATGACCTGCGGTGTTTTGTGATAAGATGATAAATGGTTATTGCATCGATGGTTTCCCATGGTTCAAATCACTTACAAGTGCCTTTGACTGGTTAAATGAGGTTTCTGCCATTAGATGGCGCCACCCAGCGCCAAATCCGATGGCATATTTGAAATCTCCAGGGTAAATAACCATATGTCCCATGGTCATATGGGTCATTTCATGGCTCTAAATGGGTACAATTGAACTTTACTCTTAAAATAAGCTACGCCTAGACCTGGCGCTTCACCGCAAGTAAAAACAGAGTAGTTTGTTCACCCGTAATGGATTTTTATGCATTATTTAGAACACCCCCCCCCCCAAAACGTTGGGGACTAAGATCTGGTGAATAGACAAGGTATCTAATTTCCCAACATCACCCAATCTACTGCTGAATAAAATGCCCCTACAACCAATTCCGCTCAACGATGCTGTATGTCATGTGGTGGTACCTCATCGTGGTCGAAGCACATATGTTCAAGGTTTGTCCAGTGAGCTACAGCTGGGAAAAGTTTGCCATTTAGCATGGCCATGTAACTCCCACATTGTTTTCTAGAAAGAATAGGCACAAAAGACCTGTAGCACAAATCCAACAGCAGATTATCATGCATGGAGCTTTAACATCTCTATAAATTTTAACATGTGGACTTTGAGTTAACCAATACTTTTACAGAATTACGTACCAATACGCTAAATAAATTAAAAACAAACGAAAACAACGAACCACTTTTAACCACAAAAAAACAAACAAACAAAACACTACAAAGACCAAAAACCAGAATCAAAATCGAAATACACCATTAGTTTCCAGATAGAGGCCAACTCCCTCTGTCTCTCGAACATAGACCTAACATCAAACGGGCTAAATACAATATAGGAGGTCAACCTCCTCGAAGAACTCGACCAATCACAGTAGGGAGGTGGTCCTCTTAGTTAAAAAAAAGATGGGAAAGGAAGTCAGAAGTGAATAAAAGGTAAAGGAGAAAGAAAATAGATAAATAAATTGTTCCCCAACTCCTCTCTCTGTAAGCTCATATCTGAAAGTAATATTTATAGATTCTATTCTTAAACATATTTACTCTAGTGATTTCGATGATATTCCATGTTTGTGTTATTTTAGAAGAAAAGAAATTTTGTACTATCGCAGTGTAAAATCGTTTGCTTACTAGCTTCAAACCGTTATTTCTAGCTGCCGCTCGATTATCTAGCTCAAATAGTGAGTCATAATTTATATTAGTAAACCGTTTAGAAATTTGAAAACCATGTTGACCGTGTACATTCCGATTTTCTACTGAAAGTAAAATGAAGTGCCTCAGCCTTTCTTCGTGTGATCTATTTCTAAGTTCAGGAATTAATTTTCTTGCTTGACGCGTTCCACCAATATGACAATGTTCTTTTGTATGTATGGGCACCAAAATTTTATGGCGTACTTCCAAATCATGTATCACAAGCGGTTATAAAATGCATACTCCTAATGAGGTCTTACATGCACTTATACAAGCGATTTTTCTAAACACAAAATTTCTAGTTATGTATCTTAGAATTTTATTAGCATTTTGTGACGCTATAGTGGATTGTATCGGATTACTTAGATCACTCGAGATTAAGATTCCTAAGTCGTTATCCATTTTAACTGTGTTTATAATTTGATTACCAATATGATAATCATTTTGGAGATTATCATGACCTATGATAATCTAATTGACAACTATCTAAGCTCTTGTACAAGTTATCCCAGTCTCATTATTATTTTGATCTTGTACCGAATTTCGTGTCATCAAAATATTTCTAAATTTGACACAATAAATTCTTGGTCGATGGCCATGGTGAACATTGAACATTTTTTTATGTGTCCGTAAACCTTTGTTCTTTGTTTAATTTTGTAATGTTAATGAAATCAATTCTTTCGCGGTCCGGATCACTTCCGATATGAATTTTGCATTATCCTTGGAATAAACAAATGATATTTGCTACATCACCGAAATTATAAAAATAACAATTGATTAAATAATGACAAATCCTACACAAGAGAAATATAATAAAACTCCTGTTCCCAACTGCGTTTCTTTAGAAATGATTTTTCCTATTGCCTTTTCGCTTCTGGCAGAAGCAACATTGTTCTCCAAGCAAGGAACATACCGATTTGCCCAATTTAGGAAGAATAATAGAAACCTCATTGTAAAAAGCGAGTTCATTCATCAGTACAGAACCATGTTCTATATACACCCAGAGAAGACCACTAACTACTGCTTCAAGAGACTTCTCCATCTCTCCTGGAATGTAGGGTAACGGCCGCCGCTAACCCCTACTTATTCCTCACTGACGCGCGTGCCACTCACCGAAACCTAGTTTTGTCACGGAATAAAATGGGTATTTGAACCGTATAATAAAATTCTTGTCTCTACGAATTGCTTTCATTGAATGGGCGCCATCTTTGCAGCTGAAATCGAACACTTAAGACATTTCCCCATGTATTTGCGAAAAATTGACTGATTCGTTATGATTGTAATTATCGCAGTAAATTGAATTAATAATGAGGTATGCAATCCGTAACACTTCAATTTTTAGGCGTCTTTTTTGTGTATGCTTATTTAAATTCTGGAATTTTTATGACTATTTTTATTAATAGTTTTTGCATTGGGTAGGGGCGTCACTGTTGATAAATGTCAATCTTTTTTTACTATTTTCTTATTGTACTTTACACTTGGTGACTGGCGATTGCATTATTGAAAATGGCATATTTCTCTAGGGGAAATATACTATGGTTAAAGAGACCTATGTTGCATTTGAAAATCGCCATTTTACCTGGGTATCAATGGCAGTTGCAGTAAATGGAATCTTTTCCCCATTAGAACATTATTTTACTTAAATTTTGAACTCTTAATGAATACTTAATTATTTATTTTTACTTCATTTAAATAATATTACTAATTTTAATAAAAATAATTCATATTTGTTATTAATTTGCTTTTTATTCTAAGATAGGGAATGAGAAACTCAAGCTGGAAATTCTCAAAATCGGGGAAAAGATAAAAGATATTACAGGATCACGATGATACTGTTAAATTTGACGGTTCCTCGGAAACTGTAGTAAGGAGTAAACAATAAAAGATGGAAGCAGCATTAAGATTAGCTGCGTAGGATCAGTAAAAATTTACAACTTTAACAATATTGCGTCGACAAATTTAATCAAAAGTAAACACAAAGCGAATACAAAATTTAATCAACGATTGGTTTCCGAAATGTAACAACTATTAACTAGAGAATAAGAGCAAAAAAAAACCAGGTGATTTTAAGTAAGAAGAGAATCGCTCACTGAAGTGTAGCATTATCACTTCACTAACTCTATAATTTAAGAAAGGAATTTTTTTTAAGTATTTGAATAATAATTTTATCTTAGTTTGGTTATGACTTATGGTTTTTTTATCAATAATAAATGATCAATGATGTTTAAAGAGAGAAATTGGTGTGGGGATAGTTTGAGAAGAGATAGAAGTATGTGAAATTAATAGGGAGAGTTATATGTGCCAGGTCGTCTGGCAAACTCAGTATTTCTAAATATTTATATTGATTCTTGCGTTGAAAATGTTTTAGCGTTCGAACTTTGTTTTCGTTTATGTTTTAGTGGTTTAATTAATCTTGGATAATTGCCAATGCAGTTATTCTTCTTGATTCTTCAGATTTATGTTAGCGATTATTTAAATAACTTATTGTGTCCACTTCGGATCTTTTAATATTATTTAGTTGTTCCGACTTTGCAATTTAATTTTTAATTATTTTTCATATATTAAAGATTTTTATTGTGTCCACTTCGGATCTTTTTATATTACTTTATTTAATTGTTCAAACTTTGCAATTCATTCCTTTTTAATTATTCATTATGTATTAGATTCTCTTTGTTTGTTTGTTTTTAATTAAAATATGTCCACTTCGGATCTTTTCTTGAGTTATATTTGTCTTGTTCTTTGTTTTTCATTTTTGTCTAGTTAAATTTTATTTAATCTTTTTTTTTATTATTTCTTAGGTATATATTGGTATTATATTTATTAGAATCTTTAGCTGGCTACTTTTCAACGCCTGCTTAAAGTGCATGTTTGGGTATTCATCATCAGGTAGTCTTAATGGGTTTGTAATTTCCTCTGGTATTATTCGATATATTTTATCCCATAGATTGATTGCTCGCTTTGTGTAATGTCTGGGTCCAGGTTCCTTATAATTTCGTTGTATATTCTTTTTTTCTTTGTCCATCCGTTGACATTGAGTGAGAAGATTTTCAATTTACTGATATATCTAATTTGATTGTCCATAATTTTTACAAGGAATACAAGGAAAGGAAGTACCCTAGGAGACCTTATGGTCCATTCAAAGAGGGTACCTTTGAACTAGCAATCGAGCAGAGACATGGCTGCTCAATTGTTTTGCGTCCCTGAACGCCTGCTTTTCAAGACTTTATCTAGTCTTGACTTGAAATGGTCAACAGATTCACTGTTGACAACTTCCACTGGAAGTGCGTTCCACTTACTGCAAATACTGTAGGTGAAAAAGTTTCCACACAGATTGCGGTTGTAACGCTTCAGTTCAAGTTTGAAGCCGTGATTGCGCGTTCTGTTCTCACTCAGTGTGAAAATATCCCTGTAGTCAACATTGTCGAACCCTCGAAGTATTTTGAAAACTTCGATGAACTGACCACGCAGTCTACGGTTTCCAGCGAGAAAAGATCTAATTCCCTTAGTCTATCCTCATAACTTTTATGTCGGATAGAGGGAATCAGTTTGGTTGCCCTGGCTTATACGCGTTCCAACCTTGCGATATCCTTTCGAAACGAAGGACTCCAAAATTGTACGGCATACTCCAGGTGCGGCCGAACGAGGGAGTTGTACAGACAAAGTACTATCTCCTTGTTACGGTATCCAAACTGGCGCTTTATGTAGCCTAACATCCTTTGGGCTTTCTTCTCTGCCTCGATGCACTGTTTCGAGAACTTGAGGTCGCTAGTGATAGTTACACCCAAGCCCTTCTCAGTGTCACTCGATTCAAGAGCAGTGCTCTTAAGAATATACTGAGATTAAGGGGTTTCTGTGGCCGATATGCATCACTTTGCATTTGTTCACGTTAAAAGACATTTGCCACGTGTCCGACCACTTCATAATCTTCCGAAGATCTTCCTGCAGGCGGGCAGTATTTCCATCCTTTTCAACGTTCATACCAAGCTTGGTATCGTCGGCAAATTTGGAAATCTTGGCAACCATGTCACCGTCCATGTCATTGACGTAGATGATGAATAGTAGTGGTC
Organism: Ceratothoa steindachneri; assembly: GCA_963969495.1. Classification (NCBI taxonomy): domain Eukaryota; kingdom Metazoa; phylum Arthropoda; class Malacostraca; order Isopoda; family Cymothoidae; genus Ceratothoa; species Ceratothoa steindachneri. The sequence continues at coordinate 159,612,529 of OZ018329.1, forward strand.
CCAGGACAGAACCTTGAGACACCCCGCTAGTAACAGGCCCCCACTCAGAAGCCTGTCCATTCACCACCACCCGTTGCCGTCTGCCACTTAGCCAGTTCTCGATCCAGCCGGCTACCTTTCCGTCTATGCCCGCTTTCTCTTGCTGGGGATCTTTTCCTCCCGTTTCTCTTCTTTTTGAAAATTTTGTGTGCGAGATTAAAGGAGGATTCCTCGGTTATCACTATTATTCCTTGTTTCAGAGCCGCTAACAAGTAATTTTAATTTATGTATGCTTCATAATCATACTTATACTTTCCTTTCATGATCCCTGAGATGATATCAGCTCTTTTCGATATTTTAGGTAATGATGCGGACGGCGAGCCGTATATCCTCATGCCTATTTCATCAGTTGTTTTGTAGGTTTTTGATGCTGCAGTATTGTCCATTGGGACGGTCTCGTCTTTATTCTCAATTTGCGTTGAAACAGTGGCGATCCCTTCTTCATTAGTGGAGATTGATTCCGTCTGGATGGCACTAGGTGTCGGCGTTTTAGGTCTATTGAGGAGTGGGTCTCTAAATGAGGAGCGAGATCTTGGGGGTAGCGTCTTGCATTGTTTTGAGTTGGGCCTGGAACAACCCCCCGGACGGAGGATCGTCCGGAAACCATATCGGCTTGAGCCCGTTGTGAATCAACATTTTGTTCAATTCGTTCGCGTAACTACCCGGTTTAATTACATTTGCAAAGTGCGCGTGAAGGATGCACATTACCAAATCTGGTCTCATTTACGGGTCTATGTTTAAGAGCGTCTTATTCTGTTTGTCCGTTTTAGCTGCTTGTGCGTATGTTGTGGTAGCCTTCTTATTTCTGTCGTCTATAGCCTGCTTTTTCTTGTCTGCAACTATGGATTTCTTTAGCGGACAGGCCATGGATATGGTACGGTGTTGGTTTCCACAGTTAATATATTTTTTCTGAAGGCTCTTACACTCTTTCCATGTATGGTCTTTACTGGCGAATTCAGAACATACTTTACCATTGAAGGGGCACTCCTTTGTAGCGTGTTTCTCTAGGGCGAAACACGAGAAGCACACCTGGACTGGAACGAACAACTCACGTTCTATGCAGTATGCAGAAACTTTGGAGTTGAACATCGCTAGTCCATTTTCGCAAGCTTTGTTCGCCATCTCGGTTGTTTGGAATGTCACTTTAAAAACGTGACTATACTCCTCTCCTTCTCGGTTTTTAAATTTGTACACTTCTTCTATTTTGGCCCAAACTTGATTGGATTCAATTTCATGTTGCATTTCCTGTATAGAGTGCGAACTGACGTAAGGGTCTATGCGTCGACAGACGATCGATCGCTGAGCTGCAACTTGAGGGGGCACCTTAGGAGCTAGGCCGATCTTCTCGAATTCTTCTTTTGACTTCGTACTCAGTATCTTTTCAATAATTCTTTTATAATATCAAAAAACAAAATGGTGAAGTTCAGAAATAAATATAAGTATCGAAATTTTGTGAATTTTTTAAAACCCAAAGAATTACAAATGGTGAAGTTCACCCCCGTAGGGAGAGTGGCGAAGCCCTTGCCTGGTACCTTTATAAATAGACCCAAGAAAATACTTGATTTATGATGTTCCTTCATAAATGAATGCTAGTTTCATAATACTATAAATATTCTCTTGTCTTCAAATCCTCCACAGTTGTTTGAATTGAAATATCTAGCTAAGCTTTGGCTAAATTTGGAATACTCAGTAACATTGTCATTTGGAATCGCATCATATAGTATTATATATAATTTTGAAGGAATTTTTTATTAAATAAAATATGATATGGACATTTTATATTACCCACTATTAAATAAGATATGATTAATTTAATTAACATTTTGGGGCGAGGCTTATATGTCTGAAGTCAGCACGGCATAAAAACAATGAACATTAGAGAGTCTAGCGACGTCTGACCATCGCCTTTGAATTCGAACCTAATGTTAGGCTTTCGAATTGTGAATACTATTAGCTTATTAAAAATAGCGAGGGTGGTTGGTGCAACCTTCCACCGTTAAAGATGGGATATGGGGCGAAGCCCCCATTTCAAAATAATCACCTTAGGGTTCGAATTTAATGCAGTTGCCAGACGTTGTTAGGGACTCCAATGTTCATTGTTTATGCAGTGCTCCGTCCACTCGGGAAGGAGCTAGAAATGGAGTCATAAAAACTTCTTGAAGTGGGTAACTACTATGTATTTATTCCAAATTGACCATACTTCGAATTAGTTGTTCCTTGAATGTTCGTTCATTTTTCTACCGATAACTTATTAATCGTTGACCAAATACCCCGAATGGATAAGGAAATGAATTTCCGCACCGAAAATTTAATGATTATCCTTAAAAGCAAAAATTACTTCCAATCAAAAGGAAAATAAATGTGCAGATGTAGTGATTTAAGTTATGCGCCTCGAACTTCCGTAAATATGTTACTGTATCAGTAACATTTTCAATAACAAGAAATTATTAATGTCGATAGTAACTCATCATTCCTGCTATGCTATGCGCGTTAAATTCATATAATGGGGGTCACATAACATTATTTCTTTGCTGGCACTTAAGACAGTCAAAAATATGATATCGACCAATCACACAGGGATAATTGCAAGGAAACTAGTTTATTTTATAATAGTGACCCCATGCTGTCATAAATGATGTAGTAATGAACACTCCTCGTTCTGTCCTCTGCCCGATGGGTGACCGTTCCTCCTCAGTTTGTGCTCCTAGGCTCTGGAATGCTCTTCCTGCCGAAGTCCGATCCTCTCCCTCCCTTGTTACTTCTAAACGTCTCCTGAAGAAACATCTCTTCAGAATTGCCTTCTCTCCTCTCTAAACTTTCTCTACACTCGCTACGAAACCTGCGCTCTGGGGGGGCTAACAGCCATGAAGGGCGCATTATAAATACCTATTATTATTAGTAGTAGTAGTATTTGGCAATACTAAAATGTAGAGCTTAGTTGAGTTTTCAAATACACTCCAGGTAGTCTTTTTAGCCAAAGTTAATAAACAAACTGAAACTTTTATAGTATCAAATTAGATGAGTCAGATATAATAATCTTCTACTTAGATATATGGAGATGAGATTGCTTAGTGTTTTTAGAGTTCCGAGGGAAAGAGAATATCGTGAAACGATTGAACAATATCGTGGCAAATATATAAACATTTATCCTCGTAATGATTTTAAATCTATATCCTTCTTGCTTCTTGTTTAATACCGTTTTCTCATTCTAAAGTTATTTGTTTACTGAAGTTCACATCATAATCAACAAAATATTTTTCTATTTTTTATAGAGCAATTTTAGAATAATTATTTAATAAGAAGCTAAAAAAACACTATCGAATATGGGGACAAAAAATAAAGTTTACTTTAGCTTTCCTTATATAGTTAGTGCGGAAGAGAACAAGGTTTTAAAGGCTAACATTTTTATTCTGATTTTTTATTTAGAACTTCAGTATATATTAATTTTTTTTCATTTTTATGTATGGTGTACCTTTTTGACTATTTTTAAGTCAACATGAGCTTGTAAAATCTACCGCCAATTGATGTATTTGTACCGTTTTTATTTTTTGCTAATAGATGACTTGCTAGTTTTGAGGACTTTTGTGCTGCAACATGGCAACAAGGAGAAAGTTTAGGGGGTATCACCAGTTTATGGTAGGTCTCCATAGGCGGTTCCGATTGATTATCCTATTCATTTGGTAGAGAAGGTAAAGCGTCCTTACAGTCGAGTTTGGTCTGACTCCAAAGTGTTCTTTTGGGTAATCCGCTCGTAGGCTGGGTTAGATTGGTAACCTGGTTGTTGGCAGAGGTAGGCCCTAAATACATTTAAAGTATAAATACTAAATATTAAATACATGCGGAAAATGTATTTAGATACTAAATACATTTTGAAAATTTATTTAGTATTTAAATACTAAATACATAAACTGTATTTAGATACATTTTTTAATACATTTCAAATACATGATATATAATGACAATCGATAAAGACCATTGGTATCACAACCAAAAAATATCCATTTAAATGAAATTTATATTATAATCACTAATGTAGGATTTGATGACAATTGGACTTATGTACTACAAAAAAATAGAAATTTCAGTTAGCTATTTCTATCAGCATTACATTTAAGTAATATCAGTTGCTGAAATGTTTCATCAGATAATGAACTCCGTTTTGGAGATAAGGTCAATCCTCCTAAAGAGAAGAGCCGTTCCACAGGAGCTGACGACGGAAGGGGGATGTTGTATTTAATAAATAACTTTTTATGTTTGGATATCTATCTAAATTTTGAAGTGTTTTATTTGAATCCTGAAGGTAACTGAACAATTCTAAATCTGCGGTTGATCGTGTTTGAGTGTGTTTTGTAAATCCAAAATAATCATCACTGTCCGATACACCACTTGAAAATTCAGTTTCGGGTCCCTCTGCTAAATTTTCAATCACTTGAATCATAATATTTTCAACAGAGTCTTGGTGGCTTGAACTGTCCCATGAAATGCTGATATTTAACCAGCGGAGTTTGAAGAATGAATGGCTTGTTGATGCAATAATGGCATCTGTAACGCTGGCTTCATTTGCCAAGGTCAAATAAGATTGGTAGCGCTTTCCAAAGCCCTTAGTGACTGCACTTAGAAGAGGTTGGCAAAATTTCAGAGAAGATGACTGAAGGCTCTTCAGCTTTTTCTCCACAGTGAGCAATGTAGGGAGTAATTCTCCATAAAAATAGTTTTGTTCTCCCTGTAGGCGATCAATTGCCACTGCAATACCAAAACTGAGGCATATTCACCAAGAAATTCAATTTCGTGATTTCTGAACACTGGAAGTTCGAGGAACGTCATGAGTTGATGTAATTTGTCCTTGTGTTTTAAAAGCAATGACAATGCATCAAACAGAGAGTTCCACCTTGTAATGCAAGGCACCTTTGATGAGCAGTTGATAACAGTTTTGATAATCTCTGCTGATTTTGGACGACTGCATTTGTTCCAGCATGATTGATATTTCCAACATAAGATATTTTCAGTGCCTGTTTTGCATCAGTTGTGGCGACGAGACAGTGTGTGTGAAGCACAGCGCACATGCTTAGGTAGGCTGAAGCTGCATGGGTTAGGCGATAGGTCTTCTTCCTGATCTAAGGCACTTTTTATTAAAAAACTATCCTCCAGCTCGTGCTCACTCTGATCTTCTTTACCTACCTGGATTCCATCTTCTGAATCTATGGACAAATTTGTAGCAGTGACTGCAAATTCATTAAACGCTTTAACAAAATTAGAGACGTTATCATGACGCTGCTCGTGATTTTCTAAAGGGGGATATCGTATTCATTGATGATATTCTTCATATGTTCAGCAATTTTGATGTAGTTATGTTCTCCTTTGAAGCCACAGCATGCCAATACTCCACTGTGACGGATAAGAGCAGCTTCCTCAAGCTGAAAAAAAATGAAATAACCGTCTAATGTTTGTCTCATAAATGTTTCCATAAATTTTACATTTTAATACAATTGAGATAAATTCCACCAACAAATAGGTCTGCTTTCAGCCAAGAGCTGATAACTCCCTAACTGTAAAGACACTTTCAATTTCATAAGAGCGAAATCTTAACATACCCAATGAACTGTAACGCCCAAAAAACTACGGTGACGAGTTGACCAAATATCTGTAGTAAGAAATAAGTAAGAGGTACTGTCTAGTTTATTCTTCAGTAGAGCTCTTGTCACTTTCTCTTCTGCTACACGATTTCGGCCTAGCGTCCGCCTTGAAATGACGTCAACTGAAGAATTTAGACCTGCGGTAGTGGAATGTGCGATTATTGTGAGTGAAATTGACTTTCACAGTGAAATCCGAGTATATCGTATGCATATAAAATTTTATATATAAAATGTAGCTATATGAATATCCTATAGCTATATAGGACTGGTACATTAGGTCATAAATATATTATTAGTCCTTCATATTCAGAATTAAATAGTAAAATATTGACTTTCAGTATTGTTAGGAATATATACATTATCAAGCTTTATTTCCTACATTTTTGACGGGCAGGCATGCTAGTTCTGACATAATGATATACAGGTATTGCTACTATAATACTATAGCGAAATACATCGTTATAGGAATTCATCTAATAACTACATATGATCGATCAATAATTGTACTAATTATTCCTGAAAAATTTGTATTCAATAATATCTTCAAGTAAATGATAGCGCGCTTTAAGAATATATGTATGTGGATTCTCATGAAATTATTGCAATATATTAACCTCTGTTGTTTGCATATGTCTTCCTTTATTTAACTTCGTTATATAGCGTACGTAGTGACCAATGATACGAACGCTTTAGTAATATTATAATTGTAAATAACATTTGTAACTCAGAACTCACCTTTAATTAATCTCGCAAAAGCTGATTGCTCCATGGTTGATAGGGGATGCACGCCTTGTATGATAAAATCTGCAATCAGTTTATCAACAACAGATTGTTTGACCTTCTTAGTATTCACTGCAAAACACTCTGGCAATGTCTGTACTTTAACACCGCTGTATGAAGGACCATCGTCTAATACTGAACATTTTTATTTTTAATCTTTTCTTTGAGCTGTCATGTAGTTATCCGCTTTTTGCACCAAAACAGGATGCTTTCTCTGTTGATAAATGTATATGATCAGATAAATGAAGGACATTTGTCTCACGTTGCCACAATCCACATTAAATTTAATCAGTATATACTATCAATAAAGGTGTTGCAAAATGAAGCAGGGAGGTTCGTGCATGGCAAACTTACGCTACTTAACATTATCGTTAGCTACTAGCAATTTAGCCATTTTTTTAAAAAAATAAGAAATAGTGAAACTTGTCAATTCAATTAAGTATCATATAATTAACTTCAATAAATTCTTACCTTCAAATGAATGCGTGGATTGGAAGTAGCATTGCTCGCCGCAGAGATTTCGCCATTGCATGATGTACATACACACTTCACTTTTTTTCCGTCGGAAGATTTCACTCTAAAAATTTTACCTTCTAGTAAAGGATGACTATAATTACATGATTCTTTATCTTCCTCGTCTTTATTATTGTCCAACCTCTCCATTTTACACTCTTTCGAAGAAGCTGAAGTTGCCATGCAACAATTGAAATAACGCTGAGCGCTCTCACATTACAACCGAACACAACTGTGACAATCTGTTAACTGAATTTGAACCGATGCAAGCAATTTTCCCTCACCGGCTCACGCAGTCAACCGTTTGTGTCATGCAAGTTGTGACAAGTTAAACATGCATTACACTTTCTTAACAACTATATAAACCTATTATCAGTAAAGTATTTACAAAAAATATTTAAATACATTGTATTTAAATACTTTCAAATGTATTTAAAAATACAATTTTAAAGACATAAATGTATTTAAATACTAGCCACCCCTGATTGTTGCTTGGAGGGAGGAAGGACTCAGAAGGATAGAATGGCGGTTTTGTAGGCCTTTAATAATCTTGGCTTAGGGCTAAATTGCTTCGGGCAAGTGAAAAGATTGAGTTTTCCCTGGTTCGTTTGTGTGCTCGCGTCTTTGGCTGACTATCAGTGTTAATATTCACTGTTTATCATAAGTCTCCTTCTGCATCAGGTTCTTGGGACATGGACGCGGGGCAGAGCTTATCGGATCAAAGGGTATGTGCGTGTGTTCTCTACTAAGACTGCTGGGTGGAGTTTATTTGGTCAAAGGGTGTGTGTGCATCAAGATAGTATCTAAATTTGGAAGCCTATCCGTGCTTTATCAACCAAGATTTGTAGCAAGATTGATTTTGTTTTTTCACGGGTTCATGTAAACGCTGGTGGGTCAGATTATATTCCGTTATATGTGTGAACAGCTGTTTCCATCGTCTCTGTTTATCTCTACGGCCAGACCGTCGGCTGCACCTGTTTTCTAATGTATGTATGTTCGCGTGGGAGTACAACGATTTCACTTGCCTTATAACAAAATATTCTGCTTTGCATTGATACATAGATTATTAAATTGTAATTTTACATTATTTAAAAGTATTTATTTTGTCTTACATTAATTAATTATTACAGGATGATATATTATTTCAATTTTCAATTTATGTGCCTGTTACAAACTTTTATAGGATTCAGATGTTTGGAGAAAAAATAATGATTGGAAATTAGTGAATGTAGTGCCAATTTTTAAAAAGGGAAGTAAAGAGGAGCTGAATAACATTAGGCCGGTAAGCTTAACATCTATAGTTTGTAAAATTCCTGAGAAGATAGTTAAGAAGGGAATTTCTGACCATCTAGAGAGTAGTAGGTTAATAAATGATAGCATGGGTTTAGAAAAGGTAGATCGTGTTTAACAAATTTACTGGATTTTATGGATTATGTAACTAAACAATTAGATAAGGGAGAGAATGTTGATGTAATTTACCTAGATTTTAGCAAAGCTTTTGATAAGGTTTCAAATTGGAGACTAGTTCACAAATTAGAAATGCATGGAATATGTGGGAAAGCTTTGAACTGGATAGCTGAATGGCTGAAAGACAGGAAACAGAGAGTTGTACTGAATAGGATTAGGTCACAGTAGAGGGATATTATCAGTTGCGTACCTGAGAGATCCGTTCTAGGACCTTTATTATTGATAGTTTATATAAATGATTGTAGAAGTCTAAATTCCGCGTACATTAATGTACGCAGAAATACTCCGACACAAGCTGCGTGTCCCTCCCGTATTTCCAAATGCACCATTCGCCTCGAATTACCTATCACCCCTTTTCGCGCAATCGTAAACTGCGACGTAACTCGAAGTTGTGAAAGACTTATATTGTCTGGCCACAGATGAAAAAGGTCTTTCGCGCGGCAATACGGATTTTATGAGAATTTGGTGTTCTCTCTCGATTTCTGCTCGCGAGAGAAATAAAAGGAAAACTTCTCCCTGGAGTCAGGCAGAAGATTTTGGACCTACGTTGTGAGGAGAGCTCGTCCCACAATAGAAACAGTTCGCCTGTTGTAAGAAAGGAACTTTTCGGGGAATTGGTCTCTCTCTCTCATAAAGAAAGTAAAGGGAGAGGTGACGCCCCCTTGTCGTGGGAAGAGAGCTTGTGTGTACCTTTGACTTTTCGAGCTATGTCGGCGGGGGTACCTCTTCTGGGTACCCCTGGTAGGGCTTTCCTTGTCGATTTGGTCGGAAACGAGGTTCCAGACTAAGTGCGTCATTCCTTCCTTTTTCTACTCTATCTTTCTCCTTTTTTACTTTTATCCTATCTCTCCCGCTTATACAAAAACAAAAAAAAGACTACTCCTATCATGTCACTCTTTCCCTTTTTTTCCTCTATCTACATATAAGAACCTGGCAGCTACCTCACGCGTCAGAAGAGAGGCTTTGGAACCTCTATAAACAACGCCAATCGACGCTCACTGGTTGCGAGAGACTAGGATTAGAGGTGTCCTAGGCGTTGGGGAACGATAAATGGGATGAGGGTAGTGCCCCTTTAACCCCTTCCCTGGCGCGTAATTATTGACCATTTCCAGTGCCCGTTGACGGGTGTCTCTGGTAGCATCGGTCCGAGGTGACGGCCCTTTGTTCCCAGGTAGGGTACCAGGCCAATAAAAAGCCTTGGGTCGAGTTTCTTGGTGTGACGGGATTTTCATTGAACGCTGCTCCGAGATCCTGGCCGTCGTGAAGGGAACTAGTAGGAGTTTAGCACGGGGCTTGCTCCGTTGTTCACCTGGTGAGAAATCGATGGCCACTTCGGGGACCGTCAGTGCTGCTTGGTTGACAGACACGGCACGCCGAGGTTTGACGAATCGGTCAGACGAACAGCAGCACATGGAGCATGCCTTCTGAAAGATCCGAAACCTCTCCGATGGATAGGCGGGAAGAAATCACCAACCATTGATTGGTCACGAGTTTTCAGAGAGAGAGAAAGCGCTCAAAATGACAAGCAAAAAAGGACCCGTTCGTCTAAAACATAACTGTGCAGCATGCCAGTTAGAAAAGTGGTGCGTTGACTTTCCGGAGGGCTGCTACTCAAAATGCAGCCCTGAAAGTATCTGCACTACTTGCATATTGACACGAGAGGTGAAGAAATTAAAAGACCTCTATAGAGCCTCAGAGGAGAGAGCTCAAATTCTTGATAGAAAGGTGTAGAAATTCGAAGCCTTTTACGCAGCTCATATTCGATGCCTAGAAGAGGCATCGCCCTCTGATGTGTCGGAATCTTCTGGTGCCATAGTTCTTACCCAAGCGGAGATTTCGGCATCATCCGACGTTAAGACAGCTAAGGAAGGAGAAAAAGAGAAAAAGAAGAAAAATAAGAAAAAGAATAAAGTGAAACAAAAGAAGAAGAAGCAAAAATAGAAGAAAAACCCATAAAAAAGAAGAAGAAGGGGAATAAGAAAAATAAAGATAAGAATAGGGAGAGTAAAGAGGAAAAGGAGAGGCCTCTTCCATCAGAGACCAAGTGTTCGAAGGTCACCCTCATTGGTGACTCGCAAACACGGGATCTGCAGCCGCTGCTAGCGGCCCACCTTCGCACTAGCGTGAAGGTAAGCTGCCTGCCAGGACAGGGTAACCACAACATCAGAGTAGATGCAGAGAAAGCTCAGATTTCTGAGAATTCAGTTGTCGCTCTGATGGTGAGTGCCAACGACCTCTACCTCAGAAGGGGTAAGGTTGGCCTTAGTGGCAAGACCATCCAAACGGTGATGGGAGCCGTGGATGACATTGGGCTTAAAACCCGAAAACGTGTCGTGGTTGGGATGCTTCCGGGAAGAGGTCCATCCCGAACAGCTCACTCGATGAACGTCTCTTGGCAGATTTGTGTACGGCAGAGGGGGTCTTTTTTGTGGATCTATACCGCATCTTTTATGGTAGAAATGATCTCTACCAAAGGGATGAGGTACATCTTTCCTTTAAAGGAAAGGCCTTTTTGTCGAACATGATCCAAGATGTCGTAGAGAGGACCCAAAAGAGTATCCAGCCCAGAGTGAATGCGGACGTACGCCAGTACGCCCGTGTCACTCCTGGAACGACCTTCTTAGACGTCGGAAAGAGGGGTGCCTCCTCGCCAACAAATAAGCCGGGAAACAGAAGAGCGTAGGGAGTCCTACATTCAGGGACTCCCTGAAAGTTCTTCTGTTTAATGCAAAGTCGATCAGGAACAAGTTTCTTGAACTTCGTGGCCTCGTAGCGACGGAAGAACCTGAAATGGTAGCCCTAACAGAGTTGTGAGTAAAAACCTCAAGCCAAGATTTTGAAGGTGAATTCACGATTCCCGGTTACCAGCTCTTTTTGGAAGATAGGCCAGACAGAGAGGGTGGCGGTGTGATGTTGTATGTCAAAGATACTCTCAACTCAACGGAATGCAACATCATATCCGACCATGAACTACTAGGTGTTGACCTAGAGATAGGTCCTGCCAAATACAGGACCCTGGTGCTTTATAGAGTCCCTGCCCAACTCGTTGAAAAGGACAGAGATCTGTACCAGCTACTAGGAGAACTTGTCGAAGACAGAGTGTGTATCATCATGGGAGATTTCAACACACAAGTTGATTCGGAAACCAGAGAACCCTGTGCCGAGAACGCACTACTCCTGGAGTTCGCGAACAACGAGTTCCTGACTCAATGGGTAAGAGAGCCAAGGGAGAGGAGACAATATCCTCGACTTGGTTTTCACCTCTGAGGATGACATCGTTAAGGACCTCTCTGTTGGCGAAGAGCTCGGTGGCAGTGACCACCGACTAATTAGATTTGTAGTCAAAGTCCCAAAGGCAGGGCCTGCAACTAGTAAATCGAGGAAACTTGATTTGAAAAGAGCAGACTTTGCAGGTCTTCGTGCTGGACTGACAGACGTGAGGCTAGAAGTATGTGATGCTGTTGAAGACTCATGGAACAGTTTCAAAACCACATTCATGAGTCTTCAATCACGTTTCATTCCTCTGAAATGCCCCCGTATGTCTTCTGTTCAACCAAAGTGGTTTAATCGAGAAATCGGCCAACTGCTTAGGGAGAAGAGAACTGTGTACCGGCAATCGAAGATCTCGGGTGACTTTGACAAATACCGGAGGCTAGCCAGGGGAGTGAAGTCCAGCATAAAGGCGGCTAAGCGGTCTGAGGAACTCCGAGTGTCAAGACTCTGTAAAGAAAATGCCAAGGAGTTTTTTGGATATGTGAACAGCCGTAAACCAATCCCTCGAACGATTGGCCCTTTGAGAAATGAGGTAATGGCATTAAAGCACTTAGATGCAGAAAATGCTAACCTCCTCAACGACTACTTCTTTTCAGTGTTTACTGAAAAGTGTGGTCCCATCCCCCAGCTAATGGATTTCTACTCGGAGGAAAAGCTGGAGGATATGGACTTCACTGAAGGGGAAATAAAAACGAAGATCACTGACCTAATGACGAATAAGTCACCTGGCCCGGATGGGTTTCTACCTAAAGTGTTAAAAGAAGTGCGCGATCAAGTGTCACGACACCTGAGCGCAATCTTCAACATGTCAATCCGGACCGAATGCGTTCCTAGAGACTGGCGTGAAGCGGAAGTGACTTTTATCTTCAAGAAAGGGGACCGTAGCCAACCGTCAAACTACCGACCTATTAGTCTGACTTAAATAGTCGGTAAACTCATGGAAAGCATCATGGTGGACAAAGTGACGTCGTATTTAGAGTCAAGCCTGCTACTGAAGTGTTCCCAGCACGGCTTCTGTTGGCAACGGTCATGCCTGACGAACCTTGTGGAATTCTTCCACTTCGTGTTCAGTGAGCACGGTCGGGACAAGGCGGTGGATGTGGTCTACTTAGACTTTCAGAAAGCCTTTGATAAGGTACCATACCGCCGCCTTCTCCGGAAAGTGCGAGCGCTGGGCATAGACGGAAAAGTAGCCGGCTGGATCGAGAACTGGCTAAGTTGCAGACGGCAACGGGTGGTGGTGAATGGACAGGCTTCTGAGTGGATGCACGTTACTAGCGGGGTGCCTCAAGGTTCTGCCCTGGGACCACTACTATTCATTATCTACGTCAACGACATGGACGGTTACATGGTTGCCAAGATTTCCAAATTTGCCGACGATACCAAGCTTGCTATGAACGTTGCAAATGATGGAAATACTGCCCGCCTACAGGAAGATCTTCGGAAGATTGGGGAGTAGTCGGACACGTGGCAAATGCCTTTTAACGTGAACAATTGTAAAGTGATGCATATCGGCCACATAAACCCCCAATCTCAGTATATCCTTAACGGCACTGCTCTTGAATTGAGTGATACTGAGAAGGACTTGGGTGTAACAATTCCTAGTGACCTCAAGTTATCGAAACAGTGCATTGAGGCGGAGAAGAAGGCCCAAAGGATGCTAGGATATAAATCGCCAGTTTGGATATCGGAACAAGGAGATTGTACAACTCACTTGTCCGACCGCACCTGGAGTATGCCGTACAATTTTGGAGTACTTCATTTCGAAAGGACATCGCGAGATTGGAACGCTTACAAGCCAGGGCAACCAAACTGATTCCCTCTATCAGACATAAAAGTTATGAAGATAGATTAACGGAATTAGATCTGTTCTCGTTGGAAACCCGTAGACTGCGTGGTCAGCTCATCGAAGTTTTCAAAATACTTCGTGGGTTCGACAATGTTGACTACGGGGATATTTTCACACTTGTTGAGAACAGAACAATAAATCACGGCTTTAAACTTAAACTGAAGCGTTACAACCGCGATATGTGTGGAAAGTTTTTCACATACAGTATCTGTGGTAGTTGGAACGCACTTCCATTGGAAGTTGTCAATAGTGAATCTGTTGATCAGTTCAAGTCAAGACTAGACAGGGTCTTAAAAAATGGCCGTGAAAGGACGTAAAGCATTTGAGCAGAGATGTGCCCGTTCGACTGCTAGTCCAAAGGTGCCCTCATTGAATGGACTGTAAGGTCTTCTAGGCTACCTTCTTTCCTTGTTGTTACTTGTAGGTGCCAAACTTCTCGCAGCCCCCTCCCCCCCTTCAGAGTCAGAGGTTACACAGGACCTCACTTTGCGGATTACCCTAGACGTAGCTAGGTTATTGGTTTTGGTTACCCACTCCAGGAGCCGAATAATCGGACAGTCACTTCGAGGAAGAAGAAGTCCGATTTCAGCCAAGGTTTGGCTTGCCTTCGTGATCCGGCATAGGATCATTATATCAACGGTCTAGGATCACCTTCTCATTCGGTAACCTCGGACTAAGTGCGATTATCGTCACCAGAAGAAGATCTTCACCGTCATCCTCAAAAATACTTCTGAACTCAAAGGTATCGTTAATTGAATTATCCCCTCCCCTAACATTACCAGTTTATTTGTGAACTAGAATTCCCATCCCGAGCCCATAACCTCGAGTATTAGAAGTGCTTAATTCAGTGTTTAATTCAATAATACTATTCCATTCATTCTGTCGGGTGCCATTAAGATGCAAGCATCCTAGTGAGTAATTTTCAAGTGTAATCTCCACGACATTATGTAGACCTACTTATTCAGTGCAAAGATTAATTCTATTTATATTTATATACGCTGTTGCTTATTTCAAATTCATGTACATTAAAGATTATTTTTGTTTCTGTGTGTTTAACTATTTTGGACGATCCTTTGGCAATTATTAAGCAATCCAGTCGGCTTAAATCTCAATATTACACAGGTCCACCCATGACTGGCTTTTACTGAGTGGGGACACACTCAGGGGATCATTATCTTAATTTTGATCAATAGGGATGTACCGGGGTTATTCTTATTCTCTGGAAGTGGCTACGGTAGGTGTATTGGATACACTTCACCTCCGGTTCACCTCGGTGCGGTAATAAAATATTTGTCCAGGAAGTGGGACTGGGATTACCTACTCACTAAACCTCGACAATGATCTTGGGGAGGCTGTAAATAGCAAAGTGTCAGTTTTTGCTGATGACACTAAATTAGCAGCTGTAGTCAAAGAAGTTGAGGGTAGCTTTAAAGTGCAGAGTGACTTAAATAAGTTATTAGCTTAGGCTCAGAAGTGGGAGATGACTTTTAACCTTAATAAATGCAAAATTATTAAAATGAGAAGGGATAATAGGGAATTTAGCTATGAAATGGATGGGCATTGGCTGAATTCACTTGAGGAGGGTAAGAACTTAGGTGCAGTAGTAGATAGGTCACTGAGATTTTCAAAGCAGTGTATTTAGGCAAAAAATAGTGCAAATAGGGTGCTAGAATACATTAAGAGGAATGTTAGCTACAAGAGTAAGGAGGTTATCCCTCAATTCTACAACTCGTATGTCAGGCTACATTTAGAGTACTGTATACAAGCATGGTCACCACATTTTAGACATGATATCAACCTGCTAGAGTTGGTACAAAGGAGGGCAACAAAAATAATACCTTTCCTGAAGCACCTTGAATATGAAGATAGACTGAAGGTATTAAATATGTTCTCATTTGAAAGAAGATGTTTGAGGGGAGAAATGATTGAACTTTTTAAAAAGGGATGGATAAGTTGAATCATAGCAGGTTATTTGAGTTGAAAGGTAGTAATAGGACTAGGGGTCACCACTTAAAAATGAAAAAACAGAGGTGCAGGCTGGATGTTAGGAAATATTTTTTCACCAATAGAGTGATAGATTACTGGAATAGTTTGTCATCTGAGACGGTAAACAGTCCAAACTTGAATGTATTCAAACGCAGATTAGATGATTATATTGGGAGGGAGGGTTAAGCTTTTTTTCAGGGGTATTCTGGACTCATTCCTGTGGATGCAGTTTTTATTATTGTATATTATGGGTGATTTGGATTTTGACGATCCTTGATGGTAATGCCTTTTTTTGACACATTCCTGTGTATGGTTCAAATTTTATATTATAGATGCATGATCTGACACAATCCTATGTATTGTTTAAATTATACTCGTATATTGTAGATGCACGATTTGACACAATCCTATGGATGCATTTTATGGGTAGGTTTTAACAGATGCAGATGACCTTTGATAGGCCCTTGTGGCTTTTTTCGTCTGTGAAGATATGTTATGCTTCATTGTTGAACCTATTTCGCCTTGCAATGCACTTTTGTCTTATTATTTACATGGACGAAAGCTATACATTATTATTTTACAAAGATATTATATATTATTTACACAAAGAGTTATTCTTATTTATGGAGATTGCTATACACCTTTTAGCCTGAAAGAGTTACTGGAAATCTTAATTTATGACATGCTAATCAATAGATAGATGCCCAAGACATGATAGCAAAGCAGAATCAACCTTATTTTCAAAGGTAGAGGAGAAGACAATAAGTAGATAATTAATTACTGGCCAGTAGCTATAATAAGTGTGGTAGGGGAGATGTTCAACAGCATTATATGAAAGAAGCGAAAGGATGAGAACAACGGGAAAGAATACTTAGGAACGAACAAAATTGATTTAGAGCTTAAAGAGGAACTATGGGCAATCTGTATATCCTCCAAAATGTAATACAAAGAGTTATGAAACAAGATGGAATACTATACTGGGTATTGTGAGAGTCCTCTTACACACGTTACGACGCTCTCGACAAAGAACACAATAATAGTTTTGATTCAGTTAGACACTTTTTTTATTGTTTTAAAGTATGAATATTTGTTTAAATTGTAATATTGATCAATTTGGCCGCCCTCAACGACGAATACGCGATCCAGGCGAGACCTGAAGGCCGCGCAGACTTTGCAGACGAAGTCCTTCCTCAATGTTGACCCACGAGCGGTTGAGGAAGGACTTCAGCTCATCCACTTTGTTGTGGCGGACCTTGTATACCTTGCCCTCGACCTGCGACCATACGCTGCAGTTGAGGGGATTGAGGTCAGGTGACTGCGGCGACTAAAACTCCTTTGACTAGAAATTCATGTTCGACCTCATCCACTCTTGCACGGTCTTGGCCGTATGGGGCGGGGCACTGTCCTGCCTTAAAGATGTTTCCGCGTTCTTCGTGATCTTTATCACCCAGAGCCTGAATTTCGTGGGCAAGATATTCCTGTAAAACGGGCGCGGTGAGGCTGTAACCAGCCGCGAACCACACCGGCGTTATCGTCTCACCATTCGAAGCCACGACGCCGAGCATCATCAGTGAAGCCGAATGATTGGTCATGGACACGTAGCGGACCTCAGATATCTTTTGGCCGAAGCTTACCACTCGGTTGCTCTGTCTGTTAATGACCGGATCGACCTTGTTCAGGTGGACCTCAAAATTTTAGCCAAATGGCTAACAATATGAGGTCTGCCTGAACAAGGTCAATCTTTGAGGTCTTCCCCGTTCTTGAGACTCTCCGCGACTCTGCGGACGGTCATCCGGCTGACGTTGAGCTGCTTCGCGATGTCCGACTTGTAGCGGCAAGAATGGCACTAGGAGCCAGTTCTTCTGTAGCGGTGGAAGCCTTAAGGGGAAAAATGGGGAGGAGTATGTATGGCGAGGGAGTTTTAAAGATGAAAGCAAGTTATAAACTGAGGCTACAAGAGATAGGACTGGACACGTGGGCAAGTTATGTATATGATATCGCTTATGCATCACAGTGGCATAGGGGATGAGACAAGTGGATAGAAAATATGAATTGGGAGCAATATATGGGGAACAGGAAGCAAAGGGAAAACTGAAGCATAAAATACTAGAGAATGGAGAAAGGGAGTAAATAATAAAAGAAGTCTGAATATCTAAAAGTGGAAAAGAGAGCCTTGCATGGAAGGAATGTTTGGTGGTAGCTATGGTAGCCAACTTTTGTTCAAAGTACGAACGGGATCCCTGGAGGTAAAGAGACGCACATATAAAAATAATTAAAGAAGTCTCGACTCTCACTCGGAAGATTTTAACGAGTCGAGGACATTTTACACTGACGTTTTTGCCCCTTCGAACCTTCACTCCGTTGCAGTTTGCCTCCGCATTGGCTTCTTCCGCGCCGCAATTGCCTCGCCTTCAGCTCTTATCCGGCAGGAACTAAGTTGCTGACCGTTTCGAAAAGTTAGTCCTGAGGTTTATGTCTCTGTAATTTCCAATGAAGTGTCGCGTTCTGTCCTTTACCAACGGTACCAGGAACCACATACTCTTTGCGTCTACAGAGTAAACCATTCTAATTCAACAATCGGCATGGATTCGAACGTGCTGCTGACCTTTTGGAGCTCACCAATTATTAAACCCCAGAATCCTCAGCCACTATACGCCCTTAACGTCTCACTTGGTTAGAAGTTCGGCTCAGAGATCCTTCAAAATCTCCTTCAATTTTCCTCAAGATTGGATCAAGACTCCATTGCTTCCATCTGGTTAGAAGTTCGGCTCAGAGATCCTTCAAAATCTCCTTCAATTTTCCTCAAGATTGGATCAAGACTCCATTGCTTCCATCTGGTTAGAAGTTCGGCTCCGAGATCCTTCAAAATCTTCTTCAATTTTCCTCAAGATTGGATCGAGTCTACATTGCTTCCATCTGGTTAGAAGTTTGGCTCCGAGATCCTTCAAAATCTTCTTCAATTTTCCTCAAGATTGGATCAAGACTCCATTGCTTCCATCTGGTTAGAAGTTCGGCTCCGAGATCCTTCAAAATCTTTTTTAATTTTACTTAACATTGGATCAAGTCTACATTGCTTCCATCTGGTTAGAAGTTTGGCTCCGAGATCCTTCAAAATCTTCTTAAATTTTCTTCAAGATTGGATCATACTCCATTGCTTCCATCTGGATTTCTCCTCGAATACAACAAGGAAAAAACGACATTATCTCGTCAAAATAAACAAGTAACGTATACAACATTTCAGTTTAGCAAACAAGGAAGCCTCACATATTATACACTAGTGATGCACTAGGAATTAATTAGGCAATCGGTTAGTGAAATTTATTTATCCTATTTTTGATATGCATTAAAATCTATGGTAAACTCCAATGAGTATTCTACGTTGGAAAGATTTGTATAGTTCAAAACAATTATTTTATATGATTTTATGTATTTTTATATGATAAACTTTATTTTTTTTGTATTTTTAGCAAAGTTATTTAGATCTGGTTCATTCCTAGTGTATCACTGGTCCTATTGTCTATGGGTGGTGGAGAAAACAATATCAAGTTTTCTGCTTCCTTTAACTTCCCCTACATTTTCCGATCCAATAGGCTCAGGCAATGGTTACCACTGCTAACAGTACTCGCACTACTGATTTTACTACCAACACTACAACCCTTACAGCGTACTCCCATTTAAAGAAGCTATTAATAGTTAAATTCAGTAAACCCGAAGTACAACACTGGATCGAATCCCTTGAGCAACATTTTCTTAGGAAAAACACGATACTCGTTGACATAAAAATAAATGAAGCTCGTAGATTTATACACCCTAAAGAAGGAAATACTCTCAATACAGTCAGGTATTCACCTGAACTAGCAAAAACAACTACCAGGGCAGAATTTAAAGCCCATTTGTCAGGAAAGTATAAAGCCACTAGACACACCAAGCCCCTCGCAATGATTTTTGCTTTCTTTCAAACTCTTTGGAAAAAAAAGATGAAAATGAAGATTGAAAGATGTTTTAAATCACGCCCATAACATGCTAGGGGTAACCCCTTAAGGCTACTCAAAACTAATTTAATATTGCATTCACTCCCAGCAATATAATTTCCTAATTGCTAGCTCTGTCTATCAAGCTTTGTCTGTAGCTCCAGGTAATAAATTTTCTTAATGTAGAATTAAACAAAGTAAAATCTCTGTATTCTGAGCTGACACCTCCAAAGATAGTCAGGGATACAAAAATAAGTCTCATCCAACACTAGCTAGCACGAACATACAAACTTCTACTCCTTCATACAGATTCCTTATAAATACTCCATCAAACATTCCACGTACTCCAAACAACACATCATCACAAACGTATTCCTACTGTCATCTACCCACAATTAATCAGAACAAACAACAAACACCATAGATTCAATGCTTTATCTGTGATAGCCAAGGTCATATACTCTTCCACAGTGTTGGTACCCAATCTATTATTCATGGTGTCGTAAGCACGGCCTCCGAGGAGGAGATAGTCCCAGTTGTAAGGATAGAAACTACTCTACCTATAAAGATATTTAGAAAATAATTACTCTCGTGAGACTACAACGGAAAAAAATACCCTCTCTCGTCCACTCATACAACCCGGAATTCCCCCATATAATACCCATCAACCCACCCACCGATACGTACGCTCCCTAAATACCAATTTGGCCAAGTCTCCCTCTCAATATACACGAATAATAACACAAATATACTTAAAGAAAATACAAGAAAACATTATACCAATGAGCATCGCTACTATGAACCAATCATTGAAAATACCAACCTTTTTTAAGAGAATGCCAGAACCCTTTGAATTATGACCCTTATTATTCCAAAGCTTTCAACCAAAGTTAGATAAATTTTCTGTTAGAATAATGGGTGAAAGAGATCTTAAGTTAAATTGAATTAGCAGCATTTTAATAAATGGTTTAGAGTTTGAAGCAATTTTAGATACAGGCGCGCACGCAACTTTAATGAAGCTGGAATCAGTCGATCACTTACAGAACCCTACTTATTATAAATGCAATATAGTAAAGCTACAGTACAGTTAAATACTGTCATTCGAGCTAATATTCCTACAAATGGAGAAATAGAACTTATTTTTTAATCCAATTTTTACGTTTATCCTGGAGATGAAATAACTCTACCCATGGAGAAAGTTTATTTCAAAACTCACATTTTAGATAATATGGGGCAAGTTGTACCGAATTGTAGTCTTCTCATAACTGATAAAGAGAATAACTAGAAATATCCTTTTAGTTCAATTATTAGCAACTGATAATACTTCTGAAATCCCAATTATTTCCTAAATAAGAGCATAAGACCTGCTACCATTCAAACAAACCATAGTATAGGTAAATCTTTTTCCGAAAATTAAAATTTAACCCCTACCTTTATGATAAATAGAGTCTCCGGATCTACCAGCCTAGATCTATCAGCACAAAAGCAAAAATACAGCGAATGTCTTGACGATTCCCTCCGGGGTTCACCGAACTGAAAAAATCTCCCATTTTGGAGGAGCCTCTTAATTTTCTTGTTAAAAACAAGGACGTAATCGCTCTTTCTGAAGATATTTTGGGACGCACTACTTTAGTCTTTGTTAAAATTAGAATGAAACATGGTTCTCAACCTGTATACATTCCGCCATATCGTATTTCCCATTCACAATTAGAAATCATAGACGAACATGTTAAAAATTTGCTGAAACAGAGAATCATTCAGTCTTTGATCAGCCCCTATGATATTGATCTCAAAGAAAACTAGTGTTAAGCCACCGTATCTTGATTTCCAGGGACTAAACCAGGTAACAGTCCCTAGTCGGTTCCCTCTACCAAATTTAGAAGAAATAGTTTCTAACGTAGGAAAGGCTAAACTCATCAGTAGCTTAGATTTAGCATCAAATTATTAGGAAATGGAATTTAGTCTAGAGTCACGTCCTATAACAGCTTTCACAACCATCCATAGGCATTAGGAGTTTTGCGTCCTTCTTTTTGGAGTCAGAAACGGCTCTACAAACTTCTCTCGACTAATGAATATAGAACTGTCTGAAGTTCTAGGAGTAGAAGCCTTACTCTAGTTAGATGGCATAATTGTTTTCAGTCGAGATTTCTGCAGTCATTTTCATAGTCTTAGTCGAGTTTTTGTTCTAAATTACGAACTACCAATTTAAAACTAAAATTGGAAAAATGTAACTATTTAACAATAATCATTAGTATACTTAAGTTATCTAATCTCATCACAATGCATTAATTATACCAGGTGCCTCAAAATTAGCCGTTCTAGCAAATTACCATATTTTAAGAACGATCGAGGAAGCTAGAAGCTTCATTGGTTTTTCCGTTTTCTATCCCACTTTTATCCCAGAATGTCCAGCCATTGCTGGACCCCCAAAACAATTATTAAAAATACATGCACGTTCACTTGGATACATTAAAAGCAGCAATCATTTGAAACATTAAATGGAAAACTTACTTTTAAACCAATTTTACAGTATCCGGATTATACTTAATCATTCACAATCTCTACAGATTTATCAGCATATGGTACAGGTGCAGTAATGGCTCAAGAAGTTGATGGAGTTGAACTCTCTATCGCCTTTGCTAGTTCTGGCCTATTTAAGGCTCAACGAGATTGCCCCACTGCTGACCGTGAAGCACTTGTGGTCTATTGGGCTCTTATGAAGTTTAGGAACGTTATATATGGCTATGATATTACCATTGTCATTTACCACAAACCGCTCACATGCCTAATTAAAGATAAATTACTGGAGCGTTGGGCCTTAATGGTACAGGATTTCAATGCAAAATTATTTTACCGAACCGGTAAACACCACTCAATATCTGACCCTCTATCTCGAGTAAAATCAGATGAGGTAGTCCGGAAAGTAGAGTCTCTTCCTATCTTTGATCAGAGATACTTATGTACGTCCCAGCAACAAGACACTTACATACAAGACATATTGCACAAACCTACACAACCACAATGTTCTGAACTACATCATTATAGTGTGTGTGAAGGCATCCTATATTTCATAGATCAAAGTGGTATAGAGAATTATTGGAAATCCCCAAAGCTGAGAATGTTAGTAATTAAGCATTGCCATTACTTATCATTATATGGGTATATCAGCTCCAAATGTACAGTAAAAGGTCTACTTGAAAGATATTATTTCCTAAAGATAAGCAAGGAGAGGCAGGCATACACTTTAGAATGTCCCTCCTGTCCTGAACATAGAGGAAAATCCAAGCACTAGCTCGCTTCACACATATCCTGTATGTCAACAAACGTGGCAACGAACATGCATGGATATTTTAGGACCGAAGCCCAAAACAGTTAAGAGTCTACCAGTATATAATAGTCTTCACTGACCATTTCAGCCAATATAATGAAAAAGTACTTATTCCTAATCAGAAAACAGAAACTGTCTAACAAGCATTGTTAGACAAGGTAATTAGCAATCATACCACGCTTTCTATCTTAATTTCTGACAATGCTCTTACTTTCACATTGAAAGTCTTCAAGTCCCTTTGTGAAATTATGAAAAATCAAGAATAATCCTATTGTGGCCTAATCGAAAGACAAAATAGAAAACATTTAGAAGCTCTTTGACATCTAGTTTGTTCAGCTCTTCAAAAATTGGAGGAATGTTAGCATTTAGCACAGTCTGATATAAACAATGGATACAATGCTCCCAATGGGGGCACCTCACATTTTATCCTCTATCATTATAATAAAAGCCTTTCTTTCTATGTTCCAGAACGAGATAGAGAATATGTTGGTATAGTTGAAAATGTGATTCTCGGTGCTGATTGTTGTTTTTTACCGAGACAAAATCTATTGGAACTCGTGTTTTTAATCTTTCGTTCAGCGTTGCTTATGTACAAGCTTAAATCTGACGGCACCAGTTTATTTTTGTAGCTAAACACCCTATGAGGGTATGGGACGTACATACTCACATGCCGCCATACAATCGTGGGAACGAAAGAAATTGGTCGTTTGAGTTGACCTTCGTCTCCCCCCCCCCCTTCCCCCAACTGGAGACAGGAAGTCGGACGAAAGAACGCCTATCTCAGAAAGAAGCCTAAATCTTATTTGCCTTCTTTATGATAGCATGGAGATTGTTCAGAAGGCGCTGCGATAAGCGAATTGTCGTGAATGGAATCTCTCTCTCGATTTCCCACAATCCGCGGTATAAATAACATCGTCGTTTACCCCTCTAACAGCAGTGTCCCAAATCTACTCGCGTAATCCTCACGTTGAATGAGAGTCGTTGCCGTAACGTATCGACTACCAACGCGTCGTCGAGTCAACCTTGGTCGCTGTCTTAAAGTGTTCCTGGAAGTAAATCCCACCCCGCAGATTCTGTGACTAGAAGAGTACGCTCTGTTGCTCAACGTAACTTGAGTAAGAAAAGGAACATCCAAATAGTTACTGGAAGTTACTATTTGTTAGTGTCACATCAAGTTAGGAGTGAACTATCCGGGACTGCAGCCAGCAGCCCCGAACCCGTCGTATTATCCCCCCCTTTCCCCGAGAACTCGTGTTAACGCCACCCGAACCACCCCGTCTGGACCTGAGTAGTCGTCTCTCCCATCCATCAATTAATGGTAATTTGTAAACCCAGTGTCCCTCTATTCTTAAATTACCTATTAAATTAACAGTAATTGACACTCCCATTGAGTGATTATAAATCTAGACGCTTAACGTCAGTGTTTAATATTTAATCCTTAATTTTGCCTGTTAACTATTGCTAATTATTATATTTGTGTAAAGTAAAGTTTATTTTGAGTACGTGTGTTTATTTGTGGCTCCTCCCTTTTGACGTACCCTTGGCAAGACTTTAATTAAGCACCCCTTCGGCTAATTCATTCAACCTGTATTTTGCACTCTTAGAATTCAACAATCACAAACCTCCCCCCAGTAACAAGTGGGACTTTTATAGTGAGAATCCTGGCTACAGAACAACACGCCTCTAACCAGCTTTCGCACGTTCAGAAGGAATTAAAGCCTATATATATATATATATATATATATATATATATATATATATATATATATATATATATATATATATATATATATATATATATATATATATATATATATATATATATATATATATATATATATATATATATATATATATATATATATATATATATATATATATATGAGGAATTAAACCACATTCTCCGAAGACAGTTTAATTCAGAACAGTTTCGGTTGAAAAAGGGTGTGAGATACACCGAAATTGTTCTGAATTAAATTGTCTTCGGAGAATGTGGTTTAATTCCTCATCTTTTCTTGCGATATATATATATATATATGATCGTAGGATTGAGTCATAGGGTCAATACCACCGACTTAAACAAAATCGGTGTGTCCAGATCAAGGACTAGAATAATTATTGGACCAGACTATGAGCAATTCTACGACACACCCCCTAAAATAATGACACATAAAAAAATAAAACTTAATTTTATTATACTTACAGACAGGCATTAGTTGTCAAATAGAATGAAAGTTCCTTTTTTTTAGACTCCCCAAAACACTTAAAAATGAGCACTTTTTTATATTTTACTTGGCGAAAAAACTGGTAGACATGAAATTTTTACAGCCATTATGTAACTATTTTCTGTGTAACCATTCACGAAATCCGGATAACTCAAATAATTTAGGAATACATTGGAATAATTCTGGGCATTTTCACCGGAATGAGTTGTGATCGACTAATAATTTTAATACTAGATTGTAAACGTTGTCAGAAATAACTGGGAATAGTTCGCAAGTCAAAGCCATTTGATTTAATTATATAAAAAGGTAAACATGAAGATCGACGGCGCGCCCGAAAAAGTGTATTTTTTTGCGTGTATGATTCGTTCACACGAGGCATGCATATTCATGCGCGTTAGAACATTATTCTATAAACAATTATGATTATATACTGGGGGGCCAGACCCCCCCCCCCCAATTGATTGAAACTCAGGATCATCGTAGGATGGGGGGCGGAGTGATAAAAACCCCACGAGCAATCCCCTTGAATTTACTTAAAAAAGGTGAAACATATTGGAACACGGACGAAATATTTTGCGTCCCATCGTTCGCGCCGCCGATCGTAATGTTTACCTATAAATTTTTTTTACAAATTGTATAAGGGTAAAAACTGAAAAAAAAGGTAAAAAAAGAGTGAAAAGGAAAAATGTAGAACATGAGTAAACCTTAACACGATTAAATCTGGATCAAATACTCACGTAAGTCTAAAAAAAAAAACGTATAAATGACAGAATATAAAAAAGAAATAATTAGGTGCATGAAGAGGTGTGCAAAAGGCAAATAGAGAGTAAAAAACCCCAAAGATTACACTCTGCATCCATCTATGACGTTACTGCGTTCGTAGCAAAGGATTTCAAACTTAAGTCTTACAAAAAAATCATCTCTAATAAAAAAAACGAATGCAAAATGAACGATGGAAAAAAGTTTTAAAAAAAAATGTAAAAAACACGGAAAAAAATAAATCGAAATTGTAACGCAAATTTTTTATTTCAAATTGCACTACATGTCCCCGCGACGTTATTCTTGTTACTTTATTTTGTAAAAATAATGGGGGGTGCAATATCCCCAGACCTCCTATATTATTTTATTTTTTAGTGGGATTGGTGGGGGGGCTGCGCCCAACACACCCCTTTAGTCAGTTAAGTGAAACATATTGGCAAAGTGGACGAAACGTTATGGGAGAAAAGGACAAAATCAGCGCCGAGAAACTCATTTTAAACTTGACCAAAGTGTTTTATCCTCATCAGCGATAAATTAATTTACTAAAATTTTGTTCAAATATTATTCATAATTTTGGACATTGTCAGGGAAGCTCTAGAAGAGAGGAATGAGGAAATGGTTGAAAAGAGTCATCAGCAAAATCTTCATCTTCGGAATATCAGAGTCGGTATGCGTTGCTATCTTGAAAGCGTAAAACCTCCAAGCCCGTATAGGAACATATGTTAATTTAGTGCTCCCTTCTGGCCTTGTAACTATGGTGCCACTGACCCTCAGTCGGTAGATGGGGCACACAGTTAATGTGATCAGGCAGTCGGCCCAACAGAATCCTTCTTAATGAGAAAGGACTGCCTGGTAGTTTGGTACAGGGTGCAATCTGACATTAAAGGTAGATTCTCGCAAGGGGTTCGATCGTAGAAGAAAGGAGGGGACTCTCAGTGATCACAGCAATTCAGCGTAATTTTCTTGCTCGTCTTCGAAACCCGGTACGACGCAGGGGCGGAGAGCAAAAAGAGCGGTATTGCTTAGCTTTATTCAAAGTACAAGATTTGCTCAGAATACCTCTGATCTAAAGTTTACAAGTGTTTTATACGAGAATAGTTGGGGCCCACCTCCAAATGGGTTTGCCGGAAGGATACTACTTAGGAGGAGCTATTTGCTAGTTTAATGGAAGTCTTCCACTCCTATATTACGCCGGAGGAGTTTTCACAGGTTTTTAAGTGGGTTTACCAATTACTAACGTAAGAAGGGCAGGTGAATTTCCAACACTGCCTATTTATTTGCTACTTTCACGACCAGAAGGCGGGCATACACTTTTTCTAACCTATCTTAAAAAGTGGGTGACAGCGGAAACGTATGACATCAAGCAGAAAGAGTTTTTGACCATATAACAGATTCCTAAGCATTTTTTTTTAATTATTTAAGAAAAGGTAGTTTTTCCCAGTAGTGCCTTAGTTTTATTACTTGCCCGGCACGATTTCTGCTGTGACATCATTGAGATTTCGGGAAAATGAAATACAGAGTTTGATCAGCAGATGAGAGAGTCGGATACAAAGAACAGTTGAGCTCTTTTGAAAAAAAGTAAACTTTATTAAACTGCTAAGCGTTTAATTCGTATCTATCTGTATATATATATATTATCTATAGATCTATCTATCTACCTAATTACATGCAAATGTAATTTTCCTAAGTATGAAAGTGAGAGTCGGGCTTCCCGTTTCATTTAACTATGCTATAGTTACTTTGTTGTTAAGGCAATTAACACATATATAAGAAATAGGATGAACCCTTTAGAATAATGAGAGATGAAGGAATGGGACGTTTAGAAATCGTACACCTTCGCGACTTATCAAGACAAAAAATAATCCATGTAGACAACATAAATAAAACTGACCCAAGAACCAACATACCACACCACACCTAAAACAAAAATACCACAAGATCCCAAACCTCCTAACTCTTCTAGTTTTACGTCCCCAAAATCACCTGATACTAACGAATAATATCTATTCCCAGGCCCTGCAACTAATTTCGACCTAGTTACCCCCAAAATACCGATTTCATCGCCAAATCGTAACATCACTTTGCCGATCATTCAACGAACACCATCACCAGGGCCTCCCTTCTCTGATAGATCTTGGTTGTTAGAATCTTCACCATCACCAGTCGATGACGTAAAATTTGATCCATCTCGCTCGAATGGGGTCCTGCGTTGAATATTCCTCCTCGAGAATCAAGACCTCTCGAGACACGAAAACATTCCGAAGCTGAACTCGAGTGCAGACCTCCAATAGTAGCCCTAAAGCTGAACTCGAGTGCAGACCTCCAATAGTACCCTGTAGGGAGCTTCCTCAAAATACACTTAGGACTATACCAAAGCCTTATCATATACCATATAACTTAAGGCACGATTATATATTATGAAAATGCTCTTGCTTTTGAGCTTACAAATAACATTAATATATGCAGTTAACTGTTTTCATCTCATCCGGAGTGTTAGTTGAAAAATTATGAAATGGAAAGTTACTGAAAGGACATACTGATATAATACTTGACTTTGTCAACATTCCTACCTTTACAGTAAATCACACTGAACTCACTATCCTAAGCACTGGACACGCAATAATAAAACAAGGTATACATCCTACACAAACAACACTAGATGACATTCTAAATTTCCCATGGATAAAGCTTGGCAAAAAACAATACAAACCGCACAAACGTGGAATGGTGAATATTGGAGTGGAATATTAAAAGTTTTGTTTGGCGTTACCACAGAAGCAAATTTAACGCAATTTCTTGCATGAAGCTTCCGGTAACTTTAACCAATTTAGTAAACTGCTAAATTTATACCACCAACACTAACGTCATGTAAAAATTCTAGGATTTGATAGTAATCAAATAAACCTAATGGACAAGTACTTTAACTAGATTAAAAGCATTTCTAGGAAAATCACAGATGCAGCCCAACAAGCTTCTTTGGCAGGAGACCATAACAAATCTATTACCATTTTCATTCATAAGACATCTCGCAGGCTACTCAATCAACTTTAAAATTCAAAAACATTTTCCCCTAAATACCATCAACTACCAATAACTCCTTGAGTGTACCTGGGTCATACGAGGGCCAGAACCATATAGCTATGTACTCATTATTTGATTTGACTACATTTGATCCCTATCATCTACATCTGTTCCCAATTCATAAAAATGACTCTATGAGCCGCATTTATTTTAAGACATTAGCACCATACCTATTTATTTCAAAGAATTACCACACTTACGCATATTTCACTACCATGGACATCCATCACTGTAAATATCGCCATGCTTTAATTGATGTAATTTGTCCTATTCTACATCCTCTAGAATTCTCCGTCAAAAACTCTTGCTCCGCTGATCTAGTTACCAATTAACCAGTACCTTGATACCCATATTCTTTAATAAAAAAAGACATACACATGTAACTTAGCTTAGGTAAGGGTGTATGGATACCACTACAAGGAACGCCTCAAATTACTTATACTTATCTTAAGAGTCACTCAATTTTCCATAGAAAATCAGTTGCTTTGATTTTACAAGGTTGCTCAATCCGTTCGGATTCTGGTGAAATTCATAACCCATATGGAATAACCTTGAATCAAACTTACACTTTTTCAAATTTTGACTTCAGTTATTTGCCCTTTGATATAACCGTCCTTAGTTTTTCAGCTTTCCCACATAATTATTATCCCGAAATTCATGTCTCTGCATTGGAATGATCACTTAGATGATTATCAGAATCGTTCTTTCTTAATACAAATAATCACTCCTATGACTTATTATAATGCAGTTGTCACCACTATTTTCATTATGACTCTAACTGTGTTCTTAATCGTATGCTGTTTAAGAAGGATAAATATGAGGTCTTGGTCGACAGATGACCAACACCAATATGCTCAGCCACGCAAGCGTCATTCGATAAGAATGTGGCCATCCATTTACAAAATAAATTATGTAAATAGTTTAGGGGTTATAAATATATATATATATATATATATATCTATATATATATATATATATATATATATATATATATATATATATATATATATATATATATATATATATATATATATATATATATATATATATATATTGAAACAATAATGTTCTATTCAATTATTCAATGCAGTTAGGTAAGGGTATTCTTTAATCTGCAAAAGCTAACAAAGTAAAAGGCAACACAACACTTCGAAAAATTGATTTATGGATGTAACCAATAAATCTTCCCAAATAAGAAAGACCGTATTTAATTTTAACATAAAATTATTAAAATCAATAGCTTACTTTAACAAGCCAAATGGAGAATACAGACGCCAGCCTTCCGCTAATGTAGAATTCGGACCTCAATCTTGCTAATGATTCGAATTCTACTATTGATCCTAATCTACTATACATAACCTTCTATATCGTAGTTTAATGGCAAATAATAGTCGATGGCTTGGAAAATATTACTTTCAAGTACTAATAACTCTGAAACTAGTGCTTTGCGCGCCGAATAAATAGAAACAGACAATTCAAATAGGCCTGTAGAATAATTGAAAGTACATTTTCAACAAATCACGTCATAATCATCAAAATATTTTGCTATTTTCTATAGAGCAATTTTAGAATAAAGATAAAATAAGAAACTTTAAACAAACAATATCGAATGTGGGAAGGTACACAAATAATATAGTTTACTTCAGTTTTCCTTATATTTGCTGGGCGAAAGAGAACGAAATTTTAATGCATAACACTTTTATTCTGATTTTTTATTGTAGGACTACATATAAAAATCTATTAATTTTTATGTATGTGATACCATGTTGAATATTTTTAAGTGAACAGGAGCTTGTAAAATCTACTACTAATTGATGATGTATTTTTTACGTTCTTATTTTTTTTAACAGATCAATTGCTCGTTTTTGAGGATTTGGGGGGAAAGTGATGGTATCCGAATTTAAAACCGCCATAAACAAACTCGGAGACAGCAAGAATTAAAATTACCTTACATGGAATGAATTAGTGATATTAAAATTTACGCTTGTCATTGAATTTGATTAAAGCCAAAGTTTTTATATGGTAAGTTTCGGTTGAAGACCAAAACGTGTGCGGCGCTTTATTCCAAGTCTAAGGGCTCACTCACACTACAGGAAGAGCAGAGCAGAGCAGAGCGGCGCGGTCAGGTGTTCGCATATAAACATAACAGGGAGTGGCGACCTGCACAAACGAATCATTCACTATGGTGGATTTCGTGTGTGCGTTCCTATTGCTTGACAGCAAAAAACAGAAGAGAAAACACTGGTTCCATCCCTTTAACGCAAGGAGAAATCGGCATGGGGAATACCGCCATCTCCACACTAGCTGCGAACAGCAAATAATACAGCCGAATTTTCGCTTCTTGCAGCTAGTGTTCTTCCGTTCTATCCTCAATAAAAATTTTATATTTTATGAAAATACTGAAAAAAAACTTGTCTTACCTTTTCAAAATTCTTCTTTCTATCAGGGTGTGAGGAACATCGAAATTTGCCGGTTTTATTCGTAAATACGCGAAGAATCGCTATTTATCTCTCTTCAGGTCGTGGAAGAGATGGTGGTATACTCCATAAAAATTCTCATTGCGTTAAAGGGATGGAACCAGCGTTTCCGTGTCTGTTTTTCGCCGTCAAGCAATAGGAACGCACACACGAACTCCTCCATAGCGAATGATTCGTTTGTGCAGGTCGCCACGCCCTGCTCTGCTTATATGCGAACACCTGACCGCGCCGCTCCGCTCTGCTTTGCTCTTCTTGCAGTGTGAGCGAACTCTAAGCCAGAATTGAATGAATAAATGAAGTAATTACGAGGGATCTTCAAAAAGTTTTGGTGTAAGCCTTTAATTTAAGAGATTATCGGAAATTTTAAAGTCAAAACACGTTCGATCATATCTTTGGTTTGTGCTGATACCTTCAAAACCGTCATTTAAGGTAGTGAGTGACTGATTACAAGAAATTAGCTTTTTTTTCATGGAAAAGAAGAATTTTAAAATCAGAGCTGTTAATGGTTAGTCTACATCACATAGAAACACTGTTTTGAGGTGGATGAAATGTTTCAAAGAAAGAAGAGAAGGCCTTAATGAAGAAGAGAGAGAAGGGAGATTATCCACATCAACCGATGCATAAAAGGTAGCCGCCGTTCGAAAACTTCTGAATGAAGATTGCAGGATTAACGTTGAATTTATTTAGAAAGAAGTCGATATTTCCCTAGGAATCAGCAGATGCCATTTGGACAGAGCATCTTGGTCTCAGCAAAGCTTTCTGCCCGTTGGGTGGCGAAAGCGTTGCAGGATGATCAGCTCGCACAAAGGAGTCATGTTCCATCATGACAATGCTCTAGCCCATTCTTCGCGGCTAACAAGAGAAACTTTGAGGGAATTTCGATGGCAAATCCTATCCCACCCACATAGCCCTGATCTTGCCCCCTCGGACTATTTCTTGTTTCTTAAGCTTAAAAAACATTTAAAAGGAACAAGATTTCAATCGATCAAAGAGGCAAAACGGCAACTCAAATCATGGTCCGATTCGAAAAGCCAGTTCTTCAGTGGGACTTGTCAAGTGGAAACATCGCCTTTAGAAATGCATTGACCTAAATGGAAACTTTGTCGAGAAATATTAGTGACATTTGTGTTATTTTAATTTTTAATAAATATTTCTTCCATTTTGCACCAAGACTTTTTGAAGATCCCTCATAATTTGGACCTTTGTAGTATAAGATTAGTCTTATAATCGAATAATAGACTTGTAAATTCATTCCTTGTTGTTTCAAGAGTAAAAAGAAAGATTTTGTGAACATGACCGAGCTGACTGCGTTGCCTACATTTAGTAAGATTAAACGAAAGAGGTAAACTTCAGACTCCAAGAGTAGGTAAACTGCCTGGGAAAAGATGACTTGATGCACTGGTAATAGGGAAGAGAGGCGGTCGCCAATGAACAGAGTTGCATTGGTAGTCTGTGAGTGGGGTGGGGTTGGAGCAATGGGTTTCACTTGCCAATGTGTTAAGCGGGAGAGGGGGGTATTTCATGATCGCCCATCTGGTGACTACTACTGGCAGTGTGGTTGCCGAAAAAAGTATGTATTGAACCTATTTCTTCGGTGTCGGATGGAGCCCACTATCCGCTCCCCAGTAAGTTATAAGGGAGCGCTCCGTCAAATTGTGTCCATAAGAGAAAGGAAGCAGAAAATAGGAGTGTAATTGAGGAAGCCAAAAGAGAACTAATAGGAAAAAACAATGCAGAAATCGCACCCCACAAATCAAAACAACTAAGCTAGAACAAACAGAACAAACAAAAACCTTTCTCAGGTGTTGGATGGAGCCCAATCCCCCTCCCCCCAGTGCCTGACAATGCAACCAACACTAAACTAATATGCAATTAAATAAGCCTACCACTTCCATAAACTCAATTAAGCTGCAGTTTGGTGTGCACGAATCTGTCCCACTACAATGGACAAATGGAAGTGACCTCGCTCGGCCAGGTACCGAGGCAGGTAACGTGCACGAAGAACCACAACCCTTGCACACTCAACAATGCTTTGCCGGACAGTCTGGAGGACCTAGCAGTCGTCTCAGTAAGTTACAGTGGAGCGCTCCGTCAAATTGTGTCCATAAAAGAAAGGAGGCAAGAGAAATGGAAAGGAGGCAAAACTATGAATGTAATTGAGGAAGCCAAAGGAACTAAGATGGAACTATCTCCTTTGGGAGGTGGAGGTGAGGAAAGAATAAAGGGAACACGGGAAGATAGAGGAGAACGGAGAGAGTGAGTAAGACGATGAAAGGCATCAGATGAAGCGTATTGAAAGGAAGGAGAAGTATCGGGAAAAGATGAAAGGACATAGTTGAGGAGGAAGGGGAGAACAAGACGTTGAGAAGAGAGAGTCAGCAAGTAATGAAAGAACTAGGAAGGATTAAACGATAAAATGGAGTGTTAAAGAATTGGAGAGAAGAGAGAGAGGACAAAGAATGTAAAAGAAAAAGTAGGCACGAAGGAAGATAGGAGAAAGACAATAAGCGACAGGAGGAAAAGGACCGAAAAAGAAGAGAGGAGCCGTGCAAAATAGGGAAATACGCATATGCATGTGAAAAGAGCAGTAAACAGAGGAGTAAAGAAAGGTAAATGTGGAAACATTATAATAGGGGATAAACAGAATCGGGCCAAGGTTTGAGGGGTGTGCCATAGACGTAAATGTAACCACGAACCAAAGAAAGAAATCCATGGAATCAGTGAAGCATCTTTATATGCATGTAATGAATTAAGGAGGATGCCTAGCTTGTAATACAGGCAAGGCAAATGGATTGTTTCAGACATATGCGATAGAATGTATTGGATTGCTGGGAAGATGTATGTGAGAGATTAATGAACAACATCCTGGAGTAAAAGGGGGCGGCTCTCCCAATTAGGAGAAGATTAAGGGAAGATCATATATGTATATAATAGAAAACGGATGTAAGTAAGTATAAGTAAAGGAGGAAAGATCAAGGGAAAGTCTAAGAATATTTGGCTGCTGAATTTCTCGAACTGGCAGGAAGTGCCAGTTCGTATCCAGTACCTTTACCTACACGGACAAAAACACCAGGCCTTGGTGTCTAGCCACTGACCTGTAAAATCCTCCTATTCCCTGCTAAGTTTTTTCCGAACCCTTTCCTCTACGACTACATGATCTTAAGTGGTCTTCCACAGTGATCCCTCTCTGTTCTTTCTTTACACACATTGATTGGTTAACCAAAACTATCGACACATTAAAGAACCATGACAGCTTAAACTTGACTCTAGTAATAACGATAGATTTTTTTGCCTCTAAACCAAATCAGCTTAAAATTGAACCCAGTAATACCGATAGATATTTTTGGCTCTGAACCAAGTCAGCTTAAGCTTGAACCCGGCGTTAACTCCAATTGCATAAAATACTCAGGTTTTACACAAGACAACCGCTGATAGCTATTTCTGGCTCTATTCTAAAGAAGCTTTGCTCAATATTCACAATCTGGTCCCCTGAGGGTTGCCTACTGTTCTTACCCCGGTAGAAAAAGTATAGGTACTTAGTAAGTTTATAGAGTCAAGCATCGGGTTTACAACGTGGAAAAGGTACTTAGTAAGTTTAAAGAGAAAGGCATGGAGTTTACACCGCGGGGGAAGGTAGCTAGTAAGTTTAAAGTTACAGGCATAAGGTTTACACCGTGGAGAAGGTACCTATTATGTTTCTAGAGGCAGGCATGGGATTTAAACCGTGGGGAAGGTAGCTAGTAAGTTTAAAGAGA
Source organism: Ceratothoa steindachneri (assembly GCA_963969495.1). Taxonomy (NCBI): domain Eukaryota; kingdom Metazoa; phylum Arthropoda; class Malacostraca; order Isopoda; family Cymothoidae; genus Ceratothoa; species Ceratothoa steindachneri. The sequence continues at coordinate 159,647,665 of OZ018329.1, forward strand.
CAGGCATGGGATTTAAACCGTGGTGAAGGTAGCTAGTAAGTTTAAAGAGACAGGCATGTGGTTTACACCGTGGAGAAGGTAATTAGTAGGTTTAAAGAGACAGGCATGAGGTTTACACCGTGCAGAAGGTACTTAGTAAGTTTATAGAGGCAGGCATCGGGTTTACACCGTGAAGAAGGTAGCTAGTAAGTTTATAGAGACAGGCATGGGGTTTACACCATCGAGAATGTACTTAATAAGTTTATAGAGGCAGGCATCGGGTTTCACACCGTGGAGAAGGTACTTAGTAAGTTTAAAGAGACAGGCATGGGGTTTACACCTTGGAGAAGGTACTTAGTAAGTTTAAAAAGACAGGCATGGGGTTTACACCATCGAGAATGTACTTAGTAAGTTTATAAAGGCAGGTATCGGGTTTACACCGTGGGGAAGGTAGCTAGTAAGTTTACAGAGACAGGCATGGGGTTTACACCGTGGAGAAGGTACTTAGTAAGTTTAAAGAGACAGGCATGGGGTTTACACCGTGGAGAAGGTACTTAGTAAGTTTATAGAGACAGGCAGTGTCATGGACAAACCCCGTTCTGAACGACCAAGTGTATCTAGCGGAACGAAACCGTCATGACTAAGTTTTACGCTAACCCCCCAATATCACATTGCAGGACATCCGTAGAGATGGCTATTCTCAAAACAACCATATGTCTATTGTCCTATATGTCTAGACTAGAGGGACACCCTGTGTATTGATCTAGACTTTATTCTGTATCTTTCTTTAGTTACTTTTTTGCGACCAGGTTTTGTATCATTCACAAATTTTGATCTTTGATTCACCAATTAAAATCTACATCTATCAATAACACATTCTTTGTAGTAGTTGTCGTAATATAGATCTGTGTGTTAAAACACCAGTTACTCTTCGGAATTATGATGCAACATCTATTACAAAAGTTCATTGCTGTCGTTCAGCCATAACTTTAATCCACTTCAGTAAATTTCCACAGATACCATAATTGCAACGTTCTATAGAAATCGTTCAAGCGCTACTCTGCTAAATATATTTTTGTATAATGTCGTTAAATTTCTGTTATAACGCTTTCAAAATCTTCTTCTTGGATAATACGATCAAATTCGTCAAGCATGAATCGTTTTGTGGTAAGCCGTTATTAGACTGTTAAAATATCATATATCCAGGCAATGGCTTCGCCACTCTCCCCCAAGGGGGAGCTTGCGCTTCGCTACTAAAATTTAAAATCTAAAATAAAGCAGCCATAGTTAAATTTCTATAAATTTTCTGAACTTCACCAATTATAATCACTAACTCTATAATTTAAGATGGTGATTTTTTGAGTATTTGAATAATAATTTCATCTTAGTTTGGTTATGACTTATGTTTTTGATCAAAGTTATTTCTAATAATTCTTTTATAATATCAAAAAACAAAATGGTGAAGTTCAGAAATAAATATAAGTATTAAATTTTTTTAAATTTTTTAAAACCCAAAGAATTACAAATGGTGAAGTTCAGAAAATTTATTTTTATATATCTTCTTCTTCTATAGCTATATTTTAGCAACGTGATATTTTGAAAGGGGGGGAAATTTAGTTTAGAGTTCCTTTTTAAAATTATTATAATTGGCGAAGTTCAGAAAATTTAGTTTCGAGTTCCTTTTTAAAATTATTATAATTGGCGAAGTTCAGAAAATTTAGTTTCGAGTTCCTTTTGAAAATTATTATAATTGGCGAAGTTCACAAAATTTAGTTTCGAGTTCCTTTTTAAAATTATTATAATTGGCGAAGTTCAGAAAATTTATAAAAGTTTAACTATGGCTTTTTTTTTAGATTTTAAATTTTAATCCTAGTAGCGAAGCGCAAGCTCTCCCCGTATGGGGGGGAGTAGCGAAGTGCAAACTCCCCTGTATGGGGGGGGGGGAGTAGCGAAGGCATTGCCTGGTTTTGATTATAAATTATGTAAATATAAATGTAACCCTTAATAAATCATGAGGTTGAACCAAAATTTATTTGTTTTTCACTCGATTTATGGGCCTAATTCAAATTACCATGAAATTTCATCCAAGTCTATTGACTTCCTTGAATTAGAGTCATTTACAAATTGATCCAAATTGAAGTCGCGCCGAAAGAGGAAAAATCGAAGCGATTTTAAGTTTTTGATGAATTATATCGTTATGAATTGTGTTCTTACCACGATTTTACTTCATGTAAGCGACGTATCTGATGATTAGGAATTCTGTCCCACAACCTTATTATTCCTTCAGGAAGCCTTCTCCATTTTTATTTGATTCTGGCGTTGGTCGCGTACTCCTGCGCGGGAGTGGCGGAGCTTCCCCGAATGCCGGAGGGTGTGCTTCCTCCTTCCTGCTTTTATGCTACTTTTTGTGTGTGTTTTGCGTTTGGTTATGTTTGGAAGGAGGGGGGGGGTGCCTTTGTCTTCGAATTTTTTAGGGTATTTTTTTTAATCTACCCTAGCATTAGACTGCAAGATAATTACGGCAACTTGTGCCCTTGCAAGTAGTCGCGAGATGAACGATAATTAAAAAAAATAAAAAATCACGCCACTGTATGAACCGAAAATATGTGTAAAATCTCATCTTAAAATCTATCTTATTTCTCTGTTGATATTTGTTTGTTTGTTTTTTAATTTAATTTGCGTGACCTAATAAGGTCATAAGCACCTCTGGTGGCATTTGGGTATGCGAGACAAGTGACGCTCGTAATTGCTATTAGACAGGAGAAAGAAAACGGAGAAATGAAAGAATAAGAAAATGGGAGTAGATAAAACACCAAACATTATTAGATTTGCCTTAAATAATGTGATCCGAAAGATATATTTGTAACCCCTTAACTGAAAGTGAAAATGTACACACACAAATATGAAATATTACACCCCTCGGATGTGGTCCTTATAAGTTAAGGAAGAATTGATGATTAATTATGAAAGCCTACTTTACTCATTTGGTTATTTTTTATTCAAAATAATAGGCTTAAAGCTTATGCGTGGTCGATTCTTTCTATTTAATGTTTCAAAGTCCAATTTGTCAAACTACACTACTCAATGATGGCGCCTATTTAAAATTTAAAGTTAATTTATGTCAGAATTAGGTTTTATTCTATTTACTTTGAAATTTAAATGCGTAACGTTAGGTAAGTTTCTATTGGTTGGTTACCTATTCTCTAAACCAATCAACCCTAAGCTTTCATTGCTCCTAACCAATCAGAAGTAAGTTTTTGTACGAAGGTAACACTTTTGGCGCGTTTTTGGTCAACTTTTGTTTGAATATTTGATATCAATGATCGCATAAATTTGCAATCTCTTGAACGACCTTTAGAAAGTGTAATATAATGGAGTTTTTGTTATTTAAATCGTTCGATTTATTGGGTACATGTAATTAGTGGAGATAATGAGGGCTAAATTATAGTAGGAGCGTTATTTTCCTCGAGTCCTTTAGGATTGATTCTGTTCACTTAATTTCATGTTCATTCGCTGCTACGGTTTAAATTTTGCATCGCTGAAAAATAGCCGTATATTTAATGATACAGAATTCATTTAAGCATTTTGAAAAGCCAAAGACCACCATCGTTGAAGAGTGTATACCACTATATACACACACAACAAGCATTATTATTGTATATATATATATATATATATATATATATATAATATATATATATATATATATGATAAATAACACCCACCAGGAAAATGGAAAAACGATTCGAGCGCTTTCGTCTGTTGAAGAGGTCTTTTAGAATAAAGACGAAAGCACTCGGAATCGTTTTTCCATTTTCCTGGTGGGTGTTATTTATCATAATTTTGACTCACGTGCAATTTGTGAGTTTCTTTATATATATATATATATATATATATATATATATATATATATATATATATATATATATATATATATATATATATATATATATATATACCTCGAGTGTCTTCTGACACTTGGTACTGGCATTTATAGGTTCTAAGTTCCGGTCTCACACAAAGCGGCCTTTCCTCCTTTCCTGTGTGAAGACAAAAATAAAACAAACAATGAAAAGAAAATCATCTATTTCTTTCTTAAAAGCCGACTCTCTACTCCACAAGAGCCCGCAGGCTTAAATTTCCGTAAACACCTAAACTATTATGCCCTATTTTTCTGGAGAGCGTTTGAAAGACGGCATCCACCAATCACGCGATTCCTACCACATTTTCCCGCCAAAATTCAAACTTCATCCTCTAATTAGATCACCTGTGGTTAATTCTGAACAATTGCGGTCACAGGTTCACTTTCCTAATGAAGATTAATTGAATTCAGATTAGATTTTTTAATTATCATTTTTCTCATTCACTGAAACGTTATTAAGCCGTTATTATTGCCTTATTTTACTTCATTTTTCAAGGCATTTTCATTGCGTCGAATGGCGACAACCCAAATTCGTTTTAATTTTATTGTAAATTATTTTGCTGACGGAACACCTTCGCAGTACCTCTCATTAAGTGATGCAGTTCAGACTTGTTAAAGTGTCTATTTGTTATAATAAAATAACGTGTTGCAAGAATATATCTTATTCAACCTGTGTTCGAAAATGGTGGAAAAATTGTCAGTTGAACGATGCAGAAGAAACTTTCTGATTACCTGACGAAGGTAAAACCAATCCTTTTAATCACTCAAAAAAACAGTGATACCTCACTACAAGTAGGGACCATTCTCTACATATAGTGGTCTTTGTCTCGGTTTAACATTGAAATCCCATACGCAAGATTTTCTACAACCAATGACAACTCAACTCAACGCAATTGCATGGCAATAAGACGGAATACGACATCTCAACAACGTCGGTAAGCGCTAATCCCGATGCAATTTCATTCGTCCAATTTCATCTGCATCGCTAAATCGCAGGATTTTCAAAAATAAAATTACTTTTCTCTCGAAAAAGAATAAATCGCAAAGCTTAAAAGCTAAAATCATTCATACGAGCTATCCCATTCAATTTGATCGATGAGATTTTAATCTATTCTTAAAGATCCTACCAGTATAACGTAACCCACTCTTCGAGCATCTAGAAGAGATTTACTCTTTCAACCGCACAAAAGATGGAACTTTTAGCTCGTTTTAAATAAACTATCCCATTTTACCCCCCGGGAATCTTTTAAGAAAGGTAAAAAGATCCTTATGGAAATGGATGCTAGCCAAAACTTTCTGTGGGACTCATTCGTTCGGCGTCTTCTCGTCCACATTCATAAATTGATAAATATTTTCCCCCCAGAAACACCCCTGTATTTCTTGTTACCGTAGCCGCTAGAGCCCTCAACCTTAGCTCACAAACGAGGATGACCTCTCTCACGAAAGAGCCCTTTCAACAATGTCGTCAGGAAAATGAGTCAATATTGGCTTTCATTAAATAAGAGTTTGCATCTCTCTCACGAATAATAGTGAGGTTTGATAAGTTAAGAACTCACTCTAGGGAGCGATCCATGACCGAGTCGATCAACCCTCCTACTGGCTCATGCAACTCTCTTCCATAAAGATGTACCTGCTGTTGCCACCGCCAATTTGGTGACCTAGTAGCAGTCCTGCGATTTATGAGACTTACGTCAAAAGGAGTCCCATATTCCCCTTTCACCGGCAAAGGATCTCCGATATGAACATTTAGTGAACGAACCCACAATCTTTTTTGGATTTAGGCGATTGTTTTTGTGTGAGTTTTTAATTTATCACTATTTTCTATTCCATTATAATCTCTTGGCAGATCTAAAAAAAATTGGGGTTAGTGGACGACACCGCTAATCTATCAATAGGGGATATCAATGAAAATTCATCTCCCCTTCAGTCTCTTTTTCCATGCTGAATAGTTACCCGGCGCATCATCTTTTAAATAATTATAGCTAGTTGTATAAGCCTCTAAATAATTGTAGTAATAGATAGAGGAATCTAATGTGTGTCTCTCTTCCTTTCGTGACGGGATTATCCCAGGTCTTCCCGTTGCCAACAGATCTTGACGTTTATCTGCTAAATTAATGAATGTGGTTAGGAATACCATTCAAACTGCTGTCAGAAAATAAGATACGCCCACGCTAATCTCTTTAGGACTGACATTGACTCACTTTTGTTCAATAAGCAGCCGAAACTGCTCAGAATTGGATGGCTTCTTTTTTCCACCGCTAGTTTGATTATCACCCACAAATTCTCTTTTGGGTTCCTATTTGGCTAATTCCCTGACCAAGGTCACAAAAATTTGAAGTTGTTTTGGGCCTAGAACTTTATTATTGCTTTTTTTTGAGGCAAGGTGTGCCATTGCTAAATAATACAGTTATCACACCCAAATTGGTCATGAGCTGTTGGGAAATGGTGCTGATGAAACAAGTTTTGGTACCATTTTAAGTTCTTGGCAGTGTTATTGGGCAAAATTGTTATTACTCCAGTTCGCTTAGATGAGAAACAGCTTAAGACATGGAGAGTGTCCGGCTGCTTCACTGTGGGGACGACACAGGACTCTAGAAAGTGCTCCCCTTTCCTCATTCTAACAAGGGATCTTCCAGAAGCTCCAAACAAGTGGAAGGGAACTTCATGCAGATAATATCACCTTTGTCGCAGTCTTGAATGGTACATTTTTTATATTTCCTACAAAAGTGATATCTATTCGGAAGGTTCTTCTTGGTGAGATTAGGCTTGTTCCCAATCTTTCTCTACTTGAGACTTTTGTCGGAAAGTCTCCGCCCTACTGTGCGCCCTGAAGCGTTTACACCTGCTTCTTTCTAATCTCGAGCAAGCTTTGCAATGGAGGCAACCCGATCGTTGAGCTGGAATCTTACCATTAGGCGATCTTGATGTTCATTTAATGCTCTTGAGCATCCAGAAGACTTCTTCACAGGAGTGTAGCGTCTTTTTAAAAGTTATCAATGATCCTAAAGTTGGTACTCCTTGATTCAATATCCTTAGCAACTATTTTCTTTCATTTCAGGCCGCTTTGGCGCAGAGTAACAATGGTTGCACGCTTTGCTTTGGAAAGAACTATTTCTGGAATTGAAAACAATTCATACATTTACTTTGACAAAAAAAAATGCTACGAAATAGATTATAATTACACAACATTATTCATCTAATCCTTGTTTGTCATCATTTTGCGCTTTGGATAGAAAAGCAAAGCTCCAGGGACTAAAACTCACCTCTTACAGGAACAGGACCAGAGCGCGACTTTGGATTTAGCGAATGAATGCGTTTTTTCCTTATTTTTGAAATACTGACCTTTTCATAAACCTGCAATAATTTAAATATTAAAATTATTATTCCTTTCACATAAATTTTAAAAAAAGAAATAGTTGCCATGAACATATGCCCGGAAATGCTTTGTTTCCGAGATATAGGCTATTAAAAAATGCTAATCAGAATTCCTTTATCTCCCACAGGTGGCGTCTTTCAGCACAGGATTCCGTTGAACTCGATCAAGTAGTTGTCTGGATAGTAGTGCATCGTGAGTGGCCATGTACCCAAAGTAAGAGAGAGCAGATATGTACTTCGCATATGGTTTGGCGAACGGTAATGATGTAGAAGCTCGTCGTCCGTACCAGGAAAGGTTCCCAAACCGAAAATGCCCCAATAGGGAAACCTTTGAGAATATTCGTCGCCAACTGTATGAATATGGGACTTTCAAACTTCGTAGTGGCGACAGAGGACGACCAAGGTCTACCACGCCTAAGAAGAAGAGGAGTTACTGGATATTATGAATGATACTCCTGAAATCAGCACACGACAGTTGGCAAGGCAAGTGACTATTCCTCATTCAAATGTCTGGAGAGTGTTACAAGGAGTTACAAGGAAAGAAAGTACCCTAGGAGACCTTACGGTCCATTCAAAGAGGGTACCTTTGGACTAGCAATCGAGTAGGCACATGGCTGCTCAATTGTTTTGAGTCCCTAAACGACCACTTTTCAAGACTTTGTCTAGTCTTGGCTTGAACTGGTCAACAGATTCACTGTTGACAACTTCCACTGGAAGTTCGTTCCACTTACCGCAAACACTGTAGGTGAAAAGATTTTCACACAGATTGCGGTTGTAACGCTTTAGTTCAAGTTGAAGGCCGTGATTGCGCGTTCTGTTCTCACTCAGTGTGAAAATATCCCGGTAGTCAACATTGTCGAACAATGATGAGCTGACCACGCAGTCTACGGGTTTCCAGCGAGAACAGATCTAATTCCCTTAGTCTATCCTCATAACTTTTATGTCGGATAGAGGGATTCAGTTTGGTTGCCCTGGCTTGTACGCGTTCCAACCTTGCGATGTCCTTTCGAAACGAAGGACTCCAAAATTGTACGGCATACTCCAGGTGCGGCCGAACGAGTGAGTTGTACAGACAAAGTACTATCTCCTTGTTACGGTATCCAAACTGGCGCTTTATGTAGCCTAACATCCTTTGAGCTTTCTTCTCTGCCTCGATGCACTGTTTCGAGAACTTGAGGTCGCTAGTGATAGTAACACCCAAGTCCTTCTCAGTGTCACTCGATTCAAGGGCAGTACCCTTAAGGATATACTGAGATTTGGGGTTTCGGTGGCCTATATGCATTACTTTACATTTGTTCACGTTGAAAGGCATTTGCCACGTGTCCGACCTCTTGGAGGCGGTCAGTGTTCCCTTCCTTTGCCACATTAATACCAAGCTTGGTGTCGTCGGCAAATTTAGAGATTTTGGCAACCATGTCTCCGTCCATGTCGTTGACATAGATAATAAACAGTAGTGGTCCCAGGACGGAACCTTGAGGGACACCGCTAGATACAGGCGCCCATTCAGAGGCTCGACCATTCACCACTACGCGTTGCCGTCTGTTACTTAGCCAGCTCTTTATCCAACCTGCTACCTTGCCGCCTATGCCCTGCGCACGCACTTTCCGGAGAAGGCGGCGGTGTGGTACCTTGTTAAAGGCCTTTTGGAAGTCAAGGTACACAACATCCACCGCCTTGTCTCGATCATGCTCACTGAACACGAAGTGGAAGAATTACACAAGGTTCGTCAGGCATGACCGTTGCCTTCGGAAACCGTGCTGGGAACTCTTCAGTAGCAGGTTTGACTCTAAATAAGACGTTAACTTGTCCACTATCATGCTTTCCATGAGTTTACCGACTATCGAAGTCAAACTGATGGGTCGGTAGTTTGACGGATGGCTGGGGTCTCCTTTCTTGAAGATCGGAGTCACCTCTACCTCACGCCAGTCTCTAGGAACGCATTTGGTCCGGATTGACATGTTAAAGATAGCGCACAGATGTCGTGATACTTCATCGCACTCTTCCTTCAGCACCTTGGATAGAAACCCGTCCGGTCCGGGGGACTTATTCGTCTTTAGGTCAGCGATCTTTTTCTTTATTTCCCCTTCGGTGAAGTCCATTACCTCCAGATTTTTCCCCCAGTAGGAATCCGTGGGCTATGGGATGGAACCACACTCTTTAATAAACACTGAAGAGAAGTAGTCATTGAGCAGGTTAGCATTTTCTGCATCTGACTGAGTTAATGCACCCTCCTCGTCCACTAAGGGCCCAATCCTAAGATGGATTGGTTTACGGCTATTTACATAGCCTAAGAACTCCTTGGGATTCTCCTTGCAGAGTCTCGCCACTCGGAGTTCCTCAGACCACTTAGCCGCCCTTATGCTGGACTTCACTCTTCTGGCTAGCCTCCGCTACTCGTCAAAGGCACCCGAGATCTTCGATCGCCGGTACGCATTTTTCTTCTCCCTAAGCAGTTGGCCGATTTCTCGATTAAACCACTTTGGTTGAATAGAAGACCGACGGAGGCATTTCAGAGGGATGCAACTTGATTGAAGACTCATGAACTAATTTTTGAAATTGTTCCACGAATCCTCAACATCTTCGCATACCGCTAGCCTTACATCAGTCAGCCCAGCATGAAAGCTCGCAAAGTCTGCTCTTCTCAAGTCAAGTTTCCTTGATTGACTGGCAACAGACCTTACCTTCGGGATGGTATGGGTGCAACGAGAACATCAGTTGCACCCATATCATATGCAACGTGTACAGGCTTTGTCACCAACAGATTACCCCGCAAGAGTTACGTTCTGTCAATGGTTCTTGGAGGAGTGTGCTAGAAATCCAAACTTTTCCAGTTTCGTTTTCTTCACCGATGAAGCACAGTTCACACGAGGTGGAATAGTTAACTTACACTATCAGCATGTATGTGCAGATGAAAAATCCACATGTAATTGTATCATCACGTCACCAACAGCGGTTCTCACTCAACCACTTATCACTTGTCGTCAACCGCATTCCATGCATGATGGTGCTCCCGCACACTTCAGTCTCATAGCCCGCTTATACCTTGATAGAAGTTTCCCTGGTCGGTGGATAAGAAGAGCTGGACCAATTACATGGCCGTCCCGCTCACCTGATCTGAATCCCTTGGATTTCTACCTGTGGGGCCATTTAAAATCACTTGTGTATTCATCTGTGATAGATTATGAGGACACCCTCCGCAACCGAATTGTAACAGGGGGGCGTCAAACAATACAAACACGCCGGGAATTTGGAGGCGTGATCGAGAGTCCGAGACGTCGATGTGAGTCCGGTATTACTGCACGGGGTGCACATTTTGAACAGTTTTTCTAGGGGCACTCAAAAACAGTGTGTATGTGCCACCTGTGGGACATAAAGGAATTCTGATTAGCATGTGTTTTAATTGCCTATAACTCGGAAACCAATCATTTCCGGACCTTATTCAAGGAAACATAATCCCGAAGTTATGCCATCTATTCTTTAACACCCTGTATTTACACTTGGTATAATCACCAAATGGAAAATGCTCCCCTCAAAATTTAACAACACCGTGATAGTCAACTCTCAAAGTGTTTAGATTTGGATCGCGACCAACAAAAGTAGAAGGAGTAGATTCGGCTTAATCTAACAGGTATAGAATGGAACCGCTACTCCTAGAGCGTAGACAACCGAATGATTCCAAAAATAACAAAAAAGTGGAGGGCCTTCTAAAACTTACTCTCTCGTCCCATCGTCAAAGGGAAATGGGAAACATGATGGCGGTAGGCTGTGTAAACTCTTTGGGAGTGGCTTGATTTACGATTGGGGAACGGCGCTCTTCTTAGAGCACCCATCGTTCGGATTCACTTTAATTGAATTTTATTTTGGGTTCAACGTAAACCCCTTTTATAAGATTCCATAAAACTCCAAATTGCTCATTTTTGAGATTTCTTTGAGTATCTCATTCAATCTTGCAATGCGAGCAATCCAAGATGACAGTTGGTTCACCCTAGCGAAACCCTTGGATAATTAAAATGTCGCATATATTTGCGACATTGTATAGTGTATAAACAAAATGATCGTAAATGGTCCGTTAATAAACCCATCAAGCAGTTTGAAATACCATTACATTTTCCGAAGGTAACTAATGGTGTGGACTGAGTAGGAACTACATTTAAGGACGAGTTTGAAGATTCTCAAGCAATGAGTAGCCACTACATACTGCATCAAAACAGCTGGGAGGATGCACTTCATCCACACAATCATTTACAGTGTGAAAGTGGACACTATTGTCATACTAACCGCAAATAAAACCTATACTTAGTGAATATTTTCAGGAAGATGGGGAGACTTCAAATACAGGCTCTCTATCCATGATGCGGCTGGGTTAGATTCATGGGAGATTAATTCTGCATTCATCAGTGTTTCCTTGGCCAGTCAGGTGACTAGACGTGTCCTTTCTTGATATTTGGGGGGGTTTTGTCAATGAGTCTTCTGAAACACCATCTTCTATCGCCGAGCTGAAGAATGAAGGTCGAGAAACCATCTCTTCTACCAACGCTGATATTTGAAAAACTGACAGAAAATCTGGGTTTTCAGTATCAATAAAAGTATCTCCCGCAAATTAGTTTCCTAAATGAAATTTACTTAAGGCTTCAGAATTCTGTGGAATAATTTTGAATCCATCTTTCTCGCTTTAAGACCTAATACGATATATGGCTCTTCTAAACCAGGCACCTATTTATTGCTTATCCTCTATCAAAGAAGGATTCTGAGTAGATGAATCCTAGAAGGATTGACAGTATCTCCATGTAGAGTCTTTCAAAGATAAACTGGACCCAATCCTTCTGCTTTAATAAATTCGATAGACTCACACGAGTAAGTGCCAGTGCCCTGGCTGAAGAGTAGCAGTTTATATGTGTTTCCCAACCTGGGGTCATGGTACATTTGAAAGCAGCCCAATGACTCAATCTATTGCAGCGTAAATTATAGTTTAAGCCAATAGATAATTTTAATTTATGTAATTGAATTACATTTAAAAAAAATCAATAATACTTATATTTTATTTTTATATATATTTAATAATAAAATTGTAATAATAAAATTCGAAAGAGGAAATTCTGAAGCACTAAGTGAATTACATTTGTGACATTATTTCACTTGCTCGAAATACTTTTAGTGTTGTGTAAGAGTTAATCCCAATATTACCTACTGAAAATAATGAATATGAGGGCCACAGAATAAATAACTAAAGTTTCTAAAGGGGCCATAAGCCAAACCCGGTTGGGAACCATTGCTTTACATTTCGAAACCGACGAAATGAGGAAGAGTTCAGACCCAAACAGAAAAATGATAAAATGTAAACAAAAGTCGTCTCAAGGCATTGGCAAAAGCATTCGCGAACGACATCGACCTTAAATACTGGGTTTAGAAGGGTGTTTTTCCTTCTTTTAGGAACGGATTCGCACAAAAGGGCGTAAACATTCATACATACGCTCTTTCAGGATTTCCCTTCGTCCAGTAACGGAAACGGCGAGTACACATACACACACGTACGCACACGCACACAAGCGCCATTCAATTCAGTGTCCCCCACTACATCCTACCCCCTTCCCCCGGTCGTACAGCCTCGAAGACTCCATCTCAGGGGTCCTGAGTGGCTTTTGATACTGGTTACGGTGGGGCGCTCCTCCCTCTTTCTTCGAAGGGCAGGACCCTTAGGGAGTAGAGGGGGCGTGGATGGCTGAAGATGACTTCTCGCCCCCGGGGGAATGTGTCACCAGAAAGAACCAACTGTGGGTAGGACTAGTACCAGGGGCTAAAGGTAATGCGGCAATGTGAAAATATGAGCGCGCGAACGTCGTGTATATATATATATATATATATATATATATATATATATATATATATATATATATATATATATATATATATATATATACGACTATCCACCCAAATTTCATTGTGAGTGTTTTGTTTTTATTGTAGATAAATAGTTTTATTTATCAACTTTAATGATTATTTTTTTTTGATTTTTTCAGATCGTGATATAGATGCTAAGATGCGTGACCTCACTGAGTTCGAAAAAGGGCAAATTATTGGAGGTCAAATTGCAAGAGCTTCCGTCACCAGAGCAGCTAAACTTCTTGTTTTTTCGAGAGCTACCATATCAAGGACCATAACGGAATTGAAGAAGCAGACCGAAACTTCCAGCAGCAGGATTAATTCCGGCAGGACTTCAAAGCTCGCTGAAAGAGACCGACGAGTGTTGAAACGCATTGTGATGGCAAATCCCGGGACAACTGACCCTAAAGTGAAGGCAGAGTGGAATCAACATCTCACTAGCCCAGTTTGGACCGAAACTGTTCGCCGTGAGCTCAATAAACCCGGGTATCGTGGAAGAGCCGCAATCAAGAAACCTCTGCTTCTCATCAAATCATTCAGAAAAGGATAAACTAGGGTAGAGATGACAAGGGCTGGTCGTTAGACCAATGGAAGTAAGTAATATTCTCCGACGAGTCCAGTTTTTCTCTTTTCCCCATATCAGGGCGAGTTTATGTGTGGAGGTAGCCCGGGAAAGCTTTTAATCCTGACTGCCCTCTTCCTACATTGAGCCAGGGAGGAGGTGCATTGATGGTTTGGGCAGCCATATCCTGGTCCAATCATTGCACTGCATGGCAGGATCAACAGCAACGAATATCTGAATATTTTGGAAGATCAAGTCCATTCCATGGTCCAGATGCTTTTTCCAAGATGACAATGCCCCAATACACACCGCTCATGTGGTTAAGAATTGGTATGAAGAGCATAGGAGTGAGCTACAACACATAGAGTGGCGCCACAATCTCCAGATCTTAATATTATTGAGCATTTATATTGCGTCTTGGAGCGACAAGTTAGAAATCGTTACCCTCCTCCGTCGTGTCTGAAAGCAAAAGGAGGACTAACTCCGTATTAAATAAATATTCATTATTGAATATATATATATATATATATATATATATATATATATATATATATATATATATATATATATATATATATATATATATATGTAGAAATTGGGACATCCTTCGGAAACCTCAATTTTAGTATGTAGGTTAAAGCCAGAACCAGTATTCGGAACATATATAATTTGGGACGTTTCGAACATTACCTATGTTCCTCTTCAGCCTATAATGGAGTAAAACAATATGAAAGTAAGCAAGCTTAGAATACATAAAGAGATATGTATTAATTATTGACAATAAGTTTAAAGTTTGTTTAACTTGAGAGAAAATAATGTGACAATGTAATAATGAATATTAAAGTTTAGTAAAACTTTCAAGAAAACAATGCAAAAATTACCGAGAGAGGAGAATGCGGACGTACAAAGGAAAACACTGCAAAATTATAAAACAAACTGCGAAAACAAAGCAAAAACTAAAATGAAATAAATGAATGAACACTAGCGACTTGAGAGAAGAACAGGAATCGAATGATTTAATGTGTGAAATTTGAGCTGAGCTAAACATGGCAGTTGTTTAAAATAACTGAAATATTGTTAACCAACTAATAGAACATTATAATTATCGGGTCATTGAGTGAGTTGTTATTACATTTTAGGTAAAAATGAATTATAAAAAAAAAAAATTAAGGTATTTGAATTAATAGATGTAAAGTGGTGTGGACGACTGAATCGAATTTAATTCTGGATTAAGCATTTGAATAAATAGAGATTCCAAAATGTTGAGATCTACGGATTTATCTGCAGAACCCAAGACTTTGAAATTTGAGGGGGACAATAATGAGGTACAGGTATCCAAATGATTCCTTATTGCAGAGAATTCCGGTTTAGCAATGGGTGTGTCTGTTTAGTGGGAAACCCCCTTATGTTTGCAAATCCTCAGCTTCAATTGTAGCGTAGTTTTACCTACGTAGTGAGTTTAGCAACTCGCACACATAAATTGATAAACTTGTGAAGACCTGAGTAGCAAGGGTAGCTTCTTCTTATGAGACAAGTAGGTTTTAGGAGAGATGGTATTAATTAGTATAGAGTAGAATTTGATTTGCGGATAAACTTTAGCTAATAATTGTTGTAAATCTAAGATGAGTTTATTGGTCAGCGAGCCTATGTAGGGTATTTCGAGATACATTTTCTGTTTCGATACATTAGACTTGACGAAAAGAATCACGTGTAATTTATTTAGGAAACTTTTAATCAATTTTTTGAGTAATGATGCTGGGAATAAATTAAATTTACAAAATTGTTTGAGATAAGACATCTCTTTATGAAAATTGTTCCAGTCAGAGCATATTCTAAAAGCACGGTTTATTCTGCAGCTTACAGATGATATTTTGAAGCAGTTTGGTAAACTCGAGAAATAATTAGTGCCAAGCAGAATGGTTGTTGGTTTTCTATATAGTGAAGTGGCAATTTTGTTGGCTGACCGGGTAATCTTAATGGCTAAAAATGAAAGAGAGTTATTAGTTTCCTGCTCCAGTGTAAATTTGATATTATGATGCTGGGAATTGATGTAGTTTTGAAACTGGGAGGCATGATTCTTATTTTTAAAGAGAACAGAGCAATCGTCAAAGTATCTTTTATAGAGTATAGGTTTGAAGTGTTGTGGACGATTGGACATCGAGTCCTGTTCTAGTTTACACAGAAAGGCATTTGCAAACGATGGACCCAGATGTGACCCATTGCCATCACGTCCCTTTGTTTATAAAGTCTATTGTTAAATATAAATATTGTGTCTTCAACGGCCAATTAAATAAGCATAGAAAAATCAGGTTTATTGACACCAAGAATTGTGCAATTTGTGTTAAAAAGTGAATCACATATTATACTACATCGAAACTAGTCATGTGATACTGGGAAAATCTAGAGGAATTAATTCAATCTACGAACTCAAAAGAATCCTGTATAGTGAACTCATTTTTAGTAATAGGCTCTATTATAGATATCCTAAATTTACAAAGATTATAAGTAGGTGCACTAATTGCCGAAAGGATCGGGCGAATTGGCATTCCTACTTTATGGATTTTGGGGAGGCCATAGAGTACACCAGGAGTTGAACCTGAAGTGAAAAGTCGAGGGTAATGTTCTTCAAACATTCCTTTAGACTTAAGCTTACGAAGAAATCTGTTAATTTTATCTTCTATCCTAATGACACTTTGAAATGGATTACAATCAACCTTAAGAAATTTAGAAGATTCATTCAATATAGAATTCAGTTTATCTACATAATCAGTTTTATTTAGCAATACCACACCTTTGCCTTTATCTGGTTTACATACGACTAAATCTGGCTGTTTTAAGTTCTTTCAAATATTAATATCAGAAAAACTGAAGACGGGATTCAAATTCTTAAACTGGTTAAAAAAAGTATGAGTGTGCTATGGACTTTAGATTATTAACAACATAAGAAAAATCAGACTGACAAAGAGGTAAATTTATTATGTGTGAAAGTATAACTTCAAATTTATAAAGATAATTAATACGATTAATCTTAAAGCAAGGAAATTTAAAATCCAATCCTAGAGCCAAAATTTTCTTCTGGTCTTTCGTTAAAATGAAGTCTTTTTTAAATTCAACAGTATATTTAATGTCGGTGTGCAGGGCGTTGATAAACTCAAATAAACTGTTTGCTTGATCTTTGTTACGAAATATGGCGAAGCAATCATCAACAAAGCGGCGATAAAAGGGTGGAGCAAAACTTTTAGGGCAGCTTTTTTAAAATTAGTTCTTCCATGTTTGCCATGAAAATGTCGCCAGCGATGGGAGCAATGGGGGAACAATACATATATATATATATATATATATATATATATATATATATATATATATATATATATATATATATATATATATATATATATATATATGTGTGTGTGTGTGTGTGTGTGTGTGCAGTTGAGTAGCAGTCTTTCTTGAATGCAAATTTTGTTGAAGACCATTGTGTATTTTGCCTTAATTAATTTCCTTTGGCAACTTTCTCTTCTTTTATCTTTTTTATTCCATCTTGTAGATGGTGGATCACTTGTCCAGTATTCATCTCTTTTTTTTAAATGAATGTGTTTGGTAAAAAACAAACTAAATTGCTAAGCTTTCGATCTTTTTCGATCATCTTCGGAGCGTTTGGAAATGTTCTTGCCTCCTTTACCGATGTAATGAGTGGAGTGAGGATCTGACAGAATGAAAGAAAACGATTTTTAAGGTGGTATTTATTCCGCCTTGGTTAAGTGTAACGTTAGAAGTAGTTTCTTCTGGCTAGAGATAATTTAATCTTCAGAATGAATCCAAGGACCAAAGAGAATAAGTTTCCATTAAACTTATTCTTTAATGACAACGTTTCAGGCTCCAAGCCTATCATCAGGTCTAAAAGAAAGAAATGAAGAAATATTTATATTCTAACATATTATATAAAGTAAAATTCAAATCAAATAGACAAAACATCATTGAAATGGGGAAGACTAAAGAGAGAAAGGGGACGGATCAGGTAACTTACCGGGTTGAGCCTTGAGGAAAACGCAACTGAATAAGTTAAGGAAGGAGGGACAGTAAGTAAGCGCGGTGGATAGGGGAGTGGAAAAAAAACATGGAAAATAGTCAGAATAGTAACTAGAAAGGACTTCGTGAGCGCATACCTTCATCTATGCCATTATCTTTAAAACCTTGTCGCTAATGGCAGAATTAATTCAGCTCAGCCATATGCCTAATTAGGTCAAACTATATAATTTCTTCAGCCTGGAAACTTATCGTCGCATCTGGAATCATGTCTATCTTCAGTAGTTTGTTAATTATCCCCCAAAAAGCTGATTTTCCATAATGGCAGATCAGGATCTCATATTCCTCATCAAAATGACAGATACGGAGTTCGTATTCGTCCGTAATGGCAGTTCCGGATTCAGTATTGCCCCGATACTGGCAGATCTGGATTTCATATTTGTCCTTAGGGGCAGGAACGGTTCTCGTATCTGTCATAATGGCAGGTACTGATCTCGTATTCATCATAATGGCAGATCCATATCTCACATTCCTCCTCATAATGGAATATCTGAATCTCATATTTACCCTCGTAATGGCAGATCCGCATCTAGTATTCGTCCGTAATGTCAGATTCGGATCTCGTGTGTCGCCCACATAATGGCAGATCCGGATATCTCGTACTCGTCAATAATGGCATATCCTGATCTATCTTTTGAAGCCGCCTAAATACACATTGGTGACAGAGCCCTGTTTCTACCACTCTCCATTACTATACATACAGTTACTCGCTAAAGATTGCCCCTAATATTTTAGTTCAGTATCGAGAAGCTAGTCACTGCCGGAACTCGTCACTAACTCTAATTTAAGAAGGGGATTTTATTGAGTATTTGAATAATAGTTTCATCTTAGTTTGGTTATGACTTATGTTTTTTATCAAAGTTATTTCTAATAATTCTTTAATATTATCAAAAAATAAAATGGTGACGTGATATTTTGAAAGGGGAGAAATTTAGTTACTTTTTAAAATTATTATAATTGGCGAAGTTCAGAAAATTTATAAAATTTAACCATGGCTGCTTTTTTTTAGATTTTAAATTTTAATCTTAGTTAGTTAGATAGTTAGTTAGCGCCAATCCTTCCATGATACTGGGAGGATCCCCGACCGGATAATGAATTTTTTATTTATTTAAGGTCAGTATGACAATCGCTGGTCGGCCCGAGGGCCCCAGGGGCCGGTCCTCTTTTGGGGAGAGGTGCCAGGAAGTATTATGTTTTGACACCAAACAACGTTCAGGTGGAAGCCTTCGTCACCTCGGGAGAGAGGGACCTGTTCCGCGTCAGAGGTACGTGAATATAGATACCCATCGGCAGGTTTCCTTGGAACAGAGAGAGTGTGTGTGTTGTGCTGTGAAGGCGGGAGAGGAAAGAAAGCAGTGTTGTGGTTGGGTATGTGTGAGGTGAGAGGTGTAAGATCTACCCACCCGAAAACGGGGTAAGCACAGCGCGTCCACCAATCGGTAGTCAGATCTCTACGTGCGCTGACGTTTGTGTCCGTTCATGCCGGGATTCGGAATCGAACCCCGTACCGCGACGTTGGGAGGCCAACGTCGTATCCACTCGGCTAGCATGAGCTCTCCTAATCTTAGTAGCGAAGCGAAGCTCCTCCCCGTAGGGGGAAGTGGCGAAGCCATTTCCTGGTCTCCTAAGTAAAGAATTATATATTGTTTTATATAAAAAAAACTCCCTAAACTGCATCTTCCTTCACACATATTTTAGAATTCACAGATCCAGAATGTGATCCGAATCCGGATAAAATTGTCTATGTTGATAGAACATTATTATAAGTTGTCTATTCATGCCTATTTTCTCCGCCCTTCGCTCCCCCTCCCTCTTCTCCCTCGCTCCTCCCCTTTAACCCCTCGCCCCCTTTCTCATTCTCCTCCCGAACTTCCTCCCCTCGACCTCCCCCCCCCCCCAAATCTGCTAGAATTCGATGAATAACACTCCGAGACTTCTTGTGCACAATCAGATAGACAAACAAACACACTCGGTTGATCACATAACCACCGCTAAACTCTATTGACATATAAAATTGACATGTTGATAAGGGGAAATTTGTAAAGAAACTGGTGAAGTTGACGTAGTCAAGATGTGCAGAAAACACAGCGGAATACCCTCTTACAAGAAATGGGGGGAGGGATGCACGTATCGACGAGCATTGGGGGAACGCAATTCCCCAGATGTCAGCTGCAGCATGGTTTATACGCTTCACTTGACACCACCATGTGGAGGATAGTAATGTGAGAGAAAGATTGGTCTAGTAGAAACCAAATGAACCAAAGAGGTTTCTCTTCCCTCCCTAGCGACACCGACTAGGGTCGAATGGACGAAAGCTGGTCGTCGACTCGCCTGTAAAATTATTCGCCAGTTAAGAAAAATTGATAATTCTTGTAAGGAAACTAGCAAAAAGAGTAAAAATGGCGTCTTATACAAAAGCATAAAACTCTGGTAGTCTCAATCTTGTTTAGAATCCAGGGGGTATTGAGGCCCCGAGGGTACTACAAAACTAAAGCAACCAACCAATTGATCTCACTGGATCCTCGCCTTAACCACCTCCTACTTTTAAACACTTCACCGCCGCCCCCTCCCTACACTCGTTACTATGACAACCCACCTGTCCGTGGTTTTAAGGTCGATTAAGGGTTGCTATCTTTAGATAAGGGGGGGGGGTTATAACAAACTACGATAGAACACTTAAAAACGCCGCTCTACCCTTTAAATTCCTTAGGGTCTCAATATGTTTAGGTTAGGTTAGGTCCATCTGGCGACTCCTTACAAGGGTATAAGTCGTCGTAATTATAGCATAATGATACGCTAAATTGAAAACAAATAAGTTAGCAAACAAAAAAAGCAAGATGGGAGTATGCGACCAACACCAAAGGGTGTCATCTAAAATGGAGGAGGCCAGCCTCCTCCAAGAAGTAAAATAGTCTACAAGTCTGTGTGAATGAATATTTCCTGAGTATGTTTACTAGGGTGACCTAACTTCCACACATTATTATACTAGTTAAAAAACTTTCTCATGGAGATGCCATCGTTAGGTATTGATTTATATTAAAAAAAACAAGGTCAACATATCTAAGTCGCGTGCTATTAATTATTCTGACTTATGACCTTTATGACCTTCAAAACTACCAACAAGTGGGGCGATCCGACCCATAGGTAGTTTACTTTTAATAGTTCCCGGACTAAACTTGGGAGGACCTTGGCAATTATATCATTCGAAAGAGAAGGTAAAACAACATAAGGGTTTTAAATTTCGTTAGAATTGGTCGAATAGTTACAATATTATTGCCAAATAATTTCCGGACTAACCTTAGGAGGATGTTGGTAAATATATCAATCGAAAGAAAATGTAAAACAACATAAGGGTTTCAAATTTCGTTAGAATCGGCAGAATAGTTACGATGTAATTGCCAAAAAACTTATTGAAAAGTAAAATGGTTACGATCCGACCGATAACTTACGAACCGACATAGTAACTTATTGAGTCGCGACCACGCGACTACAAAGACTAGTCAAAACCTACTTAAGTCCAGTTAAGCGAAAATTATCCTAACTTTTTATCCAACTAATGAAGATTTATTCATGTTTTTTTATCCATTTAATGTCTTTTAATTACTAAGTGCATTCATGAGGGACCCATCATTTAAAATAAGATCTGAGATTCGTCCCTAAAGTATATGACAGCAGCTGTAAAATAGACACTAATATCACTCCATCCAACTACAAACCATCTTTGGTGTGCTTAACGCATTCATTCAATTTATGAATTGAATATTCTTAATATTTTTAATACTTAGATAAGACATATTACTATATCATAGGATTAAATTATTTTACATTATCCGTGCGCCATATATGGCGCTTTCTTAAACATCGATTAAATTCAATCGAATTGGGGAGCGGTGTTCCCATTCGGCCATTTTGAATATTGAGTAAATCGTCTCAGCGACTTCTCCACGGCACCGATTTTTAAGGAATTCCATTGACTTCGAGACTTAAGACCCTTCTAAGACCCATTGTAAGACCCTTTAGCATGGTCGTTAATCATTCTTGTTCCTGGAGAGTAGCAACGTCAACGGGGGGTGGGGTCTTGCTATTTTAGGATTCGTTGTCATTCTCGGGGGCAATACTTCACAGTGGGCTAAGGGGGTAAGACTCATCGAGGGTATATGACTCAAGGATTGAGTCACCGGAAGCAAGAGAGTCCTTTTTTAAAGGCGGGGGGGATGGAATGTGGAGTATACGGAGGAAGGGGGGGGGATATCGCTGGACCATCCGCTATTGACGGATGTCTCCCTCTCCTCCCTTTAACCCTGATTTGAGGTTTTAGGTACTTGCGAGTCCCTCAAAATCCTTGAAGGATGAAGTGGAGGATTTCCAGGCCCCCTTCTTCTGTGAGCTTCTTAAAGTCCTTTGGAATCGCCAATGGTTGCCTTTCCTACGACGGTCTTCGTTTCAACACCTAGTCCTATGACCTCGCTAATGGGTTTATGGTCTCTCGTGGTAAGGATGGCGAAACTGCCCGTCCCGGTTCTAACCCCGCCGTACTGTCGCCTTCTATTTTCCGAAGAGTGATACACACCTCCTTTTCCGGTCGTGTGTGCGGAAATGAGCGACACGGTTGACGACAAGTTCACATGACCGCCCAAGTTCGAATCTCCCCAAGGGCAAAAAATGCAGACGACATCCCTCAAGGACACGAAGAAGAGGACAGAAGTTTTCCCTCTTCTTCAGTCGGGATTCGAACTTGAGAACCTCAGATGCATACCAAGGACATTATTAAGCGGAGTCCCTGGTCATCTTGCCTACCCTTGCGTGCGGTCCGCCTCTTACACTCGGATGCTCCTGCCTCGGCATGTGGTTGCACAAGGTCGAATTCGAGCTCAAAGGCATCCGTCTCCAAGTAGACATTTTGAGGTGCTATTACGCATGTACGCACCCAAACGGATGATACGCACATACAAATGTACGGGAAACGTACGCAGATATTCGGTCAGGTACACAGGCACATAATACACCCATACCATGCACACAAACAAATTTGCGAGAAACGTGCGCACATATACGGACATGTGTACAGTCATATTATATACTCGTATAATGCATCATAAAAATCTACATTCATACAAATTTACGAAAATTGTACGTACATATACGGGTAGGTGAACTGTCACATAAATACACTTATACAATGTACACATACAAAGTTCATCACATACAAATTTGTGGGAAATGTATGCACATATACGAACAGGTGCAGATTCTCATAATACACTCATATAATGCGCACATACAAAATTACGCACATAGAAAGCTACGGGAAATGTACGCACATATACAGAGGGGTGAACAGTCACATAATACACTCATATAATGTGCACAGTAAAATCTACACACATACACATTTACAGAAGATTTGTGCACATAAAGGGACAGGTACACATAATACACATACAATGTACACATACAAAATTCACGCACAAACAAATTTATGGGACTGTACACATATCCACAGACAGGTGCGGAGTCGCATAATACACCCATACAATATACACACACGGAATTTCTTGCCCACATACCAAACTAACCATTTAGCAGCCTAATGACCACGCCTTTCGTCACGGGTACACATACATGTACACAAACGCTCATACATACACGTTCCACCCACTATTTGCAATACTTACCCTACCCCCCCTGCTGGTTTAGTCCATCCCCTGGATTTTCCCTGGTAACTTTTCAATTACCTGCAGGGGGTCTGCGTCGTTGCCTACTGATGACTCAACAAGGATGGGGGGGCACTTTGTAGTTTAAGACTAGGGGGAACACTTTGGAGTTTAAGACTATGGGGGGGCACCTTTTTGGCCCTGGTATTTAAAGCTAACTAGGCTTGTTAAAGGACTTATTGTCATTATCGATTCCTGAAGTGGGTTTTTTTCCTTCTGTCTGTATTCGTCCTCATTCTCGTTCCGTGACCGGGAAGATGTGGGTAGAGCACTTGTTGAGTGCCATGTTCTTTGTTCCAGCTTGTTCCTGGACCTTTTGATTGTTCCTTCTGTACCTCTGTCAGTAGAGATAAAGTTAGCGCTTGCAGCCACTATTCAGCTTCATTATCAATGAATCACAGGCTAGTCGACGACCAGCTTTCGTCCATTCAATCCCTAGTCGGTGTCGCTTTTGGGGGTTTCTACTGGAACCATCTTCCTTTTCTATTATTAGCCCCGCAAGGTAGTACCAAGTGAACCATAGAAGTCCCGTTGCAGGCTGTCCTTCCTCTGTCAATCCATCAATTGATTAATTGATCAATCAATCGATCGGTTAAATTTCATTTAATAAAATTTAGGGGGAGAGAGGAAAGTCAGGGGTGGAAATAGGTGGGGTGCTGGGCTTTTCATAAAGGTGTGCTATTCCCTTTTAAACAATTAACCGAGCAGGAAAAGGGTTGAAATACCTCTTACTGTTATCCAAGTTTAGCTCCTCTGTCACCCTTGAACTTGCACCTCCCCCTAAAGGGGAGATGAAAGACTGAAGAGAACAAAGAGATAGAAGAAGAAAATAAAGGGACAAAATGACTTAAAAGGAGCAGAGTTGTCCCCATTTAGGGACCTTGCATGGGTGGCGTGGGCAATAGTTCCCTGTGGGTTCCTTATAGCGGGGTCGTTAGTAGTCAATTGCCCGCCGTTGTCGATATTTGGAAGCGCGTTGGTTTAATTCATTAAGTTCCCGCCGCGGTTAATGGTTGCTTCCATGGTCGGTGGATGGTTCCAAGTATCCCCATACCCTCCCTACTACCGTTACCATTGACTAGTGCACTCACAAGTGAGCGCGGAACCCTGGTGTCATCTCAGGAAACTTTCAACTCATCTTTTCTCCCTCATTTTCACATCCACTATCATTACCATTACGTAGACTTCTCACGCACCATGATGGGGGCATACCCCCACCCCACTAAACACTGCCGGGCTGTGACCCCCCCCCCTTTCTTGCCTCCACCTCGCCTCTGACTTTCCGTAACCAAACTTTGAGCACCTGGTGGTGGCTCGCTTCCTGAACGGGGGTTCCCCACTCACACACTTCTCCCTCCTTCACCCCTCTATTCGAGGGGGATTTACCATACTTCCTACTCTTCTCCCCTTCCTTGGGGGTAGATGAGGGGACGTAGTTAGGGCAGAAGAAAATGAGAAGAGGGATAAATATAGAGAAATGTTAACAAGTGTAATCCAACGAAGGCACGTTTACTTAGCAGGGGGAATGATACCCATAATTAACTCAGAATGCTGGGGTCAGAAGGGCGTATTTATAGTATAGGTACTCATAAGTACGGAATTAAATCCCATGAACTTTGTCCGATGAGGAGCGTGGGGTGGTTTAATACCATCTTTCCCCCTTCGTCGGGGCTAAGCTTGCGAAGAGCCATGCTTTAAAGAGAATAAAAGAGAAACAAAGAAAATAAAAGATAAAAAAATGGACACTAAAAGAGAGAATTGAGTAACAATGGATATTACAAAAGGAAGAGAAGATAAGAGAAAAAGAAGGCCAGGGAAAGGGAGAAGATGAAGAAGGGATAAAACGAGAATAAAAAAGAAACAATAAACGAAACAAGAAAATAGATACAAATAGAGAGAATAGAGTAAAAATGGATTGTACAAAAGGGAGAGAGGATAAGAGAAAAAGAGGCCAAGGAAAAGGGAGAAAATGAAGAAGGATAAAACGAGAAAAGGTTTAAAGAGAATGAAATAGAAAAGAAAATAGACACAAAAAGAGAGAATAGAGTAAAAATGAACACTACAAAAAGGAAGAAAGGATAAGAGAAAATGGGGTCAAGGAAAAGGAGAAAGTAAAGAATGGATAAAAATAGACACGATTTAAAGAGAATAAAAGTGAAACAAGAAAAATAAAATAGACAAGAAAATAGACACGGAACAAGAGAATAGATAGAGTAAAAATGGATATTACAAAAGGAAGAAAGGATTTGAGAAAAAGGGCCAAGGAAAAGGAGAAAATGAAGAAAGGATAAAACGAGACTCGAATATAGAAAAAAAGGAGACAATAAAGAGGGGAAAATGAGATCATAGAATGAGACAAGGAAAAAGAACACGAAAACTGGAAAGCGACAAATAAAGAAAACGAAGAAAAATAACAACAGGTAGAAATTTTAAAAAATACACTAGAATAAATGTTCAAAAAGAAGAGAATAAAAATAGACAAAAATGAAGAGAAAGAATAGGAAAAAAATGGATAAGAAGAAAATAAAAATAGACAAGAAGAGGAAAAAAATAGATGATAATAAATCTAAAGAAGATAGGAATAAATGTCCAAGAAGAAAAGAATAAAAATAGACAAGAATGAAGAGAAAGAATAGGAAAAAAATGGATAAGAAGAAAATAAAAAATAGACAAGAATAGGAAAAAAATAGAGGATAGTATATCTAAAGAAGACAGGAATAAATGGCCAAGAATTAAATTAAAAAAAAGAGACGCTAAGACGAGAAAAAACATAATAATATATGGGCAAAAATTAAACAGAATAAATAAACTAGAAAAAAGGAAAAATTGCTCAAAAAGGTGAAGAAAATAAACTAGAAAAAGGAACAAAAGGAAGAAGAGAAGAGATAAAATAAAAAGGAGAAGAGGGAAACGACAAGAGAAAGATTATAAATAAAAAAGACCAGAAATAAGAGATAGCAAGAATAGACATTTAAAAAGAGATAAAATAAACGAAACAGAAGGGATGAAAGAAAAGAGGGGGCATAGGTATAGGAA
Organism: Ceratothoa steindachneri; assembly: GCA_963969495.1. Taxonomy (NCBI): domain Eukaryota; kingdom Metazoa; phylum Arthropoda; class Malacostraca; order Isopoda; family Cymothoidae; genus Ceratothoa; species Ceratothoa steindachneri. The sequence continues at coordinate 159,674,219 of OZ018329.1, forward strand.
AATAAGGAATAATATAAAAACTCTTAAAAGAGGCATAAAAGAGGAAAACAAGACAAAGGACAAAACATGTGGGAAAGGAAAAGGAGAAGATACGAACTGAATAAGAAAATAGGGAGAAGTAAATAAAAATAACAAAAATGAACACAAAAAGGTCAAGTAAATGGAAAGTAATGAAAAGGGACAAGAAGATCGGAAGAAGAGAAAAGAAGGACAAGAAATCGGAAGAACAGAATTAAAGGACAAGAAAATCGAAAGACCATAAAAAGGGACGATAAAACCGGAAGACTAGAAAAATGGGAAAAATGGGAAGACCATAAAAGGGACGATAAAACCGGAAGACTAGAAAAAGGGAAAAGAAAATGGGAAGACCATAAAAGGGCCGATAAACCCGGAACACTAGAAAAAGGGACAATAAAACAGGAAGACTAGAAAAAGGGACGATAAAAGCGGAAAACTAGAAAAGGGGAAAAGAAAATGGGATGACTATAATAAGGGACGATAAAACCAGAAGACTAGAAAAAGGGACGATAAAACCGGAAGACTAGAAAAAGGGAAAAGAAAATGGGAAGACCATAAAAGGGCCGATAAACCCGGAACACTAGAAAAAGGGACAATAAAAGCGAAAGACTTGAAAAAGGGAAAAGAAAATGGGAAGACTATAAAAAGGGACGATAAAACCGGAAGACTAGAAAAGGGTAAAGAAAATGTGAAGACTATAAAAAGGGACAAAAAGAGGAATCTCAAAAAGGGAAACGATAAAGACTACAAGGAAAAAGATCAAGAAATAGGAGAATGGGAGGAGGAAAAGGAGAGAAGAAAAAAAGGACAAAATGAGGTTAACAACAATAACGACATGAGAAGAAAATGAGACTAGGGAAGAATGAACAAATCTGATGTAGATAAAAAAAGGGCCAGTAAAAAAGAGACTAGCAAAGTATGGAAAGAAGATGGTAACAAAAAAGATACAGAAAAAAAATTGACTAAGACAAAATAGAAAATATGATTGAGAAAAAAAAATTACTAGAAAAATGAGACTAGGAAAAAAATATATATAAAAAATGAGAGTAAAAAGAATGGAAAAGAAAATGAAGTAAAATGGGATAGGAAAAAAAACGAGCTATGGAAGAATGAAAACAAAGATGGAAACAAAAAAAGGACGCGAAGAAATGAAACTAGAAACATGGAAAAGAAGGTGGAGGCAAAAAAGGACAGGAAAAATGAGACTAGGAAAAATTTAGACTGAAAAAAAGGGACCAGAAAGTTTGATTAGAAAAGAATAGAAAAGAAAATGGATACATAAAAGTCACAGGAAAAATAAGACAAAGCAAAAATGGAAAAGAAGATAGAGACACCAAAGGACAGAAATAAATGAGACTAGGAAAAAATGGATAAGTATAATGAGAAAAAAGGACAAAAATAAATGCGACTAAGAGAAATAGAGAAGTTGATGGAGCCAAAAGAGGTACAGGAAAAGTGAGACAAAGATAAAATGGAAAAGAAAATCGAGACAAAAAGGAAAGGTAAAGAAAGAAAAAAATGAGACTATGAAAAAATGGAAAAGCAGAATAAGACAAATAGAGACAAATAAATGCGACTAAGGAAAATGGAAAAGTTGATGGAGCCAAAACAGGTACAGGATAAAATGGAAAAGAAGATGAAGACAAAAAGGAAGAAAGAAAAATGAGATTAGGGAAATTGGAAAAGAAGATGGAGACAAAAAGGGACAGGAAAAAATGAGACTAGGAAAAAATAAAAAAAACATGGAGACAATAAATGACCGAAAAAGATGAGACTAGGAACAATGAAAAAGAAGATGGAGACAAAAAAGAGACCGAAAAAATGAGTCTAGGAAAAAAAGGAGTAAAAAAAATGAACGAAAAAGATACTAAAAGGGAAAGTAATAATACACAATGGTGGCAATGGGTGGGACTGTCTGGGACCCCATCCAGCCCGGCTGGCAAATCAGCATCAATGTCTAAATCGAACACATGCATGAAATGTGAACGGTATGTGTGATGTGGGAAATAGTGTAGATGAGAGTATGTGCTGGTAAAACAGGGAGATTACATTTGCTCGATCGATGTGAAACAAACCTGAAACGAAGTGAAATGTTTGTGTGGGACAGTGTATATAATGGGAGCAGGTGTAGGTCAAGGTGGTAGGAGTAAAAAGTGTGTGAAAGTTCTTTTGAGTGAGGAGTGGCATGATGAAAGGGTTAGGTGTGAATGTGTGAGTGAAAGAAATATGTGAGTGGAGATTTTCGAGGGTGAAACTTTGTGTGCTGGTAGTATATGGACCCTGTAATGGTAGAAGTGAAGCTGAGAAGAGAGGTATGTAATGACTTGGGATATGTAATGGATGGAATTTGGAATGGGAATAGGTTGATGGTTGTAGGTGATCGAATGTAGAAATGAATGAAAGAAAGGGATAAGTGAAGCTTCTGCTTCCCTCGGAGAGAATGAAAATGATGGTTGGTATGGTTCTGTGCTGAACGCTGTAAGAGGTGTGAGTATAGGGTCACATGTTTGTGTGGTGTAACGCTAAATTTGTTGATACATGGATTAGAAGACTGAAGGGAGGTGAAATATTGATGAATTAAAGGTAAAGGGGAGTGTATGTGAGAATGCTTCAGAGTAAAGGAGAGGAAATAATTGTTAAAATGGAAATAGAACAAATGTGAAACAAATTTAGGGAAGAGACTGTAGGTAGTGAAATGGATATGTGTGGCTGCGCCACATGGAATGGGAAGCGAAATGGAGGTTACTTGCAAATTCTAAAAAGCGCAGATGATGACATTAGGCAAATGCGTTCAAATGCATGGAAGAAGAAAAAAAGGGACGTTAAACAAATGATTAAAAAGAGTGGAAAGGCAGCAAACGAAGCATTTGAAAGAGGATGCAGATGGAAACAAAAAGCTATCCTAAAGGATGTGTGAAAAATGAATGAGGATGCAGATGGGAACAGGAAGCTATTCTAAAGGATGTGATAAAATGAATGAGGATTCAGATGGGAACAGGAAGCGATCTAAAGGATATGAGAAAAATAAATGATGATGCAGATGGGAACAGGAAGCTATTCTAAAGGATGTGATAAAATGAATGAGGATTCAGATGGGAACAGGAAGCTATTCTAAAGGATGTGATTAAATGAATGAGGATTCAGATGGGAACAGGAAGCGATCTAAAGGATATGAGAAAAATAAATGAGGATGCATATGGAAACAAGAAGCTATTCTAAAGAATGTGAGAAAAATGAATGAGAATGCAGATGGGAACAGGAAGCGATCTAAAGGATGTGAGAAAAATAGAGGAGGATGCAGATGGGAACAAGAAGCTATTCTAAAGGATGTGAGTAAAATGAATGAGAATGCAGATAGGAACAGGAAGCGATCTAAAGGATGTGAGAAAAATAGAGGAGGATGCAGATGGGAACAAGAAGCTATTCTAAAGGATGTGAGTAGAATGAATGAGGATGCATATGGGAACAAGAAGCTATTCTAAAGGATGTGAGAAAAATAAATGAGGATGCATATGGGAACAAGAAGCTATTCTAAAGGATGTGGGAAAAATAAATAAGGATGCATATGGAAACAAGAAGCTATTCTAAAGGATGTGAGAAAAATGAATGAGGATGCAGATGGCAACAGGAAGCGATCTAAAGGAAGTAAAAAAAATAAAGGAGGATGCAGATGGGAACAAGAAGCTATTCTTAGGGATGTGAAAAAAATGAATGAGGATGCATATGGGAACAAGAAGCTATTCTAAAGGATGTGAGAAAAATGAATGAGGATGCAGATGGGAACAGGAAGCGATCTAAAGGATGTGAAAAAAATAAATGAGGTTGCATATGGGAACAAGAAGCTATTCTAAAGGATGTAAGAAAAATAAATGAGGATGCAGATGGGAACAGGAAGCTATTCTAAACGATGTGAGAAAAAAAATGAGGATGCAGATGGGAATAGGAAGCGATCTAAAGGATGTGAGAAAAATTAATGAGGATGCAGATGGGAACAGGAAGCTATTCTAAAGAAAGTGATAAAAATTAATGAGGATGCAGATGGGAACAGGAAGCTATTCTAAAGGACGTGAGAAAAATAAATGAGGGTACAGATGGGAACAGGAAGCTATTCTAAAGGATGTGAAGAGGATGTTGAACTATTAGAAGAGTAGCTGTGAGAACATGAAAGACAAGAAAGGTAGGGTACTTTAAACCAAGGTGATCAAAAGTAGAATAATTTAAAAGAGTTTTATAATGTGGGATAGGAATATGATGTAAATGTAAATATAATTGGCTGTGTGAGTGCAAATGGGGTGCTTTATTGGTGTATTGAAGAGATAAGCATGCAAATGGTTAGTACTGTGAGGAATCTCCTCTTTTCATCGAGACACCAGAATCCCAAAGAAGTACTTGGTGACGATCTGGACAACGAATGTCAATCATTAAATGACCATTTTGCAAATGGTTTTAAGATGAAAGATATAATTAATTTATTTACAATGCATGGCGTAATAAATTTTGAGGAATCTACATATTCTTTCAAATTTCTACATAACTGAAAATGAAATTACTATTTATATTAAAAAATAAAAATTTCTAAAGCGCCGGGTCACAATAGAATATATACAATCTACCTTAAATAATTAGAAAGCCAACTATTAAAACACTTTTTGTATAATTTAAAAAAAAATCATTACTGAGGGAATAGGAACTACTACCTCACTAATGTAACACCAATTACCAGAAAAGTAATTAAGGCTGATCCTGGAAACTTTCGGCTAATATCCATTATTTCTGTCTTGGGTAAACTTCTGGTGTACATTGGTAGAGTTGGGATAGTAAAGCATTTAAAGGACAATAAATTAAATGATTCGCGGTTGGCCTTCGGTGCGCACACACATTCTTAAGTAATGTGCTTGAATTTTATGCAAAATAATAACGTTTGATTAGGATAAATTGTAGATGTTTATCTCTAATTTTAAAAGGATTTTAAAACCATTCCGCAAAAAAAAATTGATAAAGCTAAAAGCGAATGGAATAGGGGGCAGTTTTTTAAAATGGATTGGAGATTGGCTGGAAAACCGTAGCCAAAGTTGTTATAAATGAAAAGTTAGTCGTGGGTTTCGGTTACTAGTGGTGTTTCTCAGGGATCTATACTCAGACCATTACTATTCAAATCTATATAAACTATAGATTATATATATATATATATATATATATATATATATATATATATATATATATATATATATATATATATATATATATATATATATATATATATATATAACTCAGTTCAAGAGCAAAATGCCATAGTAACTGCGAAAACTTGCAATAAGACAGGATAATAGATTAGTTGAACGGTTAGAAAGATTGCAGATGCAAATTCAAGGGTGTCATTATAATCTACGAAAAGATTAAAATATTAATGATTGAACTTGAAAGATAGTAAACATATAAAAATATTTATGGGTACCGTGGAATAGCCAGACTCTCTCTCTCTCTCTCCCTCTCTCTCTCTCTCTCTCTCTCTCTCTCTCTCTCTCTATATATATATATATATATATATATATATATATATATATATATATATATATATATATATATATATATATATATGCTAAGATCGACCTTAGCCGGTTCGTGAACGGGAAATAGTGAAGAATTCAATGGGGGATGGTGTACTTTTTAATTGCGAGGTTAATTCAAGACAAATAATTCAGAATGCAAGTTGGCCAAAGATTAACAGGTAGCTAGTAATAATAATAATAATAATAATAATAATAATAATAATAATAATAGTAAGTGTTTTGTAATGCGCTCTTTAAGGCCTGATGCCTTCCCAGATCGCACGTTGTGCTGAGATGAGAATGGAAATTTAAGAGGGCGAGAAGACCTGATTTCAGCAGGAAGAGCATTCCACAACTTAGGGGCGCAGATTGAGAAGGAGCAGTCCCCCATTGAGCAGAGGGATGAACGAGGAATATTCAAAAGAGGTGCATGTGATTTCCGAAGGGCCCGAGGGACATGGCCTGGCGAGAGGTCAGAAGAGAGGTAAGACGGGGCCTTGTTGTTTAGGGCCTTAAATGTGAAGAGAAGTATCTTGAAGTGAGTACGGGATCTGACAGGGAGTCAGTGCAATTCATGCAGCAAGGGTTGGTTTCGAGGTAGAGAAGCGAGGGCGACGGACGAGAAGCCGGGCGGCATAGTTCTGTACAAGTTGAAGGGGGCAGAGAGAGGAGGATGGCAGATTCACAAGCAGAGAGTTACAGTAGTCAAGGCGTGAGGTGATGAAGGCATGAACAGCAGTCTCAAGACTTTGGCGATCAAAGTGAGAGAAGTTACGAAGGAAACATAGAGAGGATTTGCTGACATTGCAGATATGAGGCTTAAAGGAGATATGCTCATCAAAAACAACACCCAGATTCCTAACGCAGTCAGAGAAAATGATACTATTACCGCCCAGAGTAAGCGAGGGAAAGAGAGATTTAGATTTTTTGACAAGAGCAGGGGTGCCGACGAGGACGAACTCAGTTTTTGAGTGATTAAGCCTGAGGAAGTTGGTAGAGAGCCAGTCAGAAATGGAGGAGTAGGCAGCCACGAGGTCAGTGATAGAGTAGGCAAGAGACGTGGGGGATGAGGAAACGAAAATTTGAGTGTCATCAGCATATAGGTGGAAGGATAGACCGAGATTACGGAGAAGGGAACTAAGAGGGAGAAGATAGATACGAAATAGTAAAGGACCAAGGACAGAGCCTTGTGGCACTCCGAAGCGAATGGGGGTAGAGTCGGATGAAGCGTCGTCAATCACAACGGATTGGGTACCAGACGAGAGGTAAGAGCGGAACCAGTCAAGCACGGTGCCTGATATGCCGAGGAAAGAGTGGAGACGATCAAGTAGGACGGTATGGTCAATAGTATCGAAGGCAGAGGAGAGGTCAAGTAGAACGAGGATAGAGGCACAACCCCTGTCCGTGGCTCTTCGTAAGCAATTGGGCACATTGAGAAGGGCGGTTTCTGTGGAGTGACCTGATTTGAAACCAGATTGATAGGTTTCATTAATGTTACAGGCCACCATGTGACTGTTGATGCGTGAAGCAACCACTCTCTCCAGAACCGTAGAGAGGAAAGGAAGTTGCGAAATCGGGCGATAATTGGAAGGGTCAGTGGGGTTCAGTTGAGGCTTTTTAAGAATCGGACGGATGTGGGCACGTTTGAAGGAAGAGGGAACAAGACCAGCTGCAAGTGAAGTGTTGAACAGGTGTAGAAGCGTTGGGAGGATAGCAGACAGAATTTTACATAACAGTTTAGGCGGCAAAATGTCCTTTAGGGAGCCCGATTTCTTAGAACACAAGAGCAGGGCTGTAAGCTTCAACGCGGTCACAGCGGGGAAAACGGGAAGTCAGGGAGAATGGCACGAGCCAGGACAGAAGGCTGAGGGAGGGAGGCACGGAGGTTAGTGACCTTATCTGCAAGAAAAAGACAATAACAAAAATATACTAACAAATAAATAAAGTTGAAATAGGTACAGGTACAGGGTTTAAAGGGTATGATCGTACATGCGAAAATTAACTGTCGGCACGAGACACAGGAGGGATAAATATGGAATTAGTGGTCGGGTTCATGTCAGTGATTAAAAAGGGGATTTAACCCGGGGTTCACACACAAAGGATGGGACGATTTGGGTAGACCAGATTGTAGAATGATCTGTAGGCGTCAACGATTGCAACTGCTTACGTGTTCGTTGAAGGGAAGGGCTGGTCGGGATACGATGACTGTAATGGGGAAGCTGGGTCACCTCACGGGGCGGATGAGGAAGCACACGTAGTTTGGCCTTTGGAGATGGAAATCCTCGTCAGATACTCTCCGATTGACTATGGCACAGTTCACGGATGTCGATTTAGCCTTCGTCCTCGAATCAAAATCGCCGGTGTCTCCGATCGCGACGAGTGAGCGTGTCCTTTGCTCGTACGCGGTGATAGGCGGGAAAGTCCTGGAGTACTACACGCTAAACCGAGTCAGGTGATTATATAGGCGCTCGCTGGTGGCTGGGATGACCTGGCGGGAGCCTCCACAACTCGCGCGACCTTGGGGAAAGGCAGCGACTCTTTTGGGGGAACCGAGATAAAGATGGCGGAAAATGTTTGACGAGTTTAGATCTATGCCGGAGGGCAAGAAGATGGCTGTGAGGGCATGCGAGACGAGAAGAATGTGTCCTTAAGTAAATGCAGCTGGGGTGCAATAAAACGGCGTGGACTGCATCCTCGTCGTAGATCAGCCTCGCTTCCAACACTCCATGCGGTGATCTCGAGACCACGTGGGTACAGAAGGGCACGTTGTGGCTCTTCGACCTTATTCTTCTACAATGGGTTTTAATTTCGAGGGATATGAAGTTTTCAAAACCACCCACTGTAGCTTCACAAAAAGCAAATAGTGGTTTAGGGTACATATCCATACATTTTGCATTTAAATCAATAGACATTATTCTTCCATTTTATAGGCCGCTTGTAAGACCTCATTCGGAATATGCAGTGCATTTCTGGTCGCCATTTATTGCTATATCAGAAGGCGTCCGGCGGCGAGTTACGAAATTAATCTCTGAACTTAGAAATAGATCGTATGAAGAGAGACTGAGGCACCTCAATTTACTTTACCTGGAACATGGTAGCTGCAAATATTTCAAATACTAAATGGGACACTAATATAAACTTTAGTTCAATATTCTAATTAAATAACCGAGTACCGACGAGTAATAACAGTTCCAAGCTAGTAAACAAAAGACTTAGGACTGCAATAACACCGAAATTATTTTCTTGTTATAAAAACACAGGTTGTTAAACTAATTCTCTTAACATATCCTCTTTTCCCATCCTATCTGACTTCCACACTTTCTCTTCACTCTTTAACCAAACTCTAGTGGATCTTAGGGTCTTTGCTGGTTCGTAATTCTTGAGTGGATGTTTTAGGCGATGAGATGCTAAAATATAACAGTGATTGTGTTATTGAATGAGTCTGGTTGCTTTGAGGTAAGGTATTTAAAAGGGAAAAAGTCCTGTAAGAATATCGTTGTATAAGGGTATATGTGCAAAGTAGCTTCATGACATAATGCTGGTGATAAAGTTGTTGTATAGGAGTAATACTCTGATATGGAAGGTGAAGGAAAGATCTCGAGTGAAAGCAGATAAAATGGATAATTTGAAAGCAACGATTCTGCTTTTAAAGTTCAACATCCCAAGTACATACGTATGTTATAAGACATTTGCTATTTATCTTCCCACTCGACAGTTTTATACAGGTACAGTTATAGAGTGACTAATTCGAATGTGAAAACGGCTGTTTGCTACCTTTGTGTCATCAGCGACTTTGGAGTTTTTATTAATCGATCCGTTTCAAGGTCATTTATGTATACAATGAACGACAGTGGGCCAAACACAGACCCTTGAGGTATTCCGCTAGTGACTGGGGCCCAGTACGAATTTGCCCCCATTTACGACAACCCATTGAACGATTTGAGAGCCAATTTTCTGTCCACTTAACAATTTTCCCTCATTCACTTCGCTTTAAGTTTTAGTAAGAGCCTCTTATGTCGGACGGTATCAAATCAAAGCCTCCTTGAAAGTCTAAGGTAACTATGCATAACCGCTGCTTTGTGCTCATAATAGAGAGAAATAATTTTTGTGAAAAAATTATATTAGTGAAATAATTGTTTGTATTGGATTATTGGACTCAAGTTAAACCTTTTATCCTCTCTCTAATTAACATTTCAAAGAGTTTCCCAATTACTGACGTTAAATGAATGGTACAACGGTTAATAGGATCGGTTTCCTGTCCTTTTTTGAAGATTGGCGCGCCATTAGCTCCTTTGAACATTCCTGGGACTATTTCGTCTTCAAATATATCGAATAAAGATCATTCACAGCGGTTTTATTAATTCATCCTTTAAATCCTTTTGCTGATTTTAGTACATACAATCAGGTATAGTGCGTTCGATCGTTTAATCCTGTTTATATATATATATGTAATTACCCCAACTTCCCCTCCTTATTTATGTGCGTGTCGGAGAGAATTTGTTGTTCTTTCGCTTAATGTTGATGGCTAAGACAAGAACTGAAGAGTAAATACACTTACAAAGTGGTCGTTTAAGATCTTTATTATGAGTTTGTTATTGTCAGCGAGAAGCCCTTTTTCATTTCTAAATCTGTCCTATGGTCTCCCATATAGCCTTTCTACTGTTCACCTAACTGAAGAAACGGACTCATATTCGGAGTTTCGTGCAAGAAACCACTGTGTAAGAGCATATAATTTATTTAAGAGACTAGTTTCGGTATAAAGTTTACCATACCCTCTTCATTCTCATTATCTGAAACTAGTCTCATAAATAAATTCTATGCTCCTGTACAGTTGTTTCACTATCACATACCATAACTCGCTATTGAGTTTTTTTTACTTATATATATATATATATATATATATATATATATATATATATATATATATATTAGGGTGACCCTTTTTCTGGCAGTCAGAATATTTCATTTGCTAAAAAAACACAGTGTGTAAAATATTTTTGAAAAATATTTATATTTAGAGGTCGCGCAATGAGCTTAAATTTTGACCCTTTTCGCTATTATGTTACTATGGTTCTTCGTTTATAATTATAGTTCATACATTAAATTTTGACTGATATCTTAAGTAGAAGACTAATTAACACAATAGAAATACCAATTTATGCACAAAAACTAAATAAATAAAATCAAAATAAGGCGCAGCATTAACAAGGTTGCATTAGTGAGATAAACATCTGTCAGATTATGGCAACTGCCCAACACTGACCCACTACCACGTCCGCTATGCCATGGTGTCCATTTGCTTGGGTGATGCTGTGAGAGACGGACGCACTGAGTTGTTCCGTCTCTACTACACGCAGTTGTACAGTGCAGCCCAGACAATAAGGGCCATTTTATTAGTTATAGGTACCATGGCGTCTGTGACCAGAGCTATGAAAAGTGTCTATCTACTTGATTCAGTCGAGCCTACCATCATTGGAATCATGCTACCATCACGCAAACAGGTGCTTCAACACTATCTCTATCTCCATCTTAACCAGAAATGACGACAAAGGAAGCAGCAGCGGAAACGGTCAAACTAGTGAGTACCTTCTGGGATCGCGTATGTATTCCAATGCAGAAAGTGCAGCGAGCAAGAGAGAAAGTTATACGACTACATGATAATTGAGAAAGTCTAAAGAAAAACAAAAACAGGCAAACAAAGTAACAATAGAATCGCCTCTTTGACATCTCACATGAAAATGCGATGTCAATGATTAAAATCACCGAGGACAGGGAGTTTCTACGAGCGCAGAGGGAGGAGGTGCGCCGAGGCACAATGTCAACAACACCGGACATGTCTCTTGCACGTTTAGAAGAACAAGAGCAGAGGGATGAAAAGAAGAAAGAACAGCGTATGAAACGCTCTCAAGCTGTCAAGCGTAAACTTGAGGAAATCGCTGAACTCGCATCCAGCTCTACATCAAGTTCCAGCAGTTCCAGTCCCACTCATTCCCCTTTTCATTGTCGTGGTACAGAAAAAGATGCTGACGGCTGTGTTGTAGGGCCATCTTCAGTCATCATACCCCAATAAAGCGCACCAGGAGCTCGAAGAAAATCATGAACCCACAACTCTCAGCCGCGATGGATAGGGCCAAGATATCCGATCGTGCAGGAGTTTATATACTTGCAGCAGCTTCAAAAAGTCTTGATCATGATCCCAAAACTCGGGTGTTAAATCGCGAGTCCTTTCGGCGAGACCGGAGGAAGTTTTGTGCAGAAGCTGCCAAGGAAATTAAAAATTTATTCAGGCCTTTGGTGACGCTAGTTATGCACTGGGATGGCAAAATGGTGCATACAGCGGCAGATGGTGCTGCAGCTATAGTCGACCGACTTTCTGTTCTTATTTCAGGACATGACGTTGCAAAGATATTGGGAGTCCCATTCTTTTCCAGTGGCACTGGCCAAACAATGGCCGATGCCGTGATGACTGCTCTCGAAGACTGGGGAGTAACGGATCGCATTTCTGCCTTATCTGTTAACACCACAGCTTCGAACACAGGGATTTCGTCAGGAGCATGTACCATAATCGAGCAACGGCTCAATCGAAGAGTTCTTCATCTCGCTTGTCGTCACCACATCTTGGAACTAATATGTGACAAGGCATTTGCAACATGCATCGGCCCTTCTTCTGGGCCTGATATTGCTCTCTTCAAGGGATTTCAGACGAAATCTTTGCCTCAGCCATTCACAAAGAAAGACATACCGCCGCACCTCCTTGAGCGTTGCGACGACCTCATGATTGAGTTCAACCGTCTACTGGAAGAACACACGCCACGTGACGACTACAGGGTGCTACTAGAGCTGTCTATAATCGTCTTGGATGGACAGCCGAAGCATGGGATCAGAATGTTGTTTCTTGTCTCATTGCTCATTCGCGTCCAATTTCTCTTTCTTGTACTATATTGTTATATAGTCTGCAATGCAAGGTTTCTGCACCTTTCTTTCTGTCTTCAAAATTGTTTTGAAAGGCAGAAAATAAATATGGCGAAAGCCCTGTGGTGGTTGTTATCACCCGCAGAACTTGCATTTCGTCCTTCTTCTTTGTATGTGACTTGGGGATGAGCCTTTAAATTGTGAGCGGGTAAGAAGATGAGGTATAAAAATTCCTTGGAGGTTCCTAGCTTAGAGAGATACTGGGTTTGATGGGGTAATGCTTTGGGACAGTGAAGAACCTCAATGCAGCCAGTGACAACCGTCCAAGCCATTCGGGACGCCCCAGAAAGCGTACAGCTGAGCTGGTCGAGAGCGTGAGAGAGTCAGTTCAGCAGAGTCTAAAACGCTCTGTGCGCAAGCGGTCAGTCCCTCGGTATATGCCGTGAGACTTGCAGGAGAGTGCTAGTAATGGAGGTAAAGGCCTACCATACAGAATACACAGACGAAGCAGACCTTTACAGCCTCAGACAAGGAGCAGAGAAAGGCTATGGCAGTCAAGATACTGGAGAAGATTCAGGAGACCCCAACTTTCCTTAACCTCCTTTGGACCTCAGATGAAGCTCACTTCCATCTTGAAGGAAAGGTAAAGACACAAACAAATGTCTTCTGGGGGACTACCAGACCAAATGAGGTAGCTACCAAGCCCCTACACTCCCCGGTGTTAGTGTCACTGCAAAAGCCGCAAAGTCTTCGAGGAATCTGGCGCGCAGTATATATATAACGAACAAAATATATATATATATATATATATATATATATATATATATATATATATATATATATATATATATATATATATATTAATAAAGTTAATACATTTGAAGAAACCATGGAAAGGCCAACAAGACATTGAATTATTTTAAAAGGTGACCAATTATAAAATATCAATAAAATGTACTATAAGTTCAAAATTTTAAATATGATCTGGGATCCATCCTAGAGAGTGAATGGTGTGTTTAACAAGGGGCTAGTATTTATAAGTTACAGTGACGCTTGGGAGAGAGGAACATCAACTAACCAAACAGTAGTTAAAAAAAACAAATCAACTAACAAACTGTAGTTAAAATTAGTTAATTAATAAAGATATTGCACTTAAATCTTCATTGATTGTAGGTTTGTAGTGTTTGATATATAAAGATTCGATGGTTCTTAGGCAATGTTGGTTGTTGTTAAAGGCTACTTCCTAAAAATTATGAATAGAAATTTCAGTTTTACAGCTTATGGTGTGTTCCCTAATAGATGACTTTTTCTTTTTATTTAATATTTTGTTTGTGCGCCAACTAATCCCCATATGAGCACAGAACCTAGCTCCAAGAGACCTGACAGGGCTGCCAATGTAAGAGGCTCCAGTACAACTGCGACATTTAAATAAATAGACATTATCACTGCGGAACTCCAAAGAAATAGGATCTTTACTGCTAAAAAAACTTCCTATCGATAATTTGTTTATAAAACTATTTCTGGGTTGATTTGGGGAAAATATCTTTTAAAAATGAATAGGATTTTTCTTTTATAGTATCGTTTAAAAAAAACTCATCTCTGAAATTAGTAAATATATGGGCATTTTACGAACTTTTATGCAGGGTTGAGGGGGTCAATAAGGTTATCATGTAGCTGTATATATTTTTTAATTTGTTTTTAAAATTTAAGTTATAGAAATAATAATCATCATCATCATCATCATCATCACTTCACTAACTCTATAATTTAAGAAGGGGATTTTTTATAGTATTTAAATAATAATTTCATCTTAGTTTGGTTATGACTTTTTTTTTTATCAAAGTTATTTCTAATAATTCTTTTATAATATCAAAAACAAAATGGTGAAGTTCAGAAATAAATATAAGTATCGAAATTTTGTAAATTTTTAAAACCTAAAGAATTACAAATGGTGAAGTTCAGAAAATTTATTTTTATATTTCTTCTTCTATAACGATATTTTAGCAACGTGATATTTTAAAAGGGGGGAAATTTAGTTTAGAGTTCCTTTTTAAAATTATTATAATTGGCGAAGTTCAGAAAATTTATTTTTATATATCTTCTTAAATAAAACTATGTTTTAGCAACGTGATATTTTGAAAAGGGGGAAATTTAGTTTAGAATTCCTTTTTAAAATTATTATAATTGGCGAAGTTCAGAAAATTTATAAAAATTTAACCATGGCTGCTTTTTTTTAGATTAAAAAGTTTAATCCTAGTAGCGAAGCCATTGACTGGTTATTATAATATAGAAATCACTGCAGATTTATTAAAACGTCGGATTTTCAAAAATAATTAAAAAAAATTGCATTCACTTCTCCTCCTGTATAGGTGAGTTTGAATCCTTGGACCTTGCTATTCGACCAAAAGGATAAAATGTTGATATATAATGGTTAAATGAATGACATGTAATTATAATCTATTTCGTAATATCTTTTTTAACGAATGTTTGAATCGTTTTCAATTCTTGAAATGTTTTTTTTTCCAAAGAAAAACGTGCAGCCATTGTTGTTCTACACCAAAGTGGCCTTAAATCCAAGCAGATATTTTCTAAGTGTATTATTGTGCCAAGGAGCACCATCTTTAGGATCATTAAATACTTTAAAAAGACTGGTTACACTCGCGTGAATAAGTTTTCTGGACTTCAAAGAGCTCCAAATGAACTTAAGATCGCCTCCTGGTTAGGTACCAGCTCTCGGATCAGGTTGGCTCCATTAATAAGCTTGCTCCCGATTGCAAAGAGGCAGGTATGAACGCTTCAGCGCGCACAGTAAGGCAGAGACTTTTCGCCAGAAGTCTCAAGTCGAGAAGGGATTCGAAGAAGCCTCACATTATCAAGAAGAACCCTAAAAAATAGGCTCCATATAAAGAATGGACTGATGAAGACTGGATCAAAGTGATATTCTCTAATGAAGCTCCCTCCGGAGCATCTGAAAGATCCTTCGTTGGAAGGAGAAAAGGTGAGCACTTTGATGAGTACTGTATCATGCCCACAATGAAGCATCCAGACACTCTCCACGTATGGGTATGGCTGTCATCTAAGGGAACTGGAGGGTTAATAATTTTACCCAACAACACCTCCATAAACTCAAAATGGCACCAAAACATGCTTCATTAACACCCTTTTCCAACAGCTTAGGACTAATTTGTGGATGATAACTGCATTTTTCAGCATGATGTTGCACCTTGTCATAAATCAAAAGCAATAACAAAGTCCTTTGCTGAAAATAACATCGAATATTTGAGACATTGGCCTGGAAATTCGCGAGTTTTTAACCCAATAGAGAATTTGTGGGCGATAATCAAATTGGCGGTTGATAAATAGAAGCCATCAAATTGTGAGCAGTTTCGGGTGATTATTGAACAAAAGAAGGAGCAATATTAGTCAAGATATAAAAATTTTGGTATCCAGCATGACAACGATTTGATGCAGTCTTAAAGGACAAGAGACATCATTTAAAGAAGGACTGTATGTATATATTAATAAAATGGATTTGGGATCTAAATTTTTGTATATTTCACCTTAAAATTATGATACAAACATAGTAAAACAAAATACAACGTTTGATAAATTCTATTCATTTTCTTATAGGAAAAAAATATATTAGTCTTGAAACTTTTGGCCATTACTGTATAAATAATCATTTCAGACATTTGTCTCTCGCTGTTTAGAGAAATCCTTTCTTATTTTTCTGAATTATTGTCGATCTTGTGCAATTTGTTTCCAATTTTTCGCATATTTTTGAAGATCATCTATCCATCTTGTCTTTGGTCTCTTTTTTTAAGTCGTCTTTTATCACGTAGCCTACAATCGGTAATTTTTCATGTCCATCTATTGTCTTGCCACAAGGTCTTCTCATCTCCAATTTAGATTTCTTATAGTTTCCGCTATACCCTGAAGTTGGTTTGTTCACGGATCCAAGTGGCTGATTTTCTGTCACGCCAAGCTATCCCCATAATAATGCTTACATGGGTTCTTTGTCTTGTTCTAAGTTGTAATGTAACTTTTTTGGTCAGGTTCCAAGTTTCTGGTACAAAGGTTGTATACTTTTCATTTCAAGCACATGGACATTTTGCTTTTGAAGATGGTTCTTACCTTTCAAATGCTTTTCCAACCCAGAGTGATTCGGCATTGGATTCTGCATTGGACCTGTTGACCAAGATAGATATATTTGTCTACTTCTGGTTGGTTTACCATTCCTTTTCTTTTTCCAAGAATTATTTTCAGGTCGGCTCTTTGGCTTCCAAGTTCTTGAAGCATTGAATCTCTTTTAGGTTATCAGCTATGAATGCAATATCATCTGCAAGTCTTAGGTGATTGATGTATTGCCAATCGATCTTAATAACTTTGTTTTGCCAGTTAGCCTACTGAAGATTTCTTCTAGGCAATGCGTGAATAATTTTGGAGATATTATCTCCTTGCCTTATACTTTTCTGTAATTGAAAGATGTCTGAATCCTTAAAGAATCTAGGGTAGGATCTGCCATTTTGATATTATGTTCTAGGATATTTATGTAGGGCGGATCTATACTTTGATTCTTCAATGCTCTTGTGATCGATCATGGTTCTAGTAGAATGCGAGAAAGTATTTAATTCTAAAAATTCTCAACCTAACTTAATGAAACACATCTACCCTTCCCCTAAAGACACACGAACACACTACCACCAAACAACAATCTAAACGAGACTCCCCCCCCTCTCCCCTCAATAAACCAATCAGAGATATGGAAAGTTTTGACCCCTCCACTCCTAAATTTGTGGAGGAGACATGGCGTCCTCCTTGGAATCCGCACCGGAAGGAGAAACAAGGAGATTTTAGACTTCCTCAACGTCACCAGGAGGATGGTGTAATGGTCAGAAAGGAGCTAGAACATTCAGGATTCGACTAAGAGGCGACAACAGAGAGGAAACCCTATGTTCAACGAACCGACGTCATCAGAACGCCAGATTCGTCGGTGAAGTCCAGGAGATCATCAACAATGATCTCAAAAGGTCGATGCGTACCATTGCAAGGGGGAAACGTGTGGATGAAAAGTAATTCAGGCTGGTGATACATAAGGACATTCGCTACTTTTCATACAAGATGAAGAAGTGACCATTTATGGCCAAGGAGTTGCAGGACAAGCAACTCAAGCACACTAAGAAGCTCATCAACAAGTTGAAACACTCGTTGTAGCCAGAGATGCTGTGGCTCTTTTCCGACGAGAGGAATTTCTGCAAAGAGAAGAAGATTAACTCGCAAAACAACCTATGATTCGTTGTCGCGCCCAAGGACGTACCCAGAGTCATAAGGATGAAATTTACAGCAACAATCATAACCTTCAGCAGTGAAAGTGACGGCATGCCTCCCTACTTCTTCCCAAAGGGCTTCAGGATAAACACCGACGGCTACATCCGTGTTCAGAGCAAGGTGGTAAATCTCTTGATCGACCGGGCAGCTGCAGAGAGGCAAAACAAAGGGCAGCAAGACTCCGCCCACTGTCACACACGCCAGAAGACCCAGTCCTAGCCATTCGAGAACTTCTTCGATCATACAGGTTCTGACGTTTGGCCATATCTCTCCCTCAATCATACCCCCGCTCAAGCATATATCCTCATCAAGCATATCACCACCTCAAGCATATATCCCTCTCTAGCATATCTCTCCCTCAAGCATATCTCTCCCTCAAACATATCTTCCCCTCAAACATATCTCCACCTTAAACATATCTCCCACTCAAACATATCTCCTCCTCAAGCACACACCCCTTCAAACATATCTGCCCTTCAAACATATCTCCCATCAAGTATATATCCCCATCAAGCATATTTCCTCCTGAAGCATATTTTTCCCTCAAGCGTATCTCCCCATCAAGCATATCTCCCCCTAAAACATATCTCCCTGCAAGCATATCTATCCCTCAAGCATATACACCCGTAAAGCATATCTCCACCTCCTGCATATTCTCCCTCAAGTATATTCCCGCCAAAACATATCTTCCCTTCGAACATATCCCCATTTAAGCATATCTGCCCCTCAAGTATATATCTACGTCAAGAATATCTCCCCCTTAAACATATCTCCCCCTCAAGTATATCTCCCCCTCAAGTATATCTCCCCTCAAGCACATCTCTCCCTCAACCTTATCCCCTATCAAGCATATCTCCACCTCAAACATATCTCCCTCTAAAGCATATCTCCCCGTCAAGCATATCTCCCCTTCAAGTATATCTCTCCCTCAAGCATATTTTCCTCTGAAGCATATCTCTCCCTCAACCTTATATCCCCCTCAAGCATATTTTCTCCTCAAATATACCTCCCCATCAAGCATATCTACCCTCAAACACATCCACCTCAAGCATATCTCTCCTTCAAATATATCTCCCCCTCAAACATATCTCCCTCTCAAGCATATAGTCCCCTCAGCATATCTCCCCTCAAGCATACCCCCTCAACCTTATCTCACTTTCAAGCATATCTTTCCTCAAGTATATCTCCTCTTAAGTATTTCTCCCCCTCGAACATATCCCCACTCAAGCATATCTCCGTTCTCGAGCATATCCACCCTTTAAGAATATCTACCCATCAAACTTATCTCCACCTCAAGCATATCTCCCCCTCAGGCATATCTCCGACTCAATCATATTTTCTTTTCAAGCACATCCTTCCTCAATCATATTTCCACCAAACATATCTCTCCCGCAAGCATATCTCCCCTAAAGCATATATCTCTCTAAAGCATGTATCTCCCTCAAGCATGTCTCACCTCAAGCATATCTCACTCAAGCATATATATCTCTCAAACATTTCTCCCCCTCAAACATTTTTCCCCCTCAAGCATATCTTCCCCTCAATCATATATCCCCCTCAAACATATCTTCACCTGAAGCTTATTTCCCCCTGAAGCATATGTCACTATCAAACTTATCTCTCCCTCAAACATATCTTCCCCTCAAGCTTATCTCCTTTTCAAGTATATATCTCCCTTAAGCATATCTCCCCTCAAGCATATCTCACCATCAAGCATATCCCACCCCTCAGGAATATATCCCACTGAAACATATCTCCCTCTCAAGCACCCTCCCCCTTAAGCATATGTCCCCCTCAAGAATATATCCATCTCAAGTATATATATCGCTCAAGCATATTTTCCCTTCAAGCATATCTTCCCCTCGAACATATCTCTCTCTAAAGTATATATCTCCCTTAAGCATATCTCCATCCAAGCATATATCACCTTCAACCATATCCATCCCTCAGGTATATATCCTACTCAAGCATATCTACCTCTTAAGCACAACCCCCTAAAACATATCTCCCCCTCAAGCATATATCCCCCTCAAGAATATATCCCTCTCAATCATATATCTCGCTCAAGCATATTTTCCCTTCAAGCATATCTCCCCCTCAAACATATCTCCCTTTCAAGCATATCTCCCCTCCAAGCGTATCTCCCCTTCAAGCATATCTCCCCTTCAAGCATATCACCCCCTTAAGCATATCAAGCGTGCCTTCTGAAAGATCCGAAACCTCTCCGATCGATAGGCGGGAGCGACTCACGCTGGGAGAACTCACCAACCCCCCTTTTTTATCATTGATTGGTCACGAGTTTTCAGAGAGAGAGAAAGTGCTCAAAATGACAGGCAAAAAAGGACCCGTTCGTCTCAAACACAACTGTGCAATATGCCAGTTAGAAAAGTGGTGCGTTGACTTTCCGGAGGGCTGCTACTCAAAATGCAGCCCTGAAAGTATCTGCACTACTTGCATATTGACGCGAGAGGTGTAAAAATTAAAAGACCTCTATAGAGCCTCAGAGGAGAGAGCTAAGGTCCTTGAGGGAAAGTTGGAGAAGCTCGAAGCCCTTAACGTAGCTTAGGTTCGATGCCTAGAAGAGGCGCCGCCCACTGACGTTTCGGAATCCCCTGGTAATGAAGCGGACATTCCAGCATCATCTGAGGCTAAGCCAGCTGAGGCGAGAGAGAAGGAGAAAAAGAAGAAAGGAGAAACGAAGAAAAAAAAGAAAAAGGTGATAGTTGAAACATGAGTAGAACCCAAAATAGAAGAAAAACAGATAAAGAAGAAGAAAAAGAAAGATAAGAATGTGGAGAGTAAAGAGGAAAAGGGGAGGCCTCTTCCACAAGGGAAGACCCCGTCTTCAGAGACCAAGTGTCCGAAGGTCACCCTCATTGGTGACTCGCAAACACGGGATCTGCAGCCACCCGCCTTCGCACTAGCGCGAAGGTAAGCTGCCTGTCAGGACGGGGTAACCACACCATCAGAGTAGAGGCAGAGAAAGCTCAGATTTCTGAGAATTCTGTTGTTGCTCTGATGGTGAGCGGCAACGACACCTACCTCAGAGGGGGTAAAGTGGGCCTCAGTGGTAAGACCATCCAAACAGTGATGGGAGCCGTGGACGACATAGGGCTTAAAACCCGCGAACGTGTGGTGGTTGGGATGCTTCCGAGAAGAGGTCCATCCCGAACCACTCACGAAAGAAACGTCGCAGTGAACAAAAGGTTGGCGGATCTCTGCACGGCAGAAGGAGTCTTCTTCGTGGACCCCTATCGTACCTTTATCGGTAGAGACGACCTCTACCAAAGGGACGGGGTACATCTCTCCTTTAAAGGGAAGGCCTTTCTCGCCAATCTAATTCAAGATGTCATGGAACGCACCCAAAGGAGCGTTCGAAACAGAGCGAAAGCGGACGTGCGCCAGCATGCCCGTGTCACTCCTGGAACGACCTTCTCGGAGGTCGTCAAAAAGGGCGTGACCACGAAAACAGAGAAGCCGGGAAACGGAAGAGCGTAGGGAGTCCTACACTAGGGGACTCCCTCAAAGTTCTTCTGTTCAATGCGAGGTCAATCAGGAATAAGTTTCTTGAGCTCCGTGACCTCGTAGTAACAGAGGAACCTGAGATGGTGGCCATAACGGAGTCGTGGATAAAAACCTCAAGCCGAGATTTTGAAGGTGAATTCACGATTCCCGGTTTCCAGCTCTTCCTGAAAGATAGGCCAGACAGAGAGGGTGGCGGTGTGATGTTGTATGTCAAGGATACTCTCAACTCGACGGATCGCAACATCATATCCTAACATGAACTACTAGGTGTTGACCTAGAGATAAGTCCTGCCAAATACAGGACCCTGGTGCTTTATAGACCTCCTGCCCAACTCGTTGAAAAGGACAGAGATCTGTACCAGCTACTAGGAGAACTTGTCGAAGACAGAGTGTGTATCGTCATGGGGGATTTCAACACACAAGTTGACTGGGAAACCAGAGAACCCTGTGGCGAGAACGCACTACTCCTGGAGTTCACGAACAACGAGTTCCTCACTCAATGGGTGAGAGAGCCAACGAGATGAGACAATATCCTCGACTTGCTTTTCACCTCTGTAGATGACATCGTTGAGGACCTCTCTGTTGGCGAAGAGCTCGGTGGCAGTGACCACCGACTAATTAGATTTGTAGCCAAAGTCCCCAAGGCAGAGCCTGCAACTAGTAAATCAAGGAAACTGGATTTGAGAAGAGCAGACTTTGCAGGTCTACGCGCGGGACTGACTGACGCGAGGCTAGAAGAGTGCGATGCTGTTGAAGACTCTTGGAACAGTTTCAAAACCACATTCATGAGTCTTCAATCGTGTTTTATTCCCCTGAAATGCCCCCGTCGGTCTTCTGTTCAACCAAAGTGGTTTAATCGAGAAATCGGGCAACTGCTTAGGGAGAAGAGAAATGTGTACCGGCAATCGAAGATCTCGGGTGACTTTGACGAATACCGGAGGCTAGCCAGGAGAGTGAAGTCCAGTATAAGGGCGGCTAAGCGGTCTGAGGAACTCCGAGTGGCGAGACTCTGTAAAAAGAATCCCAAGGAGTTTTTTGGATATGTGAACAGCCGTAAACCAATCCGTCGAACGATTGGCCCTTTGAGGAATGAGGAGGGGACATTAAAGCATTCAGATGCAGAAAATGCCAACCTCCTCAACGACTACTTCTCTTCAGTGTTTACTGAAGAGTGTGGTCCCATTCCCCAGCCGCCGGATTCCTACTCGGGGGAAAAGCTGGAGGCAATGGACTTCACCGAAGGAGAAATAAAGAAAAAGATCGCTGACCTAAAGACGAATAAGTCCCCTGGACCGGACGGGTTTCTACCTAAAGTGTTGAAGGAAGTGTGCGATGAAGTATCACGACATCTGTGCGCTATCTTTAACATGTCAATCCGGACCAAATGCGTTCCTAGAGACTGGCGTGAGGCGGAGGTGACTCCGATCTTCAAGAAAGGAGACCGTAGCCAACCGTCGAACTACCGACCTATCAGTCTGACTTCGATAGTCGGTAAACTCATAGAAAGCATCATGGTGGACAAAGTGATGTCGTATTTAGAGTCAAACCTGCTACTGAGGAGTTCTCAGCACGGCTTCCGAAGGCAACGGTCATGCCTGACGAACCTTGTAGAATTCTTCCACTTCGTTTTCAGTGAGCACGATCGGACAAGGCGGTGGATGTGGTCTACCTAGACTTTCAGAAAGCCTTTGATAAGGTACCACACCGCCGCCTTCTCCGGAAAGTGCGAGCGCTTGGCATAGACGGAAAGGTAGCCGGCTGGATCGAGAACTGGCTAAGTGGCAGACGGCAACGGGTGGTGTTAAATGGACAGTCTTCTGAGTGGGTGCCCGTTACTAACGGGGTGCCTCAAGGTTCTTTCCTGGGACCACTACTATTCATCATCTACGTCAACGACATGGACGGTGACATGGTTGCCAAGATTTCCAAATTTGCCAACGATACCAAGCTTGGTGTGAACGTTGCAAAGGATGGAAATACTGCCCGCCTGCAGGAAGATCTTGGGAAGATTGGAGAGTGGTCGGACACGTGGCAAATGCCTTTTAACGTGGGCAAATGCAAAGTGATGCATATCGGCCACAGAAACCCCCAATCTCAGTATATCCTTAAGGGCACTGCTCTTGAATCGAGTGACACTGAGAAGGACTTGGGTGTTACTATTACTAGTGACCTCAAGTTCTCGAAACAGTGCATTGAGGCGGAGAAAAAGGCCAAAAGGATGCTAGGCTATATTAAGCGCCAGTTTGGTTATCGGAACCAGGAGATTGTACTGTGCCTGTACAACTCACTTGTCCGACCGCACCTGGAGTATGCCGTACAATTTTGGAGTCCTTCATTGCGAAAGGACATCGCGAGATTGGAACGCGTACAAGCCAGGGCAACCAAGCTGATTCCCTCTATCCGACATAAAAGTTATGAGCATAGACTAAGGGAATTAGATCTGTTCTCGCTGGAAACCCGTAGACAGCGTGGTCAGCTCATCGAAGTTTTCAAAATACTTCGAGGGTTCGACAATGTTGACTATCGGGATATTTTAACACTGAGTGAGAACAGAACGCGCAATCACGGCTTCAAACTTGAACTGAAGCGTTACAACCGCAATCTGTGTGGAAATTTTTTCACTTACAGTATCTGCGGTATGTGGAAGGCACTTCCAGTGAAAGTTGTCAACAGTAAATCTGTTGACCAGTTCAAGTCAAGACTAGACAAAGTCTTGAAAAGTGGCCGTTTAGGGACGCCAAACAATTGAGCAGCCTTGTGCCCGCTCAATTGCTCTTCCAAAGGTACCCTCTTTGAATGGACCGTAAGGTCTCCTAGGGTACCTTCTTTCCTTGTTGTTACTCCTTGTTGTTAAGCATATCTCTCTCGAGCGTATCTCCCGTTCAAGCATATCTCCCCTTCAAGCATATCTCCCCTTCAAGCATATCTCCCTCTCAAGCATATCTCGCCTTTAAGCATATCACCCCTCAAGCTTATATCCCTCAAGCATATCTGCCCCTCAAGCATATTCCCCCTCCAAGCATATCCCCCTCAAGCATGTATCTCCTCCAAGTATATCTCTCCTTTAATCACATCTCTCCCTCAATCATGTCTCCCCCTCAAGTATACCTCCCTCTCAAGCATATATTTTTTCAAGCATATCTCCCCCTCAAGCATATCCCCCTTCAAGCAAATCTCTCTTCTCAGGCATATATCCCCTTCAAGCATATCTCTCCCTCAGGCATACCTCCCCTTCAAGCATATCTCTCCCTCAGGCATATCTCCCCCGCCCCCTCCCCCCCGCACGCCAAGTTCGCCCCTAAAGTGTTTGTAATCTCGCTACGAACTCATGGCTCTCCTGTCAGTTACCAGTGTTTGAGAAATGATCAATTTTGTTATTGCTTTTTTTGTGTAATCTTATTTACATTCCCGATCATTCTGTTTACTCACTTTTACATGCTTTCTTCTCTCCTTCTTTATCCAATTTTAATTTAAGAGAAAATAAATGTCCGTAGGGGCTTGATGCTCCCCCCTTTGGCCTCCCAATTTATGCGTGATTAGACTACCCAAGGCGGTTTCGTTTTGATTTATTGTTCTTTTTGTCTTTTCCGCCAATATTGCATTTCCTTTAAATCACAATAATTTGAATAAATTCTCTATTCCGATTAAATAATCTGCCAAAATTAATAAATTAATTAAACCTTTATATCATCGTATTAAGTCGGGTATAAAGGTTTGCCATAATCCCAGACAAGAGTCTAGAGGTTGCCCACAATCGCTGCTTAATCTCACAAATGGGTTTGAGCTGGGTCAGCTTAATAGTGTAGATAGAACCCTAACTCTACTTATGATGAATTAGGGTAAGAAAGGGACCCTTAATATGGAGAGGCAATTTAGGATTATTTATTTGTAATTGGTTAATGTTATAGTTTATCTCCGCTTTAATTCGCTATTTGGCAACTCTCCTCTCATTGCCAGATCTCGTTGGAAGTAAAAGAAATTTCATTCATAATTGAGTCATTCAAGTACTGGAATTTTGTTAATTAACCCCCCCTTCCTTTAGTGCCTTTACATGCTTTAGGGTTTGTTTTGGGAATCCCTCTGAGTACATGTAGTTTTTAAAGACTTGTAAGGAAGATTTACAAGCAACATATGTGATTAGGGAAATTCAAGTTGGCTTTGCCACTACCATATTCTTGCCTCTCTCTCTAGGGACGAGAATTAGGTGGTAGGAGGGAGGAACGATGTCGAGTGGTAACTGAATTTGCCACACTGGAAAGATTCTTATCCCTCAGTCTTATTACCCCCACCCCTAGGAATATTAGGGCAGAGAATGGATGTAGTGAGTTTGTACTTTATGAATGGGGTTTTGTTTGCTTCTCCGAACCCTCCTCGTTAGAGGATCTAAAGTTGAAGTTTTTAACCTGCCTTCCCTGTCATTAAGACCCCCTCTATGAACAGGGGGAAGAGTAAGTTCAAACTTACCCTTTTGCGAACTTATTCCTGCTGGATTGATTCATTTTTTCTTCTTACGCCTGTCCACACCCTTCGTTTCTCCAACTGAAGCAGCCTTCATTGGAGTACATCAATTCCTATTCATTAATTCAAAAATACCTCGTCCCCCCCCTTTGCTGTTAGATGCGTCCCTGGGGTCATGGGGGGGGAGGAAGAAAGGGGTCCGACTGCTTAGGGAGAGATAAATCACCTGGTGTCGGACTCCACAGTCAGTCAGCATTCTCAGGCATGGCTCCGAAGGATGAAAAGTCCCCGTCCTCCCAGATGAGATTTGAGGGGTGGGAAAAGGAGGGAGTCAAAACAAAGGAATCCTTGTTTCTTCCTACTGTGTGTGTGTGTGTGTATTCAAGCAGGCACGTGAGTGTCCTTTCTTGACTCCTGCTTTCATTCATCTTCCGTTGCCAAGAGCTTGCTATCTCGTCACTTCAAGACAACATCGACCACTAGCTTCCTATCCTTATTTACACCCCTAATTGGCCATTCTTAACGATGGAGTATCATCGCGTCCAGTACGGGTTTGCCCCTATACAGAAGATCCCTAGTACGCCCCCTTCACAAAAAAACCCCTCTATTCATATTTATCTTACACAATATCATCCAATTCCTCTGCCAGTCATCTATCTCTCTCTCTCTCTCTCCTTCTCTCTCTCTCTCTCTCTCTCTCTCCTTCTCTCTCTTTCTCTCTCTCTCTCTCTCTCGCACACAAGCACACTCATCCACATAATGGGTACTCACTTTTACGCGGTTTTCCAACCCATTCTCTTACCCTATTCTCTCATTTTCCTATTCTCTCTTTATGCCAATTTCCACCCATTCTTCTTCTTTGCCACTACCTCCTCACGATTCAGTCCCAACATCATTCACACCCTTATTCATCCATAAACATCCCTTATCCAGTCGCACCTCACTCTTTCTCCCTAGCTCACACCGAGCAACACTCTCAAGTGGTCCATTTGCCCTGCCTTCACTCGAGGTCTCTCCTTCTCCATCCATACCATAGTCACTCCCATACACTATCGTCGGCCCCAGTATACTCTCATGCAGTTTCTTGTCACATTCCACACACCAACTCTGAGTCTTACCATTCATTAACGCTTCAATCGTCCCAGATATAGTTGCTATAACTACGAAAATTAGGTTGATTTATCTAGGGCTACGCGTAGGCTATGTAGTCTCTAAGGCTACGGAAATTCAGTTAATTTTTATAAGGCTATGCCTAGACTATGTTGTTTCTATGGCTAGAGAAGTTTGGTTGATTTATATAACGCTATGCATAGTCTATGTGGTCTCTATAGCTATGGAAATAAGGTTTATTTATATAAGATGCGGAGTGTAGGAAATTTCTATGGTTACGGGAAATTAGGCTGATTTATATAAAGCTATGTGTAAACTATACCCTGACTATATGGACTTCATAACAACTAGAGATTAATTAGGTTGGGTTTTCTTAATAAATATTATTTATCTGAGAAAAATGTATGCAGTCCTGTCTTAGCAAACCTCTAGGGTTAGTCGCTTGAATAATTTAGAGCTTTGTTTATGGTCATCGCCACAACCTCTCGCTAGGTCCGTGCAGAGGAATTATAACATAACTCCACCCAGAGGGCCAAGCGGACATATATATTAAAATCCCTCTTCGGGGAGAGCGAGAGAAACGTACCAGAAGATAAGGGGCGTGAGAACATTAGTCGTCTGACTAACAGTCCAACTGCCGAAGGGCTCTGATCTCCCCGCCGAGTGGTTAGTCGAGTCAGACTGCAGGACCAAGGTAGTTGCAAAAGGCAATTAAGCAGCTCTCAAAAGATCCGATCATCTACGAGGTCAGAAGGCCCACGGTCAGAGAGCCAAAAGCGGTGTCAAATAAAAAAAAACACCGAGGAGAAATAAGGTGACGGTTGTTGGTGTCTCTCATTAAGAAGCAGATCTGGGCTCGGCGGTGCCCCCTCCCCCTCAGACCCTCGCGCTCCCCTCAGTGGCATTACCCCGTCTCCCTTAGGTGGGGCGGTCGCCGGTCTATAAATAAGCCTCGTAAGGAAAGAAAGTAGATTATTATTCTGTTAGAGACGATAGAGGACTCGATCATTGGGATCAGTTCCTCGCTCAGTTCCGAACTCGAATTCTAAGACTTAGAAGTTCGTCTCTTTTTCTTATCGGTGCCATACCGATTTATCCTTCACAGACTTAGTAAGAGGTCTGGCTGGATCATAATTCCTAAGTGCCAAACAGCAATTTCGGGAGCAAGACAAAAGAAGATCCGTTCACCCTCGAGGGACTCTCAAATTGCAATCTCAGTAATTGTGAGAGAAGAAGAATTAATCCGCAAGGAAGTTCCATTTAAGTACTTTCGGAATCACCTCGTAAACCAAAACCCAGTTGGGCAACCCTGCGAAGAAGACGAGGATAATAGAAGAACTCAAGAGCTACCAAGAGGAGTACTCCTTGAGCCAGAAAGCACAACTCCTCTCTCTGTCTTTTAGACGTATAACCGGATAGATAAAGTTATAAGAAGAATTAGACATCGTTTTCTACCTTCTCCGAGACAACCACCATCTGCCCTCTGCAACGCGAAGAATCATGAAAAGTCCAATATAGCGACATTCGTCAACACCTGTTTCTTTCAAGGTCATGTAAGTCCGAATGACTATATATATTTGTTTAGATTAAATAGGATTTTAATGCTCTACCCAAGCTAACTAAGGGAAGAGATAATATTTAGAGACTCTTGTCATATTTTTTAGTTAGATTAGAGGAACGTAAATTGTGGCTAAATGCTGTACTAGGAGGTCTCCATAAATTAACTAATTGGCAATTGGTTTGTTTACGTGGAGCCTACTTTGCATTGATCAGGACTCGCGTCAGGAATAGGCCCTTATTCAATTCTTGTGAACCATGTTAAACTTTTAGAATTTAGTGTAAATATTTGTGTTAATTGATAAATTAAAAAGATATATATATATATATATATATATATATATATATATATATATATATATATATATATATATAGATATATATATATATTTTGGGTTAATTCTTAGTGTTTCACTGGATCTTTACGTGTTGACCGGCTCTTTCCTTAAAACGGATTAAACGCTGTGGTACTCATAAATACAGTAATTAAAGAGTCCACTCAGCCAATAGAGGAATTGTTTCCCTTCCTAAGTAGTAGTGTCAGACTAGCGCCCTAAAGTAATAAAATATTTAATTCTCTGACAAAAAGAGGGAGCCACTATTCCTTGACAATCCGTTTTGTCTGAGTTTTCGCATCAGGGATTGTTGATTGCGGGCGGGTCATTAGAACTTGAATTAATTCCTCTCACTTGCCCTGTTTCGTACAAATATCAGGTAATTTCGAGTGTTATCAAAATTATTGAAAGCATTTATTCGTTTGAAGGTTTCTATCTATCCATTTATTCGGTTGAAGGTTTCTATATATCCCTTTATTCGTTTGAAGGCATCTATTTTATCCATTTATTCGTTTGAAGGTTTATATCTATCCATTTATCCGTTTAAAGGTATCAATCTATCCATTTATTCGTTTGAAGGTAGCTATATATCCATTTATTCGTTTGAAGGTATCTATCTATCCATTGATTCGTTTGAAGCTGTCTATCCATTCATTTATTCGTTTGAAGGTATCTATCTATCTATTTATTCGTTTGAAGGTATCTATCTATCCATTTATTCATTTGAAGGATTCTATCTATCTATCGATTTAGTTGTTTTAAGGTATCTATATATCCATTTATTTGTTTGAATGTATCCATCTATACATTTATTCGTTTGAAGGTATCTATCTATCCATCGATTCGTTTGAAACTAACTATTTATCCATTTATTCGTTTATAGGTATGTACGTATCTATCCATCTATTCGTTTGAAGGTATCTACCTACCATTTATTCGTTTGAAGGTATGTATCTATCCATTTATTCGTTTGAACGTTTCTATCTATCCATTTATTCGTTAAAAGGTATTGTCGTGGTATGACATTACATTATATCAATACCATATTATATCTATCAGGGAGGGACCAATAACTTGAAAGCGAACCGACAAAAGGGACGGAAAACGACGAGTTCAGACGGGCTGAGTAGCGAGAGAGTGCAACGAGTTCAGGTAAATTATAGACAATGGCAAAGCTCAAGGTTATTTAAAGAGGCATATACAAAAATATAATTTTATTTACACAAAAATAATGAGAGTATTGATGGGGAAAATTACCTCAGAGAATTATCGGGCAAAATCACATCAGTAAATGAAAGGGGGAATTGTACTTATAAATCAGGCTATGAAGTTAGAACTTAAACTATTCCCGGAGAAGACTATTCAAATGGAGGGGGGGGGATTAACTCAATTGGGTTACTAAGAGGGGGAGAGGGGTTGGCTTACGGATGTCTTCTGCACTTGAGGTGAGGCCGCTCGGACTTCAAAGCGGGATGTTGGAGTGATGACGGTTCTCCAAAAGCAAGGGGGCGGGGGGTAACTTCCGGTCCAGGGGAGAGTATTTCGGCTACCCGAAATAAGGAGGGCTTCGACAGAAGTTGATGAAAGAAGTCGGGAAAATCACTCGGGGCCATCGTTCAGTGGAATTACCTCCTGGCAGGGGCTAATTCCAAATACACAAAATAGTCCAGCTGTCCCTTTGCTTTGTTGCTAGCACTTGACTTGGAACCATGGGGAAATCTTCTGGGTTCTGGGCGAGACTTCTCAACTCTGTGTCTCCTCATGGGAGTCGAACACTATTTATGTCCGAGGCTCTCCCCGAGGGGGGTTGGCGGAAAACAGCTCTACTCTCGAATGGCCTCGAATCTTCTTGCAGAGGCCATTCTATTTCGCGTAAAGGTGAATCATATGGGACGCGGTTCGAGGCTACCGCTTGTGGAAGGGGGGGCGGGGTAGGCTTACCAATTTAGGCCTAACCGGGCCTTCTGCAACGCGTGGAAGTTCCGTCTGCTCAAGATATTTCTCGTGGGATTCCCTCACAGGTATCTATTTATTCGTTTTAAGGCATCTATCTATCCATTTATTCATTTAGAGGTTTCTATCTACCCATTTATTTGTTTGAAAGTATTTATCTCTCCATTTATTCCTTTGAAGGTATTGAGGTATCCATTTATTTGTTTGAAGGTATCTATCTATCTATCCATTTATTCATTTGAAGGTATTTATCTATCTATCTATTCATTTATAGGTATCTAGGTATCCATTTATTCGTTTGAAGGTATCTATCTATCCATCGATTCGTTTGAAAGTATTGATATATCCATTTATTGATTTGAAGGTATCTATCTCGAGGCTAGGAATGAGCTTGGTGGCAACGCAGCTTTCGGCATCAAGGAAGACAAGTATCGGCTCTGATTAATCGTTGGATGGGACTCCTATTCGCATTGGATTGACCATGCTTTGGTTACACGCCGGACTGGTGGTCAACACCTGAGTCAGCAACCCTTCTATGTTCTTTGGTAATTGACCATTTCCTCCCTGCGAGATATAAAAAAGTAAATTTTCCTCACTCACATCTATCTTCTTAAGTGCAATCAATTTTAACTGCATTGATCAATCCAGTTTTCAAGGAAGTCAATTTTTCATGCCTTGACCAATCCCATTTTAGGGAAGTGTTTTTTCTGTTTTGATCAATCTTATTTGAGGGATCAATCCCTTTCGAGGGAGGTCAATTCTTGGCGCCCTGATCAATTCTGTTTTTTCACGGGGATACAAATTTTCCCTGCCATGATCAATTCCGTTTTCAGCAAGGTCAATTTTCCAAGTTCTGGTGAATCCTCTTTTATGGAAGTCAGTTTCAAGTCCCTTGATCAATTTTATTTTAGGGAGATCAATTTCCCGTGCCATGATTAATTCCGTTTTTAAGAACGTCAATATTCCGTGTTGTGGTCAATCCTCTTTCAGGGAGGTCAGTTTATAGTTCCTTGATCAATCCTTTTAAAGGAGACCAATTTCTCTTACCCGGATCAATTCTATCTTAAGCGAGGTCAATTTTACGGGATACGGGATTTTCTCTACCTCATTTTCAGAAAACTAAATTTTCCCACCCTTGTTCAATCCCTTTTCAGGTAGATCAATCCCTTTTCCAGGTAAGCTAATCCCTTTTCAGGTAGATCAATCCCTTTTGTTCAGGTAAGCCAATTCTTTTTTCAGGTAGGTCAATCCCTTTTTCAGGTGGGTCAATCCCATTTTTAAGTAGGTCGATCTAATTTTCAAGGTGGTTGATCCCTAGTTCAGGTAGGCCAATCCCTATTTCAGCTATTTCAATCATTTTTAGGTAGGTCAATCACTTTTCATCTATGTCAATCCCATTTAGGGTATGTCAATCCCTTTTCAGGAAGGTCAATCCATTTTAAGGCAGGTCTATCCAATTTTCAATTAGGTTAATCACTTTTCAGATAGGTCAATCCCCTTTCAAGTAGGTCAATCCCTTTTCAGGTAGGTCAATCTTCTTTTTAGGTAGGTCAAACCCCCTTTCAGGTAGGTCAATCCTCTTTTCAGGTAGGTGGACAGAGACCAAGTGGAAGGTGAGCGTTTAACTCCCGATGCCCTTCTGACCTGACCTGAGCTTAATAAGACTCTTCGCTCTTCCCCCCTCCCCCGCCTCCTACCGCGGACCTTCCACTATTGGAATTGGGACCAATTCAGGAGACTATCACACCCTTCCCTCCCTAGTCCCTCCTCCCTACTTGTACACTAATACTTGTACCTTTCAACACACCTCCCCTAATTTCACCACTTTCTAGATAATGTTTCTAATAAAATTTCTAATGTTTACTAATAAGATTTATGACAATGTTTCTAATAACGTTTCCATTAATATGTCTAATAATGTTTCTAATAATA
This sequence comes from Ceratothoa steindachneri, assembly GCA_963969495.1. NCBI lineage: Eukaryota > Metazoa > Arthropoda > Malacostraca > Isopoda > Cymothoidae > Ceratothoa > Ceratothoa steindachneri. The sequence goes on from OZ018329.1 coordinate 159,706,896, forward strand.
TTTTAATGACGTTTCTAATAATATTTATAATAACGTTTCTAATAGTGATTCTAAAAATAATCTTTCTAATAATGTTTCATATAATGTTTCTAATAATATTTTTAATAACGTTTTTAATAATATTTATAGTAATGTTTCTAATAATGATTCTAAAAATAATGTTTCTAATAATGTTTCATATAATTTTTCTAATAATATTTTTAATAACGTTTCTAATAATATTTTTAATAACGTTTTTAATAATATTTATAGTAATGTTTCTAATAATGATTCTAAAAATAATGTTTCTAATGATGTTTCATATAATGTTTCTAATAATATTTTTAATAACGTTTTTAATAATATTTATAATAACGTTTCTAATAGTGATTCTAAAAATAATCATTCTAATAATGTTTCATATAATGTTTCTAATAATATTTTTAATAACGTTTTTAATAATATTTATAGTAATGTTTCTAATAATGATTCTAAAAATAATGTTTCTAATAATATTTTTAATAACGTTTTTAATAATATTTATAATAACGTTTCTAATAGTGATTCTAAAAATAATCCTTCTAATAATGTTTCATATAATGTTTCTAATAATATTTTTAATAACGTTTTTAATAATATTTATAGTAATGTTTCTAATAATGATTCTAAAAATAATGTTTCTAATAATGTTTCATATAATGTTTCTAATAATATTTTTAATAACGTTTTTAATAATATTTATAATAACGTTTCTAATAGTGATTCTAAAAATAATCTTTCTAATAATGTTTCATATAATGTTTCTAATAATATTTTAATAACGTTTTTAATAATATTTATAGTAATGTTTCTAATAATGTTTCATATAATGTTTCTAATAATATTTTTAATAACGTTTATAATAATATTTATAATAATGTTTCTAATAATGTTTCATATGTTTCTAATAATATTTTTAATAACGTTTTTAATAATATTTATAGTAATGTTTCTAATAATATTTCTAATAATGTTTCTAATAATATTTTAACAACGTTTTTAATAATATAGATAATAATGTTTCTAATAATGATCGAAAAATAATGTTTCTAGTAATATTTCTAATAATGTTTTTAATAATATTTTTAAGGAAGTTTCTAATAATATTTATAATCACGGTTCTAATCATGATTCTAAAAATATTGTTCCTAATAATGTTTCATATAATGTTTCTAATAATATTTTTAATAACGTTTTTAATAATATTTATAATAATGTTTCTAATAATGATTCTAAAAATAATGTTTCTAATAATGTTTCATATGTTTCTAATAATATTTTTAATAACGTTTTTAATAATATTTATAGTAATGTTTCTAATAATATTTCTAATAATGTTTCTAATAATATTTTAACAACGTTTTTAATAATATAGATAATAATGTTTCTAATAATGATCGAAAAATAATGTTTCTAGTAATATTTCTAATAATGTTTCTAATAATATTTTTAATGACGTTTCTAATAATATTTATAATCACGGTTCTAATCATGATTCTAAAAATAATGTTCCTAATAATGTTTCTAATAATATTTCTAATGAGGTTTCTAATGCCTTTTGGTTGCAGAAGGAAGCGACTTCATTTCCAGGAATGAATATTTCAAAATCTTTTATATTTTATAAAAATAAATCTTTGAGTTGCCGAGAGTAGGGTCTAACTTGGTCAGGCAAGTGATTTAAATTTTGAGAATAAATAAAATAATTCAATTATATTTTTCACAAAATGTGTTATTAAACGAAATAGGGTAAAAAAAAATCAATAACAAGAAATTATTCCAAAGCCTATTTTGAATTACTACAAGAAGAATTTAGGATTTTTACATCTTATTATTTTCTTCGTTCTTTCTTCTATAACATCTATTTCTTTCATTATTTCGAGTTTTTAGGAGAAATATTCTTCCTGAAAATACTGAAGTTCCAGGCACATAAAAATTAAAAAAAAAAATCACTTTTGAAAATGTCTGAAAACCAAAAATCATAAGTTTATTTAAATGGGGGAAAAGGAGAGGGAGGGAACCAGCAAAGTCAGAATAAATGCCCTGGGTTGGTATTAAATTTCCGTCATTGCACCTGTTTGCTGTGTGGCTGCACTGAGTTTCGTGTGAACACTTTGAATGGGCAAGAAACACTCTTTTGTACTGCATTTCTTCACAGCAACATCGTTTGTTTTTGTTGTTGTTTTTTTACTGCAAAAAGAAATGAATCTGGTTAAACTAATAAAGGCATTCTCAGTAAAAGAGTGAGAGAGACCAGAGACATGCATAAAACACAAGTATTAAGTTCGTACAAGGAACAATGGTACTCAAAGGAACGAACAAAGTGCAAAACAAAGCCAATCGGTGATTTCCCTTCGTTTGCCGCTGTGCTGAATCACGTCCACTCCCTTTTAGGGATCAATTGGGAGCAGATGCATTTCGCCTCTCTCTCTCTCTCCATATATATATATATATATATATATATATATATATATATATATATATATATATATATATATATATATATATATATATATATATGCATGAAAGACTCGACGTATAGGTGAGAATGGATGGGGAGAAAGAAAAGTCCAGACACTGCACAGAGCTCTTTATTGACGTTTCGCCTCTTGGCGAAACGTCAATAAAGAGCTCTGTGCAGTGTCTGGACTTTTCTTTCTCCCCATCCATTCTCACATATATATATATATATATATATATATATATATATATATATATATATATATATATATATATATATATATATATATATATATATATATATATATATATATATATTGAGAGAGAAAGACGCAGAGACAAACACAGTGACCGACAGAGAAAGATATACATACAACACAGCCACAGACATACAAGACTCATAGAGAGAGAGAGAGAGAGAGAGAGAGAGAGAGAGAGAGAGAGAGAGAGAGAGAGAGAGAGAGAGAGGGAGGGGGGAGATAAGGAGAAAGAGAAGGTGCCATTACATAATCCGGATGACAGAACTCCGCCATCGACAATTCTTATCAGCGGGTCGTTGTCAAACTGAGCCGGAAGTCTTTCCTTCTCATTACAGATACTTTCTGTTCCCAATCCTTTGAATAGACAGTTTCGCATTTCAGTCCCTACCTCTGTCTATCAGCCCCCCACCCTCGATTACTAATACTCCTGCGGATGGTCGCCACAGCATCCCATGCCGATTTGCCCCATAGAAGGGGTAGGGCATAGCGGGATTAATGACCCTGCCATAACCCCTGTGACAGGAGTTTGGTGCATCTACTTTCTTTAAAAATATTTCCTTATTAACTACATTGTGCAGCTTCGTTGCTATTGCGCTTTAAATTAGAATAAAAACAAGGTCTGCCGACCAAAAGTCGCGTGTTCTCACTTATTTTCATTTATGGCTTTACAACCTTCAAAACTTTAAATTAATTCCCGGACTTACCTTGGGAGGACCTTGGTAATTATATCATTCGAAAGAGAATGTAAAACAACAGTAGGGTTTTAAATCTCGTTAGAATCGGCCGAATAGTTATGAAGTTATTGCCAAATAATTCCCTGGCTAACTTTGGGAGGACTTTGACAATTATATCATTCGAAAGAGAATGTAAACCAACACAAGGGTTTCAAATTTCGTTAGAATCAGCCGAATAGTTACGATGTTATTACCAAAACAAAAACAAAACGGGGACCGACCAACATAGTGAGATATAGTTTCGCGCGCTACTAACAACCACCTAAATCCATGGCGATTCATTTCAATATATGTCTGATGATTCACCTCAATATCGTTCTGTTTGTTTCTTTACATTATGCTTCATTCTGTTCCTGGCTCGTCGGTCGTTTCGAATGTCCTTCTTATTGAGTTTCCGTGCCGTACCCTATTATGTTATCTTTGACTCTGTTCCTGGTGCTATCCATTCCTACACTCCAATGATTTAAAGTCATGTTGAATAGGTCCAGAAGGGTAATAACAATTTTTCCCTTCACCCAAAACAACGCAGATTTAGAAGCTTGAATTTATAAACAGTATAAACTTGATTTTTGTCTTGTTTCTTTCATACGTATAGTGTTAGGACTTATGCATTCAAAAGAAAAGAAACTTTCCAACCCTAGGCTTTCTTACTCTCATTTATGAAGACAACTATGAAAGATGCTTCACCGAGTTCGTAAATACAACCCAACATCGAAACTATTAAAATATTCGCAGAATTCTTCCCCTATGAGGCGAAAACTCGACAGAGAAAGAGCGAGCTGGCAACTATATATTAATGACGTCATAACTCGGCTTCAACATTTTCCCCTTAGCCCCGATTCTGGGAACATCTTCGTATAGGGAGAATTTCGATTTGGGATCCGAACTGGGTTTGTGTAGCATCATGTATATGTGAGAACGAAATTTTAATCTGAGTCTCATCTCCAATAACTTGAAATGCGATCTTGTTGATAGACATACATACGTATCTCCATTTTATCTATTTGGAGTACCTCGCAAGCAAGATTTATATTTCCTGAACTAGCAAATGGATTTAAATTAGTATACGATCATAATTTTCAAATTACGTTTTCTTCGTTGTCTTTTGGTAATAAATGAGATTTTCTCTTACAATAGTCCTTGTATTTAATTCGTTCTCTTTCCTTATCTATTTTAACGATTTTCTGTACTTTGTCTCCTTTTTTTTGCTTATATTATCTTGTGGCTATATCTACGTAAGCTTAACGTTTTTGGCTTTCGCATACACCCTTGGTCAAAATGAAAAAAAAACACCTCCCATCTATATGTAATATATTCAATCAAGTTTTTTAGAATTTATCATATTAGTTAATATTTATGATAATACGTATTATCGTTTGGATATTTTGTTATGTTTGAATGACTTAGTAGTTTACGTAATTAATAAAATGGTATGCTTTCTAAAGTCAAAATTTAACCAATATTTCGTATTACAGCTTAAATTTATAACTATTGTGAATTCAATATCGTTCTAAGTAATATGACGAAAACTAACGAAGCTGAGAGAGCACAAATCAAATTTTCCCTAGCCAAGGGTAATCACAAGTAGAAATTACTAAAAAATATTCAAGTTTTGCTCTCCAGTCCACTATAAAATGATATCAAGAGACCAAGAGCTTTGTATCAAGAAAGAAAGGCGACAGCAACGTCTTAGAACACCTAGAGAAGACATCATTGATTCTGACTTCACTACAAATTGTTCATCTGTCTCATTTGTGTGATCTTTGGCACACTCAAGACCACACAAATTAGACAGATGAACAATGGTCTAAAGTTATCTGGTCAGATGAAAGTAGTTATCAGATATGTATAAAATACCATTGTATTGTTGTTTACTTGTAACTTATGTAATTCCATTTAAATATATCTTGACACAAAATTACTTAAAAATTTAACTTTTTAACAATTTTTCGGATTTTGAACAATTCTGAGGCTACTTTTTGAGAGGAAGAGATGGAGATGCATTTCACCCTGCTTGTGTGGTACCAACGTTGAAACATAGAGGTGGTTCTATCATGGTATGGGCTTCTTCAGGACCAGGGGAGAGGGAATCATCCTAAGGACGAATAAATTCCACAATTTATGCCACCGTCACAAGTTTTAGAGCCATCTATTCAGAAATTGCCTCCCACAGCACCCCAAAATATTATATTTCTATCAATAAAATAATGATAAACATGAAAAAAGGTCGCATTTGTTATGGGAGGACCTAATATATTGATTTATTTCATTATCTTGACTTATTTATTTTATATGTAACAAATAAAACTTCCACTACTTCTCATAAACCATCGTTTCTCAACCTGGGTTCCGCTCGAAGTGGCTAGAGGTTGCACGAGCGATGTGCTAGATAGATTAATCATATATAAAAAATGCATTTTTATAGTATTTTTCTGATTAAATTAACATTCGTGATTATATTATACACCTACGTCATATTCATGGAAAATACTTTTGTATTAAAAAAATGTTTTCGACACACGATGCACAACTGAATCTAGTATGATAAGAAGAAGAGAGAACCGACGCCAGACAACACTTTTAAATTAAAATTTGTTTATTTTTTGGGGGGTATTTATAGTTATGGATTATATCAAATGTGCGAATGAAACCTTATGTTCATACAGAAACATTTTGATTTCTTATTTTGTTAATTAAATATTTCTTAATGTTTGTTTAAATCAGTTATGGAAAAATATATCGCATTTCGACAGACGATATACAACTGAGCCTACTATGCTAGGAAGAAGAGAAAAAGGGGTTAATTAAGATATGATAATTTTATAGAGGGGTTCTCAGACGCAACTAGGACCTTCAGTTCATTTGATCTCGTTCCTCACACAGTTCGATTCTGATCTTTGCGATTGCGTTTCCTCCTGGCTCTAACACTGTCGATGGATCAGCGGCTATATATCTTACACAAATTTTAATTTCTTCCAACTTCACCACTTTCTAGATAGACTCAATTTAAAATTTCTCTGTGAGATGTTCCTCGTTTGTTTTCGGATAGACTCTCGCCCGAAAGTAGAAGCACGGTCGTTTATAATTACAATTGCCCTGGGTGTAACCAACGGACATACATAGGTAGCACCGTGCGCTCCTTGAAAGCCAGAGTCTGTTCGCATCTCGGCATTACCCTACGAACAGGTAATCCCCTTTATAAAAAAAGAAAATTCAGCAATCCCCCAACATACCATCAGTTATAAGCCCGAAGTATCTATAAATAATTTTATAAAATATTGGGATTTACTCAAGACCCTACGTCACTCAGGATTATAGAATCACTATATATCAAGCATTACAATCCTTCTCTCAATAGCGACTTATCTTCTTTGCCACTATCAAATACAATAATCTCAAACCAACCAATAATTTGCCCCGCACCGTAAACAAACCTTCTCCGTTGCTATTTATTTGCCCTTCTCAGTCTTCTTCGACTCTTCATTCTGCATTGGAGAACTTTTGTGCATGTGAAGTAATTATTACGTTCATTTCTACATTTTATTTTTGTTCCGTTTTATCCGGTTGTTTTAATTTCCTTTTTTGTTTTATGGTACCCGAAGATGGGCGTGTATAGATCGAAACATCGTAATATATTAGTCCTGTTTTACTAGTATTTACTTTCATCTTGAATATATATATATATATATATATATATATATATATATATATATATATATATATATATATATATATATATTAGTCAAAACATTTGGCCATGACTGCATGTGTCAATCAGTACACGCGTGCGGCAATTTGGATAAGGGGGGGGGAGACTAGCGATTTATAGGTAGGAGGGATTTGCTGGTGATCTGGCTTCTTAACACCTTTTCTACCATTATTTACTCCTCATTAACCTCCGGTTGTCAGGTCACAAGATGGTTGGTGTAGAATGCTTCGTCTCGAGTATTGAAGGCTTTGGATGCACTTGACAGAGTGGAAGAGATTGCTTTGGTAGTTCACTTTTAATATCTGTACATTCAGATTTTCATTCTCTCATTATTTTCTACGAAAGGGTCCTATTAATTCCCCTCCCCCTTACATTCACTCTTACTCAAAACGAACGACATCTGTGCGTTTGTGTAAACACTTGCGCGCATGCTCAGACTTGTGTTTATGTAGGTTTGGTTGTGATTAGGTATAATTTCCTGGGAGGTGTGTGTGTGGTCTGTGAATGTACATATGCGTGCTGTTAATCCGATGTTATTCTTATCCAGACATGGCAGTAAAAAAAAGAGGCCTAAATTTCGCTCAGGGACCAAATTCTTTCGAAAGACACGATTCAACTTGTCGAACCAGGCGATCGGGAGGTGTATAAATGCGGGGGGGGGAGGTCGTAATCCCTCCCCCTTCCTTACTTTAATATAAACAAAATATGTTTAAGAACCATGTTATTTAATTGGTACCAGTCCATTGGTAAATGTGAATATACACCCAAATGAGTACCATAACTATCGCTCACCTAATCAATGATTTTCGCAGAAAAATATAGGATTTGAAAAAAATATTTCGCTCGAATTTGAGACGAAAATTTGGCGGTGTCTAGTAATGAATGATGACGTTTGATGACGTCATTTCTACGTCATCACTCCTTTAATGGAATATTGGGGGAACTTTTCTTGTTTTGTTTTTTTCTCTTCTATAACCTGTTTGGAGGTTCCAGATTTTATACTCCAGAATTTCATTGAAACCCAATGCGGTTATTTTGGTTGTGTATGCATGTACATCCATAGGAAATTGTAAATGATCTTGTAAAATATTTTACCCTATTTTTGTTTTTGATTTTTTTCAAATGAACCCTATTAATGAAGGGGGGGGGGGGTCATTTTATGTGATAAGAAAAATGAATACCCGAAATCACAAGATGAATGTCCGCTCTTTCTCTCTATCTCTTTTGGTCGCTTGCTCGCATACACGCTCGCATTCATTATTTACACATACATGACGGCCAAACTGACACATTTCATTCAATATATCTTTTCTTTTCACGACAGAATTCATTTGTTGTTGTATTTACTGTACTTGTGTGGATTTGGATCTATGAAGCTTTTTGTTATGCTTTTTTTTTTCTTGTTATGAAGGAACTGCATTCATTCATCAAAGAAGCGAAAAGATTTGAAAAATTCGCGAAGATTTCAGAGAAATGATCTTTATTTTTCGTACTACTTCATGTCACGTCATAATCCTATTTCATATTATTATTTGAAGTGGATTAATTGAACATGAGTGTGACGATTACTTTAGCTTGGTGATGTATGCGAACAAGTAGATATATTGGAAATTATTCGATCTAATACTGGTTGCGTCGAACATAATTTTCACTTAGAAACAGACCAAGGCAACCGAGCCTGCATTTGTAGAGTGGCAAGAGTTGCCACCTAGTATTTCCGTCTCGTATATAACTCTTGAACCATCTTGCGTCATTCAGTGTGTGCACGGCTCTGTTGCACTTACATCCTATTGCTTAGTTCGGTTCCTTAAGTGCCTTATTTCGCTGTTGACCCTCAGAATTGGAAGAGTGACTTGTTTTTTGTTGCGAAAACAATTTAAAACTTGGAAACACCACCACTCAACCAGTCCGAGTTTGTTTTTTAAGTTAAATTTTACCACACTTTTTTTTACCAGTGCCTTCCACTCTCAAATCTTCCAAACGCCGTAAGTGAACAAGGGCGGGAAAAAAAAGTTCTTCGTAGCCCTTCCTCCTTCTTCGCGCTGGAGGAACTACGCTACGGGTCTGGCATTTCGCCATGCCCTGCGCCCCCTACGATGGAATCCCCTCACCTGTACGACAGCGCTGATTACAAGAAAGGTTCCCTTCCCAATCTAAAGGTAAAAGGACCCCTTTTTCACGACGTGGGGGACTACAACCCCGACCTGACCTGCGAGCTGGCCAATTCCGAGATCTCCCTCGACCTCCAAACCTTCATCGAGGACAATCAGCACAGCGGATTCGGCGGAGTGAGCGAGAATCTGATCCAGGAACTTCAGGGGCTCAACGTCGACAAAAACGCGCTACCGAGCGGGGGTGTTAGCAACCACTGCTCCCGGGGTATGGGTGCCAACACCGGGGCCATGGGGAACGTGCCCGCGCCTCTCGGGAGCAACGCCCCACCCATGTACAATACCCTGGCTTACTTCCCCCAGCCGGTCCACAGCGCCAGTCAGTTCGATCGTCAATACCACGAACGATTACCCATTAAAGAGGAGCCCCAGGAATCCGGGTCGGACCACCACCATCACGAATACCCACCCTGCGCCCGAGTTGGGTATGCCGGCTATGGAGGCGGGGGAGTCAGCCCTTACCCGCTTACCCCTACCACCGTGCAAGGGGTGGACTCTCTCCTCAAGAGCCCCCTTAAATCCCCAACGGGGAGCCTCAAAGGGGGTTTCAAGGGCCCCAAGTCGGACAAAAGCACCGACGAATACCGACGCAGACGAGAGAGGAACAACATCGCCGTCAGGAAGAGCCGTGAAAAGGCAAAGTTGCGCAGCCGAGAAACGGAGGAAAGAGTCAAAGTGAGTGCCATTATTTTCGTGCCACGAGGCACTGTTCCTGTCAAGGGTTCTATATTACAAGGGGGGGTCTTCTTTCTGAACGTGATTGGTCTTTCAGTGAACCTGGTGGTAGTTCCTGTCGTTCCTTTTAATCACCTATTTACTTTTTGGCCTTGGAAGAACCGTTCGAAAATTCCAAGAAAAACTTTTTTAAATCCCAAGATTATTAAAAAAAATCCTAAGATGGTTTTGTCTTTGTTTCTTGGAAGTCAGGAAAATCGAGTTTAATTTACATTCCAATTTTCTTTTATTTTAGAATGCAAAAAAAAACAAACAAACTTTTTTGCCAAAGTCCGGTGGAGAGAGGATTGAGAAATAGCGGGTTTTGGCAACTTTTCACTTATTATATAATGATTTTGCTTCCTTCCCGTAATTATAATTCGAATGGAAACGTGTATGTTTGTGTGTATGCTGAATTGTCTTTATTAGTTTTTTTCTAATACTCATCCTTAAACTGAATTTTTCTATTTTAAATATGTTTATGTGTAGGAATTACGAGTTTGTTGTATTTGTTGTAGTTATCCTATGACTTGTATCGCTCTCTCTGATGAAAACATTGCAATGTTGAACAATATTTTGTAGGGTTGTTTAAAACTAATTTTGTTGATCCAATATAAATAAAATTATTTCTTATGTCAATCCCTGAAGAGTCCCTACAAAACATGACTAATCATAAATCCTGGAAGTTTTGCTTGAATATGAAAAAAATATATACCACGTGAAAAAAAGTTGCCAGACGTCGCTAGATTATTAAAGTTTAGGTTAATGTAAAAAAAAAGAGGAGGATTTTCTCTTATCTTGATCATTTAGGGTTTATAGAATTACATAATATTTTCTTAATATTTTAATAAGTTAGTAATTTACTAAATCAGTCCAGTTTTGCTGAATTTTGTGTTTTTCTTTTCAGATTCTCACAGACGAAAACAAGAAATTGCAAGACAAATGCAAAGCGCTTTTGGAAAAGGTTTCCATGTACAATTCTGTGTTTAATTCGATGAATTTACAATGTTTACCCGAACCCTTTCGAAGCGAACTTCGAAATCACTTGGAAATACTAAATAGCCACCAACAACACCAACCAATCCTTGGCCTGTGAGGGTAGGCTACTATTCCTGTCACAGAATCTCCATATTTACGACCTCGTGTTGTAAGTGAATAAAAGTCTAAAACTGCCGTGTACACATCGTGTATAGCGGAGACCAGCATGTGCGTCGAGACTTTTCACTGCTCCTATTGATAGGTAATTAGTTGTAATTAGTAACCTAATACACACAATTCAAGACCATCGAAAGGGCTTTTCTCGACTAAGGGCGATTTTTGTTCGAGTGGGCAGCCAAACTTTTTTTTTCGGTTTTTTTTTGCACACAACTCATGTTCCTATTTATTGTTACTTTATTATGAATATTCTCGCTCTTTTTCATAAACAACCACAAATACCAAGACACTTGGTAAAGCTGGCGTCTTTTGTCAGTTCAAAATGATCATTGGATAAAGGTTATGGAATAAGTTATACGGTGATCTGCCGCCTCCAGAAAGGATTTGCTGTCTGCCATTGATGAACACCGAGTGATGAGATCTTGACCCATGCGTAACAAACTTGATTGGCACTCTTAATTCGAGAACTCCGTGCCGATGCCAGCACACCGCACAATGCCTGGATCTACGTTTTTCACATTGAAAAAGTGTAGACCCCAGGGCACAATCGTGGGAGAAGAGGGGTACTTGAATTATGGTACCATAGACTTCTTTTGCTGACGCTCGAAATGGGGTACTGAATTTCCTCTCGGAGGAAAGTAAGAAGTGGTTGGTCGCTGACGAGCGTTGAGGACAATGGAAGAGGAGAACCAAAGTGAAATGTCTGGCTCTTCAGCTAGTCAACCAACGAAACTGATCAGGATCTAACCCGTGCTGGCTTCGCCCCCCTCCTCCTTCCTGGCTCATCACCTCCCCACAAACATGAGAGAACAGGTTGGCACCATTCGCTCAGTGGTGACACGAGCCGTGGAGCCCGACTTCATTGCCCCCACAAAATGGCATCCTGTGAAGAACCAAAAAAAGGGGCCAGGATAAATTTACCTCAAGGGTGTATCTATCAAGACTGCCCCCTAACCCCCCCCGACCATCCGACCCCCATCCTGGAGCAGTTAGAAGGGGTGCATCAGACAAATGCTTCGCAGTATACAGTTATATGGTAATATACGCCACTATAGGGAAATATATGCCACTAGAGGGAAATATATGCCACTATAGCGAAATATATGCCACTAGAAGGAAATATATTCCACTATAGGGAAATATATGCCACTATATATTGCTAGGTTCCATTCCCTCCAAGTGTATGCATAGTTGTGTATAAAATACAACAATTGTACAAATTTCTCATTGCCTTCGTAAAGTATATATATACATACATATTAATGATTAATATTCTATTTAAAATACTTTTACCAATTAAGTGATGTAAATATTTTGATCTTCGTAATTATTTTGATCAGAGATAATTAAATTCTAGTTAATTGATGTTTGTCTTCAAAGAAATTAGTTGACTAGTATTTAAAATTTTTAATTAACTTAAATGACATGAAAAAGAAAGAAAGATAACAATGCGTTCGTGTATGTATGTATTTGGATGTGTAAATGCGCGCGAATGTAGCTATGCAGTTTCAATGACGTATTTTTATCGTAAATAGGCGCCCAAAAAAGAAAAAACGGCGCCAAATAAGTCTGATTTTGTTACTTATGTATATTGGGTCAACACGCACATTCCCGTAATTGTGTACGCCTTTCTATGTGATATTACTGTTGTTGTTGTTTTTTTTAACAAAGAGGTACTGCAGTGTACTGTCCGTACTCTGTGCAGTTACCTAAATAAATTTATGTAACTTTCCTCAGAATGTTGTGAAATGTGGGGAGGGGACGAATTATTGTGAAAAATGTGACTGAAACAAAAAGACATTCGTTCATTCTTGGCGAATATATATATATATATATATATATATATATATATATATATATATATATATATATATATATATATATATATATATATATATATATATATAATATGAATTATAAAAGCTATTTAAAATTTATTTATATTTTATATCTGAGCTTAAAAAGTTTTTTAAATATATACAATATATTTTTTTTATATCTTGATATATATATATATATATATATATATATATATATATATATATATATAAACTCACCGGACAAAGAATTAGTCACTTGTAACCATAGTAAGGGCCTCTCGCACGGCACTTTGCTCCATATGTTCATGCCATGGAATTCCCTGTGTAATGTTCTTTCTGAAATGGGTGGTAAATGACCAGAATTGACGTTTTGTAGCAATTCCTGCCTCGAAGCAAATCAATTTGCAATTACAAGCCTGAAGATTCTACGACTGTCCATGTCTGTCAACACCTTTCCCCGTCCGCATTTCTGGTGAGAGTTTTCCGCATTTTGGGAGGTCTGCCATTGCTTGTAAATCCGGATGACCGTACTCGTTGAAACACTGCCAAATTCGGCCATCTCCTTCACATGATGATCTTTGGAGCTGCCAAATGCAATCACACTTTTTTGACATTCCATGACGTCGCTTTTCCGGCCCATTTTAAGTAGAGCTGATTTGCTATCTACACATCTTCACACCGTCCGCAACACAAATAAAGCCTAACTAACGTTTCGATGTAAACTAAGCAACGCCTCTCGGCTGCCTAAGGTTCTTACACACTTCAGATGTTATTTATGTTTTTTCTCCCTAGGTGACTAACTTTTTGTCTGGTGAGCTTATATTAACTTAATTAATAGATTGATATAAAATTAATTTGGCCTCTTAAATTTTTTATATAAAAAGCGCCTACTTATAGGGGCAATTACCTCTTAATACATAAATATATTACATGTATGAAAATCCTGAAATAATCAAATGTAGTTTTTTATTGATATGTTAAAAACTAATAAAAATTAGTTAAAAAACAAACTTTTATTTCCTGTGGGGGATAATGGCGAGAATTCATAACACATAGGTAATAATAAAACTAAAGCGCTCTTCAAGGCCACAAGTCTTCAGATAACGCTTGTTTATAAACTAAGAGAAGGCTTAAGGTGTCTCTTTAAAGCGCGCCTGGAGAGAGCAAAGGAAAGTGAGAAGTTTACACCGTAGGCAGTTCATTCCACATTCTCGGAGCAAATAATATTGGAGAGGCGAATTCACGCATGCAACACAGAGGAAGAAGAGGGGGGGGGTCGGGCAGAGCCACAAGAAAGGGCTCGGGCTTGAATAGGTTATTCTAGACGGTTTAATGCCCTCTCACCATTTGTTGGGTCAAGGCAAGCGTCGAAAAGTGGGAAAATTAAAAGTGATGCAGAAGACGACCCGATGAGAGCACCAGACTGGGGACAGTAGGGCGTTTCTCCCTTTCAAGTTTGATTTAAAGCGCAATAGCAACGAACCCATCCTCAGAAAGTTTGTTAGGGAAGATCTGTGAAGATACAGGAAGTAAGATTTAGAATACAGCCATACATCCTCCTTAAAGCATTGGGAGAGGTAGAGCAAACTGTTGGAGCCGGGGAACACAACATTTTCCAGATGTCACCAGCAGCAAGGGTAACCATGCTATATACTTGAGATCCTCTTGCCCGTGTCCATGGTAGGTAAGAAGAACCCCCTTGAAGGCGATACAGGATCGACTCGGAATCTGGTGTAGCTCAAGGAGTACGGGGTTGCACGAGAGAAAGGTCAAGGGGGGTGAAGAACACCGGCCTCAAAGTTCTGAAGGAGTGGGAGCTTGGGATTCACCCCTGGGTGATGCAGTAATCAAGTAGGGGAGTAACGAAAGCATGTATGACATCGCGGATGCGGCTAAGATTACTGAGAAAGCGGATGCGGTTGAGATTACGGAAGCCGAGCGAGGATTTGCAGATCTTAGCAACATGGGCTTTGAGAGATAAGATGGCGCCCAGATTTCTAACATCAGAAAAGACAATTGGAGAGCCCCAAAGTTTAAAAAAAAAGAAGCAATGAGTGACACTCGAAGAAGCACTCACCCAAAATATCTGTCCGAAAACTTCGCGGAAAACCAACCAGAAGGTCCACGGCCTCGATATATTACTGCCTCCATGGACAGAATGAATGAAAGTTGAGAGATAGAAACAGAACCTGTCATAGGCTGTTCAGACGAGACCCATAATTTCAAGACCACGAAGAAGAACCGTTTGGTATTATTGAAGGCAATCCCGGAGTGGTAGATTGGAAGGCAGAACGGTATCAACCGAACAGCGCAGTCGCTCACTTGCCTTCAGTGCAGCTGTATGTAGCCGGCCATTTAAGTTGCTATACAAAGGCAACAAACTTTATTGACGTATTGGGGGTACAATCTGTGTATCTTATTGGTGTGTTTGTATTAGACTTGTTATTTTCTCGTTACCTGTCGTTGTTATTCGATTATTCACGATGACTTGGCAGATCTAGGCTCTCTCAGGTTAAAGCAATTCATTTATAACGCGAAACACCTGTAGGGAAGACTGTAAAATGAAAAGCCCTGTAGAGAGGAAAGAATCGAAAGTTTGAACCTTGGTCTTTAGCACACATGTTAAAGAGAGGTACTCAAAGTAAGAACAATGTCATGAACACTAAGGTACTAGTCTTAGAACTAGCCAAAGGAATAAAATTGAGGACTAATTGTACGAACTTGAGGACATATATTCGAAGGTTACGAGACATGTATTCGAAGGTTACGAACTTAAGGACAAGTACTCGAAAATTATGAACTTGAGGAAAGGTACTCGAATGTTAGAACTTGAGGGTATGGGAAAGGGTATACTTGAGGCGAGGCACTCGAAGAAAAATATGAGAACAGGCACTATAAGGTCCAAAAATAAGGACAGGTACCCAAAGGAAAAAAATGTGGAGTGGTACTCGAAGTACGAATTTGAAGACGCGCTCATGGTACAAATTTGAGTACAGCACTCAGAGGGATACGTATTGAATCTTGAAGACAGGTACTCATAAAATCTCGAAGAGTGGTACTAATAGAATCTCGAAGACAGTTACTTATGGAATCTCGAAGACAGGTACTTATAGAATACCGAAAATAGGTAGTTATAGAATCTCGAAACAGATACCAATAGAATCTCGAAGGTAGGGGCGTATATAATCTCGAAGACAGGTACTCATAGAATCTCGAAGACAGGTACTTATAGAATCTCGAAGAGAGGTACTTATAGAATCTCGAAGACAGATAATCATAGAATCTCGAAGACAGGTACTCATAGAATCTCGAAGACAGGTACTTATAGAATCTCGAAGAGAGGTACTTATAAAATCTCGAAGAAAGATACTCATAGAAGTTCGAAGAAAGGTACTCATAGAATCTCGAAGATAGGTACTTATAGAATCTAGAAGACAGGTCCATATAGAATATTGAAGACAGATACTCATAGAATCTCGAAGACAAATAATTATAGAAAATCGAAGACAGATACTAATAGAATCTCGAAGAAAGATACTCATAGAATATCGAAGACAGTTACCCATAGAATCTTGAAGACAGGTACTTAAAGAATCTCGAAGACACATACTCATAGAATCTGTATGACTGATATTCATAGAATCTCGAAGACAGGTCCTCATAGAATCTCGAAGATAGTTAATTTTAGAATTTCGAATACAGGTACTAATAGCATCTCGAAGACAGTGACTTATAGAACATCGAGGAGAGGTACTTATAGAATCTCGAAGAGAGGTACCCATAGAATCTCGAAGACATATATTCATACAATGTCGAAGGTAGGTACTCATAGAATCTCGAAGACAGGTACTTATAGAATCTCGAAGAGAGGTACTTATAGAATTTCGAAGACAGATAATCATAGAATCTAGAAGACAGGTATTTATAGAATCTAGAAGACAGGTCCATATAGAATATTGAATATAGATACTCATAGAATCTCGAAGACAAATAATTATAAAAAATCGAAAACAGATACTAATAGAATCTCGAAGACAAGTACATATAGAATCTCGAAGACAGATACTCATAGAATCTCGAAGACAAATACATAGGTACTTATAGAATCTCGAAGACAAATACATAGGTACTTATAGAATCTCGAAGACATTTACTTATAGAATCTTGAAGACAGTTACTGCTAGAGTCTTGAAGGCAGGTAGCCATAGAATTTCGAAGACAGGTACTTATAGAATCTCGAAGAGAGGTACTCATCGAATCTCTAAGACTGATTGATACTCATAGAATCTCGAAGACAAGTTCTTATAGAATCTCGAAGACAGGTACTCATAGAATCTCGAAGACATATACTTATAGAATCTCAAAATCAGGTACTTAGAGAATCTCAGAGACATATATTCTTAGAATCTGGAAGACAGTTACTCATAGAATCTCGAAGACAGGTCCTCATAAAATCTCGAAGATAGTTAATTATGGAATCTCGAAGACAGGTACTCATAGCATCTCGAAGACAGATACTTATAGAATCTCGAGGAGAGGTACTTATAGAATCTCGAAGAGAAGTACCCATAGAATCTCGAAGACATATATTGATAGAATCTCGAAGAGAGGTATTTATAGAATCTTTAAGGCAGGCACTCATAGAATCTCTTAGACAGGTACTCATAGAATCTCGAAGACAGGTACTCAAAAGTACAAATTACAATGCAGAAACTCAAATGACGGTCTCTCATAGGATAGGTACTCTAAGCGAAGATGCGTTCCCAAAGGATCAAAATTAAGGACAAGTACACAAAGGTCCGAAATTGTGGACAGGCATTAACAGGGGTAAACTTGACGAGACACACTAAATTACGAATTTGAGGATATAACCCATCAGGTACAAACTTGAAGACAGCTACTCGAGGAGAGGTACTTAAAAATACGAACTTGAGGACAGCTACTCGAGGACAGGCACTAAAAAATACGATCTTGAGAACAGGTAGCTTGAGGAACAAACCTGAGGAGGTGCAATCAAGGCAAGAACTTAAGAACAATCCCTTGAAGATACGAACTTGAGGAAAAAGTATCCAAATAAAGAAACATATATTTTAACACAGGCGATCTAATGTTCGAACTTAAGGACATGTACTCAAGGGTAAAACCCTGAATGCATATATTCAATTACGAACTTGAGGACAGTCACTTAATAATTCGAACTTGAGGACAGGTACCCAAGGAAACAAACTTGAAAGTAGATATTCAAATACGAACTTGTGGGTGGGCACTTAAAGATACGAATTTAAAGATAGGAAAAATCCTGAGGAGTGATCCTCAGGATATGAATCTCGGAGCAGACGCCTAAGGTACGAACTTGTAGACAGGTACCCAAGTGAACAAACTTGAATGCAGATATTCAAATGCAAACTTGAGGATAGGCACTCAGAAATACGAACTTGAGCACTGGAACGATCCTGATGAGTGTTCCTCAGGATATGAACCTCAGAGCAGACGTCTAAGGTATAAACTTGAAGACAGGTACCAAAGGGAACAAACTTGAATGCAGATATTCAAATACGAACTTGAGGACAGGAAAAATCCTCATGAATGTTCTTCAGGATATAAACTTCAGAGCAGACGTCTAAGGTACGAACTTAAGGACAGGTACCCAAGGGAACAAACTTGAATGCAGATATTCAAATACGAACTTGAGGACGGGCACTCAAAGATACGAACTTCTGGACAGGTACCCAAGGGAACAAACCTGAATGCACATATAATGCAGATATAATTATCCTATGCCGGATCACGAAGGCGAGCCAAACTGTGGCTCAAATCGAACTTCTTCCTCGAAGTGCCTGTCCAATTATTTGGCTCCTGGAGTGGGTAGCCAAAACTGATTACCTAGCTATGTCTAGGGTAATCCGCAGAGGGAGGTCCTGTGTGACCTCTGACTCTGAAGGAGGGGGGGGGGATCTGCGAGAAGTTTGGCACCTACAATTACCATGACGGCAACACACACATTCCCCGAAGTTTCTTTCTTACAACGGGCGAACTGTTCTTTGTAGGACTAGCTCTCCACACTCAACATAGGTCCTAGATCTTCTGCCTAACTCCAGGGAGAATTTTCCCTTTTATTTCCCCCACGAGCAAAAATCAAGATAGAGCACCGAATTCTCATAAAAATCCGTATCGCTGCGTGAAAGACCTTTTCATCTGCTGCCAGACAGAGTAAATCCTTCACACCTTTGAGCTATCCTTGCTCCACGTCGCAGTTTACGACGGCGTGAAAACTCGATCCTTCGTCGGCTCGGGTATCATTTAGCGGCAGACATTTTCCTGAGCGGCCGGCCGCAAATTTGGTCGTCTTTTTGGTGCCTAAAGGGGTGGAGGGAATTCGAGGCGAAAGGCGAATTTGGAATACGGGAGGGACACGCAGCTTGTGTCGGGGTATTTCTGCGTACAATAATGTACGTGGTATTTAGACTTCTACATCCTTACCCGTTTTGAAAGACATTATTCTGATGTGTAACTAGGAATAATGTATACTTTTAACAAAAACAAAAACAAAAGCGGGAATTCAACGAATACAGGAACAACATAAAATAATCATGACGGAAAAAGGAACACACGAGTCACCGGTCATATACAGGAAGCTCCTAATAATTAAGAGCTGATGCTTAAGTTCAAAAGAAATAAATGATTATTTTCGATACATTAATTCGGGTAGTATGATATAAGAATCACAGGCAAAAAAACAATCTAAAATTAATCACAGCAGTTATAGAGCGTGTCAGATTATCAACTTTACAAATATAACATATGAATAATTAGTGGGTGGACACTAAACCTTATCCAAAACTTACATAGTTATAATACCGATTATTTACAAAGACTCATTGGGCCCGTCTACCGGGTTCCTAGATAAACTATCCGCGAGTACATTAAGAGATCCCTTCAGATATCGGATATCACATTGATATTCGGATAATGTCAGGGCCCATCGCATGAGTCGTCCATTCTGACTCTTACAACTTTTTAAGTACGCTAGGGGTTTGGGATCCGTTTCTATGGAGAACGGTCTACCTATCAAATATATGCGGAACCTTTGTACACCAAACACGATAGCTAAAGCTTCTAGTTCCACCGTGGCATACTTCTTTTCCTGATCGGAAAGTTTCCGACTTTCAAAAGCCACCCGAAACGGCACTTCTGCCTCGTGTTACAACAAGGCGCAGCCAATTCCAAGATGAGATGCGTCTGTCCTAATGCCGAATTTCTTCTTGGGATTAGGTAAGTGCAGAATAGGGGCAGTCACTAGTTTATGTTTGAGTCCGTCAAAACTGGCAATAGCCACGGGGTTCCACTTAATAAGGTCTGGAGATTTCTTTTTAAGCAGATCATTTAAGAGGAAGGCGACGGACGCGAAGTGGGGGACAAAACGCCGATAGAAGGAAGCTGCTCCTAAAAAGAAACGTAGTTGCTCCTTCGAAACTGGGGTAGCATATCGGTTATCGCTTGAATCTTATCCTTCTCTAGGGCTATGCGGTTCTCGCCAATCTTGAACTTTAAGTGCGCAATAGTGCCATAAGAAAAATGGCACTTGGAGGGCTTAATTGTTAAGCTGTGGGACCTCAGTTGGTCTAAGAGTGGGAGAAGAGTCGCGAGGTGTTCTTCCCATGTACGCGTGGCAACGTACACGTTTTCAAAATAGAATGTGACGTTTTCTAGCCCTTCTACAACTTTTCGCATAATGCAGTTATAACTGCCACAGGCCGTAAATAGGCCAAAAGGCAGCCGGGTGAATTGTTTGAGGCCTCTTTCTGTGGGGAATGCTGTAAATTTCCTTACGGACGGTTTCAAGGGAGTCTGGTAATAGGCCTTACACAAATCAAGTTCAGAGATATACGCAGCTCCTTCGAATAGGTGCAGATTCTGATCGATGAGGGGGGGGGGGGGTTCTGCGTCAAATACAGTGACAGCGTTTAGTTTCTGAAAGTCGACGCACATACGGAATGAATTATCGGGCTTCCGTACCATGACAATTGGGGAGCAATAGTCAGAATGAGACGGTTCGATAATCCCCAATTTTTCGAAGTTGTCTACTTCCTCGTTGAAAGCCTTACGAAGGTGCACGGGTAAGGGGTATGGTTTAGCCCGGACAGGGCCCTTCGTAGTGAGTTCGATGTCGTGTTCAAATTGAGTGGAGCAACCTGTGATCTCGGAGATTAGGTCCGAGTATTCTCCTAAGAGCGAGACCATTTGGGCGATCTTAGCGGGCCTGAGTTCGGGGTTCACGTCTAACTCGGGGGAGGGTTCATCCTGGGGGAGCAGAGAGAAGGGAGAGTGGGAAGCTGGTAGTCTCTGTCCATCTCCACACACACGGTATTAACGACGTTCAAGAGAATTCTTGAGAAAACGGCGTCAATGACTTTTTCCTCGTCGAACGCAACAATATTATTAATGCATGCTCGCCTGTGGTATTTCTTTAGCCTGTTTATATGGTAAAGCCTATTACCCAATGAGGTCTGAATAACATAGTCGACGGATCCCTGGACTTTTATTATGGGTTACGGTCCTTTCCACTGGGAAAGCAACTTATTTGTGTTTGTGGGGAGAATGAACAAAATTTCGTCCCCGGGTTTTAGTTGACGAGTCTTAGCCTTTGTATCAAAATAGGCCCAGTAATTATTCAAATTTCTCTCCATATTTTGGACGGCAATTTCTGAGCAGATTTAGGACATAAGAAAAGGTGCCTTTAAACTCTTCTTCCACACGGGGATTAGTTAGGAGCGCCTTCAAGATACATAATGGGCCTCTGACGTTTCGTCCGTAAAGTAGTTCGAATGGGGAGAAACCGAGGGTCCTATGGGGAATTTCTCGGCACGCGAATAGGGCGACAAGTACGTACCGGTGCCATTCTTAAGGCTGATCATGGCACAACTTCTTGAGGACACTCTTCACGGTTGCGTTTAATTTCTCGCACATGCCGTTTGCCGCAGGGTGGAAGGGCGTCGTGAAGATGGGCGTAATTTGGAGTAAGGCGCTCACGTGCTCCATCAGTTCTGAAGTGAATTGTCGGCCTCTATCTGAGAGCACTTTCTTGGGAATCCCAACTCTCGAAAAGATGGTGTTTAGAGCTTCCGCACATGTAATACTGTCGATTTTTTTAAGCGCGACCGCGTCAGGTAACCGGGTGGCGCAATCGACGAGCGTGAGGACGTATAAGTGTCCGTTGGAGGAAGGGGAATATATTGGCCCTATGAGGTCAATAGCAACCCTTGCGAATGGCTCTGCTATAATGGGGGTCTTCTATAAAGGGGCTGAGGCTATCCGTCCCTTAGCTGTAGTCTTCTGACACAGGTCGCAAGTTCTACAGTATTCAGCTATTTCTTTTCCTGCTCCGGGCCAAAATAAATATTTGAAAACGCGCTGAGACGTTTTGTTATGGCCAAAGTGACTGGCCAATGCGTTTTCATGAGCTAGCTCTAATACTTTAGGAACATAGGAGCGTGGAACACAAGTACTCTTGACAAGGGAGCCTACTGCGTCCGGGGAGGCGCGAAATAACAGGGAGTCTTCTACGAGGTACCTCACCTGTCGGTTTCCTCGTACTATGTCGAGGTCACCTCTTCTGGCTTTTTCCCACAGGGGTCAGAGGGAAGGGCAGTACTTTTGGGCCCTGACGAACTCGGCGTTATTCAGCTTTTTGAACTCAGTTCTGCACGGGAATTTGAGCGCCGTGAGAGGACGGTTTTCTCGGCCTGCCTGTGCCTGGGTGGTGACGGCTTGGGTAATCTCGCTCGGGGAGAGTTGCGCGCTCTGTCCGACCAGCACTGCGCAGAATTTTATCGGGGCCGTGACCACGTCAGCCCAACCAGTGAAATAGCGGCACTTTACATGGCACCGGGCGATAGGGAACCTGTTGGCGCGTCCCAAAAAGTCGTGCACTACCGCAAGTTTCTGATGCTGGGGTTTTACGGGGGAGAGGAGTAGCTTGTCTGACACTACGATACAGGTACAACCAGTGTCCCTAACTAAAGTGGACACTTTGCACCCATTAATCAAGCCACTTTCAAACTTGACTCCACCAGGAGAACATTTATTGAATAAGAAGTTGACCTAGTAGTTTTGATTTGACGGGGCCGCAGGTGGCGGGGCAGCGACGGCAGCTTGCTCTGGAGAAAGGGTGGCAGACACTTGATGTACCTGCTGACTTGCAGAGAGATAGATCCTTGAATTTTGCCGACACTGGGATTTTATGTGCCCCGTGGCTCCGCAAGAGTAACACGTGATCGGACCACTTCTGAAGGTGTTGTTTGAGTTGGTGTCAAAACCAGGGGGTTTTCGGTCTTCTGGAATTTGCTCTTGGGCTTAAATTGGAGAGCAACTTTTACAAACTGAGAGGGTTTCTCATGTGGGTGTCTTCCGTACCCAAACTTGTTCTTGGGGAAAAGGGGGTTACCTTTTCTGCTTTCCTTCGGGTATAAATGATTGTTTAAAGCGTGAAGGTCCGCTTCATCGAGGCAATCTCTTTGGGGGGGGGGAAGTGTACTTAGTAGTTGATCCTTTAAAATAAAGTCGATCAATGCCTCGTAATCTCTTTCGACTTTAGCTGAGTAAAGCCAGAATTGCAGATTCCTTCTCATGAATCCGAAGTGTCTGTATGGCTGTCCTGCTTGAAGTTTAGCTGATTTGAACTTCGATCTATAGAACTGGGGGTTAGGGTTAATAGCAGATAGAAGTTCTGTTTTTAAGGTGAAATAATCGATTGTCGCTTCATGCAGCAATGTGATAGAAATCTCTCTCAGGCGAGGGGATAGCAAGGGGAGAAGGCGACTTACTCCATCGGCTTCAATATCCCATCCATTTACTTCGAATATTTTTTCGAAATGTGTTAGGTACGTAATGAAGTCCTCATTTTTATGATGGGGGGGGGGGTAGTTTAAGAGCAGGGACTTGAGGGTGTTGACCCCGGGAACCAATTGAACTTATTTCCACATGGTCCCTTCTTAATTCGCGTTCATAATGACGAATTCTTTCCCGTTCTTCGTGTTGTAGTTTTGGTTCTTCCTTCTTTGCTTCGAGTTGTAGTTTTTCCCTTTTCAAATTTTTTTTCCGTTTTTGCACTTCTCTCTCTTCCTTCCGTTTTTGCTCTTCCCTCTTTGCTTCGAGTTGTAGTTTTTCCCTTTCCAATTCTTCCTTCCGTTTTTTCTCTTTTCTCTCTTCCTTTCGTTTTTGCTCTTCCCTCTTTGCTTCGAGTTGCAGTTTTTTCCTTTCCAAATCTTCCTTCCGTTTTTGCTCTTCTCTCTTTGCTTCGAGTGGTAGTTTTTTGTTCTTCCCTCTTTGCTTCTCTTTCATTCCTTTGTTCATTTTGGACGTACTCATGAGTTCCCGACCTTCCAGTCCGAATGTTTGCCCTTGCTTGTGGAATATTTCGAACGACGTGGACGCCATTTTATCGATCCAAATATAAGAGTATGCATTGAGAAAGTTGCTATAGCGTAACGAGCTTAAAGAAAGGGGGTTATTATAGTTCCATACCAAGTCGTGGTAGACAAAAGAAAACGATTAATAAGAAAACAAAACAAGATTAGATAATCACCCTAACCTAATGTTTGAGTATTTGGACTAATTTGGACATTGGCAATTGTTTTATTAAAGTTTTAAGATGCACACAACTTTATAGATGTTGCTTTTAGTGATAACCCCACACCTGACACCATTTATATATGTCGAGGTTTAGTGAGTGGGTAATTCCAGTCCCACTTTCTGGGCATATATTTTATTACTGCACCAAGGTGAAGCAGAGGTCAAATGTATCCAATACACCTACCGTAGCCAATTCCGGTGAATAAGAATAACCCCGGTGCTTCCCTTTTGATCAAAATTAAGATAATGATCACCTGAGTCTGTCCTCACTCAGTAAAAGCCAGTCATGGGTGGACTTGTGTAATATTGAGATTTAAGCCGAGTGGATTGCTTATTAATTGCCAAAGGATCGTCCAAAATAGTTAAACACACAGATACAAAAATTATCTTTAATGTAGGTGAATTAGAAATATTAAACACCGTATATAGGTATACATAGAATTAATCTTCGCACTGAATAAGGAAGTCTACAAAAATGTCGTAGGGATTACACTTGAAAATTACTCACTGGGATGCTTGCGTCTTAATCACACCAGACAGCATGAATGGAATAGTATTATTGAATTAAACACTGAATTAATCACTTCTAAAACTCGAGTTTATGGGCTCGGGATGGGAATTCTAGTTAACGAATAAACTGGTGAAGTTAGGGAAGAGGATAATTCACTTTAACGATACCTTTGAGTTCGTAAGTATTTTGAGAATGACGGTGAAGATCTTCTTCTGGTGACGATGATCACACTTAGTCCGGCCGTCCGAGGTTACCGAATGAAAAGGTAATCCTAGACCGGTGATATAATGATCTTATGCCGGATCACGAAGGCGAGTCAAACTGTGGCTTAAATCAGACTTCTTCCTCGAAGTGCCTGTCCGATTATTTGGCTCCTGGAGTTGGTAACCAAAACTGATTACCTAGCTACGTCTAGGGTAATCCGCAGAGGGAGGTCCTGTGTGACCTCTGACCCTGAAGGGGGGGGGGGAGTCTGCGAGAAGTTTGGCACCTACAAGTACTGTGACGGCAACACACACATTCCCCGAAGTTTCTTTCTTACAACGGGTGAACTGTTTCCTTTGTGGAACGAGCTCCACAGACTCGACGTAGGTCCAAGGTCTACTGCCTGACTCCAGGGAGAATTTTCCATTTTATTTCCCTCACGAGCAAAAATCGAGAGAAAACACCGAATTCTCATAAAATCCGTATCGCTGCGCGAAAGACCTTTTCATCTGCTGCCGGACAGAGTAAATCTTTCACACCTTCGAGCTATCCTTGCTCCATGTCGTGGTTTACGAGGGCGCAAAAACTCGGACCTTCGTCGGCTAGCAGGTGTCCTTCGAGGCCAACATTTTCCTGAGCGACCGGCCACAAATTCGGTCGTCTTTTTGGTGCCTAAAGGCGAAAGGCGAATTTAGAATACGGGAGGGACACGCAGCTTGTGTCGGGGTATTTCTGCGTACACTAATGTAAGTGGTATTTAGATTTCTACATCCTCAATATTTTCCTTTTTCTTTTGTTTCAAAAGAGTGTTGCCAAATTTCCTCAATATTTTCGTTTTTTTTTTTTTCAAAACATTTATGCCAAATTTCAACAATGTTTTCCTTTTTCTCTTGTTTCAAAACAGTGATGCCAAATTTCCTCAATATTTTCCCTTTTTTTAAAACAGTGGTGCCAAATTTCAACAATATTTTCTTTTTTCTTTTGTTTCAAAGAAAAAGTTTGGCCAAATTTCAACAATATTTTCCCTTTTCTTAATTAAATTTATATATTTATTTAATATTTAATCAGTGTATCACAAAAAAATATTCGCCCTAACATTTCGCTATTTTTTATTTTATTACTATAAATAATTTTCTAACCTAACCTTTTATGAAAAGTATTATTACTTGACAAGACGGCACAGCATAGACTAGCGGCAGTCATCCAAACTATTCGAGGATTTTTAAACAATATAAATAATTATATCATAATGAACGTACTTTCGTCCGAAACATTTTTAAAAATGTGACATGACTAATTTGGGCCACTGTACCTCTTCCACCCTTTGTACACACGGTTCTTGGAGTGATTTACTGGTTGTTGTCAGCTTTATGTGTATTTTTTATCTTACCATACATATCTCTGTGGAATTACCTACGCGTTATTTAGTAGTGAAAGTTACGCCCGCTCCCTACACGCTTATCCCGGGAGATACGCTGCCACTCCCTTATTCGGTTTTATTATTCATCAATGGGATCCCCTTATCCCCCCCCATTATCCCCGTTGGTGTGGAGTTCATTTATTCTCCCCGAGGTCCAGCGGTGGCTCCAGTTCGTACCCCGGAGTTCCTTTGGGTCATATTGGAAATTTCTCCTCAGGTGTTTAAAATGTGAGGGGGTGTAGGGGTGTTGGCCTGGGGCAGGTAGGGCACGCAGTTCCTCCATGTTTCCGTTTAAGCAGAGGTATTATTCCCCTGATATCCAACCCACCCTCTTAGAGGAGGCCAAAAACGACCTGAAAGAGCGCACGTTTCCTTTCTATTGCGTGCCCTCCATCCCCAGCATACGCTGCATCGTGCCTCCTCAATCTCCAATGTCTGTAGGGAGGAGTTGACCCCCTTTCTTTATATACCTCTCCTCACAAGTTATCCTTAATATTCCCTTGCTAGTTTTCGCTTAAAAGGCGCAAGTGAAAACTTCCTCGTTGGATTATGTAGTTCAGTTTCGATATACTCGTATTTATGAAAATTAGAGATGTTTGGAAGTTGTGGCGAAGATCCTGGCCACTGACTCCACCTCGTTGAGGTCAGTGAACGAGAGGCTTAAGCCACTCGGCTATTCCTCAGCCTTAAACGAAAAAAGACTCAGTTCAAACCGAACTTATAATCTGCCCGCAACGAATTCGTAACGCTACATACGAGTATGAAGGCCTACTTCTACAGTGACGGCCACAAGAACATATGAAATAAATACAACATAATGTTATGTAACTACACCTCGAGTCACCCCCCATCCTCCCCTACTCTAGGGCAAGGGTGTGTAATATAATATCCGCAGGTAAACATTTTTCTCCATGGGTGCACTTATATTCATTTATATCTGGAGACAAACATTGGGAGGAGGAGCGATTTATCTCTCCTGCATTGGAGTGTGTTGGAGAGTTGTGGGTGTGGAATTGGGGGCTGACCATGGTCCTCAATTCTCCATAATCTGCCGCCTTATAAAAAAAATCGCGAATTTATACGTGATAATTTTGGCGGGAAATTCCCCCGCGCGGGGGTTTTAATTGCCAGATTATGCTACTCGTATGTTTGACAAACCTCGTCTTTGCCCTTCACTTTGTGTCTCTTCCTCTCCCTCCTTCTTCATCCCACCTCTCTCTCGTTCTCTCCCCCTCCTCTCTCTCTCTCTCTCTCTCTCTCTCTCTCTCTCTCTCTATATATATATATATATATATATATATATATATATATACACAAAGAAAGAGCAACTACAGGTTCTGCGGGTGATCCTACAACCACTGCAGGGCTACGCCATTTTTATTTTCTGCATTTCAAATTTATTTGAAGACAGAAAGAAAGATGCAGAAATCTTGTATAGCTAGCTGACTATACGAGGGGCGGTCAATAGGTTTTGCAATTCGGATATAAGGAAACGAGATATGAGGAAAAGTGTTTTATTATTTTTTAATATAACTACCCTCGACTTCAATACACTTGCGCCACTTGTCCCTGAGGCTTCGAATTCCCGACAACCAGAAATCACCCGACTGCTGTTCAATCCACTTCTGGACTGCGAGCTGGACATCTTCATCGTCCCCAAACCGGCGTCCAGGCAGTGTAGCCTTGAGCTGGCGGAATAAAAAGTAGTCGCTGGGGGCCAGATCTGGCCTGTAGGGGGGATGGTTGAGCTCCTAAAATCCGCACTCGCACAGGGCAGCTTGTGCAACTCTGGCCTTGTGGACAGGGGCATTGTCGTGGAGTAGCAGGACACCGCGTGTCAACTTGCCGCGCCGCTTTTGACGGATGCACTTCTTCAACCCAGCCAGTTCCTCGGCGTAATATTGGCTTGTGATGGTCTTTCCACGAGGCGCATAGTCCACCATCAACACTGCCTCAGAATCCCAGAAGATGGTGGCCATGATCTTCCCGGCTAAGGGTTGGGTCCGGAACTTAATGGGGGTCGGAGCGCCCTTGTGCTTCCAGGCCATGCTTTCGAGCTTGGTCTCGGGATCCCAGTGATGGACCCACGTTTCATCACCTCTCACTATGCGTGACTCGAATCCCGCCGGGTCTTGGTTGTACAGGAGCAGCAGCTCCCCCCAACTTTGACGACGTTGAAGTCGATCATGGGGCGTGACATTTCGTGAAGTTTCTAGGGACCCAACGGGCAGAGACCTTGCTCATGGCCAAATTGTCGTGGATGATGTTGATAACACTTCCATGTGATATTCCAAGTTCTCTCTCGATTTCTTCGACCTTCACCCGTCGATTTTCGAGGATCATCCTCTCTACACGGGCCACATTTTCCTCGTTGGTCACGTCTGACGGGCGTCCTGGACTGGGGTCATCTTCAAGGGACTCACGACCATGGCGGAACTCCCTATTCCAGCGAGCAATGGTTGCATAGGAAGGGGCGGTGTCAGTGTACACTGCAACCCTGCGTTCATGGATCTCTTTTGCATTCTTGCCTTCTTTGGTCAAAATTTGATCACTGCGCAGTGCTCAACCTTCTCAATTGTTGAAAAATTTGTGACTGACGATCTGCGATCAGCTACTGCTTCTTAAATAGACGAGGCAGGAGCGTGCGGCTGCAGGTCCTGACTTGTCATAACTTGTCATAGCACCCCCACAAACAACCACCCCCCTTCCTTTGTTTTGCCCTACCGATTCGCAAAATTTATTGACCGCCCCTTATATATATATATATATATATATATATATATATATATATATATATATATATATATATATATATATATATCCTCTCCATCTCGCTTTCTCTTTCTCTCTCACTCTCTCTCTCTCCCTCCCCCTCTCTCTCCAGCTCCCTCTCTCCTTTTCTCGCTCTCTCTATATATATTCCTATCTTCCCTCTTTCTTGCTGTCTCTATCTCTCCTTCTCTATCAATGCCTCCCTCCCCCTCTCTCTCTCTCTCTTTCTCTCTCTCCCCACTCCTTCCAAATTTGCCGACGATACCAAGCTTGGTATGAACGTTGCAAAGGATGGAAATACTGCCCGCCTGCAGGAAGATCTTGGGAAGATTGGGGAGTGGTCGGACACGTGGAAAATGCCTTTTAACGTGAACAAATGCAAAGTAATGCATATCGGCCACCGAAGCCCCCAATCTCAGTATATCCTTAATGGCACTGATATTGAATCCACCGATACTGAGAAGGACTTGGGTGTAACAATCACTAGTAACCTCAAGTTCTCGAAACAGTGCATTGAGGCGAAGAAAAAGGCCCAAAGGATGCAGGCTACATAAAGCGCCAGTTTTGATATCGGAACAAGGAGATTGTACTGTGTCTGTACAACTCACTTGTCCGACCGCACCTGGAGTATGCCGTACAATTTTGGAGTCCTTCGTTTCAAAAAGACATCTCGAGATTGGAACGCGTGAAGCAAGGGCAATCACACTGATTCCCTCTATTAGACATAAAAGTTATAAAGATAGATTAAGGGTATTAGATATGTTCTCGCTGGAGACCCGGAGACTACGTGGTCAGCTTATCGAAGTGTTTAAAATACTTCGAGGCTTCGACAGACTGGATTACGGGGATATTTTCCAGCTCAGCGAGGGAGAACAAGAAACCACGCCTACAAACTTGAACTAAAGCGATACCACCGTGATCTGTGTGGGAAATTATTCACATACAGTATCTGTGGTAGTTGGAACGCACTTCTGACGGAAGTTGTCAACAGTGAATCTGTTGACCAGTTCAAGTCAAGACTAGATAAAGTCTTGCGAAATTGCCGTTAAGATCCTCGCGAGTGATTTTCGAGGTTGCCAATGAACACCTTCGAGGATTGCACCATAAGTTCTTCTAGGGTACTTATTTTCCTTGTAGCTCCTTGTAGCTCTCTCTCTTACCGCGTTTTTTCAAAGTTCTGTTACATTCGTTTTATCTTTCAAGAGGTGTACGTGTGTGGTAGAAAAAAGTTCCGTCAAACAAACTTAAAGTTCTACTTTTCCAGCACGTGTCATTATGACGTCATTTTCCTTTGCCTGCCGGTGGGTCGGGAAGGATATCCAAAGAATCAAGATATCTGCTCTCTTGCGCGCCGACCACAACTCTCATATCACCAAGCTGCTAAACGTCAGTCAGGTGACCATACACAGAGTCGTGCATTAACGCAAGCAGTTTGACGCACATAAACGTACGCAAATTGAGCCATATACGAGCATGCAAATTAATGTACATAAACGCTCGCAAATGAACGCACAAAGAAATGCAATTGAACGTAGAGAAACGCACTCTACTTGACGCAAATTAACTTACGCAAATTGAGGGACTCAAATCCACCAAAATTAACGCAGATAATTTAACGCAAATTGATGTGCACACAGGCACTCAAAATGACGAACACGAATGCAAGAAAATTAACGTTGATAAATACGCAAGTTAACGTACCCACACGAACGCAAATCGACACACACAAACAGATGAAAATTAACGCAGACAAACTTACGCAAATTGAAGTACACGCAAAAACACAAATTGACGCACACAAATGACGAAAATTAACGTGAAAAATTTACGCAACTTGACGTACACACAGGAACGCAAATTGACGCACACAAATGCGCCCAAATTAACGCAGATAAACTTACGCAAATTCAAGTAGACACACGAACGCAAATTGACGCACACAAACACACAAAAATTAACGTAAATAAACACGCAAATGGACGTACATACACGAACGCAAATCGCCGCACACAAATGCACAAAAATTAACGCAGATAAATTTACACAAATTGAGGTACACACATGAACGAAAATTGAGGCCCACAAATGCACTAAAAATAACGCAGATATACTTACGCAAATTGACGCACACAAACACACAAAAATTAACGTAAATGTACACGCAAATTGACGTACATACACGAACGCAAGTCGACGCAAACAAAGGCAGAAAAATTAACGCAGATAAATTTACGCAAAATGACGTAAACACACGAACGCAAATTAAAGCACACAAATACACTAAAATTAACGTAGATAAACACGCAAAATGAAGTACACACATGAACACAATTTGACACAAACAAACACACTCAAATTAGCGTAGATAAACACGCAAATTGACGTACACACACGAACGCAAATTGATGCACACAAACACACTCAAATTAACATAGATAAGCACGCAAATTGACGTACACACACGAACAAAAATTTACGCACACAAACACACTCAAATTAACGTAGATAAATACGCAAAGTGACGTACACACACGAACGCAAATTGACGAACACAAATGTAAGCTGAGGTGGGGAGACCCCCTACATTGAAAGGGGTCGACTTCCCCCTCATTCCATTCCTTGAGGTTTGCATCCCCCTTACTCCACTAGAGGGCGCAAATTCGTATTTTGGAATACTTGAGCCTTACTTACCTCATAATTCAGGGAAAATATGAGTCGCAATTGTAATTTATTATTCTGCTTCGGTCTTTTCTATTCCTTCCTTCCTTTCTTTCTTCTCTCCATTCATCTCCTCTTCCGTTGATCATTGAGTTCACCACCATCGGATTACCCAAGTTTCTTCATTATTGAAGGAATCAATCAACCGAACCCCGATCACGTTGATCGTGACGTCTGGCGAAGAACCAACGACGTGACCAAGGAGGGTTATTTTTTATTAAGTGGGGAGATAATGGGGGTAGAAGGAGAGAGGTGACTAAACCCTGATATGGGTCACTGAACGCGCCTCCAAGCGCGAGCGCGATACGCATTAGTAATGCGATGACGACAACAGCGATGTGTCGTCGTCCAAGAAGATCTTTACCAACTTGACCGTTTGGTAGGGGGCGTCATTTTGCATAAAAATTGCAAGTTGGGCTTTTGAGGCTCGCAGAGTGGGCAAAATATGCTCTAACATCAATTTCGTGTACACTTGTGCATTCACTGTATCCTGTAAGCTCATAAGTGGCATGGAGCCTTTGATCGAAATTATTCCCGAGCTCATGAGGCCTACTACATCAAACTTCACACTATTTTTGGTAGAATGGAGAGACAAATTTTTGCCTGTTCTACAAAGAACGAACCTCCTGCCATCATATCCAAACTATTGAACTTAGATTCTTTCACTGAAGTGGACTTGGTTCCATTGGTCATCCGCCCATGTAACGTGTTCAGGGCGAATAGACGACGTGCCTTCAGGTTATTTGGACTGATCAATGGCTTAACCGTAGGTGTGCGAGAGTGAAGAGTTTCTTCCTCCATCCAACGTGACACGGTATACCTGGAGATATTTATACCAAAATATCACTAATTTCTCGAGAAACTGCTGCAGCTATCTTGAAACGGTCAGTCTTCGCCATTTTTTAGTTTTTTTCTTGGCCTACCGGTTGATTTAGTAGTTACATAAATCTGTTTTGTTATAGGTTGAAAAAATATTATCGACTAAATTTCTGGAACGCTTGACAGTCTCTGCAATGGCTCCAATTGAAAGACCATCTTGGTGACGAAGCTTTACGATCAGTTTACGGACAGAGGAGGGACAAATTTCGTAGACATGTTACCTGTACGACAGCTGTTAAGACAATGACCTAACCTACATGAAATTAACCTGAAGTTAGTTGCTATGCCAACAATGCCGGTTCTATCTTCAAGAAACTGAGCGTTTAGATAATTTTTAACACTTTAATTTTTTTAGTAAATTGCTGATTACTTTTATTTTATTCCATCCAAATTTACATAACTTTTAATTAGACGTAGTATATAGGCTATAGGTTATGGTAAACAAATTTCTGAAACCTTAAATCTTCTCTAACAAAAGTTATGGAAGATGTTTTGATAGAAATACAGGTGTTGTGATCCTTATAGAGACGTTACTCTACACATGTCCCTCCGTTTGTGTTATTATCCAGGAACTCTTTCATGTTCCCTGGCGGTTTATTTCTAACAAGGATTGGTTCATGGTTCTCTGAGTTGTCCTCATTTTATGTGTGCATTTTGTCCAAGTTACATTTCCATAATTGAAAACTGTTAAGATGCATTGATTGAAGAATAGTTTATATTTTAAGCATATAAACCCATAGCTTCTGAAGATGTAGCTAAGAAAAGATATAGCCTAATTTTTCTCCGATTATTTGTTTTTCCATGTTCCCATCAAGAGGCCCAAGGTGTGCTTTGTATAGGCTTTCTTGTACTTGTTCTAAACGGCGACCATCGATCTTTATTGCTCTATCTTTGGCAAAACGAAGGGCATTTATTTCTAGGAAATCAGGCAATGGCTTCGCCACTTTCCCCTAGGGGGGAGCTTGCGCTTCGCTACTAAGATTAAAATCTAAAATCTAAAAAACAGCAGCCATGGTTAAATTTTTATAAATTTTCTGAACTTCACCAATTATAATAATTTTAAAAAGGAACTCTAAACTAAATTTCCCCCCTTTCAAAATATCACGTTTCTAAAATATAGTTATAGAAAAAGATATATAAAAATAAATTTTCTGAACTTCACCATTTGTAATTCTTTGGGTTTTAAAGAATTCACAAAATTTCGAGACTTATATTTATTTCTGAACTTCACCATTTTGTTTTTTGATATTATAAAAGAATTATTAGAAATAACTTTGATAAAAAAACATAAGTCATAACCAAACTAAGATAAAATTATTATTCAAATACTCAAATAAATCCCCTTCTTAAATTATAGAGTTAGTGATGATGATGATGATGAATATATTTTTCAATATAAATGTGAGAATAACTTGTGAGAATTCAGTTCATTTTCAATCTAAGTGTGAAAATGACCTGATAATTCTGTTCATATTCCTATCTCCCTAACATTCTTATTTGTATTTTAGACATGTGTAAGTATTCTTTCCTTTTGCTTTCCACTATACATTTCACTTTGTCACTCTTCATTCAGTGTTGTGCTTTCTCTTTCCAGTCCGACCACACCCAAATACACCCTTGCACAAATGAGTTTAACTTCCTTAAAATTGTTACACATTTGCTCTTCCCATATTTATACTTCCTCTCTCCCATATTCTCAAGCATTCTCTGATTCACCACCCTTACACTTTTGATTCTCCCTCCTCTTCTACCTTCAGCACGTCTTCTCCTCATCAGCGATAACAACGCTGAAGTCGTATAGCCCCAACATGATACCTGTAACCCTTTCAAATAATAATAATGATAACTATTCTAACTTAACTATTGCAATATTATTTTACAGCACCGATAAAGTAATAATAGTAATAATTCCTTGCCATAAATCATTGATCTTTACCACCTGAGGCCGAAGTTGATAAAGTAATCTCGATTAATCTCTCTCTCTCTCTCATAAAGAAAGTAGAGAGAGAGGTGACGCCCCCTTGTCGCGGGAAGAGAGCTTGTGCGTACCCTTGACTTTTCGAGCTATGTCGGCGAGGGTACCTATCTTCTGGCACCCCTGGCAGGGTTTTCCTTGTCGATTTGGTCGGAAATTAGGTTCCAGAATAAGTGCGTCTTTCTTTGTCATTCTTTATCCTACTCTATCCTTTCTCTTTTTTTACATTAATCCTATTTCTTCTACTTATACAAAAAGAAAAAAGCAACAAAAAAAACAACCCCTATACCTATCATGTCACTCTTAATCTTTTTTCATCTATCTACATATAAGGACCTGGCGTCAGAAGAGAGGTTTCGGAACCTCTGTAAACAACGCCAATCGACGCTCACTGGTTGCAAAAGACTAGGACTTGAGGGGTCTTAGGCGTTGGCGCACGATGAATGGGATGAGGGGAGTGCCCCTTTAACCCCTTTCCTGGCGCATAATTATTGACTATTCCCAGTGACCGTTTACGGGTTCCTCTGGTAGCATTGGTCCGTGTTTCCCTGTTGGTTGCCAGGCCAACAAAAAGCCTTGGGTTGAGTTTCTTGGTGTGGCGGGATACTCATTGAGCGCTGCTCTGAGATCTTGGGCGTTGCGAAGGGAACTAGTAGGAGTTTAGTACGGGGCGTGCTTCGTTGTTGTTCACCTGGTGACAAATCGATGGCCCCTTCGGGGACCATCTCTGCTGCTTGGTTGGGAGCCACGGCACGCCGAGGCTTGACGACTCGGTCGGACGAACAGCAGCACATGGAGCGTGCCTTCTGAAAGATCCGAAACGTCTCCGATCGATAGGCGGGAGTGACTCACGCGGGGAGAACTCACCAACCCCCTTTTTTCTATTGATTGGTCGCAAAGTTTTGAAAGAGAGAAAGTGTTCAAAATGACAGGGAAAAAAGGTCCAGCTTCACTTAAATGTGCGATATGCCAGAAGGATAAGTGGTGCGTTGACTTCCCGGAAGGATGTTTTTTGAAATGCCACCCGGGAAGTATATGCACCGACTGCATCCTTAAAGGAGAGGTCCGAGAGGCAGTGGCATACTGCAATGAACTCAAGGATCTCTTTACAACCTCTAAAGAAAAATCTAGGGCACTGGAAAGTAGAATACAGACCCTAGAAACGCAGCACGCGCTTCAGATTCGGCGTCTCGAGGAAAAAATCCTAGAGCTAGCCTCTAAACTAGAGGCCTAGTCAGCTCAAGCTCGAGACGAAAGTCCCACTGACTTGGGTGGTTCTGCCGATGTGACTCCAGCTCAAGGAGGTGAAACTGCATTGACAGTCCCACTTCCGCCATGCGGAGAAGCAAATGAGAAGAAGAAAAAGATTAAAAAGAAGAAAAACGACCTTAATGCAGCTCACCCCAGTGTAGAGGATTCGAGCGTTACTGGTGCGCAAGGGAAAGTGGAAAGAGAGAAGAGAAAACAAATGAAGACAAGAAAAATAAGAAGAAGAAAAAGAAAAAGCAAAATGTAGAGATACAAGAGGAAAGCGGCAAGTCGCTTCCGAGAGGAAAGATTAAGTCACCTGCAGACAAATTTGCAAGAGTCACCCTTATTTGTGGTTCTCAAGCACGGGGCCTGAAGTCCCTGCTAGCGGCCCGCCTTCGCACTAGTGTGAAGGTAAGCTGCCTGCCAGGATGTGGTAACCACCACATCAGAGTAGAGGCTGAGAAATCACAGATTTCTGAGAGCTCAGTCGTTGCTCTGATGGTCAGTGGAAACGACCTCTACCTGAGAGGAGGTAGGGTAGGCCCTACAGATAAAATTCTCCACACGGTCATGGGTGCCGTGGACGACTGTGGGCTGAAAACCCGCAAGCGTGTGGTACTCGGGATGCTCCCGAGGAGAGGTCCAACAAGGACCGCTCACTCGATGAATGTCACTTTAAACCGGCGCCTGGCAGATTTGTTTACGGCAGAGGGGGTCTTTTTTTGTGAACCTACACCGCACCTTTTATGGTAGAAATTATCTCTACCAAAGGAATAGGGTACATCTTTCGTTTAAAGGAAAGGCCTTTCTGTCGAACATCATCTAGGATGTCGTAGAGAGGACCCAGAGTGAGGGCGGACGTGCGCCAGTACGCCCGTGTCACTCCAGTAACGACCTTCTCAGAGGTCGCAAAGAGAGGGGTGCCTCGCCAACAAACAAGCCGGGAAACAGAAGAGCGTAGGGAGTCTTACAGTCGGGGACTCCCTGAAAGTTCTTCTGTTCAATGCGAGGTGAATCAGGAACAAGTTTCCTGAGCTCCGTGGCCTCGTAGCGAGGGAAGAACCCGAAATGGTAGCCATAACAGAATCGTGGATAAAAACCCTCAAACCGAGACTTTGAAGGCAAATTCACGGTTCCTGGCTACCAATTCTTCCACAAAGATAGGCCAGACAGAGAGTGTGGCGGTGTAATGTTGTATGTCAAGGATACAATAAAATCTACGAACTCTAACATTATATCCGATCACGAGCTCCTAGGCGTTGACCTAGAGATAGGTCCTGCCAGATACAGGACCCTGGTGCTTTACAGACTCCGTTCCCAACCAGTTGAGAAGGACAGGGAACTGTACCAGCTGCTGGGTGAGCTTGTTCAAGGCAGAGTGTGCATCGTTATGGGTGACTTCAAAAGACAAGTTGACTGGGAAACCAGAGCAGTCTGTGGTGAGAGCGCGCTACTCCTGGAGTTCGCCAACAACGAGTTCCTCACTCAATGGGTCAGAGAACCGACGAGAGGAGACAATATCCTCGACTTGGTCTTCACCTCTGAATATGATATCGTTGAGGATGTCTCTGTAGGCGAAGAGCTCGGTGGCAGTGATCACCAGCTAGTTAGATTTACCGTCAAGATCCCGAAGGTAAGGTCTGTTGCCAGTCAATCAAGGAAACTTGACTTGAAAAGAGCAGACTTTGCAAGCCTTCGTGCTGGGTTGACTGATGTAAGGCTAGCGGTATGCGAAGAAGTTAGGATTCATGAAACAATTTCAAAAATAAGTTCATGAGTCTTCAATGCCTCCGTCGGTCTTCTGTTCAACCAAAGTGGTTTAATCAAGAAATCGGTCAACTGCTTAGGGAGAAGAGAAATGCGTATCGGTGATCGAAGATCTCGGGTGCCTTTGACGAGTACGGGAGGCTAGCCAGGAGAGTGAAGTCTAGCATAAGGGTGGCTAAGCGTACTGAGGAACTCCGAGTGGCGAGACTCTGCAAGGAGAATCCCAAGGAGTTCTTCGGCTATGTAAATAGCCGTAAACCAATCCATCGTATGATTGGGCCCTTAGTGGACGAGGAGGGTGCATTAACTCATTCAGATGCAGAAAATGCTAACCTTCTCAATGACTACTTATCTTCAGTGTCTACTAAAGAGTGTGGTCCCATCCCCCAGCCCACGGATTCCTACTCGGGGGAAAAGCTGGAGGCAATGGACTTCACCGAAGGAGAAATAAAGAAAAAGATCGCTGACCTAAAGACGAATAAGTCCCCTGGACCGGACGGGTTTCTATCCAAGGTGTTGAAGGAAGTGTGCGATGAAGTATCACGACATCTATGCGCTATCTTTAACATGTCAATCCGGACCGGATGCGGTCCTAGAGACTGGCGTGAGGCGAAGGTGACTCCGATCTTCAAGAAAGGAGACCCCAGCCATCCATCAAACTACCGACCTTTCAGTCTGACTTCGATAGTCGGTAAACTTATGGAAAGCATGATGGTGGAAAAAATGACGTTTTATTTAGAGTAAAACCTGCTACTGAGGAGTTCCCAGCACGGCTTCCAAAGGCAACGGTCATGCCTGACTAACCTTGTGGAATTCTTCCAATTCGTGTCCAGTGAGCACGATCGGGACAAGGCGGTGGATGTGGTGTACTTAGACTTTCAGAAAGCCTTTGATAAGGTACCACACCGCCGCCTTCTTCGGAAAGTGCGAGCGCTGGACATAGACGGAAAGGTAGCCGGCTGGATAGAGAACTGGTTAAGTGGCAGAAGGCAACGGGTGGTGCTGAATGGACAGGCTTCTGAGTGGGTGCCAGTTACTAGCGGAGTGCCTTAAGGTTCTGTTCTGGGACCACTACTATTCATCATCTACGTCAACAACATGGATGGTGATATGGTTGCCAAGATTTCCAAATTTGCCGACGATACCAAGCTTAGTATGAACGTTGCAAAGGATGGAAATACTGCCCACCTGCAGGAAGATCTTAGGAAGATTGGGGAGTGGTCGGACACGTGGCAAATGTCTTTTAACGTGAACAAATGCAAAGTGATGCATATCGGCCACAGAAATCCCCAATCTCAGTACATCCTTAAGGGCACTGCTCTTGAATCAAGTGACACTGAGAAGGACTTGGATGTAACTATCACTAGCGACCCCAAGTTCTCGAAACAGTGCATCGAGGCAGAGAAGAAAACCCAAAGGATGTTAGGCTACATAAAGCGCCAGTTTGGATACCGTAACAAGGAGATAGTACTTTGTCTGTACAACTCACTCGTTTAGCCGCACCTGGAGTATGCCGTACAATTTTGGAGTCTTTCGTTTCGAAAGGATATCGCAAGGTTGGAACGCGTACAAGCCAGGGCAACCAAGCTGATTCCCTCTATCCGACATAAAAGTTATGAGGATAGACTAAGGAAATTAGATCTGTTCTCGCTGGAAACCCGTAGACTGCGTGGTCAGCTCATCGAAGTTTTCAAAATACTTCGAGGGTTCGACAATGTTGACTACCGGGATATTTTCACACTGAGTGAGAACAGAACGCGCAATCAAGGCTTCAAACTTGAACTGAAGCGTTACAACCGCAATCTGTGTGGAAACTTTTTCACCTACAGTATTTGCGGTAAGTGGAACGCACTTCCAGTGGAAGTTGTCAACAGTGAATCTGTTGACCAGTTCAAGTCAAGACTAGACAAAGTCTTGAAAAGTGGCCGTTTAGGGATGCAAAACAATTAAGCAGCCATGTGCCCGCTCGGTTGCTAGTCCAAAGGTACCATCTTTGAATGGACCGTAAGGTCTCGTAGGGTACTTTCTTTTCTTATAAGATTCACTCTCATCATCCTCATTCTTCTTATTTATTCCCTTTATTTATTAATTACTATCCCCGGTTTGAACATTCATTACTAATAACTATTTTATCGGATATCTACTCCTGAAGAGGAAGCCCCACCGATGCGGAGCCGAGAAATGTTCACCAGAGTTGCCTTACTCTTTCGGATTTTCAAGGATTTTCCTCCTCTGCCACTATACCATCTGCAAGACGAACTTCTTATTAAAACCTACTGAGTATAGATACCTTCGTTGGTTTTATCAGGTTTTACTAAAAGAAATCGCTTGAATCTGAAAGTGTCAAATGCGAATGAAAAGCGCCGCTTTCAAGATGGCGATCCATTCGTCTACCTCAAAGCTGTTGGACGAATTTGTCTTTCGCAGCGGAGTAAACATTCGGCGAGCAGCCGCTGTCCATATCAGCTGTATCTTTATTGTCAACTCTCGCTCTATCTTCTGGATTCTAGTACCACAAAGTGTTAGGTTGTATATCTTTCACACATTTTGCCATAACTTCATCCTTTTTTACCAAACAATTCACGCAGAATTTCTGGGAGAGCTACAATCCTCTCATTACAAACTAACTCGCAGAAAGATCCTGTTTTTGAATATTTCTATTACTTTTTTAATGTTTCTTAGATCACTTTAATGCATTGGTCTCATAAGAGCTTCGAGCTAATAAAAAATGCGCCCATTTGGAGAGTTTTTCGCTCTCAAATGCCATTGCACGCACTGCTCTCTCTATTTCGACTTCTATTGGAGGTGTATTCGCTCTCGATCTGCATTGCATACACCATACTCTCTATTTAGAGCTCTATTGGAGCTGTCTACACCCTCGAATCCTATTTGTGAAGACCGTCTTTTCTATTTAGAGCTCTAACGTAGCTCTCCTTGCCCTCAAATCAAGTTGCAAACCCCGTCCTCTCAATATGGAAAGATCCCATCCTCTCTATTTGGAGCTCTATTGAAGCTCTATTTGCCCTCGAATCACATTCCCAACCTCGTTCTCTCTATTTATCTTCTCTTCCCCTCGAATCATTCCTCGATCCTCTCCAATAGTTCCCTTCTTTTAATACCCCTCGTCCTTCACCACGTGGCATCTTGCCCAACTCTAAAGCCCCGTCATATTTGTAGAGGAATCCTAGAGTAGTGGAATGTCCGGACATCCTTTCCCTTATCGAGGAATTATACCCTCGTTAATCTCTACTACAGTTGACATCTCGAACTCATATTCAGGAATGAAGAGTTTGGGGTTAGGAGTACTTAATTGGGTTAGGAGTACTTAATTGAGTTATGAGTACTTAATCGAGTTATTAATACTTAATTGGGTTAGGAGTACCTATTTAAGTTAGTAGTACTTAATTGGGTTAGGAATACTTAATTGGGTCAGTATTACTTAATTTGGTTACGAGTACTTAATTGGGTTAGGAGTACTTAATTGGATAAGGAGTACTTAATTGGGTTAGGAGTACTTAATTGGGTTTGGTTTACCTATTTAAGTTAGGAGTACTTATTGTACTCATTTTTTTTATTCGATTTTAGTCAATTCCCCCCCCCCCCTCCCCTATTCTAATGTCTCTCGCTGAACGGAGTCTAGTTCACGTGAATCGGGTCCCTTCCTAGCCCATAGTACCTCATATTGTGCCTTACTGACCCCAATTACGGCAAGATGATCTGCTGCTGTATACCTTCCTCATATTTTGACTTCTCCCACTTTCACAAATTTTCTGGGCGTTATTCCCTCGTTGGTTTTCGCTTTTTAGTACTTTTTTCTCTTTAATTTAGTAAAAGAAATCACCCGACACACATTCTTCCGTTGCACCATCCATCCCTCGGATCGGGGTCTAGATTTCCCGATCGAATAATGACATTCACATAAAGATCAGAATGACCGTCGATGGAAACGCCGCAAGCACGTGGGGCGGTTCCTCTCGATCATAAAACCTTTCGGGGCTCCGCGTTAGGAATCTGTGAATCTGAGTACTCCCGTGGGAGAGAATAGTACTCAACGTCGAGGTAGGGGGACATGATACCTCCAGAGAGGGGGGCTAGTACTCTATGAAGTGATCTTCAGCAACGTGAAAAGTAAATTGTTGGACATAGGAAAAACTAGGCAAAGGAGGAAAATAACAGGGATAAAAAATTATAAGGACTGGTTTCCAAGGTCTAGTAGTGTGTAGTGAAGGGATCATGTTTTGTGTAGTGACGAGGCGATGTTTTATGTAGTGACGAGGTGTTGTTTTATGTAATGACGAGTCATGTTTTATGTAGTGACGAGGTGGTGTTTTGTGTAGTGACGGGGCAATGTTTTGTGTAGTGAAGAGGTTGTCTTTTGTGTAGTGACGGGGCCATGTTGTGTGTAGTAACGAGGTGAAGTTTGTGTAGTGACGGTCATGTTTTCTGTAGTGAAGAAATGATATTTTATGTAGTGACTGTCATGTTTTCTGTAGTGACGGGGTGGTATTTTTTGTAGTGACGAGGTGATATTTTGTGCAATGACGGGCATCATTTTTCCTCGTGCGCCGATCCACAATCAGTAGAGTTATCTTTTAAATGATGTCTTTAGCGATAACATATTTCAGCTTTATCATCTTCCGATCTTCTTCACTTCAAAGCAAAATTCATGTCAGGCAGAACTCATAATACTCCACTCTCGATTTGTTATCTCCCTTTCACGCACGATCTTCACAGTTGCTTGACGTAAATGCAGTTAATAGGTGAATATTGAGTCAACTCAACTCTCAAGTATCTCTCCCCAGATGACGTGAACATAGCACTACCTTTCCACTTCAATGATCGTGATAAGCGCAGAGGTAGATGCCCAAAGTGGCGGTCATTGGGTATATGCTGTGACCGGTGTCGCGTTTCAACAATTAATTGGTATTTTAGTCTGTAACATTTGTTGGATTTCATTTCCCCTTGGCATGATTTCAGTGGTTGAAGAAAACAGTGG
Source organism: Ceratothoa steindachneri (assembly GCA_963969495.1). Taxonomy (NCBI): domain Eukaryota; kingdom Metazoa; phylum Arthropoda; class Malacostraca; order Isopoda; family Cymothoidae; genus Ceratothoa; species Ceratothoa steindachneri. The sequence continues at coordinate 159,750,058 of OZ018329.1, forward strand.
ATTTGTGACACGATGGAAGGTTAAATATTTTGCCTTGGTATTTCGAATAGTGACATTGGATAGATTTACAGCCTCGGTCAATTCTTATCACCCCAATGATGGCTTGGTAACGTGTTTACAAGTTGAGTGGACTCGTTAAATGGCTTAGTAACTAATATTGTTTTATCTTCAGTGGACTTATTATTAGATGATGTGATAATGGGTGTTTGGGGTGTAGTAACTTAGCAATCTACCTCGTTTAGTCAGATTTAGTGGATTCGCCACGAATCTTGTGATTCAGATTAATTATTTAACCATACCTTTCATTAGTGTCAATTAAAATACAAGTCAGTCAAAGAATAAACGTTGAATAAAAGTTTTATACAACTAACAAAAGTCAGAGTTAATATTTAAGTTGTTAATCTTTCTCTTGACTGGTGCAATTTTTCCTGGCGTGTAGGATATTTAATCAAGAGCAAATTCACAGGAATGAGGCTTCATATCGGCCTTTAATATTAACGCTAGGGTTTTTCAGAGTCCCAAAGTGTAGGTATCAACTTGTACATCCTCTTTGATGATTTTTTAGATTCAATAAGTGTTTAGGTCAAAGATTCATTATCTAAAGGTGTTATTGATCGATAAACTTTGTTATCAGCAGTTTTCTGTCAATCAGGTGGTCCTTGACGATAGAGCTATCACGAATCGTTATCAACATTTGCTTGGATCATTGGCAGATGCTGTTGTAGATTGGTTTGCACTTTCCTAGATGACCTAAGGATTCTTCACTAATCGTACAATGTAGGACTCCGCATGGCTTTCCTCTTTTCTTCTCCGGACAAGAGACACTCCTCTCCAAAGTGAGAAAAGTACTTAAGGGAAAATGACATTCCAGCAGTTATCCATTGTATAAATAACACTAGTCAACAATGATTTTGCTACTTGGGTATTAGCTTGTGATTTATACTAAATCGAGTATGCTGATTCCGAATCTGTAATCAGAATTGTTCTAGCACGAAAGGTTCCTGAATTACACCTATGGGCAGTGTTGCTTCGGCTACCGTGGTGAGAGGATGTGTTGTGTGTGTTTGGTTCCTTTGTTACACTCCGACTTTATCACGTTGTCAAATTTAGCCATTATAGTAGTGGTGTTTAAACGGTATTTACATACAGTGGTTAATTGCATTTTTCTTTCAGATTTATCTCTCAATTAATTTGTAAAGGAATTAAGATTGTACAAAAGTATATAACAGGATATATACAAACTAAGTTGAAAACATGAATCGACGAGGATGTATAAATAGACCAGACAACTTTTGTTATATCTGTGGAAGATATCTAAGCAATAAGCAGAAAAATTTAGCGTTTAAGAGTGAAAACTGCATACAATTATTACTTTGGTTGTAAAGTTCGTGAACAATACAAGCACTGGGCACTTCACAAATCTTGTACTGTGTGTTACAAGGGGCTCACACAGTGGTTAAATGGCAAACGGAAAGGTATGCATTTTACTGTACCAATAGTGTGGCGTGAGCCAACAAATCATGTTTTTTATTGATACTTTTGTATGACAAATATTACGGGATTCTCAAATAAGAACAAATCAAAAATTGTATATCCAGATTGTAAGTCAGCTATAAAACCAGTCTCCCATAATATGTTGATGCCAATCTCAGTTCCTCCATCAGCTAGTGCAGTTAAAGAAGATGATTCATCGCCTGAAGAGGAGGATAACAATGACCATGAAATGTAAAAGGATGATTCTAAGGAAAAGAAGATCCAGTTGATAATTAAGAAAGATTGAATGATTTGGTGATGGATTTGTCATTGTCAAAGGAGAACGCAGAACTGATGGGCTCCAGACTATAGCAATGGAATCTTCTGGAGGACGGTGCAAAAATATCTACTTTCCGTAAACGCCATGAGGCCTTAGCTGTCTTCTATAAAGAAGAAGATGGTGCTTGTTTCTGTACTGATGTTAATGGCCTCATGAATCAGCTAAGAAACGAGCATTTACCTAATGAATCGAGACTACTCATCGATGCAAGCACTGCTAGCCTCAAAGCTGTGTTGCTACACAATGGTAACAAAAAACCTTCAATTCCTGTCGCACTTATTGTTGGGATGATAGAGACATATGACTCAATGAAATTTATTTTGGAAGGTGTTCATTAATCACATCATAAGTGGAATATATGTGATGATCTAAAGGTAATTTCTTTATTTCTTGGACTGCAGTTAGAATATACAAAGAATATATGTTTCTTATGTCTATGGAACAGCTGTGACGACAGGAATCATTATATTGTCAAATAATGGCCCGAAAGAGAAGAACACATAGTTGGCCGATACAATGTGAAGCACATGCCTTTGGTACATCCACAGATCTACCTTCCATCACTTCATATCAAACTTGGTCTTATCACAAATTTTGTTAAAGCAATGGCCCATGATTCTGATGGATTCCAGTATCTCAAAGAGAAATTTGGTGCAAAGAAAACCGATGCTAAACTTAAAGCTGGTATTTTTGTAGGGCCGGAGATCAGAGAATTGATATGTGGCAGGGAGTTCAGAAATATACTAACTCTACTTGAGTTAGCAGCATAGGATTCATTTTTCCATGTAGTGCAGAACTTCCTTTGTGATCATAGGGCTGAAAACTATGAAGAACTAGTAGACAACATGCTAAAGGCCTATCAACGAATGGGGTGTCGGGTGTCTCTTAAGATGCATTTCTTGCATTCGCATCTAGATTTTTTTCCATCTAATATGGGTGATATTAGTGACGAACATGGGGAAAGGTTCCACCGAGATATCGCAATGATGGAAAGCAGGTATCAAGGCTGCTTCAACGAAAACATGATGGGTGACTAATGCTGGTTTCTACAACGAGAGGATCCTATATACACGTACAAGCGCAAGAGCAAGAGTCTCAAATATTTTTGAAGAAATTTATAGTTAGGTGAGTACTACCTCTTTTATATGTAATACATATCTTGTCTGGGCCTGCAAAAGGACGTACATTCCAAATAGGGTGCCCCGATTCCAAACCTTTGCCCAGAAACGTCTTATTCTTCTAAAACTCGTACTAATTATATCATTAATCGATCCAAGGTGACAAAGTGAGCCATATAGCCTAGTTGCATAACTCAGGAACCTTTAGTACATGCTGGTGCGACTTAGATAACTTGAAACCCTATTTGATACGAGTGCATCAATTTCTCTGATATTCTTAACGATCCAGTCGAGGTAGACTCATTTCTCTTTCACAGGGGTAAAAATGGTTACCGTAAGAACGTCAGTAAAAGTATCTCCTTCATTTTTATAACATTCCAGGAGTCAATTTGCCTGAAAAAGTAATGTGCAGAACAAATATTCCCATTCTTCACTGTACTAAACATACCGTAAGTATTTTTAGGTCTCAGTTGGGTTGTTAATTTTAAGCGACACATTAGACATTTCGAATTCAGTTTCGACAATATCATTTTTAGGCCAATAAGATATCTAAAAATCCTAAAGAGTCTATTAAATATTTTAGATGCTATTGCAGACATTATGCGACTCTTTAGAACAGATTTATTATAAATAGTTACACATAATTATATCATACCGCGATTTACTCTGCAAGCTATTCTAGCCATTTTTGTCTAGATTTTAGCTTTTTTTAAAAAAAAAATAAAGTTAGTTTCTTGGTTGTAAGTTTATCCTTAACTCTATAATATAACTTAGTGAATTTTTGATATTTTTGAAAATGTTTTTTTGTGCTTAGTGGACAAGTAACCTTTCATGTTTTTGAGTTTAGGTTTATTTGAAACTTTTATTCGCAGCGCTGTTTTTTGTATGTTTCGAACTTTTATCAAAGTTCTTTCTAAGAGTTAAGAAAAAAATAAATATAATTATCGAATGATTTGGAATATAAAACATACAAATGAAGTTCAAAAATGTATTAAAATTAAAACTTTGGCGCTTTTTTACTATCATTTTGTATATAAAACAAATTTAGATGAAAAAAGAGATCTGACGAAGGTTTTTCTATATATCAAACCGGGTGAAATAACTTTAAAAAAAAGGTTTCAGGGTGTCTATGTCGAAAAAAGTGTTTGGAAAATTCTCAACCATATATAAATCTTCAAGGAATAAAGACAATATAATAAAAGGTGAAATAACTTTAAAAAAAATGTTTCAGGGTATCTGTTAAAAAAGGTGTTCAGGGTGTTAAAATAAAGAGTCTATAAAGGGGATTAAAAAAAGCGGTCTAGAATAGCCAATAGGCCGTAGGCCACACGCCGAAGGGTGCCTGTGGAACCAAGTTCTTTCTGTAAGAAAGAATACGAAGTATGGCTTGTATAAGTTTTATATGTTTACTTAAGTTGAAAAAAGGTTTAAAAAAGCTAAAAAAAGGCTAAAACCTATTCAAAATACCCCTGCTAAAATATCGTGCGGGTCTCTCCTTGAAAAATTACCCCAAACTAAATAAAACTTGAAAAATTTAGTAATGTTGGATTAGATTTACTTTTTATCTTCACCTTTGGTCGGGTTCAGTAAAGCGTAAACAAATAAACAAACAAATAAACTAATGAATTGATCAAGAAACTTTCTGCTTTAAATTTCCTTTCATTAAATGCAAGAAAAAATTACAAAAGATGGACAAATAAATGAAAGAGGTACCAAAATACCTCGAAGGAGTTCAGTGGTCTTCATGCTTCTTCAGGAGGAACGGCACGCCCTTTCGGCCCCAGCACGTCCGTTAGTCTCAAACTAGATTGAAACTACCTTGGTTTTATGTCTTCTAGATATTTTTATTTTCCCATTTTTCTTTACTTTATTTACAGCAGATCTCTTCTTTACTTTTTTTATCTGGTGGCTAATTTTGCAGGCTAGTCGTCGACCAGCTTCCATCAACTTTTTCCTAGTTGAGACCGGGAGTGAAGAATCATCCCAATATTTTTGGTTCCGGTTGGGAGTGTTTTTTTTAAAACTCCTCCACTCTCCAAATCCCCTTTTCTAGTATCCCCCTATCTTTATGTTCTTAACCTGGTGTTTCGACAGTTGACCAGGCCACTAATAGCACGCCCAGATCTAAGGCGCTCACGGGCGGCGACGAGACCCACACAAAGATTAAATTTGCACGTATGTTGAGCGTGGCCTTGCTGACGTCTTAGATCCTCATCGAGAAGCTTTCCAGCCTCTTCGAGCCCGTAGGCTTCAAGTTTTTCCTTACTGTTCGCTCTACCTATGGGAACATGTTGTCCAAAGGACACATGCTTCATCAGCGTCAGACATTAGTTAGGGTTCTAGGCAGGGAAGAATAGGTCTACCGTTTCTCGGGCAGGACCCTGCTGGTGAATGTAGCAGATCCTGCTCAGGCAACCATGGTAAGTGTTCTTCAGAAACTTGATAGCTCGCCTTTTCAGGTAACACCGCACTCTACCATGAGTTATGTGAAAGGGTAGTTTATGCGAGGAAACTCGTGGACTACTCCTTGAAGAATATCACAGAAGAACTGGCCAACCAAGGTGCATTCAAGGTCTAACGTGACAGGCTCTATGATTCAGTAAGTACCGGTTGGTATCGCTACAGCATCAATGCAGTAGTTCCACTTCCGCAGTGGAGGTGCCACAGTTTCGGCCATACAAATTTAACATATTGACTTGCCAAGTCAGGTCAACCATAAATTTGCGCGAACTCCTCAAAGGCATTGTATGATGAATCCTTATTGTGCACTGCCAAGTGTGTGAATTTTGGCCAGCCGCACTTTGCTTTCTAGAAGCAATCTAGCTCGTATCTTTTCGAGGAGGAAACCTTAACTTCTCTTTGGTGAGGATAAAGACTTGGTTCTGTCACACCAGGCTCTACCTTGGACGTTCTATGCCAAAAATAGTTAAAAAGGCAGTCTCTGCTCCTGGCCTACGGGCACGGTTCTTCCGCGCCTATTCACAACCCTTCGGCGAGTTCTAGATGCCCACCCTCGTGGGGTATAAGGGTTTTTTGACCCCACCACCACAGAATGGAAGTAGGAAGGAGGATGAGCGATTTATACCAAGTATGATGTTTCCGTTCTTATATTTACTATCAAAACCTCCATTCAGGAAGATGGAGTATAGCTATATGTGGATAAGAGGTATATTGCTATTTCTGCGTATATTTCACCGTCAGACGACTTTAACGCGGGGACTTCCGCCACGTCGTAGCACGTTTGCTGAAGCCCTTTCTCTTGCTTGGGGATTTGGACGGTAGATACCCTTTCTTGGGGAACTACACGAGTAATCCCAGGGATCAGGTTCTTGACAACTTGATCGACAACCTGGAGATAGGTGTCTTAAGGGTCTATGAGTTTACGCATCACAGCCCTAAAACTGCATCAGTTTGCTGCCTCGATCTCTCCATGTGTTTTCTGGAAGTTCAGCCTGCTTTTTGGGTGGGAAGTGGTCGATTATCTCCGTGGTATTAACCACTTTCCCTTTTAAATATTATTTTATGTGCGCTGGTGCCTGAAAAAAACCTGCTTGGTGGTGCTTGGAGCGGGTTTGGTGTTCTACATTTCAACAAATGGCTGATTTCCGTCCAAGTCGAAAAGTTTAGGTTGCTGTTGAAGCCGTTGAGTTCTTCTTCTTCGGCAAGCTCATCGCTGTGAGTCTAATTACTATTCCTAGAACGTCTGGCCGATTTACACGCCGTCCGCTTCCTTGGTGATTGCTGGAGTGTGAGATGGCCTTCAGAGCGAAGTGTTATGCCCACATCACTATAAGTGCGACTTCTATTTCACCGAACGATTTCACTATCGGTGAATTCGTCGAGCTAGGCTAGTTTCTGGTATGTTTCGAAGCAGGCTCACCTCTATTTTTGGCGGGCATATGTGTCTTAACATAACGAAAATACCCCTCACTCAGAGATGTGGAAGCGAGGCAAAAGGATTCAAGGCAAGTTCTTGCACGACAACCTTCTCGTTCTTTAGGAGAACTGGACCGTAATCTCAGACCACGCATTCGTGGTGGATTCTTTCGAGACCGCTTTCTCCAGATTTCTTTAGCTGAGATCCCGCTTCACCAGCATTCAATGGCCGTCGTGATGTCGCTAAAGCCCACCGACTGAACTTACCTCCAGAAGCGGAGAACTCTTCAACGACAGGTTTACGTTGAGTGAGTCGCGTTCCGTTCTCGCTTCATGCGCGGACAACGATCCCGGTTCGCACGATGTCCCAATCGTCATGCTTTGACACTTGGGTAATAAAACCATGCCATTGTTGCTAGATTATTTCAACAAGAGGTAGACAGAGGGTATCCTCCCAGACTCCTGCCAAAGGACTATTGTGCTCGTTTTACGCAAACCGGGGAGAGATCACTATCCCGCCCGTTTTCTGCCCAATTTCTCTAACTTCCTACTCGTACGTGTGCAAGTTGAAGGAGAAATTGATAAATGCTAGATATACTTCTTTCTGGACAGCAGAGGCTACCTGTCTTGCTCGCAGTGCTGCTTCAGCAAGTTCCACTCTACGTCGGATGCTCTGTTCCGACTAGAAAATGCTTTCTGGAGGCCTTCCTTCGTTGAGCCACGGTGCTTTTAGATTTGGAGAAGGCATATAATACCGAATTCCACGTACCTTTGATGGAGCCATCTACAACCCAATAGGTAAGGAAGATGGTGTACTTCAGGTAATTATCCTCTGTGTCACACTCTTTGATCTGAACATCAAAGGTATCACATCGTTGTTGCCGGAGAAGCTCTCACTACGCTCTTCATAGACCACCTTTCGATCTCTTTTGGTGCAACCAAGATTCCAACTCTGGAGCGTCGAATTCAACAAGCCGCATCTCCCGCTATGCCGACGCGCACAAATTTTGGTTTTATTTGGCCAAGAATATGGTGGTGCATCTTTACCACCATCTACGGCTCCACCCTAACCCAGACTTGTTCCTAAACGTGGTTCGCCAGGAAGTGTTGGATTCACACCGTTTAATTGGTCTTGTTTTTGACAGATGTCTCACCTGGGAGGCTCATATTCGCAACCTTATGGTCTCTCCTACCCGCGCCATTAACATTATTCGCTCCGTGACGTTCATCACTTTGGGCGCTGATAGGGCTACTACCTTGCTTTCCTATCGATCTCTGTTCATTCGAAGCTTAACTACGGATGCGAGTTTTACACATCTGCAGCCTGCACCTTGCGTGTTTTGCAGAAGGTGGACTCGATTCACCACACACGTCTCCGCCTGGTGACTGATGCCTCCCGCACGTTTTCTCTTTGAGAGTTTATTCGTCGATGTTGGGGAGATGCCACTTGCTCTGAGCCGCTTACAGTGCATTATGCGCGGGTACGTGCGAGTCCGGCATCTCCCTCTGTCGTAAAATTCTCTTACTACATCCGCGACCGATCTCGATGGTGCCTATGCCGCCGAGAAACACCAGTCATACCATAAGCCCTTTGGATTTAGGGCTAGGAAACTTCTTCGAAACCTGGTAGCCGGTGGTGCCTCTGGTTCTGCCAGGGACGCCACCCTAGATGGTATTACTATATTTGGCTATTTGTCTATTTGTCGCAATGTCTCTGCCCCCAAGGCTTCCACACCGACGGCATTATTGCTTTCGACAGCGTACACAGTGTACACATATGGATCCAAGTCATAGGAAAGGGTGGGCTTACACTCGATATCCGCTCTGTTTTAAGTTGGAAAAGTTAGGCAAGGTGCTGCTTCTGTCTTGACAGCCTAGCTTGTTGCAATACACCGCTTGGTACGGGAGATAACGCGTGTTGCCCGGTTGTCATCTTTAGCGAATCTAAAAAGCGCCATGAGTGCTCTCTGGGCATTGGAATCTCCATTTCCCTTGGTTCGTGGTATATGGTAAGCCATGGTTGCCGCCAAACCATTTCGATGTCGAGATTATCTTCAGTTGGGTTCCTAGACATGTTGGGATTGCGAGGAATGAACGTGACGACGAGGGCGCCACATAGACAGCGAGGACTGGGTGCCCAGACCAGCTTTTCGCTTTTCCTCTCACAGACAACATGAGAGGAATCAGGTGAGCGCCCCCCACTCTTTCCCTGACTTCTTGGAAAAGAAAATGAGAAATAGATGAAGGGAACTTAATGTTGGCGCCATCGCGCCGCGACTGTTTCCGTGGACCTACCCCCCAATGCTGCGGCGGCTGCAGGTCACTTTCTGTCATCTTCGATTTGGATAAACTTGCCATTTAATGGAGCACTCCCCTCCACCTTACTGCGGCAACTACCTTGTCCCCCAGACTGTTCGGCACATTCCTTTTGAATGTCCCAGTCTGGATCATCTTCACGCAAGTTACCTGTCCCGGTACCGGGAGGAGTGGGATCGCTACCGCTTGTCCCTTGCACTTGGGACGAGTTTATGCACACGAACTTGTGGACTCCATTTTATTTGACTATTTGGTGCTGGTTATATTGGTGAGGCTCGCCTCCACCCAAAGCTGGAGGGTGCTTCGTTCTTAATTTTCTTGATGTTGTTTGTTTGGCTTTGTTTCTTTGGTTGTGTGTCCTTTTATTAATGTTGCCTAGTAATAGGCTACAATTGATTACGCCAGATGTGCGCATTGAAAAAATAGTTCCTTATCTAATCTGGAAAGAGATGAAAGGTCTATTAGGGGAAATCCGCAGCTTCTACACATTTTTGCTCCTACACCACTTTCTTTTCAGATCTCTCCTTACAAATTTTCTGCCAATTATCATGCATAATCGTCACTATTTCGTTCTAAAATTGAAAAAAAAACAACAACAAGCCGAAATTTCGCGCATATAATTGTTATTTTTATGTACTAACTAAAAAAACAAGTGTGCTAAAATTACGTAGTTCAGCATTGTTAGGTTAATGTCTATTTGCTTGTTTAGAGGTTTGTTCATTTGGGGTTAATTAATCGCAAGTACTACGAATCATGAGTGAAACATGTTTGGGTTTAATAAAGCCATTTCAAATCATTAATTTTAGTTAGGTAATTTGGAAACCATTTCTTTATTACAGAGGCTTTATATGATCGTGGTCCTGTTGAAAATAAAATTGCCTACTTAACTTCAGTTTTCTACTGATGGTAGATTTTCTTTCAAAATAGCCAAAGAACCTTTCTATGGTTCTATCGTATTTAAGAAGTGCCCCTGTATCATTAGCAGCAAAGCGAACCCATAACATTACGCTTTCCCAACCGCGCTTTACACAGTAAAATGTTTATTGTAAATTTTACAGTCATTTACTGACATAAGAGCAGCCTGTAACTTACATCTTTTAACGGAAACAATGAAAGTTACTGTATTTGTATGCAGTTACTATAAACATTACAGTGACACTACAGAACTGTAATGCCGCTGTAATTCTTATAGTCACTATCATTCTTACAGTAACATACTGTATACAAGATTCATTAACTTGTATCGTTACTGTAAAAATTCGAGTAAGTTATTAGCTTCTGAGTTCGCAGTATATTACTGTAAAAATAGTGGATGCGCGCGGGTCTATTTGTTTAGACATAGAGGTCTATTTTTGTTTAGAGGTTGAGATCCTGACGACCCATTCACGTTAGTTAATTATGGCCTCTCCTAAACATAGGCAAATTTCAAGAGGCTTTATTAACCCGGTTTTGGTTAGGGTAGGTTAGGTTAGTAAATCTGATATCAACTACATGAATGTCGTTGTATTTCGATGGTTTCTGGCCACATTTAAAACCACACTTGAAACCAGAAAACACATTGACAACATAACCCCCCTTCCCCAACTCCATTTCCATTAAGAATCCAACCTTGAAATAGGTTCGATACCAAGCCACTAAAAAAAATGTTTATAATGTTAATTAAAGACACATCATCAGTGCCCCACCAGGAGAGGGATGGTCGCGGAGGGGGGGGGGGGTAATACACCTGATACAACTGAAACCTAGAGTAGCAGCGCGCCCTTCCAACCCCATTGCCATAGAGAAAGTGATGCTCTCTCGCGAGTCATCTTTTACCTCTTCTTTAAAACTCCCGCTATTTTTTCCCGCACCTGTTTAGACCCATCAAGGAGTGAAAGAGGGCGTTAAACGTTCTAAAAACACATCGTCAGGGACTTTAAAAACTACTAAAACTACAAAATCTACTAAAACTACAAAAACTACTAAAATACAAAAATTACAAAATCTACTAAAAATAAAAAACTACAAAAATACTAAAACTACCAAAATACTAAAACTAGAAAAAATAACTAGAACTACAAAAATACTTAAACTTCAAAATCTACTAAAACTACAAAAATTACAAAAACTACAAAATATTAAAACTACAAAATAGAAAAACTGCAAAAATTACAAAATCTACTAAAACTACAAAAAATACAAAATTTACTTAAACTGCAAAACTACTAAAACCACAAAAGATACAAAAACTACAAAACTACAAAAATACCCTCAAATATTTATTGGGTGCTTAAGAGTGTCTAAAGTTACTAAAATACAAAAATTACAAAATCTACTAAAAATACAAAACTACAAAAATACTAAAACTACCAAAATACTAAAACTAGAAAAAATAACTAGAACTACAAAAATACTTAAACTTCAAAATCTACTAAAACTACAAAAATTACAAAAACTACAAAATATTAAAACTACAAAATAGAAAAACTGCAAAAATTACAAAATCTACTAAAACTACAAAAAATACAAAATTTACTTAAACTGCAAAACTACTAAAACCACAAAAGATACAAAAACTACAAAACTACAAAAATACCCTCAAATATTTATTGGGTGCTTAAGAGTGTCTAAAGTTACAGTGTTCTCATATCGGCCTTAGACAGGGACGAAATAGTAGTAGTAGTATTGGTTCGTCAACCTGCCTTTATCCAGACGGATCCCCACCGGGTAATGAAATAGACATAATGATTAGTATGAAAATCGATGGTGAGCCCGAAGGTACCAGGGGCGGCTCCTCCTTTGGGGAGAGGTGCCAGGTTACCGGTATTATGTTTTGACACCAAACAGCGTTCAGGTGGAACCTTCGTCGCTCCGGGGCCGAGGGACCCGTTCCGCGTCAGAGGTATGTGGATATAGAAATACATCGTCAGGATTCCTTAGAACAGATTGTGTGTGTTGTGCTGCGAAAACGGGAGAGGAAAGAAAGCAGTGTTGTGTGTGTGATGAGAAGTGTAAGATCTAGCCACCCCATCCCATACAGGGCGGAGCACAGCTAGTAGCCAGATCTCTTTACGCGCGCTGACGTGTGTGTCCGCTCTTGCCGGGATCGAACCCGGTACCGCGACGTTGACAGACTAACGCCTTATCCACTCAGCTACCGAGAGTTCTACAGGGACGAAGTGATGTCATCCAGTTCTTCGACCACTGTAAACATTTCTCTAACATTTATAATTTTTATTATCACCAAAATTAAGATTTCCGTATTAGCGAAATGAGTCCGGATGTCTTCTTATCAGTCATAGTCCAAATTAGGCAATTTTTTTTAACTCCAAGTGCAATAGCAACGAGGAACTATCATGAAGAAAATGAGGAGAAATCTATATAGTCGCAGGTTTACTTACATGCATTAGGGGTCAGGGGGTTGGGCAATTTCGGGTACTCGGGACTGGATGCCGTGCCGTTCCTCTAGCTATTAATTCTAGTGGGGGGCATGACCCCCCGCTATTACATATCCCCTACTCCATAGTGGACGGCCATATTAATTAACAACGTATAATTCTTTGACGCTAGAACCCTCTCAGACCCGTTAAATATCTCGTCTATCTTCCGTAGTTGACAGATGGTCAACAAAAAATCCAATTTTCCTTAATGGCAGATCCGGATTTCGTAATTGGTCAATATATAACTTTTTACCTTCAACAGATAGATAAAATCTCCTGGAGACATTCTAAATCTATCTTATCTCAGCTACACATTGGTGCGAGTCCTTTGTTTTTACCAATCTCCATTACTGTTTTAAGTCAGTAAAAATTGCTCCTACAAATCTATATTTTAATTTCACATAACTGGATCATTATCTTTATACGGATCTTGCTTTTGATCCGGATCTTGCTTTTGATCCGTATCTTGATTTTGATCCGGACTAAAAAGATTTGTTGGGAGAACGTTATAAGTTTCCCATCCATGGGTAATTTTAATTTCACTAGCTCATGATTTTTTTAGGATATTGATGAATATATTAGTAAATACCTTATTTCGGAATTTTAAAGAAAGTGATTAAGTGAGCAAGAATTTGCATTAGTATCTAGATCCTGCCTAAAATCTAATTAGCTGTTGTTGCCCAAGGACCCACGCTTCCAAAAGACATACATCGAAATCCGTCAGCAACCTTTTGATATACGAGTAGAAAGAGAATATTTTATTCATAATCCGTTTCTGGATTTGGATTGACCATAAATCTACTCATTTATCATGGTCGGTACTGACATTGGATAAGCACTTCATCACCGCTAATCCCTCGGAATAATTGGGCACCAAAGCTGAAAATTGGTTGGCACTGACATCGAACACGTTCTTCATGACCACTAATCCCTCGGAATAATTCGGCACCAAAGCTGAAAATTGGTTGGCACTGACATCGAACACGTTCTTCATGACCGCTAATCCCTCGGAATAATTGGGCACTAGAGCTGAAAATTGGTTGGCACTGACATCGAACACGTTCTTCATGACCGCTAATCCCTCGGAATAATTCGGCACCAAAGCTGAAAATTGGTTGGCACTGACATCGAGCACGTTCTTCATGACCGCTAATCCCTCGGTATAATTGGGCACCAAAACTGGCAATTGGTTGGCACTGGTACCAGGTACGCTCTTCGTGACCACCATTCCCTCTCACGAATTTAACACTAAATCTTAAAATTGGGTGTCATGGCACCGACTACGGTCTTTATGACCGCTAATCCCTCGGAATAATTCGGCACTAAAGCTGAAAATTGCTTCGCATTGGCACTGGATTCGCTCTTCGTGACCACTATTCCATCTCACTCTTTGGGCACCAAATTCAAAAATTTCTTAGTCAAAAATGAATGAATAAATTCAACTCTTATGATTTCAACCTGTTCCGTGTAGTCGAAGGAAAGGAGAATTCCTAGCCTGTCTGACATTATTAAAACGCATCTGTGGGAAAGATAAAATCCTTAAACCGGACAAAATCGATAGCCAAATTATTTATGAATAAATAAGAATATATCAAATAAATTATTTAATAAATGCTGAAATCTAATTACTAATTAATCAAAGTTAATAAAAATTTAATAACGTAATGCATAGTAAATTTATAGTTAGTAGAAAGTCAAATAATGATAAATCACCCAACTTAAACTACCACAAGCTATATATAATTTTACCATTGTTTGGAATATTAATATTTCAGAGTATTTTTAAATTTCACGAACTTTAGGAAATACGTAGTAGGAACCAACTAGCTTTGGTCAGTTTTAGATAATGAACTTATCTGTTTGGTTTAGTAAAAACAACTTGAAAATTTAAGGGACTTATAGATAGATAGATAGGAGAACAACGCTTTTCAAATTACAAAAACATAGTATTAAGAGTTTCTCTATTGAGATTATTCGAATTATTACTTACAACCATTTTTATATGTAAATTCTATATAATAGGGTAATAGCCAAACGAGGTTCTAAAGTCCGTACACCTTTGTACATTTGTACGCGAAAACTACCGAGAGATTTAAATTCGGCTTCTGTGGCCTCTTTAAAAATTCCAGAATTAAAAAAGGTTTGTTGATATAACTTCGCTGATCTGATTTTATCCTTGCCTCCATAGTTTGGCTTATGACCAAGGTGATTGGTGTCGATTTTTCATGCGGGGACTCGCCATTGTGGTTTTAATGTGTGATCTTATCGCATTTGGATAACCAAATAGGGTTTATTGTGACCGCGGAACCGGACAGAATAATTTGGAAGCTGTATTCATATGAGAAGTTTAGTTTGAATACAAGCGTGTACATATGACCGTGTTAGTGATATCTTTGCGTAATCAATAACCGTATTCAGGTTATTTTTTTATTATTATTTCCACTCCTGTTTGTGATAAGACGAGACGGGATGCTTTAAGGTGACGTTGACGATCACGGAAGTGATCCCCCCCCGTAATACCCTCTCCCCTCTCAGGAAAATCGACACACACACAAAGGTGTGTACATGCATAAAATGTGAAACAGGAGTTTAAATACACGCTCCTGGTGTATACCTTTTTTTATTTACCAGATTCATTCGAAGGGCGAGACAAAAAATCCAGTCTAAAGTGTCCCGGATCCCGAAAGAATAAATATCAGCTACTATAAAAATTAGAGAGAGGTTCACTCACTTACCGGGTTTTGCAAAAGTTCTGTTACACCTCTTTCCTTACGTGTGATAGAAAAGGTTCCGTCAAACAAACTTAAAGTTCTACTTTTCTAGCACATGTCATTAGAACGTCTTTTGCATCGTGTGTGGAAGAGTGTAAAGATGGAAGTGAAAAAGAATCGAAATCTTTGCTCTCCTCCGAGCCGGCTACAAGTCCGACATCGCCAGTCAGAAGACCGTCCACCGAGTCTCGGAGAGGTTCAAGAACGAGGAAGACCTTAAAGATCAACCTCGTTCAGGAAGACCTCAAGTTGTCAACCGTTTGGCTGAGAGAAAAGCCTCCGGAAGTGATCCGAAGATCAAAATGACATCGCTCGCGAAGACGAAAATCTCAATGAGTGTTCGAAGGAAAGGGTCGATGAAGAAGGTGGTGAAGATAGAGGTGGTGAAGAAGTGTCAAGAAATATAACAGTTAATCAATGCATCTTCGGACGTTGGGCCCGGAGGGGTAGTCGTTCCTGCAAAGGTCAATTACAGTATGATTGTTCATCCTACACCTAACACCCCTTTGCGCTGTCTTGGTGTATAAAGTATAAATTTATATCATTCGAAAGAGAACGTAACACAACATAAGGATTTCAAATTTCGTTAGAATCGGCTCAATAGTTACGAAGTTATTGTCAAATAATTCCCGGAGTAACCTAGGGAGGACCTTGACAATTGGATCATTCGAGAAAGAATATGAAACAACATAAGAGTTTCAAATTTCGTTAGAATCGGCCGAATAGTTACGATGTTATTGCCCAAAACCTTTTGAAAAGTAAAATTGTTACCATCCGACCGATGACCTACGGACGGACGGCCATAGTACGTTATAGAGTCGCGTGTACGCGACTAAAAATATAAAAATTAGGGAGTCACTGTAGGCCTGTTCAAAAATCAAGTTTTCATATTGTCTTAGGTTCCTGTATATTTACTCCTGTTTTTTTTACCGAAAAAAAGCCGTAAATCGCAATTATTTTGACCAAAGATCTTGGGAAAAATTGTCCTATGGAGCTTGAAATTTTCTACCTTGAAATCTACCAAAGGAACCAGTTCCGGGGTCCCTTAGTTCATGTTTTTTACTCTAATTTTAATTAATCGTAATAGAACAAGACAATAGTCACCAAATTAAAGTGGTTTTAATCCTCTTTCTAACTTATGCAATTATGATAGTTTTGGAACAAGAAATGACACATTGATACATACAAAGGTTTCAGAAATATCACAAAATTCGTTTTCACCCACTCAGGGCAGACTCTACGCCTTATTAATGACATACATTTGAGATTGACATTTTGTCTCAATTGTAATGATCAAGAAGTGAAAGTATTACATGATAATTAATTTGATAATGACATTTACACAATCAGTTATTGAGAGTTTGTTTCTTGAATCTGTCAAGGCGGGCTTTGTTGAACTCCACAGCTTGAAGAAGATAGTCCCTTTACCTGACATTTGCTGTTATGACATTTGCAAAGTTGCTCATCATCTTGACACCATGTTCAGCAATATCATTAACCGCTTTCAGAGTCTTAACATAGTTCAACGCTTTTCTGTAGTTCTCATTATTTGGCCAAGATGTGACTAGTTCCAGAAGCCACTCGGAACTAATGTTTAGTGTGTCCAGCAGGAAATGCGATTCTGCGCCAAAGATATCAACCAGGGTGGTCATAGCTGACTCAATGGATTAGAGGTTTTGCTGTTCTGAAGCTGCCTGGCTCTTCAGAAGCATGTATCTGGGTAGCAATATCTTGATTCAATGTGTCAATCAATTTACTGCTGAACAGTGCAACTGGTACGACTTTCTACACCAGGTATAATTGCGTTTTTCCATCTTATTAAGTAATGCATCAACAAGCTCTCTGTCAGTTTTTTTGTACTTTAACATGTCCTGGATTAGACTTAAATAATTTACAGGAGCAT
This sequence comes from Ceratothoa steindachneri, assembly GCA_963969495.1. Lineage (NCBI taxonomy): Eukaryota > Metazoa > Arthropoda > Malacostraca > Isopoda > Cymothoidae > Ceratothoa > Ceratothoa steindachneri. Next base: position 159,767,274 of record OZ018329.1, read on the forward strand.
CTGTAGCAGACATTGACATCATACATACAGGCATGTAAAACAGCACAAGGAAGGTATTGAGTCTTTCCAGCTTTAATACAGTACTGAAATTGATCTGTAAACATCAGCATTTTCATGGAGTACAGGTTTCTATCCATCCATCTGGCCTGATGAATGGCGTTCGGTCGACTTCACTGAATACCTCTAAGAGACGTTTGTCCAAGAGCAATGACTTTCAGTTTAGCCATTTACCTGTAGTCAACTCTTAGAAGCCTTTCTGCTGTTAGAATGACTTGGAGTATATGATCAGTCTTCTTTTTTTTTCCTTTATCGATTATCTGTTGATAGCCAACATCTTTAGGTTTTCCTCGGGCAATTCCGTCCAAACATCCTTCAAATGCTCAAATCAGGGATTATCTGGCAACTTCGCCTTCCAAATAGCTTCTCCCAAACTGCTCCTATTAGGATTTTCAGGATTTGATGTCGAAAGGCCAGATATTTTCTCTAAAAGTTTAACAGCCCCTCTGTAAATTCCACTGTTACTGGATGTAGTATAAAAAATTTGAGCAGTAACATTATCCGTAAGTTTCCATGTCTCCAGTAAATTCATTGAAACCTCAGTCTGTGCTGTGCCAGAAGAATTGTTGATGACGGATACTTCCAATAACTTTTATTCAGTCTAAGAAGGTAGACCAGACACTGGCTCATGTAAAGTCTCTGAAGTACTTTCAAGATCACTGAACAAGTCATCTTTGAGTAACTTTCCACCCTAGTGTAAGGCAGCGTACAGTCTTTTTTTTTACAAAACTTGGACATTCGACTATAGCTGATATTATATCTAGACAACATTCTGTTGCAACGTGTTGTTGAGGTTAAGATGGCAAAGTTATACAGATCAACCCCTCCAACTTTCAAGGTGGCAAAAACCATGGCATACGAGTATCTTGATTTTTTGATAAAACAAGACGATCAGCTCTATTGCAGATGACATCAATTCCATAACCTTCCTTGGAAACGTCAAAGTCACACTAGTGAGTTTCTTGATGGCGAGAACATTCAAGACGATACTGATAGTAGTCCACGTCGTCTGTGTTAGCGTTGTTGTCATTTGAGTCAATCTAGGTAAATTTATCCACATGAACAACTGCCTTTTGCTCTACTGCAGCTGTAAAATAGTACAACATGTTAAGGCAGTAATTGTTAAGTACATGCTAAACATCGCAATGTAGTAAAACTTAAAGAACTTTTTGTGAAGTTCAAAGTAATTAGTTTAACCTTCTTTATGCCGCTGTCTTTCATTGTTTGCTGAAGGAATTTTGTCTCGAAAAAAAATCTTGCCATGGACAAAGATATTTCCTTTCCTCTGTCTTTTGGTCTTAATACAACCTGATATCCTCATCTTTCTTTTCTCTGGATAATAGTCTACTGTTCTGTATTTCTTGGTTTCCATCTGGATCTCATATATCAAACAGGCTATCTAATTCTGGCACAAATTCTCCTTTTTTCCTCTAGGGTTAATTACTCTTCCTTTCTTTTCACTAGACCACGATCTTTCTTATCTAGTTTCATGAAGAGCTTTATTGTGTTGTGTTTGGTCATTCTTGATCCTAACCATCTGACATAATTGGATTATAGATTCAATGTCATATGTAAGGTCTTGAACCTTGGACCTCCTTGAATTTTCCGGTAACTTCTGAATGTTAAGGAAATACCTGAACGCCTGTGTATTGATTGAAAGCTGAGAACCACTGGTAAATCTCCATGGTATCCAACCAGGAATGTTTAAGTTAGAGATCTGATAGTTGGTCCAGTTGACACCTGCTTGTGGACATGGTAGTTCTGAGATATCAACTGTGCGTCCACGGAGCTGTGAAGCTGTAACTTCTTTATCGTTTTCTAGATTCTGGTTGAGTTTTTGTTATTTCTTGAAAGATGATAGGTAACGCAGGGGAACAATTTTAATCCCATTTTCTGGTGACTTAAATTTATCAGCCAATTTTAATTCGTTTTTTTCATGCTGATTTCAAATATATAATCCATTTTTCCCTACATGCTATAGTTATTCTGTAATTTCTATTTTTTCGTTTCCACGAAAAATGCCCTGCGGACGGACAGAGAGGGTGCTTGTAGAAAGCAAATACTTCACAGTACATTATTATTTCTTTTTTCAGGTCTCATGTTAGAGTGATAGATTCGTCAAGAGGAAATTGCGTTAATGATCCAGACACCTTCTGCTACATATGTGGCTGTTACATGCTAGTTCGTCAAAGGTATAATATATCAAACTTTTTGATCCGCACTTATAAGGCATATTTTGATGTTCCTCTTGGCGATCAAGATAAGAAGTTGGCCCCACATGCTGTTTGCCATAGTTGTGTAGAACATCTTCGTGAGTGGACGAAAGGAAAGAGAAATGGTCTTCCTTTTGGAATCCCCATGGTGTGGCGAGAGCCAAAGGATCATGTATTGGACTGTTATTTCTGTCTGGTAAATACTAAAGGGATTGGCAAGAAAGATCAGCACAAGATCGACTACCCCGACATTCCCTCGGCGATCCAGCCAGTACCTCATTCTGAGTCTTTACCAGTTCAGATTTTCAGTGGATATGCTTCCTCCAAGAATGGAAATGATGTACCTGATATGGACGTCCACGGAATGGATTCAGAGTCTGCAGATTCATCATCAGATGCTGAACAGTCATTAGTTCCTCACTGTTTCAATCAAGAGGATTTGAATGACTTGATACGTGATTTGGCGCTCTCCAAGAAAGCTGCAGAACTTTTAGCCTCCAGGTTGAGTGAAAGGCTTGACAAGTCGGTACGAGTATCATATTACCGAACAAGGGAGAGTACATTTAAATATTTCTCTGAGGACAAACAATTTGTATATTGCAACGATGTTCCTGGTCTGCTTACCGAGTTGAGACTTGGCACTTATAGCCCTGCTAAGTGGAGACTGTTTTTGGATAACTCCAAGCGTAGCCTCAAGTGTGTCCTTTTTCATAATGGCAATGACTTTGGTGCAGTTCCTCTCGGTCACTCTGTCCATCTGCGAGAAACTCATGATGACATAAGAACGGTCATGGATTTACTTAAGTACCATGAAAACAATTGGATCATATGTGTATACATTAAGATGGTCAACTTCCTCCTTGGCCAGCAGAAGGGATATATAAAGTTTCCATGCTATATCTGTATGTGGGACAGTCGAGCCCGTGACAAACACTGGTCGCAAAAAGATTGGCCAGTTCGGAGAACTTTGGAAGCAGGAATGCCAAACATTGTTAATGAGTCAATCGCAAGTCGAGAGAAGATCGTTTTCCCTCCACTTCATCTCAAACTGGGGTTGATGAAGCATATGTTAAGGCGTTGAGCACTGACAATTATTGTTTTCAGTATATAGTATCGGCATTTCCTGCTTTGTCATACGAAAAAATAAATGCAGGAGTATTTGAAGGTCCTCAAACCCGAAGACCTCTGAGTGATTCTAGATTCGTGAACACAATGAATGAAAAAGAGAATGCAGCCGGGCTCTCATTTTCTGCCGTTGTTCGTAACTTCTTGGGAAACAAAATAGCGCATAATTACGAGGATCTGGTTACTAATATGCTTTTAGCAAATCGTGATCTGGGATGCAACATTAGTGTGAAGCTCCATTTCATAAATAGTCACCTCGAACGATTCCCAGAGAATCTGAGAGCCGTGAGCGACGAACAAGGGGAACGCTTCTATCAGGATTTGATGACGATGGAAGAGCGCTACCAAGGTCACTGGGATAGACACATAATGGCGGACTACTGCTGGACGATTAGAAGGGATCAGCCAGAGAAGTCTTACAAGAGAAAGAGTTACAAACGCAAATTTTTGCCCGATTGAAATCAAGAAGAGGTTCTCCAGCCTGATGTACGGTCATTAATAAATTATCATCTATTTGATTACAGTATTTGTAATCCTAATGTGTAATTCAAGTTTCTTCTCCTATGCAATAAAATGTTTGTGCAAAAAAACCTACTTTACTATAAATAACGCAAAAGGATGATTCAAAATTACTTCAGGCATTTAGAGAATCGGACTTCAGATTTGAATTCAGTATGCTCGAATTAGGTAGGAAAATGTACTTTTGTCAATTCACCAAATACAGGGTGTTCTCCAGTGTAATTATTATTTATTAATGTTAATTACTGCTATTATTTATTAATTTTATGCTCTTTCATTTGATTCTTAAGTTGTTGTTCTATCTTGTTTAGATCAAGTGTTTTAGGGCACAACATGATTCAAGGGACCCAGGAACCGGGGCTTTTGGCTGAATTCAAGGTAGAGAACTTAATGCTCAGCGCAGCAATGTTTGCCAACATCCTAAAGGAAAATAATTGTGATTTTCGGACTTTTTAAGGTCACAAAGCATGGGAGAAATTACGAAAAACTATGAAAATAAGAAAGAGTTGATTTTTTAACAATTACTCCCACTGTGACCCATGAGTTAGGCTAATGACCAATATAGTTTGCTAGTTTAACTATCCTGTTAGACAAAATGGATAAAGATGTTAATCACTTTAATTTATTAGTTAAAATGACTGATATATTTCTCCTTTTGACTAATTTTATAGTCAAGTTAGTCAATCTGACTGGTGTGAATGCTCACAAGCATGGTGTAATTAATTAGAAACTACGTATCATTTATTCAAACCTTTTCCTTTTACACAACTCACCTTCCATTACACACCTGTCATATACAATATAATCTACGCCTTTCACTGTCAGTTATTCTTCTCTGTATCATTCTATACACTTTCCATAAATGGCCAATAAACTTATTCCCCTAAAATTCTTGCATTTACCCTCTTCCAGACTTCAAATACAATGGCTCTCTCACAGCATGCTTCCATTCATCAGGAACTGATACACTATTTAAAAACTAAAAAATAAAACGGCCAGCTTAATTATACAACACAAGCAACACCATTATTTAGTATCAGTATGCAAATGTATCCAAATGTCTACATTTTTTGTAGAATTTCTCAGCACGAGCAAAATGTTTATATGCTTATCAGTTCCAACCCATGATACAGCACAGTCTGGAGGCTCCAAGCTTATATCTACATCTACTTCCTCCTGCACATCCATGCTAAAGATTCTTAAAGAGCTGTTGTGATTTACTTTTGACGTCATCTTCACTGGCAAGTGCAGGAGAGAGATGGGTAATTTTGACATCGTCTTCCCCGACAAGTGAAGGGGGCGGTGGGTAATTATTAGGTAATATTCACTATCAAGTGTAGGAGGGGCGATGGTAATTTTGACGTCGTCTTCCCCGACAAGTGAAGGGGTGGGGGGTAATTAGGAAGTAAGATTCGCTAGCAAGTGCAGGGGGCGGTGAGTAATTTTGACGTCGTCTTCCCCGACAAGTGAAGGGGGCGATGGGTAATTATGAAGTAATATTCACTAGCAAGTGAAGGGGAGCGATAGGTAATTTTGACGTCATCTTCACTGACAAGTGCAGGAGGTGGTAGGTAATTTTGACGTAATATTCACTGACTAGTGCAGGGGGGCGATGGGTAGTTTTGACGTCGTCTTCCCCGACAAGTGTAGGGGTTGTGGGTAATTATTAAGTAATATTCACTAAAAAGTGGTGGGTAATTTTGACGTCATCTTAACTGACGACTAAAGAATGTAGTGGGACATTTTTGACGGCATCTTAAGTGACGACTACAGAATGTGGTGGGTAATTTTGACATCATCTTGAGTGACGACTACAGAATGTGGTGGGTTATTTTGACATCATCTTAAGTGACGACTACAGAATGTGGTGGGTCATTTTGACGTCATCTTAACTGATGACTACAAAATGTAGTGGGTAATTTTGACGTCATCTTAACTGACAAATACAAGATGTGGTGTGTAATTTTGACGTCATCTTAACTGACGACTACAGAATGTGGTGTGTAATTTTGACGTCATCTTAACTGACGACTACAGAATGTGGTGGGTCATTTTGACGTCATCATAACTGATGACTAAACAATGTAGTGGGTTATTTTGACGTCATCTTAACTGACGACCACATAATGTGGTGGGTAATTTCGACGTCACCTTCACTGACAAGTACACTTCAAGTTTCTCCTTGATATTCATTCAGGCTTTTTCTCCTAGTTTCTCATTCATCTCACTCCTTTCAGTTCCGATCCGGATTCTCATTCACTTTACTTATAACTACTCCTGTCACTTTCTTCCTTCGGCCAACCATTTGCTCCACTGTTATTTATGCCTCCTCGCATACATTCATGAACATATCATTGACATGAACTGATGCACTATGTGTCTGAAGATTAAATTCCACATTCTCTGCACTACGAGTTTCACATCATCAATCAATCACTTATATTTTCACTTTCTCTTTTCAGTTATAACACACCCATACAACCGTTGTTCTGCGAACTACCACACCTTTAAACTGGTTCCTCATTTTTATTTTAGCCATCAAACGCAAATACTTTACTCTCTCTACTCTCAAACAGCATCAAATCTACTTCCCTCTCACACTGTTCCAACAGACTTTCGATATTTCCTTCTTTTTTATTACCTTATTCACATTTTCTTTACACACTAACTACATTAACTTTGCACACAACAATCATACAGTCAGAGACCCCCCCCCATCACAACACACACTCGTGTCAAAACTTTCACATCCAAACTCATCCTTCTGCTTCTTCTCCCTCACAAAAGGCAAATCACTCATACACCTCCTCTAACAGTTTCTATCACGCATACTCCTCACTCTATTCCCCCATACAAAAGATCAGATCTTTTATTATCAAATCTTTTATTCTCCCACACAAAATATCAGATCTTTTATTCTTCCATGCAAAAGATCAGATATTTTATTCTCCCATACAAAAGAGCAGATCTTTTATTCTCCCATAGAAAATATCAGATCTTTTATTCTCCCACACAAAATATCAGATCTTTTATTCTCCCATAGAAAATATCAGATCTTTTATTCTCCCACACAAAATATCAGATCTTTTATTCTTCCATGCAAAAGATCAGATCTTTTATTCTCCCATACAAAAGATCAGATCTTTTATTCTTCCATGCAAAAGATCAGATCTTTTATTCTCCCATACAAAAGATCAGATCTTTTATTCTCCCATACAAAAAAGCAGATCTTTTATTTTCATAATCTACAGCAAAACCCTACAATGAAAATATGTAGAAGATATATAGCAATTATCCCGCCACCACTTCTGGAACCAGGAGGGCAGACAACTGCGAGCATTGTGGCAGGAAAGGAAAGTAATTTCCCACATGTCAACAGTAGCATTCTATGATACATGTAACAGCTCCGGGGGGGGGGGGGAAGGGCGTCGTAATAGAAGAGAAAGATGAGGACAGTTGAAAGCAAACATGTTAATAACCAATACCCCCTTAAAAGAGACAGGAGGGAGGGGGACCTCCTTGCATCCCCTATCGGAGACGAGTGGACGAAAGCTGATTGGCGACTAGCCGATAAACTCTGCCGACGGACAAGAAAATAGGGAAGGGGATTGTAAAGGTTTTAATATAAGGTAATATAGATATCTAAAGGGGAAAAAAAGCTAAGGTAGTTTTAATCTAGTTTCAGATTGCCAGGGGCAGTGGGAGAGTGTACCTACCACATCTCCAGCTGGTACAAGTAACATAAGGAGGCACCATCTTGGGTATAAAAATAGATAATTCATTCTCTTACATTAATATTCTCTGATCAACTAAACATTTATGTACAACTTTGTGCTCAAAAGACATACAGTTTTATCATATAAAGCAAGGTCTGCTGACCAAAGTCGCGTGCTCTCATTTATTCTGATTTATGACCTTACGACATTTAAAAAATTCAATAGTTCCAGGACTAACCTTGGGAGGACCTTGGCAATTATATCATTCAAAAGAGAATGTAAAACAACATGAGGGTTTCAAATTTCGTTACAATCGGCCAAAAAGTTATGATGTTATTGCCAAATAATTCCCGGACTAACCTTGGGAGGACCTTGCCAATTATATCATTCGTAAGAGAATGTAAAACAATATGAGGGTTTCAAATTTCGTTATAATCTTTGTAAAGATTTGAAATAAAACATTTCTAATTTATCAAATTAGAAATGTTTTATTTCAAATCTCAGTTATTCTGATTTATGACCTTACGACATTCAAAAAATTCAATAGTTCCACGACTAACCTTGGGAGGACCTTGGAAATTACAATATTCGAAAGAGAATGTAAAACAACATGAGGGTTTCAAATTTCGTTAGAATCTTTGTAAAGATTTGAAATAAAACATTTCTAATTTATCAAATTAACAACCTCAATCTATGGGGGCTGATTAGTGATATTGAGTCGAGTCCTAATTCAGAGCAACTATACATTGGCTGCCATATGCTGCAGTACCTTAAGGATCGAATCCTATTTTAACTGAAGGGCATAACTGAAAACGAAAGGCCTCGCAAGTATGAGTGCAAATTGTGGTAAAAAATCTTATCTAAACAAATTAATGGCGAGGGCCTTTAACGAACCTGCTTCAGCATATATGTTTCATTATGTACATCTTAAAAACTTAAATTTATAAATTGGAACAATTGGCACAGAGTACCAAAGTATTTAACAATATAAGCTATTTTGAAAGAGATAGAAGGTTAGGTTAGGTTAAGTTAGGTTAGGTTAGGTGAAAAACACCATGATTTTGCATATAACATACGAGGGGCGGTCAATAAGTTTTGCGAATCGGTAGGGCAAAACAGAGGAAGGGGAATGGATGTTTGTGGGGGTGCTAGGATAAGTTATGACAAGTCAGGACCTGCAGCCGCACGCTCCTGCATAGTCTAGTTAAGAAGCAGTAGCTGATCGCAGATTGTCAGACACAAATTTTTCAACAATTGAGAAGGTTGAGCACCGCGCAGTGATCAAATTTGTTTACCAAGGAAGACAAGAATGCAAAAGAGATCCATGAACGCATGGTTGCAGTGTACACCGACACCACCCCTTCCTATTTAACCATTGCTCGCTTGAATATGGAGTTCCGCCATGGTCATAAGTCCCTTGAAGATGACCCCCGTCCAGGACGCCCATCAGACGTGACAAACGAGGACCAATGTGGCCCGTGTGATGAGAATGTTCCTCGAAATCGACGGGTCAAGGTAGAAGAAATCGCGCGAGAACTTGGAATATCACAAGGAAGTGTTATCCACGACAATTTGGCCCTGACCAAGGTCTCTGCCCGTTGGGTCCCTAGAAACCTCACGCCCCATGATCGACTTCAACGTCGTCAAAGTCCACAAGGCCAGAGTTGCACAAGCTGCCCTACGCGAGTGCGGATTCGAGGAGCTCAACCATCCCCCATAAAGTCCAGATCTGGCCCCTAGCGACTACTTTTTATTCCGCCAGCTCAAGGCTGCACTGCGTGGACGCCGGTTTGGGGACGATGAAGATGTCCAGCTCGCTGTCCAGGAGTGGATTGAACAGCAGTCGGGAGATTTCTGGTGGTGGAGAATTCGAAGCCTCAGGGACAAGTGGCGCAAGTGCATTGAAGTCGAGGGTAGTTATATTGAAAAATAATAAAACACTTTTCCTAATATCTCGTTTTCTTATATCCGAATTGCATAACCTATTGCCCCCCCCCTCCCTCCCTCGTACATCTAGTTGCAATAATACTTAAAAGTGGAAGAAAAATATACGTGACAATCGCATGATCATTTTCTTTTCAAAGACCAACAAATAAACTCTCTTTTTGTAGCATAAAACAACAACATTATGAGATGTAGTAGTAGTAATGGTTCGCCAACCTGCCCTTATCCAGGCAGATCCCGACTGGATAATGAAATAGGCATAAAGGTTAGTATGACAATCGCTTGTTAGGCTGAGGGCACCAGGGGCGGGGTCCTCCTTGGGAAGAGGCTTCAAGAGGTGTTAAGTTTTGACACCACGTTCAGGTGGAACTTTCGTCTCCCTGGGGCAGACGGATCTGTTCCGTGTCAGAGGCATGTGGATATAGATACCCCTCGGCAAGATTCTTTGAAACAGAGTGTGTGTGTGGGTGTTGCGTTACGAAGACGTGAGAGAAAGGAATGCAGTGTTTATGTGTGTGATGAGAAGTGCAAGATCTACCCACCCGAATACAGGGCTAGCACAGTGCGTCCATCAAGTGGTAGCTAGATCTCAACATGCGCTGACGTTTGTGTCCGCTCTTGCCGGGATTGAACCCGGTACCGCGACATTAGCGGACCAACGCCGTATCCACTCGACTAACAAGAGCTCCATTATGATATATGGGTTTTGTCTATGGTACATATGTATTGAGTTTGTTGTGAATATTTATTAAACTACATTTCATACCTGGTGGAAGAATCTACAAATGTGTTGGACAAGTCAATGAGGTTGCTTACAGCGTTTGGTTTGGGATGGTGACTAGCTAAAAGTCTGATGGGTTCTTTTAAAATGATACAAGTATCAAGGCTGTTATTTCTAGGACCTTTGGTTACCGGATGCCATTTTTTCGGGATGTTTTAGCTCTATTCACTTGTGAGTGTGTTGATTCCTTTGTGCAGGACGAAGGGCTGTTTTAATGCAATGTGCATTGGCAGGACAACATCCTCCTGTAGTCTTCCATTCCCTAAAGAGATGATGATGTGAGTTTTACATATAGGAACAAGTGTATCTGAAATTTGGTGTAGTTTTGGAAAATTATGGTGTGTGAGAGAGTAGATATTGCTTTACGTGTACTAATTCTGATTTAGGTTCGGGATTTCTGGGGGCTTTGGATACATTCTTGGGTGGGGTTTAGTGTTGTGGGAATTTTAGAGAGAAGGCCTTATATGAACCTTTGGTAGCAATGCTAAATTATACCCACCATCAAAGGAATGTGAATGGGTTCAAGGATAAGATATTTCCTAGAATTATTAAGCTTACTATTTTAATTGAAATTGATCATCTTTATCTTAATCCATTTGTAGTACTAAAATAGCATTTCGGAGTAATTTAAAAACTTCTGATAAGTTGAGACGGAAACTTTATCACTGTGAACATCCACTTTATAAGATAACCAAATCTCCCTAAAAACCTTAGATCTTAATATATAGAGCACAATTATATTCCTTTTAGACACCTTATATTAAAAAAAACAACATGATAGTCCTTCAGTTGTTGCTAATAAATATAAAATTGAGAATGCATTTGGTTAAATGTCTAAAATTTGATTTTGAATTCATCGACTCCCAAAACATGTCAGTCACATAAAATAAGACAAACTAATCGTTGTAGCAAAATTTGAATTTCCTACTAAATGAATTTTACGAGCCCCAATTTTTATATCTCAGATATATATATATATATATATATATATATATATATATATATATATATATATATATATATATATATATATATATATATATATATATATATATATATATAACTTACCTCGAATAATCCACAAACCTAAATTAAACAATAAAGCAAAATTGTGATGAAAGGGTAATACTGGAGTTCGAAGGCATTGAAGCGGTGGTGATTTTAAAATAATGGTTAAGAGTTCAAGAAAGATGATGATGGTGGACTTAACTAAAAACAAGCCATAAAATAAGAGAAGGAAAAGGATTTCGTTCCTTAGATTCTTAGCTACGGCGCTTCTCGTCGAATTTTGAATTTTAGGTACTAAAACCTCAACCCTGAAACCGATAACAAGTTGCTACCCAAAACCTTCATCCCTATCGCTCCAAACAAGTAGTTGGGAGTTAAGAGGGACCTTATCAGGGAGAACTTCACATATACACCCACACAAAATCACGCTTCACAGGGCTCATAAAATGATTTTCATTTTCGAAAATATACAAGGTTTGGAAAAACAAGGCCGTACAACGGCATGCTCAATCAAGAAAGGCATCTTCCTAAGCCACGACAAACAATTTAAGACACGTGATAAAATATACAAACAAAGTCGGGTAGGTAAGCAAAGGAGATAGAAAAATCTATCGGTTGGTTCGATAGACAATTTTAGCAGTGGATCGGAAATCAAGCGTCATTACACTAGGAAAAAGACAAAAAATAAAAGCAATATTGTACTGAATCTTTTATCCATTTAGATCCGTGCCATGAATCCAATAGAACAAGAGTAGACAATACTATAGAGAACTTTGCTTAAAATTTTAAAAGAATAGCAATACGATTCGACAGGTTGAATTTTGAGGCAAAACATGGTCACGAAAAGCTCAAGCCATAAATTCGGAATTCACTAAATCTATCCATTCCTGATTAATCACTACATAATCACCTGTAACAAAGTCATAGTATCTAAATCTTATTTTGTCAAACTTAATTCCCTAATCTAAATTTCTAAATAAAGTTGCTACAGCAAAATCTGAAGTGTTTTGATGAAGGTTTGAGTATTTTCCTGCTTTACTTCTTCACGCTGAGTAAATCTATCAGCTGCATTCTATACCTCGTCTTCTCTTTCTCACTCAAATGATAGATGGTTGGTTCTATTTCTTCTCACTTAAGGGTAACGGAGTTGTCAGTTTCCTTCACTCTCCATCTCCTATTCCCTCTTTTGGGCCTGCTGAGTTATGCCCTCGTTGCTGGGCGCTGGCCTTATCTTGTGAGAGTCATGTAAGACTCAAAAACCGCCATCTTGATCGCTCTACCGCACACACCACTAATCTTATCTGATATGCAGAACTGACTACGTACACATTGTAGTGTAAGTTTTGGCATGATTTGGTGCACAAATGTGTACTTTTATGTGTTGGTCGAATAAATGCAATGTGTCTGGAGGTGTGGGAGAGGTAGTTGCATCCTCGCCATACCTAGCATGCTCTAATCCTACCTCCAAGTAGTGGTGTTAGGCGTAGAGTTGGGGTCTATACGATTACCTGCCCCTTTGGCCCCAACGCCAGCAGGAACATTGTTCTGAAAACTTACGCACCTTTCCGATCAGGGTCGCCTCAATTAGTATCCTATATAGGATAATAGGCATTTGCACGTATCTCCTACACATTTTCGCTTACACATCTGACATACATTCTATTTTGAACCTATCATGAATTTGAATTCGGGATGCCCTCGTTGGTTTTGACTTCTTGGTTAAGGGGAAATAGCATTATTTTATTCCTTGGCTTCGCAGAACTTCGCTGTTGACTCCTTATTCCCGGAGTCCTGCTAAAAGGCTCCCTATCAGTTGGCAATTTCAATGTATCTACATTCTTGCACTTCCTCTCATCTTCACATCTTCATTGTTGCTTCCTTCATGCACATCCTCTCATATTCATATTTTCAGTTTCTTTCTTCCTGCACACCCTCTTATCTTCATATTTTCATTGTTTCTTTCTCCCTGCACACCCTCTCATCTTCATATTTTCATTGTTTCTTTCTTCCTGCACACTCTCATATTCTTAATTTCATTGTTTCTTTCTTCTTATTCACCCTCTCATCTTCATATTTCCTTATTTTCTTCCGAAACACAGTCTCATCTTCACATTTTCTTTGTTTCTTCCTTCCTGCACTCCCTCTCATCTTCATATTTCCATTGTTTCTTTCTTCCTGCACACTCTCATATTCTTAATTTCATTGTTTTTTTCTTCCTATACACCCTCTCATCTTCATATTTCCATTGTTTTTTCTTCCGAAACACAGTCTCATCTTCACATTTTCTTTGTTTCTTCCTTCCTGCACTCCCTCACATCTTCATATTTCCATTGTTTCTTTTTCCGGCACACCCTCTCATCTTCATATTTTCATTGTTTCTTTCTTCCTCTACATCCCGTCATTTTCACACTTCCATTAGTTCTTCCGTCCGGCCCTTCTCTCATCTTTATATCCATTGTTTCTTACTTCCGGCATACCTTCTCCTCTGCATATTTTCATTGTTTCTTTCTTCCGGCACACCCTCTCATCTGCATATTTTAATTGTTTCTTTCTTCCCGCACATCCTCTCATCTTCATATTTTCATTACTTCTTTCTTCCTACACAGAGTCTCATCTTCATAATTGCATTGTTTCCTCCTGAACATCATTTCATCTTCATATTTTCATTGATTCTTCCTTCCTACGCACAATCTCATCTTCACGTTTTCATTGTTTCTTCCTTTCTGCACACATTTTCATCTTCACATTTTCATTAATTCTTCTTGCTGCACACATTTTCATTAATTCTTCTTGCTGCATACTCTCTCATCTTCATATTACCATTGTTTCTTCCTTCCTACACCGCCACTCATCTTCATATTTTCATTATTTCTTCCTTCCTGCACACCTCTCTTCTTCGCATTTCGTTTTGATCCTTTCTTCCTCTACACCGAACTGCGGCTTAATACCAGGTATTGCAAATGTCCTGTGTACATTTGTTGCGACGCTCTCAACAAAGGACACAATGATAGTTTTCATGCAGTTAGATACATTTTGATTGTTTATCATATAAATATGTGTTTAAATTGTAATATTAATCAATGTGGCCGCCCTCAACGGCGAGCACGCGTTCCAGGCGAGACGTGAAGGCCGCGCATACGTTGTGTACGAAGTTCTTCTGCTGCTCTACCCGTGGTTGAGGAAGGACCTCAGTTCGTCGACGTTGCTGTGACGGATCTTGAAGGCCTTTGCCTCGACATGCGTCCACACACGGTAGTTGGGGGGATTGAGGTCGGGTGACTGCGGTGGCGTTCTTCCTGATCGTTCTCACCCAGCGCAAGACTTTTGTGGCCAAAATTTCTCTGTAATCGGCAGCAGTGAACTTTTAACCGTCCACGAAACACACCGGCGCCCTCTTTTCGCCATTCAAACCCACGACGCCAGGCTTCGTGGACAGTTGGTGGACCTCAGGCACATCTTAGCCGAAGGCATTAGGCGGACGTTCTGCGTTTTGATGACCGGATCGACCGTGAAGATTTATCATCAGAAAAAAAAGAGAATTCATCGTCATGACTCTTCAAGTCGTTAAGAAGGCCACGACAGTTCTTTCGACGTTGCTCTTGCATACGGTCGGTGAACAGAGGTCTTTCCACGCACCTTAACCTCTCGCCGCCCTCCACCTTGACGGCTATGGACACCGTGGCCACCGAGATGTTCTTCTACTTCGCGAGCGCTGTCATTTGGAGTTTTCAAGGGCCTTTCTCGCACCCAAACGGTTGACAACTTGAGGTTTGCCTGAACGAGGTTGATCATTGAGGTCTTCTCCTTTCTTGAACCTCTCCGCGACTCTGTGGATAGCCATCCGGCTGACGTTGAGCCGCTTGGCACCTGTCGAACTTGTTGTGGTGTGTGAGTGAGAAAGCAAAGATCTCGATTCTTTTTCGCTTTCAACTCGACACACCTGCACACAATGGAAAAGACGTTTTAAAGACTCGTGTCTGAAAATTATAACTTTAAATTTGTTTGATGGGATCTTTTCTATTAGTCACGTAAACCTCTCGAAAAATTAAAAAAACAAAAACACTGAGTGTAACAGAACTTTTGCAAAACCCGGTACACTTTCGGGAGAGGCTGACCTGCCTCATTTTTGAACGTTGGGGGGATGGTCTGGTAACTGAAGTAGTGGGTCTCCTTCCCTCGCCTGTCCATGCCCTTTGTATCTCGCTTTTGTTGTTGTTCCTCTTTATTGTCGTTTATTTACTTGTTTTTGTTGTGGTTTTTAATTGATGATTTATCCTAAGAATAGACCATATTAATTAATTAATTTCAGTGGCTATGACCATGCTGGCAGACGCCAAGTGGGCCCCATAGAGACATAAAGAAATTGCTTCTTTGATTATTTTTAATGTCGTTTGTTCTTATCCCGTTTGTTATTTTGTTTTTGTCTCCATTTTTACTTTTGTTATTTTTTTTCAATTTACAATTAAAGTGAAAGCGAATGAGAACATTCGCTGCAGATGATGATGGATGGTGATGATGGAGATGATGGTGGATAGTGATGATGGAGGTGAAGATGGATGGTTATGATGGAGATAATGATATATGGTGATGAAATAGGGAATGATGGCGGTGATGATGAAGGTGATGGTGGTTGGTGATGATGAAGGTAAAGATAGATGGTGATGATGAAAGTAATGATGGATGGTATGATGGAGGTAATGATAGATGGTGATGAAGGAGGTAATGATGGATGGTGATGATGAAGGTGATGATGGATGGTGATGATGGATGTGATTATGAAAGTAATGATGAATGGTTATGATGGAGGTAATGATAGATGGTGATGAAGGAGGTGATGATGGATGGTGATGATGGTAGATGGTGATGATAGAGGTAATTATAGATGGTGATAATGGAGGTAATGATAGATGGTGATGAAGGAGGTGATGATGGATGGTGATGATGGAAGATAGTGATGATAGAGGTAATTATAGATGGTGATAATGGAGGTAATGATAGATGGTGATGAAGGAGGTAATAATGGAGGTGATGATGGAGGTGTTGATGAATGTGATGATGGATGGTGATAATGGATGGTAATGATGTAGATGATGATGAAGGTGATAATGGATGGTGATGATTATGATATATGGCGATGATAGAGGTAATGATGGATGGTGATGATGGAGGTAGTGATGGAGTGTTGGGAATAGTGATGATGGAGGTGTTGATGAATGTAATGATAGAGGTGATGATGGATAGTAATGATGGATGGTGATGATGGATGGTGATGATGGAGGTAATGATAGAGTGTTGATAATACTGATGATGGAGGTGTTGATGAATGTGATCATAGATGGTGATGATGGATGGTGATGATGGAGGTGATGATGCAGGTGATTCTGAAGGTAATGATGGATGGTGATGATGTAGGTGATGATATATGGTGATGTAGGAGTTAATGATAGATGTGATGATGAAGGTGATGATGGATGGTGACGATGAAGGTAATGATGGATGGTGATGATGGATGGTGATGATGAATGGGATGATGAAGGTGATAATGGATGGTGATGATGAAGGTATGATAGGTAGTAAAAATGGGGGTAATGGTGCATGGTGATGATGGAGGTAATGATATATGGTGATGAAGGAGGTAAAGGTGGAGGTGACGATGAAGGTGATGGTGGAGGTGATCATGAAGGTAATGATGGAATGTGATGATGGACGGTGATGATGGATGGTGATGATGAAGGTAATGAGGGATGGTGATGATGGAGGGGATGATGAATGGGATGATGAAGGTGATGGTGGATGGTGATTATGAAGGTGATGATGGAGCTGATGATGAAAGTGATGATGAAGCTGATGATGAAGCTGATGATGAAGGTGATGATAGATGGTGATGATGGAGGTAATGATGGATGGTGATGATGGAGGTAATGATGGAGGTAAAGAACCAGCACTTGGCCAAACCAAGATACCAGATTTAAAGAACCAGCACTTGACCAAACCAAGAGACTAGAGTTAAAGAACCAGCACTTGACCAAACCAAGAGACCAGAGTTAAAGAACCAGCACTTGACCAAACCAAGAGACCAGAGTTAGAGAACCAGCACTTCACCAAACCAAGAGACCAGAGTTAAAGAACCAGCACTTAACCAAACCAAGAGACTAGAGTTAAAGAACCAGCACTTGACCAAACCAAGAGACCAGAGTTAAAGAACCAGCACTTGACCAAACCAAGAGACCAGAGTTAAAGCACCAGCACTTTACCAAACCAAGAGACCAGAGTTAAAGAACCAGCACTTGACCAAACCAAAACCAGAGTTAAAGCACCAGCACTTGACCAAACCAAGAGACCAGAGTTAAACAACCATCTCTTGACCAAACCAAGAGACCAGAGTTAAAGAACCATCACTTGACCAAACCAAGAGGCCAGAGTTAAAGAACCAGCATTTGACCAAACTAAGAGACCAAAATTAAAGAACCAGCACTTGACCAAACCAAGAGACCAGAGTTAAAGAACCATCACTTGACCAAACCAAGAGACCAGAGTTAAAGAACCAGCACTTGACCAAACCAAGAGACCAGAGTTAAAGAACCAGCACTTGACCGATCCAACTGACTTCAGTTTAAGTAGACATATTTGGCCAACCCAAGAAGTGATTGACGTCACTTTGGTTCGTAGTATAAGTGACTGAAGCGAACCCACCCACTTAACGTAAATCAAAGAATAAGACCCCGAATTAAATCCAATCCAATAATAATGAGCCCAAAATGAACTCCGTAAACTTCAATGTAATCACTCTTTGTATCTGATTGTTATAGAAACGGTCACCTTCCTTGATCAAGTATGGGGCATTTTTGGGTAGGCACTCCTGACCCAAGTCAATTGGTCAATTTAACATTCGCTCTCTCGGCCACAGGACGGGCGGGGTTGGGGTGGGGTGTGGGGTGGCACGCTATATGATATAAATAACTCTTAATTAAAGAACAATGTAGGTAGATTGTTTTTGAATACAACAAACTCGATACAGTATCGTGGAAGCTTTTCGTTGCTATAGTAACCAGCACGAGCAATGTAGTTAGATTGTTGCTATAGTAACCGGACCCAGTGACACCTTCCCACACCATTTGAATTTAAGTGCCGCCTGGTTCCAACAAGTACAACGAAGTGTTAATTATATTACATAGATCGTGGAGAGTTGCGTGCCTTCTCGGTGTAGAGTGATCTAATTAGTCTCCTCTTTGAAACAACCCCTCCCCCTCCCCCCCCCCCCTCTCTCTCTCCCTTGGATTCTCGATTCGGGAGCGCGCAAAGGCGTTATCTCGTCCAGACAGGTAAATCAGGGTTGGCCCTGAGTGCCACGTTGATGAGGGCCAGCGAAGTGTCCATATCAGTTGTTCGCGTTATCAATTCGAGGGGTTTGGGGTTGGGGCAGGGAGGTGGGGTTAATTAGGGATTTTCTTAGCGATGACGCAATCGAGCAAGTTATTGTTTAGAATTGACCCTCATTTTTTAGTTACTCCCTCCCCCAATCTCCCCCGATTCTCTCTTCGGTCTGTTATCCACCCCTATTTCCACACTAATTGACCAGCCCGCCGTTGGATTACTTAGGTAAACCGATCGAGACGCAATGGTGTCGCCACCCTTTGAAATCTACTGACATCTATCGTCTTTTAGTGGCACCCCTCTCTAACCATATGTTCGTGGGGATACGCCCCCTTCCTCCTCAGGTGGGGCCTAGGACCCCTCCAGCGGGTGGGATTTTGTGAGTATCAGTGGGTTTCTTTGAGCGCTTGGGTTGAATACAGCGGGGTTGTTTATGTACAGCCCTTTCGTCGTCCTTCCTCAAGCAAGGCTTTGGCGAGCCAAGGTTGATAAACAGGTGGCTTTATTGATATAACATTCGGGACTTACACTCATACATACATTGGACATACAGACACACATACATTGACTTGGGAATATAAATATACAGCTCTAAATTAATATAATTGACGAGGGATTTACCAAACAGCTTTAATGCCAAGATCCAAGAGCATAATTTTCGCGATATTGTTGCCACACTCGTGGGTTTAACCTCTGCCAGCTTGTGGTAACTGAAGTTGGGGTTCGGATGGTAAGAATTTCCATTCGGTAATTGTGTCCTTGTCGTTGTTCTGAAGGTGTCATCGCCACGCCGACCTCCCAATTCCTTCGAGCGAATTGAGGCAGGGTAAGATTATCTCTCGACGTCGGCCCGAAAGAGGCGGGTGTTTTCATATTTATTATTACGTGTGTTGTCATCATCTCCGTTTTTTTCCGTGTAGGGCCTTGCAAAAGAGGACATAAATATAAGAAAAAAGATATTTGTTGATGGGACTTCACTTTTAATAACAACTTTTTAACCGCAGCCATTCTGGAACAATTTCGGTCTGACTCCTCCCACTTTTCTAGGCTTTGTGAGGTTACATAAGCCTAGGGCGATTTCTTGTTCGTTCGGAGAGGCAATTTTAAGTTGTCAAATTTCTCAATTTTTACTTTTTCCTTTTCTATTATTTTTAGTTATTTACCAATCTATCTTCACATACCCTCAAAAATGAAATACAAACTTGGTTAAGACTACCATGCTCTGTGCTATCCTCGGACCGGGAATTCATCGTCTTTATACCTCGCCTCTCTTAACACTCATGCCACAAGAGGCCATATCCAAGCAACCTTTAGTTCGATGGGGTCCTTTCAGGGGTTCTATCGTTTCATGTCTTTCTTTACTTGTTCACCCTCTCCACCTTCTCTGACGATACCTGTCACCTTTGGATTACTGGAATTCTTATTTTTCCTATCCATAAATTCTCCTTTTTTATTAATGATTCCAGGATTCTTTGGAATATAACTCTTTGGCAGAAAGAGTGTAAGTGATTGGTAAAGAAAGTGATAAAGAAGGAAAGGTGAAAGGTGTGGAAAATACAGGATAGAGATACAGGTGCTACATACAGGGGTTGGAGTCGGGAGGGAAAAGGAAGCATGTAAATGTTATAGGCCACTGTTATAGATGACAACTTCGGAGGGGGGGGGAGGGATTGAGCGAGAGGGGGAGGGGGGAAGAGAGAGAGAGAGAGGAAGAGAGTTAGAGAGTAGCAGATAAAGAGAATTGGACAGTTAGGGATAATTAGATAGAGAGAGATATAGAGAGATGAGCTAGGAGAGAGAGAGGGAGAGAGAGAGAGAGAGAGAGAGAGAGAGAGAGAGAGAGAGTAACAAGGAGTAACAAGAAAAGAAAGTACCCTAAAAGACCTTACGGTCCATTCAAAGAGGGTACCTTTGGACTAGCAGTCGAGCGGGCACATCTCTGCCCAAATGCTTTACGTCCTTAAACGGCCATTTTTCAAGACTCTGTCTAGTCTTGACTTGAACTGCTCGACAGATTGACTGTTGACAACTTCCACCGGAAGTCCGTTCCAACTAACGCAGATACTGTACGTGAAAAAAATTTCCACACAGATCGCGGTTGCAACGCTTTAGTTCAGGTTTAAAGCCCTGATTTCTTTTTCTGCTCTCAACAAGTGTAAAAATATCCCTGTAGTCAACATTGTCGAACCCTCGAAGTATTTTGAAAACTTCGATGAGCTGACCACGCAGTCTACGGGTTTCCAAAGAGAACAGATCTAATTCCCTTAATCTATCTTTATAACTTTTATGTCGGATAGAGGGAATCAGTTTGGTTGCCTTGGCTTGCACGCGTTCCAATCTGGCAATGTCCTTTTAAAATGAAGGACTCCAAAATTGTACGGCATACTCCAGGTGCGGTCGGACAAGTGAGTTGTACAAACACAGTAGTATCTCCTTGTTCCGATATCCAAACTGGCGCTTTATGTAGCCTGCATCCTTTGGGCCTTTTTCTTCGCCTCAATGCACTGTTTCGAGAACTTGAGGTTACTAGTGATTGTTACACCCAAGTCCTTCTCAGTATCGGTGGATTCAATATCAGTGCCATTAAGGATATACTGAGATTGGGGATTACCGTGGCCGATATGCATCCCTTTGCATTTGTTCACGTTAAAAGGCATTTGCCACGTGTCGGACCACTCCCCAATCTTCCCAAGATCTTCTTGCAGGCGGGCAGTATTTCGATCCTTTGCAACGTTCATACCAAGCTTGGTATCGTCGGGAAATTTGGAAATCTTGTCAATCATGTCACCTTTCATGTCGTTGACATAGATGATGAATAATAGTGGTCCCATGGCAGAACCTTGAGGCACCCCGCTAGTAACGGGCACCCACTCAGAAGCCTGTCTATTCAGCACCACCCGTTGCCGTCTGCCACTTAGCCAGTTCTCTATCCAACCGGCTACTTTTCCGTCTATGTCCAGCGCTCGCACTTTACGGAGAAGGCGGTGGTGTGGTACCTTATCAAAGGCTTTCTGAAAGTCTAAGTAGACCACATCCACCGCCTTGTCCTGATCGTGCTCACTGAAGACGAAGTGGAAGAATTCCACAAGGTTCGTTAGGCATGACCGTTGCCTTCGGAAGCCGTGTTGGGAATTCCTCAGTAGCAGGTTTGACTCTAAATGCGACGTAATTTTGTCCACCATGATGCTCTCAATAACTTTACACACTATCGAAGTCAGACTGATAGGTCGGTAGTTCGACGGTTAGCTACGGTCTCCTTTCTTGAAGATAAGAGTCACCTCCGCTTCACGCCAGTCTCTAGGAACGCAATCGGTCTGGATTGACATGTTGAAGATTGCGCTCAGGTGTTGGGACACTTGATCGCGCACTTCTTTCAACGCTTTAGGTAGAAACCCACCCGGGCCAGGTGATTTATTCGTCATTAGGTCAGTGATCTTCTTTTCTATTTCTCCTTCGGTGAAGTCCATATCCTCCAGCTTTTCCACCGAGTAGGAATCCCTTGGCTGGGGGATGGGACCACACTCTTCAGTAAACACTGAAGAGAAGTAGTCGTTGAGGATGTTAGCATTTTCTGCAGCTGAGTGCTTTAATGTCCCCTCCTCATTCCTCAAAGGGCCAATCGTTCAACGGATTGGTTTACGGCTGTATACATATCCAAAGAACTCCTTGGGATTTTCTCTACAGAGTCTCGCCACTCGAAGTTCCTCTGTCTGCTTAGCTGCCCTTATGCTGGACTTCACTCTCCTGGCTAGCCTCCGGTATTCGTCAAATTCACCCAAGATCTTCGATTGCCGGTACACATTTCTCTTCTCCCTAAGAGGTTGGCCGATTTCTCGATTAAACCACTTTGGTTGAACAGAAGACTGACGGGGGCATTTCAGAGGAATGAAACGCGATTGAAGACTCATGAATGTGGTTTTAAAACTGTTCCACGAGTCTTCAACAGCATCGCACACTTCTAGCCTCGCGTCAGTCAGTCCAGCACGAAGACCTGCAAAGTCAGCTCTTCTCAAATCAAGTTTCCTTGATTTACTAGTTGCAGGCCCTGCCTTCGGGACTTTGACTACAAATCTAATTAGTCGGTGGTCACTGCCACCGAGCTCTTCGCCAACAGAGAGGTCCTCAACGATGTCATCCTCAGAGGTGAAAACCAAGTCGAGGATATTGTATCCTCTCGTTGGTTCTCTCATCCCTTGAGTGAGGAACTCGTTGTTTGCAAACTCCAGGAGTAGTGCGTTATCGCCACAGGGTTCTCTCGTTTCCCAGTCAACTTGTGTGTTGAAATCCCCCATGACGATACACACTCTGTCTTTTACAAGTTCGCCGACAGCTGGTACAGACTCCTGTCCTGTTCTAAGAGTTGGGCAGGGGGGCTGTAAAGCACCAGGGTCCTGTATCTGGCAGGACCTATCTCTAGGTTAACACCTATTAGTTCATGGTCGGATACGATGTTGCAATGCGTCGAGTTTAGAGTATCCTTGACATACAACATCACCCTGCCACCCTCTCTTTCTAACCAATCTTTCAGGAAGAGCTGGTAACCGGGAATCGTGAATTCACCTTCAAAATCTCGGCTTGACTTTTTTATCCACGACTCCGTTATGGCCACCATCTCAGGTTCTTCTGTTGCTACGATGCCACGAAGTTCTAGAAACTTGTTTCTGATAGACCTCGCATTAAACAGAAGAACTTTAAGAGAGTCCCCGACTGTAGGACTCCCTACGCTCTTCCGTTTCCCGCTTTGTTTCTCTGTGGCGGGGTCACTCCCCTATTTGTGACCTCAGAAAAGGTTGTTCCTGGAGTAACACGGGTGTACTGGCGTACGTCCTCCTTTATTCGGGGCCTAACACTTCTTTGGGTCCGCTCCACAACCTTCTGGATCATGTTCGTGAGTACAGCTTTCCCTTTAAAGGAAATATGCACTCCGTACCTTTTGTACAGGTCATTTCTCTCGTAAAAGGTGCGGTAGGGGTCTATAAAAGAGACTCCTTTCGCCGTACAAAGATCTCCCAGGCTTTGGTTTATGGAGACGTTCCTCGCGTGAGCGTTGCGGGATGGACCTCGTCTTGGGAGTATCCCGACCACGACACGTCTGCGAGTTTTTAGCCCACAGTCGTCAACTCCCCCCATAACCGTGGTCAGAATCTTCCCGCTGGCGCCTACTTTACCTCCTCGTAGGTAGAGATCGTTGCCACTTGCCATTAGGGCAACTACTGAGTTCTCAGAAATCTGAGATTTCTTAGCCTCCACCCTTATTCCTCAGTTCCCTCTTCCTGGAAGGCAGCTTACCTTCACACTGGTGCGAAGGCTGGCCGCTAGCAAGGGTTGTAGATCCCGCGCTTAGGAATCACCGATCACGATGACCCTCGCGCATTTGGGTTCAGAGGACAGAGGCTTCCCTTTCAGTATGGGCTCTTTCGATTCCTCTTCCTTCCTCACTTTTTTGTTTTTTTCTTCTTTTTTTTCTTCCGTTTCTACCTTCTCTTCTGTTTTATCTACTGTTTTTCCCCTTTTACTCTTCCTTTTCTTCTTTTTGACGCCCTGAGTAACCCTAGCAGCAGCTGGCTCTGGGACGTCGGATGGATTGCCTATCTCTATCGACGCGGTGCTTGAGGGCTCACCAGAGGAGCCATCCGCGTCGTTGGGAGTTTCTTGTTGCTTTTACTCTACCTTGGTGGCTGTCATCTCTGCAATGCTGGCTTCGAGACGACGGATTTGATTCACATGCTCAGATTCGAGGATTTTCACTTTTTCCTCCAGCCGTCGTGATTTTTCCTCAGAAGATTTGAACAGTTCCTTAAGCTCCTGAAGTTCTGCCCTTAGGACGCAGTCCGTGCAGATACTTCCAGGGTTTGCATTTTGAGAAACACCACTCCGGAAAATCTAGGCACCACTTGTCTTTTTGGCATGTCGAGCAGGGATATTTTAGCGCACCAGGTCCTTTCTTTCCAGTCATGCTGAACACTTTATATCTCTGAATACTTTGTGACCACTCAATAAAAAAGAAAGGGGGGTGGTGAGTTCGCCCCGCGTGAGTCGCTCCCGCCTATCCATCGGAGAGGTTTCGGATCTTTCAGAAGGCACGCTCCATGTGCTGCTGTTCGTCCGACCGAGTCGTCAAACATTGGCGTGCCGTGGCTCGCAACCAACCAGCACTGACTGTCCCCGAAGGGGCCATCGAATTTTACCAGGTGAACAACGGAGCACGCCCCGTACTTAACTCCTACTAGTTCCCTTCACGACGGCCAGGATCTCGGAGTAGCGTTCAATGGATATCCCGCCACACCAAGAGACTCGACCCAAGGCTTTTCATTGGCCTGGCAACCAACCTGGGAACAAAGGGCCGTCACCTCAGACCGATGCTACCAGAGGCACCCGTCAACGGTCACTGGGAATGGTCAATAATTAGGCGCTAGGGAAGGGGTTAACGGGGCACTACCCTCATCCCATTCATCGAACCCGAACGCCTAGGATAACTCTAGTCCTAGTCTCTCGCAACCAGTCAGCGTCGATTGGTGTTGTTTATAGAGGTTTCAAAGCCTCTCTTCTGACGCGTGAGGTAGCTGCCAGGTCCTTATATTTAGATAGAGGGTAAAAAGGTTAACGATGAGACGATAGGAGTAGAGTTTTTTTTCTTCTTTTTGTATAAGTGGAAGAGATAGGTTGAAAGTGAAAAAGGAGAAGGATAGAGTAGAAAAAGGAAGGAAGGGTGCACTTAGTCTGAAACATCGTTTCCGACCAAATCGACAAGGGAAGCCCTACCAGGGGTACCCAGAAGAGATACCCCCGCCGACATAGCTCGAAAAGTCAAAGGTACACACAAGCTCTCTTCCCGCGACAAGGGGGCGTCACCTCTCCCTCGACTTTCTCGAGAGAGAAAAAGAGAAAGAAGGAGAGAGAGAGTGTTGAAGAGAAGTAAAGTGAGAGGTAGAGAGAAAGAGGAGGGAGAGTTATAGAGAGAGAGTGAGATAGTGAGTGTTAAAAAGAAAGAAGCATAGAGAGATAGTTCGAGAGAGTTAGAGATAGATTTAGAGAAATAGAGAGTTATGGATAGACAGTTACAAGGAGCTACAAGGATAAAAAGTACCTTAAAAGACATTACGGTCCATTCAGAGAAGGTACCTTTGGACTAACCATCAAGCAGGCACAGTTCTGCACAACTACTTAAGTGTCCAAACGGCCACTTTTCAGTAGTCTTGACTTGAACTGATCAACAGAATTGCTGTTGACAACTTCCACTGGAAGTGCGTTCCAGCTACCGCAGATGCTGCATGTGAAAAATTTCCCACAAAGATCGCGGTTGTAACGTTTCAGTTCAAGTTTGTAGCCGTGATTTCTAGTTTTGCCCTCACTAAGTTGGAAGACATCAATGTAGTCTACATTGTCGAAGCCTCAAAGTATTTTAAACACTTCGATAAGCTGACCACGAAGTCTCCGGGTTTCCAACGAGAACAGATCTAATTCCCTTAATCTATCATCTTAACTTTTGTGTCTGATAGAGGAAACCAGTTTGATGGCCCTAGCTTGCACCCGTTCTAATCTCGCAGTATCATTTCGAAACGAAGGACTCTAAAATTTCACGGCATATTCCAGGTGCGGTCGGACAAGTGAATTGTACAAACAGAGTACTATTTTCTTGTTTCGATATTCAAACTGTCGCTTTATATATCTTAACATCCTTTGGGCCTTTTTCTCTGCCTCTATGCACTGTTTCGAGAACTTGAGGTCACTAGTGATTGTTACACCCAAGTGCTTCTCGGTATGAGTGCGTTCGAGAGCAGTGCCCTTAAGGATATACCGTGATTGTGGATTTCGGTGGCCGATATGCATTACTTTTCATTTTTTCACGTTAAAAGGCATTTGCCACGTGTCCGATCACTCCCCAATCTTCCGGAGATCTTCTTGTAGACGGGCAATGTTTCCTTCATTTGCAACGTTTATACCAAGCTTGGTATCGTCGGCAAGTTTAGAAATCTTCGCAACCATGTCACCATCTATGTCGTTAACATAGATGATGGACAGTAGTGGTGCCAGGACATAACCTTGGGGACACGGCTGATGAAGGGCATCCACTTAGAAGCCTGTCCATTCAGCACCACCCGTTGCCGTCTGCCCTTAGCCAGTTCTCAATCCAACCTGCTACCTTTCCGTCTATGCCCAGCGCACGCACTTTCCGGAGGAGGTGGTAGTGTGGTACCTTATCGAAGGCTTTTTGAAAGTCTAAGTAGATAACATCCACTGCCTTAGACCGATCATGCTCACTGAAAACCAGGTGGAAGAATTCCACAAGATTCGTTAGGCATGACCGTTGCCTTCGGAAACCGTACTGGGAACTCTTGAGTAGCAGGTGCGATTCTAAATATGACGTCATTTTGTCCACCATGATGCTTTCCATGAGTTTACCGACTATTGATGTTAAGCTAATAGGTCGGTAGTTTGATGGCTGGCTAGGGTCTTCTTTCTTGAAGATAGGAGTCACCTCCGCTTCACGCCAGTCTTTAGGAACGCATCCGGTCTGGGTTAACATGTTAAAGATTGTGCTCAGATTTCATGACACTTCATCCTGCACTTCTTTTAACACTTTAGGTAGAAACCTCTCCGGGCCAGGGGACTTATTTGTCTAGAAACTTGTCCCTGATCGACCTCGCATTAAACAGAAGAACTTTCAGGCAGTCCTAGAATGTAGGACTCCCTATGCTCTTCCATTTCCCGGCTTATTTGTTGGTGAGGAGGCAACCCTCTTTGCGCCCCCTGAGAAGGTCGTTCCAGGAGTGACACGGGCGTACTGGCGTATGTCCGCCCTCACTCTGGGCCGGATGCTCCTTTGGGTCCTCTCTACGACATCCTGGATCATGTTTGACCTAAAGGCCTTTCCTTTAAAGGAAAGATGTACCCCATCCCTTTGGTAGAGGTCATTTCTACCATGAAAGGTGCGGTACGGGTCCACAAAAAAGACCCCCTCTGCCGTACAAAAATCTGCCAGGTGCCGGTTCAAGGAGACGTTCATCGAGTGAGCGGTCCGTGTTGGACCTCTCCTCGGGAGCATCCCGACCACAACACGCATGCGGATTTTCAGCCCACAGTGGTTCACGGCGCCCATGACCGTGTGGAGGATTTTATCCGTAGGGCCTACCCTACCTACTCTCAGGTAGAGGTCGTTGCCACTTACCATCAGAGCAACGATTGAGCTCTCAGAAATCTGTGATTTCTCCGCCTCTACTCTGATGTGGTGGTTACCCCGTCCTGGCAGGCAGCTTACCTTCACACTAGTGCGAAGGCGGGCCGCTATCAGGGGTTGACGACCCCGTGCTTGAGAATCACCAATAAGGGTGACCCTTGCACATTTGTCTGAAGACGACCGAGTCTTTCCTTTTGGAAGCGACTTGCCGGTTTCCTCTTCTTTCTCTACATTTTTCTTCTTCTTCTTCTTCTTCTTCTTCTTCTTCTTCTTCTTCTTCTTCTTCTTCTTCTTCTTCTTCTTCTTCTTATTTTTCTTGTCTTCCTTCGTTTTCTCTTCTTCTGTTTCTCGTTTCTCTTCTTCTGCTTCTACTTTATTGTCCTCTGTTTCTACTTTCTTTTCTTCTCTTTCTACTTTCTCTTCTTCTCGTTCTAATTTCTCTTCTTTCTTCTTTCCATTCTTCCTCTTTCTTTTCTTCTTTTTGGCTCGTTGAGCCAGTCCTGCAGCAGAAGACTCCTGCTCTTGGACGTCGGAAGCCTTCTCGCCTGAGCATCTGCACCTCTCTGTTTTTAAGAGGTGAACTTCCCTTTTGAGGAGGGAGTTTTCCTCTTTCAGTTAAGCGATGCTCTCACCCAGGCGCTTCATTAGTTCGCAGAAGTTACAGACACTAACGGCATCCGTGACCTCCTTGCAACTCCTGCCCCCGAAGTCTTCACTGTATCTGGGAGTAAGCATTAAGCGGAATATTCCGCTTAATGCTTACTCCCAGCTACACCGAAATAAGAATTCGCTGATGATGATCATCGTTAATGACCGAAACGTCTGGAGAATTAAATGTTCGTAACCATCGCATATGTCTTAATATTCCTACTACGAATAAGGTTCCCAAGGAACGACTCCATTACCAATATATATATATATATATATATATATATATATATATATATATATATATATATATGTAGTTATGACGAAATCCGAGGTTTCTGAGCCTCAGTTTCGTATTCTAGGATCTGTCGGCGTGTCTGTTTGTGAAATTTTGTAATCACAGCTCCTCAGGGGGCAATGAAGGTGTCTGGGACCTTCATTTGGACGACTGAAAAGAAGGATGGTCCAATGAGACTTCGTTTCTTGTGTCTGATGCCAAAATTAGGCGGATATAGGATCTCTCTCTCCGTCTCTGGGTTGTTGGGTCGGACCCTATGACCTTCCTCATGAGTCCGTGAAGCGTGGCAATGACAAGGTGAGGGCAAGGCTCGCCTGCGAAGGATTTGGTAACCACTAGTTACTTCCTTTCCCCATCTTGATAATTTTTTTTCTGCCCATCGCTAATCCATTGCGCGGTAAATTCCTCGTCGTCAAAATAAATACATCTCTAGCCATTAAAGTTTCCATTTTTATTAACTCACTTCTCTCAGATTAGGATATTTTTGCGCTGCCTTCCATTAAATTTCTCTCGTTCTCTAATCTAACCATTATTATAAATATAAATGCTATTTAAAATCTTGTTACTAAATATTATAATTATTACATATTTTAAAGATTACAGTGTGTCATATTTTAATTAAATATTAAAAAGAAATTCATATTAATATTAACACAAACAATATTAGTGATGTATTTCCATAATCTGCCAATAAAAAGCAATGATAAATTTAGTTCACGTTTTTTTAAAAAGATGAATTTAATCATGATGTATTTACCAGCGGTGGAATTAGCATGCGATGTAATTACTAGGTAATGTATTTACCATGATATATTTACCCACGAGTAATTTACCATGATATATTTACCCTTGAGTAATTTACCGTGCGATATAATAAAAACACGATGAATTTAACCACGATGTATTTACCAGCGATGGAATTAGCATGCGATGATAATTAGCTGGTGAATTTCATTGCTAGTTAAATCTGCGATAAATTTACCGGACGATGTAATACCAAGAAGACGAATTTAATCAGCGAGGGATTTAACCAGAAATGAAATTACCATGCGATGTAATTACTAGGTAATGTATTTACCATGATATATTTACCTACGAGTAATTTACCGTGCGATATAATAAGAACACGATGAATTTAACCACGATGTATTTACCAGCTCTGGGCGGGACTCAGCGCCTCGTCCGGCCTTTTCTCCTTCTTTCAGCACACTGAGCCTAAATAAGGACTGTGCCTAAAAACTAATAAATGAAAAAAATTTAACAGCAATGGAATTACCATGCGATGAAATTAGCAGATGATGGATTGACCTCTAATGAATTTACCGAAGGATTTAATAACGATTTATTGAATTTAACATCGATGTATTTGCCAGCGATGGAATGACCATGGGATGAATTTAGCTTGTGATGAATTTACCCTGATATATTTATTTGCGATAAATTTACAGGACGATCTCATACCAAGACGAAGAATTTAATCAGCGAGGGATTTAACCAGCGATGAAATTACCATGCGATTAAAAAATGCGGTCAAAAATGACACCTCAGATTGTGCTAATAGAAATTCAGAATACAAAAGATAGAAGTTTTCTGCCATATTTGTATCTTCTTATGAACGTTGTCTTTAGCAGGTCAACAAACTTGGGTCAAATGGCGTAGGTCACCTAGATCTAGATTCAATTGTCAGTTTTAACCTCTTGCATGAATTGGGAGAGTCGTCTGGTGAGAAACAAAAGGGAGATTCCAAGATCTCTCAGACTTTGTAGCTGAAAGATCCACCTTCTGGTCTCAAAATTGCGTCGTTTTTGATAATTAGAAAGATCTTGGGGGGATTTGTGTTGGGGGATATTTGAGACCTATTCTTGGGACCTCTTTCCAGTTGAGGGTAACGTCCAGAGAGTTGTGCGTTTTCCTCGATCCACCCGCTCCAAGTAATTTCCTATTTGCACTATTCGGGCTACATGATTTTCACACATTTTCACTTTTAATCCTTTTCAAATCATTTAAGTATAAAGTGTGTGGGTATAAATTGCCTTTTAGTGTTCACATTTAATATTCAATAATTATAATAATAATAAAATGCCAATAATAATGATCTGAACATTACCATTCTCACGAAATTTACGACCAGAACGTTGTGGAATTTGATCAGACTCACACCATTGTCTTCTTTGTTAGCAATGGTGGTTCCCGTGGAAACTCCTGTCTCCATGATGCTGCCAAAATTGATGTTAGGGTGTGGAAATTGCTATTGGAGATCTTCCTACTCGAAGAACCATCTGCCGAATCGTTAATGAGATCAAGGATATATATATATATATATATATATATATTTCTATTTTGTGCCTTTTCATTGTACATGGGGGAAGGGGGCATTGCTCTTCTGTATACCACAATTGTAAAATATTTCGTTATTCCTTGATAAGGAACTGAACAAGTTCGAAAGTACTTGGAATCCGCCTTTCATTTTTCTGTGGGATTTTTTGCATTTATTGCTCTACTCACGCGCTACCTTGTGAGTTTCTCATATATATATATATATATATATATATATATATATATATATATATATATATATATATATATATATATATATATATATATATATGATGTTCCCCCTAAAATGTATGCTCAATTTAAATAATTGTAATTGTAAAGTAGGTGTTTATTATAATACATTTCATTTTCCAAATTTACAATTATTTACAATTACAATTATTTGAAGAATGTATACATTTTTTGAGGACACCCGATATATATATATATATATATATATATATATATATATATATACATTAACGAGATCAAGGGGACATAGAAGAAATACGTCTATTAAAAACTAAAGGATCTGCAGAGGTACCTCCATTAAGTGTTCGTCCTCCACATTCTCTATTACAGAATTAAAGATCAGCAGAGAACCCACGATTCACTTAATCCACTCGGTTATTTAATTAAAATAACATTATATTAAGGAAACCGGTTAGAATTTTATAGGCCTCGATGAGCTGACCGCGCAAACGAGGATTTGGGTGGATTGAAAGCAAATAAATGTTTCTCATTCTTACTTAATATGATTCATTTTTATGTTAATGAACTAATTTTGATGGTTTACGTTGAGCTTATTGAAGGTTAATTTGTCTTTTCACAGATTCTAGGACTTTTGGCCATGGGACTTTTCGCCGTAGGGCATTTCGCCGTGGGACTTTTCGCCGTAGGACATTTCGCCGTGGGACTTTTCGCCGTAGGACATTTCGCCGTGGGACTTTTCGCCGTAGGACATTCCGCCGTGAGAAATTTTGCCGTAGGACTTTTCAACGTATGTTTTTTATTGCAAGGACTTTTTGCGTCCTAATTTTTTTTAATGCCTGCAAATGCAAATTAACTTGAGAAAAAATTTACTAAAATAATATATTTAAAATTTATTCTTAACTAGGCTTACATATTTTCGAAGGTTCTCAAACTAATATAGCACTAAATCAGGTCGCAAATTCGCCGCAAAAAAATAAAAACATTATTCTGACCTAACCTTTGCTGCTCAGTAGATTTATTGAGTGGAACTATTAAGTTAGCTTGTTGCAATGCCTTATTTATTATAGAACCTTTGAAAATAGGCGATGCTAAGAATATATTTCAAATATATTTTTAAAATTAATTTAGTTCCCCAAGTTATTTTTTGTAAAATAATTTTTAAAAAATTTAGGCGAAAATTCCTTGCGGTGAAAATTCTTTGCTGTGAAAATTCTTACGACAAAAGCTTCCATCAAGCTTTTCGCAGAGGAAGAGATAAAAATTAAGGCGCATATTCCAAGTGAGGTTAGATTTACGCTTTATATGGTTTATTCCTTTGATGAAGATGCAAAACTGGCGATGTAACCGAAATCTGTTCGCTTTTAGAGATGCTCCAACACATTTATTTCTTATTTTTAGGGCACTGGAAATTAATACACCTAAATATTTTTCCAATGTAACCGTGTTTATATTATTACCGGGTATTTCTGTGGCCTACCAGTAATCGCATTCATTATTTTACATTGTCCTTTTTCGGCCTCTTCCATTACTATAACTCACTTTGTAAACATACTAGAACAAAATTTTATTTAGCCCTATTTTCTAATTTAGTTAATTTGAAAATTTAGAACTTTTACCATATAAAATACCATCAAGATCTTTAATATAGATTACCAGGCAATGGCTTCGCTTCTTCCCCCTACGGGGGGAGCTTGCGCTTCGCTGCTAAGATTAAAATTTAAAATAAAAAAAAAGCAGCCATGGTTAAATTTTTATAAATTTTATGAACTTCACCAATTATGATAATTTTAAAAAGGAACTCTAAACTAAATTTACCTCCTTTCAAAATATCACCTTGCTAAAATATTGAGTTATAGAAGAAGATATATAAAAATAAATTTTCTGAATTTCATTTGTAATTCTTTGGGTTTTAAAAAATTCACAAATTTTTGATACTTATATTTATTTCTGAACTTCACCATTTTGGTTTTTGATATTATAAAAGAATAAATAGAAATAACTTAGATAAAAACATAAGTCATAACCAAACTAAGATGAAATTATTATTCAAATACTAAAAAAAATCCCCCTTGAAGTTATAGAGTTAGTAATGATGATGATAAATAAGAATGAACCATTAATTGATCCTTGAAAGGTATTTCTAGTTACCGATAACAAAGCTTGAGGTAATTACATTTACCAGGGCCTGTGGTCGGAAAACCAGTTTTTGATCCATTTAAGTAAATAACCTTTTTATACCAAGCGCTTTAGCTTTAGCGTAGGTCTCCTATTCGGAATAGTATCAAATGCATTTTAACAAGGTCAATAGACCTAATTCGCGTGCTCTCAATTATTCTGACTTATGACCTTATGACCATTTGACCTTTCGACCTTCAAACTTTCAACAAGTGGAGCAATCCGGCCCATAGTTAGATTTCTTTTAATGATTCCTGCGCTAACATTGGGAGAACCTTTGCAATTATATAAACCGAAAGATAATGTAAGAAATCATAAGGGTTTCAAATTCCGTTAAAATTGGCCGAATAGTTACGATGTTATTGCCAAAAAAAGCTCATTGAAAAGTAAAATGGTTACCATCCGACCGACCAACCTACAGACTGACATAGTAACTTATAAGAAAGCTTTATGCTTGTCGAAGTTTGAGATAATTTCACGAAAAAAAATCTAAGAGGTAAAACACAAACACTGTCGCCGAACGCCATGCAGAGTATCGTTAAGTTATTGAATTCCAAATACTTTAAGTTATTGAACTCCAAATACTTTAAGTCATTGAACTCCAAATACTTTAAGTTATTGAACTCCAAATACTTTAAGTTATTGAACTCCAAATACTTTAAGTCATTGAACTCCAAATACTTTAAGTTATTGAACTCCAAATACTTTAAGTTATTGAACTCCAAATACTTTAAGTTATTGAACTCCAAATACTTTAAGTTATTGAACTCCAAATACTTTAAGTTATTGAACTCCAAATACTTTAAGTTATTGAACTCCAAATACTTTAAGTTATTGAACTCCAAATACTTTAAGTTATTGAACTCCAAATACTTTAAGTCATTGAACTCCAAATACTTTAAGTTATTGAACTCCAAATACTTTAAGTTATTGAACTCCAAATACTTTAAGTTATTGAACTCCAAATACTTTAAGTTATTGAACTCCAAATACTTTAAGTTATTGAACTCCAAATACTTTAAGTTAATGAACTCCAAATACTTAATGATTCAGCCTCTTATTAAAGATTCTAAGAGCCGGTTAACAACGTTAATTTAAGAAAATCGCCCTAAAAAATTCCGGGATTATTTTTACTAACTTTTTTGAAAATTGGAGTCACATTTGTTTTTTTAATCTGACTTGAAAATGTAAAAAAAATGTTACAAAATGTTTACGTTAGTCCGCTTTATAATTCTATAAGATGAATTAGACTTTATCGGAACTTAGGATATTTTAATTTTCTTTATCTAAAGATTTGATTCGTCTTTGGCTTTATTATGCGAAAGAGTATTGGCATCATCCGAATTATGTCGACGATTGTAGGAAAATTGATGATCTCTTCAATGGTAAAGAAGTTTGTGAAATGTTCCTTTCATGCCTTCGTAAAACAGGTCGTGTCGTCACTTATTATCACATGTTCTGAATCTGTGATGTGGGAAATGCAATCCTTGATTGGTTTACGATTACTACCGTATCTAGAGTCCATTGTTCACTTTTGTTTACCGAAACTAGTTTCTTTACATAGTTCCTCTTTGCTCTCTTTATGATACAATTCCTAAAACGATAAAGA
Organism: Ceratothoa steindachneri; assembly: GCA_963969495.1. Lineage (NCBI taxonomy): Eukaryota > Metazoa > Arthropoda > Malacostraca > Isopoda > Cymothoidae > Ceratothoa > Ceratothoa steindachneri. The sequence continues at coordinate 159,802,448 of OZ018329.1, forward strand.
AGTATATCGATTTTGATATCCGACTGTATTTCTAACCTCTACAACTTTATAGGGTCGATAAAGTTTCCATAATTACACTGTCCAACAATGATTTTGCTACAGAAATGAGAAAGTAGTTTTCTATTGTAGTTTTTTTTGCGTAGATTACGAAAATGACCTAAATTTTTCTTGAAATGACTTCAATTTTTTGTAATCTGCACATTTAATTTTTTATTAATATTAGATTATTCAGTATATAGAGGTATGAAATATTTGTTATTATTTTTATTTTATTTGACAAAAAGTACAAAGATAAGTGGAAACAAAAATCTTATTCATCAAAAGAAATTAATAAGTCCTTTTAATACATTTCAGAGTGTGGTATTATAACAATATACCGGGTGTTTAAAAAATATTGATATCATTTTGCAAACTAATAACTTTGCTATTTCCTGTTCCAATGACTTCAAATTTTAACAGCATGTGTAGAAATAGGTCAAACTTCCATGTTTAATGTTTGATATTTTTATCTTTACAGGTATAGAAATGCCATTCACTGGAAGTGAAAAGGCGTTTTGTGTGTTGGAGTATGCTCGAACACAGTCGAACAAGACTGTGCAGCGTGCATTTGTGAGAGAATTCTCTAAACAGTCACCAACGGCAATGCAGATTTGAACATATCACAAAAAGTTCAAAGAGGAAGGCTGTCTGTGCAGGGCAAAAGGATCTGGACGTCCGATAACATCGGAAGGAAGGTCGAGCGGATTCGCCAAAAACTTTTGCGAAGCCCCAAGAAGTCCATAAGAACAAGTATAGAAACCCAGATTCCTCTAACGACAGTTTGGCGCGTCCTGAGGAAACGCTTGCTAATGAAACCCTGCAAGCTGCAGCTAGTTCAGGCCATAACGGCAGACGACAAGCGAAAGCGCAAACAATAATGCGTTGATATGCAAGAGAAACCTGAAGAAGACGAGTTCAAGGAACGTCTTGCTTTCAGTGATGAGGCCACATTTCATACGAATGGCAAAGTCAATAAGCATAATGTTCGCATTTGGGGCGAAGAAAATCATCCATGCCACAGTTGAGCACGTGAGGGACTCACCGAAAGTGAATATGTTCTGCGCCATCTCCAAGAACCATCTTCATGGCCCGTTTTTCTTTGAGGAAATGTGACCGGCTATGTTTATCTGCAAATGCTTCAGAACTAGCTAATGGATGAGCTCATTGCAGATGAACAAGAAGACTTCATTTTTCAACATGATGGGTCTCCATCTCACTGTGCGGGCTTATCTCAATGACAATCTGTGAGGGAGATGGATCGGGCGTGCTGGTGATGAAGACAATGTGCTGTTGAAATATCCGCCACATTTACTTGACCTGACACCTTACGAATTTTTTCTCTGGGGCTATGTGAAGGGACTGATCTATGCCCTCCCCCCTTTTCCTGCAAACCTAGAGGAACTTAAACACAGAATTACTACCGCACTGGAGACTGTTACCAAAGACATGCTGCAGCGTGTTAGGGAGTGCTGGACTACCGACTTGAGGTGTGCCGTGTCTCAGGCGATGCGCATATTGAACATTTGTGAAATCGTTCATAGAATCCACATACCTTTGAGTTTCTTATTCAAATTTGGAGGAATAAATCTTATGTTGCTTAACATTAAGCCTGTTTAGTTTCATTTGTCTTGACTATGTAGTTTATGTGATATTTATATCTCAAATCATATCAGATCTTTTGAAACACCCTGTATTTAAAAAAATAATGAAGATTTAAGATTTTTTCAAAATTGCTGAAATCTATATATTAGTCATATATTTTTAGAATATTTAGCCTTCTTTTTATGTACAACATCTTGTCTGTCTCTGTGAAGGGTCCACCAGAAGTCAGCAAGCATTGCAGGACTCCATTTTCCTTTATAACGATTTTCTATAGTAGCAATATCTTGGTGGAATCTTTCACCATGCTCATCGCTGACGTCTGCTGGATTCTCTAGAAATAAAAACAGATGGGAATGCAAAAAATGCACCTCTAGTGACATACTACACCCCAACTCATTATAAGACCTAATCATATTCTGAACAAGTATTTGGTAATTTTCTGACTTTCGCCTTCCAAGGAGACCATTACATACACCTTTGAAACTATATGCCAGGCCTCAAATTCTGGCTTGCTCAATTTTGCCTCAAACTCACTATCTACCATAAGTTGTCGAATCTGAGGCTCAACAAAGATTCCTTTTTTTCAATTTTAGCATCACTAATCTTAGGAAATTTTGTTTGTAATTATAAGAAGGATGGCTGGTCATGCTTTAAGGCTTTCACAAATTGTTTCATTCAACCTAATTTTATGTGGAATGGTGGCAAAATTATGTTTTCCTTAGGAACCAATGGTTCACGTATGACATTATGACAACCTGCTTTTGTTTCTTCTCTTAAAAGCCATTTTGAGCGTATGTAATGTTCTCCCCGAGCTCTACTGTCCCACTAGCACAAAAAACACATGAATTTTGTGTAGCCTGACTGCAAGTCATTTAAAATGGATACTACCTTAGGGTCAGCACAAATCAACCATTTATGTTTACTGTATTTAATGCTTTTTAAGATGAAATCTAAATTCTCATAAGTTTTTTACAAAACATCAGAGTGAGCTACTGGTATCGATGGTAGTTTATTTCCATTATGCAGAAGCACGGCTTTACTACTATATAAAGAAGCGTCAATGAAAAGTGTCCATTGACTGGGTTCATAATGTATATCTGATTATTCAAAGAGACGTGGAATATTATTACAGTAGCATAAATTGTTGTCAAATGAAAATTTGTCTTGTGAATTGTTTGATCGAATGCAAAACTTAGTAATTCGAACATCTTCTGCTACTAAATTTCTTTCTTTCAGTCTCGAGGCCAGTAATTCACTCTTTTACTTTGTTAAGTTTAGATCTCTTACAAGATCATCTAGATGAAGTTGTGAGAAAGGTTTGGGAGTAGTATCAACAGTTTCAGGAACATGAATTTCAGTCTCTGGTTCACATGATTCCATATCTGATTCATCAGAGTTAGACTAAACAATTTCTGCAGGTGTTTCAGGTACTGGCAGGGTCCTTGAGAGGAAAATAGAAGTGCTGGTGCGAGACCTTTTTGCCCCCGCCCCCCTTATTAATAATAAATCATAAATGATTAAGAGCTTCATCAGCTTTTCAATACTATAACTAGAAAATGATATGCTTTATTTACTATAGTTTTACATTATAACCATTTACCAATGTTATTAGCTAATTTCCAAATGTTTCAGGCTGATCTCAAAGAATACACAGAAGCACAGTTGTTTTGTGAATTTCACAACTATATATCAAATTTAACATTAATAGTATAGCAATTCTCATTAGCAAAACAAATTTAATAATTCTATAACCCTAATACCAATAATAGAAGGACAAGAATTTAGCAAAAACTCCCTGTATTTTTACTTTTTGGCTTAATAATGAACATAAAAATAGACAAGCATTTCATACATGATAATGGAAAAAAATTAAAATCAAATTTACCATTTTGGAATTTTTAGTAAGCCTACTTATATACTAACCTAGGGTAGCCATATACATAAATGTACATCTTAATCACAATTCACACTTAATGCATGTCCATATCATTAATTATTTACAAATATACCTAAATCATTCATCACCTGAATACCTACTGTTTCATGAAGGCTACAGTCTACAGAAAATATATAAATGATAGTAAACTTAGTAAATAGACTAATTTTATTCAAACAGGGTTGCATTGCGTGCCTTTTTCTTGGCAAAACTACGAATTACAGTGTCAAAGTCTATGTTTTGCAATGTCCGACTCAATACTGAGCCTAGCCAGGTTGTTCAGGCAACCCTGACCCATGGTGACCCTGAGATAATTTTTGATGAGCTTAAGCTTGCTGAAGCTCCTTTCTGCTGATGCTACTGTGGCTGGTGCTGACACTGAGGTAGGGAAATATACTTTTTTAAGTGTACTCTGCCACAGCACTTAACAGTTTCAATGCACCCAACTGTTTTCTACCAAAATTGGCATTGTGAACCATTGTTATGTGATTCATTTCCTGCACAAGGTCTTCGCTGCTGATTTTCTTTAAATACTTCTCCGCTAGTTTAGCTGCTTTGCGCTTTAATTCCTCTTCTGACATCTTTTGGTAGTTCCAAAGAAAGCTGAAGGTGTCAGAAATCTGTTTGGCTCCACTGAAACGAACTCTAAGCCCTCCAATAACATTATCCAATACTACATAAAATGTGTGCTTTCTAAAGTGGCCTCCTTCAGAGGATTCATCTGCTTCGTTCATTTCACTCACATTTTCATCAGATGTATCCTCATCATGGAATCTTGTTCTTTTTCTGGCAGTGGTACTACGGTCTCTAAACAATTTTAATTCTATCTGCAGGCTGGATGCAACAAGCTTAGCTTCATTCCACATTGCTTTCCAACTGTCCCCGAGAGCCACTAGTTGGGCAAGCAAGCTTTCTATATTTGTAACTTCCATATCTAAAGTTGCATCACTAGCTTAAATGACTTTGTTGGAAAGGTCAATAGGGACCAGTATTTTGTGTCACACGACTGACATTATGATGCAGGTGAAGGAACTGACATATCATAACATATAGCTCCATGGATTTCGTTCCTGGTTTTTGGATTGAGATTCAGCTCTAGCAGGTCTTACAAAGCCAACTTAACCCTTGGAAGGTGAGCTACAAATGGTTTTACACTCTCAACTCGATCTGACCATCTGGTGCCAGATATGCCAGGAAGCGAACAACCAATACGCTTGGCCAATATTTCCCACCTTTGGGGCTGCAACTGAATAAGGTATATATTGTTTGTATAGTTCAGAAGTAGATGATTGCTTCTGGAATACATTCAGCAGCATTATTACCACATAAATTAACTGTGTGGCAACCACAAGAAGAGAATATAGCAGTAGGGCACTGTTTCTTTATTATTGCTTGTGCACCATTGTATTTGCCTGACATGTTTGCCGCATTTTCATAATTTTGTACCCTACAATTAGCAAGTGGAATAGCATGGTTTTCCAATGTTTCAGTAATAGTTTGAACAATTTCAGATTCTGTTTTGTCACTACAATCTACAAATTTCAAAAATCGTTCCACAATTTCAAATCGTGATTCATGGCGAACTAGGTAACGCAAAAGGAATGTTTTTGCTTAACATGAGATGAATCTGGTGTGGAATCTACTATTATTGCATAGCACTTTGCAGACTACTTTCCTCTGCAATGAATTAATTTTTTGGACTCATTAGCGAGGTAATGTACTTGCAGTCTTTCATCCTTTTTCTGCGACTCTTCTACCTTTAGCACATGTTCCTTTAGAATGGGGTCCGAGTGGAAAAGCAACTCTATCAGACCTAAAAAGTTTCCATTATTTGAGTCACCGATGCGTTGCGAAGAACTCTGGAAAGCAAGGCCACGTTCTCCTAAGAATAGGGTAACATCAATAACTCGTTTCAAAAGGTTGTACCATTTTTCCGATTCCACTTTAATTGATGCTTCTAGAAGATTCTCAATACCTTCTTGCAATGACAGACGTCTTTCTAATTCACGCCAAACTAGATAGCATTTCCTATGCCCATTACTCTTTTCGTGCTCGGGAACCCTGTTACATAATTTCCGCCACTTAGCACTGGCTGGCCAGCCTTCAGCTATAGCAAATGCAGATTTGGATGCATTACTGAGCCTGCAGCAAACACTGTTCAAAAATAGCCGGCGCGGAAAACAATATAGTGACTCCTTATGCTGACTCCAGACAAGCCAGTCTCGGGTATGCTGTTCTGCATTAATGTTTCTGAACTTCAGTATACCTTCTTGAAATGTTTGATTGTTACCATCTTCAGGCAATGTTAAAGGAAAGTCAATATGACCTCTGGTAACATAATTCTCTATGTCTGATTGAGAAGGAAATTCTGCTGCGAGGAATCCAATGTCAAGCCCGACAAGCCAGTGCTAATTTTTTCAAATTTATCTTGTACTACTTTCATTGATTTACTACTTGTTTTAGGAATTTCTGTTGCACTGTCTGCCTGATTTTTGGAATCTACATTCTCATCTGCTCCACTAGGTCCAGGTTCTAAATTAATATCTATGTCCATCGTATTTATACATACCCCCGAATTTGCTTCTTTATTAGCTTCTATCTCATTTCCATATAGGCTCTCTTGTTCACGACTGCCATCTACACTTTTCCCTTCTTCCAAATTTGCCTGTATATGTTTCCACATTATGTTGTTTTCTTTCCATACCTACTTGAAGAGTGTATGTAATCCTCTTCTTTCATTGTCATCACGTTTCTTTTTATCTTTCCTATTTTGTGCTCCTGATTTATGCAGACATATTTCAGATGGGCAGATTCTGAAGAAAAATATAATAAGAATTGTCAGCTTTTCCTTTTCAACATTAAAAATCAAGTTATTTATAAAATGAAAATATTACATTACACGTGGAAGGCCTGTGTGTGAAGAGTCGGGAATAGTGTTTGTAGATGTATAGAAGGGGTTTTGGGGAAATAAGGGATTGTATGCGATGGATGGGCTCCATCTGAGCCAAGATGGGGTTGAGGTTTTGTGGCAGGAGTTGGATAGTGTTATTGGGTCCTTGCGGGCAGGAAACCAGGTTCTGATAGTGGTCAGGAAAATTTCGTGGCTCAGGGTCGGACAGTGAAGGAAAGCCAGCACAGAGGAGTAGAAGGTATACAGGCTAAAGTGGGTACTTTAGAGATAGGTGGATTGAGATGTCTTACCTACTCTCAAAATCCGAGTAGGCAAGGATATCAAAACACACATAATGGATTCAAATGTTTCTATGGGAAGGGAGGAGTGTAAATAGCAGTGTCAATTTTTGCTGATGACACTAAATTGGCAGCTGTATTCAAAGAAGTTGAGGGTAGCTTCAAAGTGCAGAGTGACTTAAACAAGTTACTGGCCTGGGCTCAGAAGTGGCAGATGACTTTTAACCTTAATAAATGCAAAGTTAATAACGGGAAGAGATAATAGGGAATTCAGCTACGAGATGGATGGGCATTGGCTTAATTCAGTTGAAGATAAGAAAAACTTAGGAGTAGTAGTTGATAGGTCACCGAAGTTTTCAAAGCAGTGTATTGAGGAAAAAAAATAGAGCAAATAGGGTGCTAGGTTACATTAGAGGGAATGTTAGCTACAAGAGTAAGGAAGGTATCCTTAAACTCTAAAACTCGTCTGTTTAGGCCACATTTAGAGTACTGTATAGAAATATGGTCACCAAATTTTAGACATGATATCAACCTGCTAGAGTCGGTTCAAAGGAGGGCAACAAAAATAATACCTTCCCTGAAGCACCTTGAATATGAAGATAGACTGAGGGTACTAAATATGTTCTCATTTGAAAGAAGATGTGGGAAGGGAGATATGATTGAGCTTTTTAAATCTTTTCTGGGATGGGTAAGTTGGATTTTAGCAAGCTCTTTGAGTTGGAAGGTAGTAATAGGACTAGGGGTCACCACTTAAAGATTAACAACAAGAAGTAACAACAAAGGAGTAACAACAAGGAAAGAAGGTACCCTAGAAGACCTTACGGTCCATTCAATGAGGGTACCTTTGGACTCGCAGTCGAGGGGGCACATCTCTGCTCAAATGCTTTACGTCCTTTCACGGCCATTTTTCAAGACCCTGTCTAGTCTTGACTTGAACTGGTCAACAGATTCACTGTTGACAACTTCCACTGGAAGTGCGTTCCAACTACCGTAGATACTGTACGTGAAAAATTTTCCACACAGATCGCGATTGTAACGCTTCAGTTCAAGTTTAAAGCCGTGATTTCTTGTTGTGCTCTCAACAAGTGTGAAAATATCCGGGTAGTCAACATTGTAGAACCCTCTAAGTATTTTGAAAACCTCGATGAGCTGACCACGCAATCTATGGGTTTCCAACGAGAACAGATCTAATTCCCTTAATCTATCTTTATAACTTTTATGTCTGATAGAGGGAATCAGTTTGGTTGCCCTGTCTTGCACACGTTCCAATCTCGTGATGTCCTTTTGAAATGAAGGACTCCAAAATTGTACGGCATACTCCAGGTGCGGTGGAACAAGTAAGTTGTACAAACACAGTACAATCTCCTCGTTCCGATATCCAAACTGGCGCTTTATGTAGCCTAGCATCCTTTGTGCCTTTTTCTCCACCTCAATGCACTGTTTCGAGAACTTGAGATCACTAGTGATTGTTACACCCAAGTCCTTCTCAGTGTCGGTGGATTCAAGAGCAGTGCCCTTAAGGATATACTGAGATTGGGGGTTTCGGTGGCTGATATGCATCAATTTGCATTTGCTCACGTTAAAAGGCATTTGCCAAGTGCCTGACCACTCCCCAACCATCCTTTGCAACGTTCATACCAAGCTTGGTATCGTCGGCAAATTTGGAAATCTTCGCAACCATGTCACCGTCCATGTCGTTGACGTAGATGATGAATAGTAGTGGTCCCAGGACAGAACCTTGAGGCAACCCTCATAGTAACGAGCACCCACTCAGAAGCCTGTCCATTCAGCACCACCCGTTGCCGTCTGCCACTTAGCCGGTTCTCGATCCAGCCGGCTACTTTTCCGTATATGCCCAGCGCTCGCACTTTACGGAGAAAGCGGCGGTGTGGTACCTTATCAAAGGCTTTCTGAAAATCTAAGTGGAAGAATTCCACAAGGTTCGTCAGGCATGACCGTTGCCTTCGGAAGCTATGCTGGGAACTCCTCAGTAGCAGGTTTGCCGCTAAATGCGAAGTCATTTTGTCCACAATCATGCTTTCTATGAGTTTACCGACTATCGAAGTTAGACTGATAGGTTGGTAGTTCGACGGTTGGCTACGGTCTCCTTTCTTGGATGTTAGAAAATATTTTTTCGCCAATAGAGTGGTAGATTACTGGAATAATTTGCCATCTGAGACGGTAGATAGTCCAAACTAGAATGTATTAAATGCAGATTAGATGATTCTATGGGGAGGAAGGGTTAACTTCTTACTCTTTGGTGTGTGGGTGGGTCTCTCGACTCATTTCTGTGGATACAGTTTCTTTTATTGTATATTTTGGGGGATTTTGATTTTATCTTGCCCTGATAATGACGCTTTTTGTTTTTGACCCTCTTTTATGGACGGTTTGGATTGTATATTGTAGATGCATGATCTGACTTAATCCTATGGATTGTTTAAATTGTATATTGTAGATGCATGATCTGACTTAATCCTATCGATGCATTCTCTGGGTGGGTTTTGACGGATGCGGATGACCTTTGATAGGCCCTTGTGGCTTTTGTCATCCGTGAAATTATGTTATGTTATGTCAATTTCGAACTTTGATATTCATGGGCCCCCTAGACTCTTACATGCCCTGGTGCAGCGCATCGACTGCACCCCGCTCCCGTGTGACCTGGGTACTGGAATGTCTTTTGAGTGAGGTATAGATGTAAGGTCGAGATATACCACAGCTGAAGCGCACTTCGTTGCTTGACCTAAAAGTATGGAAATTATATTCATAAAATTTAATTTATAGTTATGTACATATGTGTGATTACAATAAAGTTGCTCTAAACTTAATTAATTTTATATTTAAAAAAAATAATATTACAGTATACTACTTCAAAATATAGGTAGAGTGGACAATAAACAATTACTTACTTTGGTATGTCTACCAAACAGAAATAGCAGTCAGTGGCATGATCTTGGGGCTCTCGCCAGACCATTGGAACACCAAATTGAAGGCTTTTTATTTTTCCTTTAGGCCATTTTGATAAAGAATTAAAGCATGTCGTGCAACAGATATGTGGTGCCTATAATTTATCTTGGTCGCCAATTTTACAAATTATATAGTTTTTACACTAGAGAAGAAATTTGTGTTTGATTTTTTAAAAATGTTACTGAACCACATATGTAGCAGAATTTATCTGGGCTATTTTCACACTATCCTCTTGGCATTTTAACTAAAATTGTTGCTTTTATTTAAAATTTTATTGAGTTAAATAACCTGAAAATAAGAAATAAAAGAATGAAATTCGTTAAAATCTTCAAAATTTGACAAAAATAGTAATTGGCAACTTACAAAAAACTGGAGTCATTTAGATAAAAATGACTTCCATTTTTGAAATCTACACATAAAACTACATAAAACATGTTATTCTAATCTTTGTAGTCGACAAAAAGTTAAATTTTGTTAGACAGTTTTAATTTCTTTCCTTATACAAGGCGTTTGTCATGATCTAATAAGACCAGTAGTTTTACGACGCACGAGCTCCTCATTTATAGTAGACAAGGTCAATAGACCTAAATGGCGGGCTTTTAATTACTCTGACTTATGACCTAATCACCAAATGATCTTACGACCTTCAAAACTTTCAACAAGTGGGGCAATCCGACCCAAAGTTAGTTTTCTTTCAATAATTCCAGGACTAACCTTGGCAGGACATTGACAATTATATCATTCAAAGGAGAATGTAAAACAACATAAGGGTTTCAAATTTAGTTAGAATCGGCAGAATATTTATGATGTTATTGCCAAATTATTCCCAGGCTAACCTTGGGAGGACCTTGGAAATTATATCACTCAAATAAGAATGTAAACAACATAAGGGTTTCAAATTCCGTTAGAATCGGCCGAATAGTTACAAAGTTATTGACAAATAATTTCAGCACTAATCTTGGAAGGACCTTGGCAATTGTATTATTCAAAGGAGAATGTAAAACAACATAAGAGTTTTAAATTTCGTTAGAATCAGTTGAATAGTTATGATGTTATTGCCAAAAAACTCGTTGAAAAGTAAAATGGTTACCATCCGACCGACGACCTACGAACCGACATAATAACTTGAGTCGCGTGCACGCGACTAAAAATGCTTGCTGAAATTCTCTCTATATTTTGTGTACCTTTTACCAGCGTTCAAAATTCCATCCCAATTTACAGTTTTTAAGTACCCGAGGAAGAGAGAAATATTACAAGATTTGAAGTCTGTAATTAACTAATATTTCTTTAATAATTCGAGAAATATAACGAATTATGGGATAATTTCTATTTCTCAATCATTTTCAAAATATATATTAAATTTCCAGCATTGGTCAAGACTAAAACTCCCGGTGGTCGCTTGTCGGCTCATCAACTCTGTGATGAAGTATCTTGTATCCTTCTTACCTTGTTCCTGTTTGGCAATAGTAGTGTGCAATGGAATTTACACGTTAGATGTGACGCAGAATTTTGGACACTGGTTTCTTGGCAACAGAATAATATTTTTTTTCCTGCAGAATTTTCCAGCCTTTTAGAAGTTCTTGGAGATCTCCCTGGTCAAGATTAAAGGATGGTAACTCAATAGCATCCTAAGGCCATTCACGTATGGAGGCGTTACTTATAGGTACGAGCGAGACGTGGATTTTATTTATACCCCAAATATTGATCCAATAGCAACTCATGTCAACCATCCATAATGAATTTGATGTGGATCTATGCGATTTCCAGCATTATGGAGGACAGTGCCATAAGGTGCAACTAGTAATGAAGTGGCTCGGAATCATGCATTAAATATTGAATCTATGGAAATTTACAAGTTAGTCGAGGATTGTCAACAACTCTATTAGACCTTGAATTGAGAACTTGTAGGCGATCTTTAAAAATTGACTGGACAACTATTGTATGATTCTACAATTTGTGACCACCTATAAGTGTTAATTTGCCAGTAATGGGACCCCCATCACTCTAAATCTGCTTCTAGAATTGATGATCATCATGCCCGAATGAACCTCAGAAATAATGAAGAAGAATTATCGCTGTAAATCCTAACTTTAAAGCTAAATTATTTCGGGGTTGGGGAGGGAGATCATTTAGCTGATTAATCTAGTAGGTATCATTTAATTGTTGTACATATTACCATATAAACAACTACTACTAACAATGGTTTTCCACCGTAGTCTCCCTTCTTCTAGATCCGAAGTAATCCGTCTTCTCTGGTTGACTACGTTCATTTTTCTTTGCTCCTCGTCCCGGTCGTTAGAATTGATCAGTGCCAACATTTCAACAATCCATCCTGCTTGGCTATTATCCAAATACCCATCTTATTATTCTTATCTATGTAACTAAATTGTATTCCTCATCTTCGTTCCCACGTTACCAACGACCCAAATCAGTTCCCACTGGGTTTGCAGGAACATGCAGATATTTGGTTGGCTCTAAACCAATGAACAAGTTTGGGCAATTTTCACCCTAAGCGTCTTCAAATAGAAACAAGGTTGAAAGGTATCTGCATAGTCTGATATTTATTTATAGGCGTAAAGTTAAACAGTTTTCGATTTATAATTGCTGACGCTCAAATATTCAGTGAAAACTGAAACTCAGCAGACCGTAGACATAAATATACATATAGGAGTTATAGAGTAAATAGGTCATAAAATAGTCTTCCTCTTTTATGACCTGTTTGAGTTCTTGTTTGCTTATTTTGCTTGTATGTGTGTGCATGTAAGATATCATCCTTGATATTTTTATTAGCTTTTAATTTAACCATGTCCAATTTGGTGAAGAGGCTGAGTTGAAATTTATTATTTCATTGTAGGCTCTATGTATTAAGTTATTCTGAAATTAATTTCGGTTTTGAAAATTAACAAGGCCAACAAACCTAAGTCGCGTGCTCTTAATTATTCAGACTTATGACCTTACGACCTTCAAAACTTTCAACAAGTGAGGCAATCCGACCTATAGTTAGTTTTATTTTAATAATTCCCGGACTAACCTTAGGAGGAACTTGGTAATATAGCATTCGAAAGAAAATGTAAAACAACATAAGGGTTTCAAATTTGGTTAGAATCTGTCCAATAGTTATGATGTTATTGCCAAAGTAAAACGATTACCATCTGACGGACCGACCGACCGACGGACATACGGACCAACATGGTAACTTATAGAGTCACGTTCAAGTGACTAAAAATTTGGAAAGATGTACTATGATTAATTTATGGTAATAAGTAGTTAAAAAAGTGTTAGGATTTAAATTTGCGTATGTTACTTAAAGGGTTCTATAATACTTTAATATTGGCCTCTAATCAGAATTATTCAACACAAAACGGCGGGAATAACAAAGACCTTCGGTTGATTGCGTTTATTTTAAACTTGGCTATACAACTGCCGAAACTGAGTACAACGCAAATCAGGCTTTTGACAAGGATCCACTACTAAATGGACAGAGTAGCTTTGGTCCCCAATAATGGAGGTCATCGAAGGAAACCATCCTTCAATATCCACTTATGAAGATGATGGTTCAGATGTATCCTCGCTCAATGTTACTCGATGGTACAAAAAAACTAAAACTGGAAGTTCTGATCCATCAACTTTATTGGTCAACAGTACTCCTAGAAATAGACCGAAAATTATTCTGGAGTACTGTAAATTCCTTATAACTCCTACAGATTATAATGAAGAACAAACGCTTTCAAACGAAGCAACAACCGAAAAGGCTTTTAATGCAAGGATGGCATAAACTTCTTCATTAAGCGTTGGAAAATTTGCATCGAAGCAAATGGTATTTAAATATCTTGAATTATTAATAAATTGCCTTTCGTAGAAGGTTTGGTTGTATCTTATGGTTTTAGATTTTAAAATTGACGATGTTATAGAGTCGAGTTACAGCCTCTAAATAAAGCCCCACCCTTTCCATATAAGGGAGAGCTCACCTTAAACTAAGAATTAATCGCTCTGATTGAGAATTACCTCATCCATCCACTTTGGCAGAAAAGTAACGAGGAAAAACAGGGCATATGAAGAGGGCAAATGGACTTTAGCCAACTATGTGGAGGCGGCCAGTTTTACCCCTTACCCAGTCCAAGATATAGGGTAAGGGGTCACAATCCCTCCTACTTTGGAATCATTGTCGTACATGCGTGATTTTAGATGGTATCATACGTACCCATCTTCCTTCTGTAACTTTATTAACCATTCGTGTCTTGTACCAATTTTTATCACATTTAATAGAAAATTGCCTTTATTCTTTTACCTTTTATTGTGGATCCCCGTCCACTGATCCTAAGATTAAACGGTGATCGGGTTTTTGATATCAGACCTTGCTATTCATTTTCACTATACATTTGTGGGGGGGGGGGGCAGGGGCAGCAATCTCTTCTTACCTCTGGTTGAATTACACCATTTTTTTTCATTTTCACCAATGAAAACAATCATGGGATCCACTCAAACCGAACCGATCCTGCCACATAGGTTAGGTCAGGTTAGGTTAAGTTAGGTCAGGTTAAGTTAGGTTAGGTTAGGTTAACATATTAACCATTATTATCTTAACTAAATTCAATCCTAAGTTGCATTTTATCTTAATCTTATCACTTATTATTACCTATTAAAAAAAAAATCAATCTTAAGTAATGACCTCCCCAAAAGATCATTCCTGGAGACTGACCCCTCAAAAGCTTAATCCTAGATAGAAGCTGGGGGTCATTATCTAAGATTGATCTTAATCATGTTTGCTTTTGATGCTTTGGCAAACGACAATCACACTTGAAAACGTGTGATTGGACACAATATTTGATGGTAGTACTATTCAATTCTCCATGGGTCCTGTGCTCGATACGTTGATGAACAAGAAGACTTGTGAATGTGTGTGTGTGTGTGTCTAATGATAGAGAGGGCCAAAAAGACAGGTTAACAAAGTATAATAATTAGAAGTGTGTGAGGCTTACCTTTGCCGAGCGCGTTGCTCTGAAAGACCGACTTTGGCTCGCGAAATCCTCGCGAATTTGATGAAAGGAACTCAGGCTAAACTTGACCCTAATTTACGGCTCACTTCCTCGCCTTGTCTCCTCCCGCCCCCAACTGGGTGTTTTTAATTAGTGAGAACTCCCCTTTACTCCTCTTTACCCATCCTAAGTATTACCCTTGAAATGCCCATCTACCCCGCTGAGGCTGGTATCCGCCAGGTCGTGTTGCCCAATCGAGCCCAAAGTTGGATTGTCGGTGTCCAATTTCGTCGGTGTAGCAACGAAACAATGGGAGGTAGGGGCTGGGGGTTAGGTCTCTGTCTCTTGGATTAACACGGGAGGGGGGGGGGATTTAGCACTTATTCAAAGAGGCAGAGGTGTAAGTACTGACGGAGTGAAGAAGATGATGAACAATGTGTCAAGGGGTACAAATAGGAAATCGCGAAGAATGATGTTATCGGGGAGTCCAAAATTGGGAAAGAGGGATCAGGTATTATTACCATCAGAAATCGTTTTCCTAAAGAAGAGGGTCGAAACGCATCAATGCCATTAAATAGTACCTTTTCTCTGGTTTATGTACGAATAAACAAGATCGCTGATTATGTTTATCCCACTATTGGCCATTCATAACAATTTGCTCTGTTCCATCTGGTACAGTAAGGGACCCCTCATGGGCAGAAAGCTCTAACTCTTCTCCTCAACAAACCCCTCCATGTCATTCTATATATCCTCATATGTATATCATATATCACATATAATATCATCATATACAATAACACTCATCTGTCAGTCCCTCATAAACACACGAACAAACCACATTTTGCATGGTTTCTAAACACTGGCAAATCAGAACACTAATATATATTCTCTTTTCAAGTCTTTCTTACATGTCCATTCCACTTCAAACCCTCCAGTCTTTCAGAACTCGCTTTGTTCTCTCGCCTCGATAAGAGATGGCCTCAAATATCTTTCAATCTAGTATAAAGAATTTCATCAAATTACATTTAGTTAAAACAAGAATTTTCATTATTGCTGTAACCTTTTTAAGATTCATTTTCAACCATACGATTAAAGCAAATCTTCAAGTAAAGATCTACCTCTCTCTCTCTCTCTCTCTCTCTCTCTCTCTTTCACCAATACACAGCCTGTTTAAAAGAGCACCGTAAGTTTCGTGTAAGAATTGATCTCATATCATCTCGATACGAGATCTTCAGCATTGGAAAGGTTTGGAATTTCTGAAGAATTAATCTTTTTCTCGTCATGATAGACATCGAAAAATGGATTTCCATCTCCAACTACTTACTATAAATACAATTTTCGAACTAAAATGTGTAGATGGAATCATTGAGGGAATGTAATGTGTAGGTGATTAGGCGAAATTTTAAGATTCACCCATTGGAAATTGTTTATATTAGCGGAGAGAGGAGGCTTGGTCCGAACCAAGATACTGCCACGCTATATTTTTCTATATCAGTATCAATATTGTGTCTGGTATTGATTCCAATAGGCCAACCTTACCACTAAATTCTCTAATGAATCCAACCTTACGACTAAATATTCCAATGAATCCAACCTTACGACTAAATGCTCCAATAAATCCAACCTTACCACTAAATACTCCAATGAATCCAACCTTACCACTAAATACTCCAATGAATCCAACCTTACAACTAAATACTCCACTGAATCCAACCTTACCACTAAATACTCCAATGAATCTAACCTCACCTTCAACTACTCCACTCTATTCAATATTAGTAGTAGATATACGTCCCCTCCACACCCAGATTTGGTCATTACACCTTTTCCTCATAAGTTTCCACATTCTAACTTCTCCCTTTGCTTCCAAACACTTTTCTCATCCTCACCTTTTCACCTCTCGCGTGAACCCTGTGATTTCATGACTTAGAGTCTGGTTTGGTGGAAAAGGCGTCGGATTTCCATGTCAAGCTACTGGGATCGAATTCCGGCGAAAGCAGACATACACGAAAGTTTTCTGGGCTCGTAGGGAGCTGCCGTCACTCAGGCGGTCTACTCTGAGGCATAAGCGCAGACAATTACGGCCCCATACTTTACCCCACATATAGGTGCCACTCATCCTCCTCTCTTTACACATACAACATATCACTCCCTCACGGAACCCGCCGAACGGTGTTTCCATATATAAACTCTCCTGACGCGTAACGGGTAGCTCTCCTATGGGCCATGGATGGTGCTCTTATTGTTGTTTGGTGGCAAAACAGAACTAACACTCTTCCTACACTCCCTCTCGAACAAATACCGGACCCTGGATTCACACGGGCATGCTAACAATTGTCATTCTGATCTTTATCTAAATTTCCTTCTTCGGTCTGAGGTATCATTATCATTATTATAATGCAGTCTTTTTATAGTTTTTTCTCATCTTTTTTCTTCTTCACTTTGTCCCCCTTCTAGCTCCCCCCCCCCGTTAGCCCTGTCAGACTTTAATTATTTTCAATATAAATTGTGGTAACCAACGATGACATTGCCACTCACACGGAATTGAGTGAGAATAGATAAGAGAAAGATGTAGGATAAACGTGAATAAATAGAAAGAGGAGGGAAAAAATGCCAAAGAGGACAAGAACTGGTCCATTGGTCACCCCCAAATACTGAATCCCTGACGACGGAGTACAAGAGTTCAGATAAAAAAAAGTTCGCAGGAAGAGACTGGCTACTCAGACATACGAACTCGTACTCCCTCCGCAAACCCTCGGGTGCAAATATGACAGAGAACCCCGGGGTTTTGATTTCACGATCGCTGATGGGTTTAAAAATGCAAAGAATATTACCCCCCCCCCTCCCAAACGCGTTCCGTCCGTAGTGCCTACGAGTTTAACATTGTCGTTCTGATCTTTATGTGTGTTTCATGGTCCGGTCGAGAGATCTCATGTTCGATACGAGGAACGAATGATGCAACTTACCCAAGATTGTCCGTCTGATCTGTATGTGCGTTTCATTATCCGGTAGGAGGGATCTCGTGTACGATACGAGGGAAGATTATCATTCTGATCTTTATGTGAATTTCATTATCCGATCAGAGGATCTCGTGTGCAATACGATGGACGAATGACGCAACTTACCGTCCACGAAGTCTCATTACTTCAATTGCTAAAATTAATACGTTCACTGACTTCCGGTATACATGTAAGTTCCGTACAGCTACGGAATACATCCGACATCAGAGGAAGCCGAATTGCTACCAGGATTGTCAAATTGGGCTACTTTGTAAATGGCCTCACTGATTCTTTTGACATGCCAAAAAATCCAACAAGAAAAAAAATAAAGGAGATTCCAAGCGCTTTCGTCTTTATTTACAAAGACCTCTTTAAGGATTCCTTGCAAAGTTGTTCTTAAATATAAATGAAAGTGCTCGGAATTTCCTTTCCTTTTTCCTTATGTTTTTTTTTAGAGAATTGTGACGTGCTATTTTGTGATATGTTTGCTACTTTTTACTCTTTTTTCCCCAATCTCTCTTATCCTTTGTCTTATCACTAATTCATCCCTATTTAAATAAGTGGGCCGCATTCTACCTGCACACCCATCTTGTTCATCCCATAACAACCCCTCAATTATCCTAATCCACCCTATCAGAATTCTTCCACACAAGTCGCTAACAATATTCCGACTTCTTCTCCTGTAGTTGTGCCCTCCACCTTTCTACTTATACATCGGTACCATCACAGCATACTCCAAGTCCTTAGGCAGTGATATACTTTCATACACCTAACAAAACAACTACCAGACCCATTCCATAACGCATCAACTTCTTTTTTTTTACCTGCGGAGAAGCGCCAGGTCATGGCGTCGCTTTTTTAAAAAAGGAGTCAAGTTCAATTGTACCCATTTAGAGCCGTGAAATGACCCTTATGACCATCGGACATAGGAGTATTCACCCTGGAGATATCAAATCTGCCATCAGATTTGGCGCTAGGTGGCGCCATCTAGTGACAGAAGCCTTATTTAGCCATTTAGAGCAATATTCACCATGGATATATCAAATCTGACATCAGATTTGGCGCTAGGTGGCGCCATCTAGTGGTAGAAGCCTCATTTAGCCATTTAGAGCGGTGAAATGACCCTTATGACCATGGAACATAGGAGTATTCACCCTGGAGATATCAAATCTGCCATCAGATTTGGCGCTAGGTGGCGCCATCTAGTGACAGAAGCCTCATTTAGGCATTTAGAGCCGTGAAATGACCCTTATGACCATGGGACAGAGGGGTATTCACCCTGGAGATATCAAATCTGCCATCAGATTTGGCGCTAGGTGGCGCCCTCTAGTGACAGAAGCCTCATGTAGCCATTTAGAGCCATATTCACCATTGCGATATCAAATCTGCCATCAGATTTGGCGCTAGGTGGCGCCATCTAGTGACAGAAGCCTCATTTAGCCATTTAGAGCGGTGAAATGACCCTTATGACCATGGGACATCGGAGTATTCACCCTGGAGATATCAAATCTGCAATCAGATTTGGCGCTAGGTGGCGCAGTCTAATGACAGAAGCCTCATTTAGCCATTTAGAGCTATATTCACCCTGGAGATATCAAATCTAAAATTAGATTTGTTGCTAGATAGCACCATCTAGTGGCAGAATCCTAGTTTAGCCATTTAGAGCTATGGAATGACCATTATTACCATGGAACATAGGAGTATTCTCCCTGGATATATCAAATCTGCCATCAGATTTGGCACTAGGTGGCGCCATCTAGTGACAAAAGTCTCATTTAGCCATTTAGGCCATGAAATGAACCTTATGACCATGAAACATAATGAGATATTAACTCTGCTATCAGATTTGTTGCTAGGTAGCGCCATCTAGTAACATAAGCCTCATTTAGCCATTTAGAACCATTTTCATCATGGAGATAATCTGATATCAGATTTATCGTTAGATGGCGCCATCTAGAGACAGAAGCCTCATTCAGCCATTTATAGCAATGACATGAGCCTTATGAATATGGAACATAGGGGTATACACATTGAAGATATCAAATCTGCCATCAAATTTGGCGCTAGGCGGTGCCATCTAGTAGCAGAAGCCTCATTTAGCCATTTAGAGCCATGAAATCACCCTTATGACCATGAAACATTGGGTTATTCACCCTGGAGATATAAAATCTGCCATCAAATTTGGCGCTAGGTGGCGCCATCTAGTAACAGAAACCTCATTTAGCCATTTAGAGCCATGGAGTGACCCTAATGACCATGCAACATATGTGTATTCACCCTGGAGATATCAAATCTGCCATCAGAGTTAGCGCTAGGTGGCGACATCTAGTGGCAAAAGCCTCATTTAGCCATTTAGAGCCATAAAATGACCTTCATTACCATGGAACATAGGGGTATTCACCCTGGAGATATCAAATCTGCCATCAGATTTGGCGCTCAGTGTCGCCATCTAGTGACAGAAGCCTCATTTATCCATTTAGAGACATATTCATCCTGGAGATATCAAATCTGACATCAGATTTGGCGCTAGGTGGCGCCATCTAGTGGCAGAAGACTCATTTAGCCATTTAGAGCCGTGAAATGACCCTTATGACCATGAAACATATGTGTATTCACCCTTGAGATATCAAATCTGCCATCAGAGTTGGCGCTAGGTGGCGCCATTTAGTGGCAAAAGCCTCATTTAGCCATTTAGAACCATGAAATGACCCTTATTACCATAAAACATAGGAGTATTTCCCCTGGATATATCAAATCTGCTTTCAGATTTGGCGCTAGGTGGTGCCATCTAGTGACAGGAGCCTAATTTAGCCATTTAGAGACATATTCATCATAGGGAGATATCAAATCTGACATCAGATTCGGCGCTAGGTGGTGCCATCTAGTGACAGAAGCATCATTTAGTCATTTATAGCAATGGCATGACTCTTATGACTATGGGACATATAGGTATTCACCCTGGAAATATTAAACCTGCCATCATATTTGGCGCTAGGTGGCGCCATCTAGTGGCAGAAGCCTCATTTAGCCATTTAGAGCCGTAAAATGACCCTTATGACCATGAAACATATGTGTATTCACCCTGGAGATATCAAATCTGCCATCAGATTTGGCGCTAGGTGGCGCCATCTAGTGGCAAAAGCCTCATTTAGCCATTTAGAGCCATGAAATGACCCTTAGTACCATAAAACATAGGAGTATTTCCCCTGGATATATCAAATCTGCTATCAGATTTGCGCTAGGTGGCGCCATCTAGTGACAGGAGCCTCATTTAGCCATTTAGAGACATATTCATCCTGGAGATATCAAATCTGAGATCAGATTTGGCGCTAGGTGGCTCCATCTAGTGGCATAAGCCTCATTTAGCCATTTAGAGCCGTGAAATGACCCTTATGACCATGGGACATAGGGGTATTTACCTTGGAGATATCAAATCTGCCATCAGATTTGGCGCTAGGTTGCGCCATCTAGAGAAAGAAGCCTCATTTAGCCATTTATAGCAATGGCATGACTCTTATGACTATGGAACATATGGGTATTCACCCTGGATATATTAAATATGCCATCAAATTTGGCGCTAGGTGGTGCCATCTAGTGGCAGAAGCCTCATTTAGCCATTCCGAGCAATGAAATGACCCTTATGATCATGAAACATAGGGGTATTTACCCTAGAGATATAAAATCTGCCATCAGAGTTGGCGCTAGGTGGCGCCATCTAGTGGCAAAAGCCTCATTTAGCCATTTAGAGCCGTGAAATGACCCTTATGACCATGGGACATAGGGGTATTAACCCTGGAGATATTAAATCTGTAATCAAATTTGGCGCTAGGTAGCGCCATCTAGTGGCAGAAGCCTCATTTAGCCATTTAGATCCATGAAATGACCCTTATAGCCATGGAATCTAGGGTTATTCACCCTGGGGATATCAAATTTGCCATCAAATTTGGCGCTAGGTGGCGCCATCTAGTGGCAGAAGCGTCATTGAACCATTTAAAGGCACCTGTTAGTGATTTGAACCATAGGAAACCATTGATGCAGGACATCGGAGGGACTTTTTTCTCGTGTTAAGCCTCTCGGCGACTATATCGCTTCCTCTAGTTGCTTTCCATTTTTCAGACTTCTCAAACCACTAACACCATCTCGCATTCCTACAACTTCCATAGATTGATGCAATACCCGTTTTATAACCTCAAAGTTAATCATATTCACATTCCCTTCACCTTTCATAACTTATACACCTTATCGAAGTACTTTGTGCACCATCGAATTTTAACTTCTTCTCCTAAAAATTACCATAACATTCTTTGACTTTTAAACAACACTTTTGGTTTCTCACCTTCATTACCTCACTACCAGAATTCTTGTTAGGCCGCCAACTTGGTTGGTGCTAGGAATAAATATGTAACCTATGCTACCTGTGTATGGTTGGATGGTTGTCATCGACTAAAACGACTATTTCCTCGGAGTTGCCCCTTGGAAGGGGGGAGAGTGTATACACCCTACATTCCCAGTTGTATTTCACATCGGTTGTCATCCGATGGTAGTGGAGGTAGATGATGGTACTGCCTGGTGGGTAGACATTAAAAGTTATCTCCGATATAGAGTGGCATCGGCAATTCGCTGCGACCCAGGTAGTTGAAGGACACGTCTCTCCTAGTAAAAGCTGTCTAGTAGACATGGGGGTTAAGTGAGTGGGGTAACCCCAGATGAGGAGTACATCACCTTAACAAGGTCAACAGACCTTAGTCGCGTGCTCTCAAGTATTTCAATAATTTTGAAAAAAAAATTAATAAACGTATTATCAAGTAATAAACTTATCTGACCTTACGACCTTCAAAACTTAAAAAAAAACTATTGAAAGGTACAATGGATACCATCCGCCCGATCAACCTACGCACCGACATCACCATTTATAGAGTCGCGTTCACGGGACTAATAATATCGCGTCGGCGCTGGGTCTACGCCCCATCCTGAATTCTCCGGAGGTCAGGGGCGATGTTACTGTAGGGAATGGACGCATATTCGGTGTAGTTGGAAGCTTCTGATTCGCAGGCAGACTCTGGTGGTGCGTTTGTTGATGGTCGCTTTCTATAACATGATGGTGATCTCAGATTCATCAGCAACATTCATGATTAAGCAGGCCTATTTGGGAGATCCGCTGGAGAATAAGCAGGCCTATTTGGGAGATCCGCTGGAGAATAAGCAGGCCTATTTGGGAGATCCGCTCGTGACTAAGCAGGCATAGGAGTATTTGGGATATCCGCTCACCGACCCGCAGTGGGCAAGATCTTAGAAAA
Organism: Ceratothoa steindachneri; assembly: GCA_963969495.1. Taxonomy (NCBI): domain Eukaryota; kingdom Metazoa; phylum Arthropoda; class Malacostraca; order Isopoda; family Cymothoidae; genus Ceratothoa; species Ceratothoa steindachneri. The sequence continues at coordinate 159,825,450 of OZ018329.1, forward strand.
GGTGACCTAAAAGTCGCTGTTACCCTTGTTGGTTAGCGCGTCTATCACAGAACTACGCGAATGAAACAACCAAAGTCAAAATGGAAGAATCTCCAGGTACGGATTCATCACCTTGAAAGTGTAGGTGTTGGAATGTTTGGACCTTACTCGATAGATTCATAGCAGCCAGAAAGACGCGATAATTTAGTTGGACAAAATGTAAAAAATTTTTGTGGAATATTATAGTAAAGACGGGCAGGAGAAGGTTGTGCGGAAGAAGTTAGAAACTGCCGGAGTGACAGGAATACATTTTGTGGAGGTTGTACGGGAGAGATTGGAAACTGCTGAGAAGAGAGTGAAATACCTTTTTGTGGAAGATGTACGGAAGAGGTTGGAAACTGCTGAAAAGAAAGTGGAAAACATTTTGTGGAGGTTGTACAGGAGAGGTTGGAAACTGCCAAAGAGAGAGGAATAAATTTTGTGAAGGTTGTACGGGAGAGGTAGGAAACTGCCGAAGAGAAAGGAATACATTTTGTGAAGGTTGTACAGAAGAACTTGGAAACTGCCGAAGAGACAGGAATACATTTTGCGGAGGTTGTACGGGATAGATTGGAAACTGCCGAAGAGAGAGGAATAACTTTTGTGTAAGTTGTACTGGAGAGCTAGGAAACTGCCAAAGAGACAGAAATACATTTTGTGGAGGTTGTACGGGAGAGCTTGGAAACTGCCGAAGAGACAGGAATACATTTTGTTGAGGTTGTATGGGAGAGATTGGAAACTGTTGAAGAGAGACTGGAATACATTTTGTGGAGGTTGTACGGAGAAGGTTGAAAACTGCCGAAGAGACAGGAATACATTTTGTGTAGGGTGTACGGAAGATATTGGAAACTGCTAAAGAGACAGGAATACATTTTGTGAAGGTTGTACGGAAGAGATTGGACCCGCAAAAAAGAGAGTGGAATACATGTGGAGGTTGAACGGGGGAGGGTGGAAACTGCCGAAGAAACAGGAATACATTTTGCTGAGGTTGTACAGGAGAGAGTGGAAACTGCTAAAGAAAGAGTGGAATACATTTTGTGGAGGTTGACGGGGAAAGTTAGAAACTGCTGAAGAGAGAGTGGAATACATTTTGTAGAGGTTGTACGGGAGAGGTTGGAAAATGCCGAAGAGCAAGGATTACATTTTTGTAGAGGTTGTACGAGAGAGGTTGGAAACTACTAAAGAGACAGGAATACATTTTGTGAAGGTTGTACGGGAGAGATTGGAAACTGTTAAAGAGAGACTGGAATACATTTTGTGGAGGTTATAAGGGAGAGGTTGAAAACTGCCAAAGAGACAGGAATACATTTTGTGGAGATTGTACGGGAGAAGTTGAAAACTGCTGAAGAGACAGAAAAATAGTTTGTGGATGTTGTATGGGAGATCTTAGAAACTGCTGAAGAGAGTAAAAAACATTTTGTAGAGGTTGTACGGGAGAGGTTAGAAACTGCCAAGGAGACAGGAATAAATTTTGTGGAGGTTGTACGGGAGAGTTTAGAAACTGCCGAAGAGTCAGGAATACATTTTGTGGAGGTTGTACGGGAGATCTTAGAAAGTCATAAAGAGAGAGTGGAATACATTTTGTAGAGGTTGTATGAGAGAGGTTGGAAACTGCCGAAGAGACAGGATTACATTTTGTAGTGGTTGTACGGGAGAGGTTAAAAACTGCCGAAGAAACAGGAATACATTTTGTGGAGGTTGTCCAGGAAAGGATGGAAACTGCCGAAGAGAGGGGAATACATTTTGTTGAGGTTGTACGAGAGATATTGGTAACTGCCGAAGAGACAGGAATACATTTTATGAAGGTTGTATGGGAGAGGTTGGAAACTGCCAAAGAGAGAGAAATAAATTATGTGGAGGCTGTACGGGAGAACTTGGAAACTGCCGAAGAGACAGGAAAACATTTTTCTAGGGGTTGTACAGGAGATGTTGGAAACTGGCGAAGAGAGAAGAATAACTTTTGTGGAAGTTGTACTAGAAGCTTAAAAAATGCCGAAAAGACAAGAATACATTTTGTTGAGGTTGTTGTATGAGAGAGATTGGAAACTGTTGAAGAGAGACTGGAATACATTTAGTGGAGGTTGTACGTGGAAGGTTAGAAACTGCCAAAGAGACAGGAATACATTTTGTAAAGGTTGTGCGGAAGAGGTTGGAAACTGCCGAAAAGACAGGAATACATTTTGTGGAGGTTGTACGGGAGAGATTGGAAACTGCTAAAGAGAGAGTGAAATGCCATTTTGTGGAGGTTGTAGGGGGGAGGTTGGAAACTGCTGAAGAAAGAGTGGAATACATTTTGTTGAGGTTGTACGGAAGAGGTTGGAAACTGCTAAAGAGAGAAGAATAACTTCTGTGGAAGTTGTACTAGGAAGCTTGAAAACTGCCGAAGAGACAAGAATACATTTTGTTGAGGTTGTATGGGAGAGATTGGAAACTGTTGAAGAGAGACTGGAATACATTTTGTGAAGGTTGTACGTGGGAGGTTAGAAACTGACGAAGAGACAGTAATACATTTTCTGAAGGTTGTGCGGAAGAGGTTGGAAACTGCCGAAGAGACAGGAATACATTTTGTGAAGGTTGTACGGGAGAGATTGGAAACTGCTAAAGAGAGAGTGAAATAACATTTTGTGGAGGTTGTAGGGGGGAGGTTGGAAACTGCAGAAAAAAAAGTGGAATACATTTTGTTGAGGTTGTACAGGAGAGGTTGGAAACTGTCAAAGAGAGAAGAGTACATTTTGTGGAGGTTGTGCGGAAGAGGTTGGAAACTGCCGAAGAGACAGGAATACATTTAGTGGAGGTTGTACGGGAGAGATTGGAAACTGCTGAAGAGAGAGTGAAATAGCTTTTTGTTGAGGTTGTGACGGGGAGGTTGAAAACTGCTGAAGAGAGAGTGGAATACATTTTGTGGAGGTTGTACAGGAGAGGTTGGAAACTGCCAAAGAGAGAGGAATATATTTTGTGGGGTTTGTACGGGAGATATTAGAAACTGCCGAAGAAGAAGGAATAAATTTTGTGGAGGTTGTACGGGAGAGTTTGGAAACTGCCAAAGAGACAGGAATACATTTTGTGGGGGTTGTACAGGAGATATTTGATACTACCGAAGAGACAGGAATACATTTTTTGATGTTGTATGGAAGAGCTTGGAAACTGCCGAAGAGACAGGAATAAATTTTGTGGAGGTTGCAAGGGAGAGCTGAAAACTGCTGAAGAGACAGGAATACATTTTGTTGAAGTTTTACGGGAGAGGTTGGAAACTGCCGAATAGACAGGAATGCATATTTTAGAGGTTGTACAGGAGAGGTTGGAAACTGCCGAAGAGACAAATAAATTTTGTGGAGTTTGTACAGGAGAGGTTGGATACTGCCAAAGAGAGAGGAATACATTTTTTGGAGATTGTACAGAAGAGGTTGGAAACTGCCAAAGAGACAGGAATATATTTTTTAGAGGTTGTACAAGAAAGGTTGGAAGCTGCTGAAAAGACAAGAATACATTTCGTGGTGGTTATACGGGAGAGGTATGAAACTGCCGACGAAACAGGAATTTATTTTGTTGATTCTGTATGGTAGAGGTTGGAAACTGCTGAAGGGACAGGAATTCATTTTGTGGAGGTTGTACGCGAGAGTTGGGAAACTGACGAAGAGACAGAAATACATTTTTTGGAGGTTGTACAGGAGAGTTTTAAAGCTGCCGAAGAGACAAGAATACATTTTGTGTGAGTTGTACGGGAGATATTGGAAAGTGCCGAAGAGACAGGAATACGTTTTGTTGATGTTGTATGGGAGAGCTTGGAAACTGCTGTAAAGACAGGAATACATTTTGTGCAGTTTGCACGGGAGAGGTTGGAAACTGCCGAAGAGACAGGAATACATTTTGTTGATGTGGTACGGGAAAGGTTGGAAACTGCTAAATATACGGGAATGCATATTTTAGAGGTTGTACAGGAGAGGTATGAAACTGCCGAAGAGACAAGAATACATTTTGTAGAGGTTGTACGGGAGAGGTTGGAAACTGCTGAAGAGACAGTAATACATTTTGTGGTGGTTATACGGGAGAGGTTGGAAACTCCAGAAGAGACAGAAATATATTTGTTGATGTTGTATAGGAGAGGTTGGAAACTGCAGGAAGAGACAGGAATTTATTTTGTGAAGGTTGTACGGAAGAGCTTGGAAACTGCCGAAGAGACAGGAATACATTTTGTGGAGGTTGTACAAGAGAGGTTTGAAACTTCCGAAAAAACAGAAATACCTTTTATTGATGGTGTAGAGGAGAGGGTGGAAACTGCTGAAGAGACAGTAATACATTTTGTGGTGGTTATACGGGAGAGGTTGGAAACTCCAGAAGAGACAGAAATATATTTGTTGATGTTGTATGGGAGAAGTTGGAAACTGCAGGAAGAGACAGGAATTCATTTTGTGGAGGTTGTGCGGAAGAGGTTGGAAACTGCCGAAGAGACAGGAATACATTTTTTGGAGGTTGTACGGGAGAGATTGGAAACTGCTGAGAAGAGGTTGAAATACCTTTTTGTGAAGGATGTACGGGAGAGGTTGGAAACTGCTGATAAGAAAGTGAAAAACATTTTTGTGGAAGGTTGTACAGGAGAGGTTGGAAACTGCCAAAGAGAGAGGAATACATTTTGTGAAGGTTGTACGGGAGAGGTAGGAAACTGCCAAAGAGAAAGGAAGACATTTTGTGAAGGTTGTACAGAAGAATTTGAAACTGCCGAAGAGACAGGGATACATTTTGCGGAGGTTGTACGGGAGAGGTTGGAGACTGCCGAAGAGAGAGGAATAACATTTGTGGAAGTTTTACTGGAGAGCTTGGAAACTGCCAAAGAGAAAGGAATACATTTTGTGGAGGTTGTACGGGAGAGCTTGGAAACTGCCGAAGAGACAGGAATACATTTTGTTGAGGTTGTATGGGAGAGATTGGAAACTGTTGAAGGGAGACTGAAATACATTTTGTGGAGGTTGTACTGAGAAGGTTGAAAACTGCCGAAAAGACAGGAATACATTTTGGGGAGGGTGTACCGAAGATATTGGAAACTGCCGAAGAGACAGGAATACATTTTGTGCAGGTTGTACGGAAGAGATTGGAAACTCCAGAAGAGACAGAAATATATTTGTTGATGTTGTATGGGAGAAGTTGGAAACTGCAGGAAGAGACAGGAATTCATTTTGTGGAGGTTGTGCGGAAGAGGTTGGAAACTGCCGAAGAGACACGAATACATTTTTGGAGGTTGTACGGGAGAGATTGGAAACTGCTGAAAAGAGGTTGAAATACCTTTTTGTGAAGGATGTACGGTAGAGGTTGGAAACTGCTGATAAGAAAGTGAAAAACATTTTTTTGGAGGTTGTACAGGAGAGGTTGGAAACTGCCAAAGAGAGAGGAATACATTTTGTGAAGGTTGTACGGGAGAGGTAGGAAACTGCCAAAGAGAAAGGAATACATTTTGTGAAGGTTGTACAGAAGAACTTGAAACTGCCGAAGAGACAGGAATAACATTTGTGGAAGTTTTACTGGAGAGCTTGGAAACTGCCAAAGAGACAGGAATACATTTTGTGGAGGTTGTACGGGAGAGCTTGGAAACTGCCGAAGAGACAGGAATACATTTTGTTGAGGTTGTATGGGAGAGATTGGAAACTGTTGAAGAGAGACTGAAATACATTTTGTGGAGGTTGTACTGAAAAGGTTGAAAACTGCCGAAAAGACAGGAATACATTTTGGGGAGGGTGTACCGAAGATATTGTAAACTGCCGAAGAGACAGGAATACATTTTGTGCAGGTTGTACGGAAGAGATTGGAAACTGCTGAAGAGAGAGTGGAATACATGTGGAGGTTGAACGGGGGAAGATGGAAACTGCAGAAGAAACAGGAATACATTTTGTGGAGGTTGTACAAGAGAGAGTGGAAAGTGCTAAAGAAAGAGTGGAATATATTTTGTGGAGGTTGTACGGGGAAGGTTAGAAACTGCCGAAGAGACAGGAAGACATTTTGTAAAGGTTGTACGGGGGAGGTTGGAAACTGCTGAAGAGAGAGTGGAATACATTGTATGGAGGTTGTAGAGGGGAGGTTGTAAACTGCCGAAGAGACAGAAATGCATTTTGTGGAGGTTGTAGGGGAGAGGTTAGAAACTGCACAAGAGAGAGAAATACATTTTGTGAAGGTTGTACGGGAGAGGTTGGAAACTGCCGAAGAAACAGAAATACATTTTTCGGAGGTTGTACTGGAGAGGTTGAAAACTGCTGAAGAGACAGGAATAAATTTTGTGGAGGTTGTACAGGAGAGGTTGAAAACTGCCGAAGAGAGAGGAATTCATTTTGTGGAGGTTGTACGGAGAGCTTGGAAACTGCCGAAGAGACAGGAATACATTTAATGGAGGTTGTACGGGAGAGGTTATAAACTGCTAAAGAGACAGGAATATATTTTGTGGAGGTTATACGGGAGATCTTAGAAACTGCCGAAGAGAGAGTGGAATACATTTTGTAGAGGTTGTACGGAAGAGGTTGGAAACTGCCCAAGAGAAAGGATTACATTTTTGTAGAGGTTGTACGAGAGAGGTTGGAAACTACTAAAGAGACAGGAATACATTTTGTGGAGGTTGTACGGGAGAGATTGGAAACTGTCAAAGAGAGAATGGAATACATTTTGTGGAGGTTATAAGGGAGAGGTTGAAAACTGCCAAAGAGACAGGAATACATTTTGTGGAGATTGTACGGGAGAGGTTAGGAAACTGCTGAAGAGACAGAAAATATTTTGTGAAGGTTTTACGGGAGATCTTAGAAACTGCTGAAGAGAGTAAAATACATTTTGTAGAGGTTGTACGGGAGAGGTTAGAAACTGCCAAGGAGACAGGAATAAATTTTGTGGAGGTTGTACGGGAGAGTTTAGAAACTCCCGAAGAGTCAGGAATACATTTTGTGGAGGTTGTACGGGAGATCTTAGAAAGTCATAAAGAGAGAGTAGAATACATTTGGTAGAGGTTGTACGGGAGAGCTTTGAAACTGCCAAAGAGACAGGATTACCTTTTTAGAGAGGTTGTACGGGAGAGGTTGGAAACTAACGAAGAGGCAGGAATACATTTTGTAGAGGTTGTACGAGAGAGGTTGGAAACTGCCGAAGAGACAGGATTACATTTTGTAGAGGTTGTACGGGAGAGGTTGGAAACTGCCGAAGAAACAGGAATACATTTTGTGAAGGTTGTCCAGGAGAGGTTGGAAACTGCCGAAGAGAGGGGAATACATTTTGTTGAGGTTGTACGAGAGATTTTGGTAACTGCCGAAGAGACAGGAATACATTTTATAAAGGTTGTGCGGGGGAGGTTGGAGAATGCCAAAGAGACAGGAATACATTTTGTGGAGGTTGTACGGGAGAGGTTGGAAACTGCCGAAGAGACAAGAATACATTCTTTGGAGTTTTTTTACGGGAGAGTTTAAAAAATGCTGAAAACACAAGAATATATTTTGTGGAGGTTGTACGATGGATCTTAAAAACTGCTGAAGAGAGAGAGGAATCCATTTTGTAGAGGTTGTATAAGAGAGGTTGAAACTACCGAAAAGGCAGGAATGCATTTTGCGGAGGTTGTATGGGAGAGGTTGGAAACTGCCGAAGAGACAGAAATACATTTTAATGATGTTGTATGGGTTAGCTTTGAAGCTGCCGAAGACACAGGAATACATTTTATGGAGGTTGTAAGGGAGAGTTTGGATACTCCTGAAGAGAAAGGAATATATTTTGGGGGGTTTGTACGGAAGATATTGGAAAATGCCAAAGATACAGGAATACATTTTGTGGAGGTTGCAAGGGAGAGGTTGTAAACTGCTGAAGAGACAGGAATACATTTTGTTGAAGTTGTACGGGAGAGGTTGGAAACTGCCGAATAGACAGGAATGCATATCTTAGAGGTTGTACAGGAGAGGTTGGAAAATGCCGAAGAGACAAATAAATTTTGTGGAGTTTGTACAGGAGAAGTTGGATACTGCCAAAGAGAGAGGAATACATTTTTTGGAGATTGTACAGAAGAGGTTGGAAACTGCCAAAGAGACAGGAATCTATTTTTTAGAGGTTGTACGAGAAAGGTTGAAAGCTAATGAAGAGACAGGAATACATTTCGTGGTGGTTATACGGGAGAGGTATGAAACTGCCGACGAAACAGGAATTTATTTTGTTGATTCTGTATGGTAGAGGTTGGAAACTGCTGAAGGGACAGGAATTCATTTTGTGGAGGTTGTACGCGAGAGTTTGGAAACTCACGAAGAGACAGAAATACATTTTTTCGAGGTTGTACAGGACGGTTTTAAAACTGCCGAAGAGACAAGAATACATTTTGTGTGAGTTGTACAGGAGATATTGGAAACTGCCGAAGAGACAGGAATACAATTTGTTGATGTTGTATAGGAGAGCTTGGAAACTGCTGTAAAGACAGGAATACATTTTGTGGAATTTGCACGGGAGAGGTTGGAAACTGCCGAAGAGACAGGAATACATTTTGTTGATGTGGTACGGGAAAGGTTGGAAACTGCTAAATATACGGGAAGGCATATTTTAGAGGTTGTACAGGAGAGGTATGAAACTGCCGAAGAGACAAGAATACATTTTGTAGAGGTTGTACGGGAGAGGTTGGAAACTGCTGAAGAGACAGAAATATATTTGTTGATGTTGTATGGGAGAGGTTGGAAACTGCACGAAGAGACAGGAATTCATTTTGTGGAGGTTGTGCGGAAGAGGTTGGAAACTGCCGAAGAGACAGGAATACATTTTGTGGAGGTTGTACGGGAGAGATTGGAAACTGCTGAGAAGAGAGTGAAATACCTTTTTGTGAAGGATGTACGGGAGAGGTTGGAAACTGCTGAGAAGAAAGTTGAAAACATTTTGTGGAGGTTGTACAGGAGAGGTTGGAAACTGCCAAAGAGAGAGGAATACATTTTGTGAAGGTTGTACGGGAGAGGTAGGAAACTGCCAAAGAGAAAGGAATACATTTTGTGAAGGTTGTACAGAAGAACTTGGAAACTGCCGAAGAGACAGGAATACATTTTGCGGAGGTTGTACGGGAGAGGTTGGAAACTGCCGAAGAGAGAGGAATAACTTTTGTGAAAGTTTTACTGGAGAGCTTGGAAACTGCCAAAAAGACAGAAATACATTTTTTGGAGGTTGTACGGGAGAGCTTGGAAACTGCCGAAGAGACAGGAATACATTTTGTTGAGGTTGTATGGGAGAGATTGGAAACTGTTGAAGAGAGACTGAAATACATTTTGTGGAGGTTGTACTGAGAAAGTTGAAAACTGCCGAAGAGACAGGAATAAATTTTGTGTAGGGTGTACGGAAGATATTGGAAACTGCCGAAGAGACAGGATCACATTTTGTGGAGGTTGTACGGAAGAGATTGGAAACTGCTGAAGAGAGAGTGGAATACATGTAGAGATTGAACGGGGGAAGATTGAAACTGCCGAAGAAACAGGAATACATTTTGTGGAGGTTGTACAAGAGAGAGTGGAAAGTGCTAAAGAAAGAGTGGAATATATTTTGTGGAGGTTTTACGGGGAAGGTTAGAAACTGCCGAAGAGACAGGAAGACATTTTGTGGAGGTTGTACAGGAGAGAGTGGAAAGTGCTAAAGAAAGAGGGGAATACATTTTGTGGAGGTTGTACGGGGAAGGTTAGAAACTGCCGAAGAGACAGGAAGACATTTTGTAAAGGTTGTACAAGAGAGAGTGGAAAGTGCTGAAGAGAGAGTGGAATACATTGTATGGAGGTTGTACAGGGGAGGTTGTAAACTGCCGAAGAGACAGGAATGCATTTTGTGGAGGTTGTAGGGGAGAGGTTAGAAACTGCACAAGAGAGAGAAATACATTTTGTGAAGGTTGTACGGGAGAGGTTGGAACTGCCGAAGAAACAGGAATACATTTTTTGGAGGTTGTACAGGAGAAGGTGAAAACTGCTGAAGAGACAGGAATAAATTTTGTAAAGGTTGTACGGGGGAGGTTGAAAACTGCTGAAGAGAGAGTGGAATACATTGTATGGAGGTTGTACAGGGGAGGTTGTAAACTGCCGAAGAGACAGGAATGCATTTTGTGGAGGTTGTAGGGGAGAGGTTAGAAACTGCACAAGAGAGAGAAATACATTTTGTGAAGGTTGTACGGGAGAGGTTGGAAACTGCCGAAGAAACAGGAATACATTTTTCGGAGGTTGTACAGGAGAGGTTGAAAACTGCTGAAGAGACAGGAATAAATTTTGTGGAGGTTGTACAGGAGAGGTAGGAAACTGCCGAAGAGAGAGGAATACATTTTGTGGAGGTTGTACGGAGAGCTTGGAAACTGCCGAAGAGACAGGAATACATTTTATGGAGGTTGTACGGGAGAGGTTGGAAACTGCTAAAGAAACAGGAATATATTTTGTGGAGGTTATACGGGAGATCTTAGAAACTGCTGAAGAGAGAGTGGAATACATTTTGTAGAGGTTGTACGGGAGAGGTTGGAAACTGCCCAAGAGAAAGGATTAAAATTTTGTAGAGGTTGTACGGGAGAGGTTGGAAACTACTAAAGAGACAGGAATACATTTTGTGGAGGTTGTACGGGAGAGAATGGAAACTGTCAAAGATTGAATGGAATACATTTTGTGGAGGTTATAAGGGAGAGGTTTAAAACTGCCAAAGAGACAGGAATACATTTTGTGGAGATTGTACGGGAGAGGTTGGAAACTGCTGAAGAGACAGAAAAATATTTTGTGAAGGTTGTACGAGAGATCTTAGAAACTGCTGAAGAGAGTAAAATACATTTTGTAGAGGTTGTACGGTAGAGGTTAGAAACTGCCAAGGAGACAGGAATAAATTTTGTGGAGGTTGTACGGGAGAGTTTAGAAACTGCCGAAGAGTCAGGAATTCATTTTGTGGAGGTTGTACGGGAGATCTTAGAAAGTCATAAAGAGAGAGTGGAATACATTTGGTAGAGGTTGTACGGGAGAGCTTGGAAACTGCCAAAGAGACAGGATTACCTTTTTAGAGAGGTTGTACGGGAGAGGTTGGAAACTAACGAAGAGGCAGGAATACATTTTGTATAGGTTGTACGAGAGAGGTTGGGAACTGCCGAAGAGACAGGATTACATTTTGTAGAGGTTGTACGGGAGAGGTTGGAAACTGCCGAAGAAACAGGAATACATTTTGTGAAGGGTGTCCAGGAGAGGTTGGAAACTGCCGAAGAGAGGGGAATACATTTTGTTGAGGTTGTACGAGAGATTTTGGTAACTGCCGAAGAGACAGGAATACATTTTATAAAGGTTGTGCGGGGGAGGTTGGAGAATGCCGAAGAGACAGGAATACATTTTGTGGAGGTTGTACGGGAGAGGTTGGAAACTGCCGAAGAGACAAGAATAAATTCTTTGTAGGTTTTTTACGGGAAAGTTTAGAAACTGCTGAAAACACAAGAATATATTTTGTGGAGGTTGTACGATGGATCTTAAATACTGCTGAAGAGAGAGAGGAATCCATTTTGTAGAGGTTGTATAAGAGAGGTTGAAAACTGCCAAAGAGACAGGATTACATTTTGTAGAGGTTGTACGGGAGAGGTTAGAAACTACCGAAGAGGCAGGAATACATTTTGTGGAGGTTGTACGGGAGAGGTTGGAAACTGCCGAATAGACAGAAATACATTTTAATGATTTTGTATGGGTTAGCTTTGAAGCTGCCGAAGACACAGGAATACATTTTATGGAGGTTGTAAGGGAGAGTTTGGATACTACCGAAGAGAAAAAAATATATTTTGGGGGGGTTGTACGGGAGATATTGGAAAATGCCAAAGATACAGGAATACATTTTGTGAAGGTTGCACGGGAGAGGTTGGAAACTGCCCAAGAGACAGGATTACCTTTTTTGATGGTGTAGAGGAGAGGTTGGAAACTGCTGAAGAGAGAGGAATGTGGAAGGTGTACTGGAGAGCTTGAAAAATGCCGAAGAGACACGAATACATTTTTGTGGAGGTTGTACGGAAGAACTTGGAAACTGCCGAAGAGACAGGAATACATTTTGTGGAGGTTGTACGGGAGAATTTGAAAATTGTTGAAGAGAGACTGGAATACATTATGTGAAGGTTGTACGGGGAAGGTTGAAAACTGCCGAAGAGACAGGAATATATCCTGTGGAGGTTGTACGGGAGAGCTTAGAAACTGCCGAAGAGACAAGTATACATTTTGTCGGGGTTGTACGTGAGATATTGGAAACTGCCGAAGAGACAGGAACACATTTTGTTTAATGTTGTATGGGGGAGCTCGAAACTACCGAAGAGACAGGAATACTTTTTGTGGAGGTTGCACGAGAGAGGTTAGATACTGCTGAAGAGACAGGAATATATTTTTTGGAGGTTGTACAAGAGAGGTTGAAAACTCCTGAGGAGAGAGGAATTCATTTTTTGAGGTTGTACGGGAGAGCTTGGAAACTTCCAAAGTGAGAAAAATACATTTGGTGGAGTTTTTACGGGAAACCTTGGAAACTGACAAAGAGACGGGAGTAAATTTTGTTGAGGTTGTACGGAAGAGTTTGGAAACTGCCGAAGAGACAGGAATACATTTTGTGGGGGTTGTACAGGAGATATTTGATACTACCAAAGAGACAGGAATACATTTTTTGATGTTGTATGGAAGAGCTTAGAAACTGCCGAAGAGACAGGAATACATTTTGTGGAGGTTGCAAGGGAGAGGTTGAAAACTGCTGAAGAGACAGGAATACATTTTGTTGAAGTTTTACGGGAGAGGTTGGAAACTGCCGAATAGACAGGAATGCATATTTTAGAGGTTGTACAGGAGAGGTTGGAAACTGCCGAAGAGAGGAAATAAATTTTGTGGAGTTTGTACAGGAGAGGTTGGATACTGCCAAAGAGAGAGGAATACATTTTTTGGAGATTGTACAGGAGAGGTTGGAAACTGCCAATGATACAGGAATATATTTTCTAGAGGTTGTACAAGAAAGGTTGGAAGCTGCTGAAGAGACAGGAATACCATTCGTGGTGGTTATACGGGAGAGGTATGAAACTGCCGACGAAACAGGAATTTATTTTGTTGATTCTGTATGGTAGAGGTTGGAAACTGCTGAAGGGACAGGAATTCATTTTGTGGAGGTTGTACGCGAGAGTTTGTAAACTGACGAAGAGACAGAAATACATTTTTTGGAGGTTGTACAGGAGAGTTTTAAAACTGCCGAGGAGACAAGAATACATTTTGTGTGAGTTGTACGGGAGATATTGGAAACTGCCGAAGAGACAGTAATACATTTTGTTGATGTTGTATGGGAGAGCTTGGAAACTGCTGTAAAGACAGGAATACATTTTGTGGAGTTTGCACGGGAGAGGTTGGAAACTGCCGAAGAGACAGGAATACATTTTGTTGATGTGGTACGGGAAAAGTTGGAAACTGCTAAATATACGGGAATGCATATTTTAGAGGTTGTACAGGAGAGGTATGAAACTGCCGAAGAGTCAAGAATACATTTTGTAGAGGTTGTACGGGAGAGGTTGGAAACTGCTGAAGAGACAGTAATACATTTTGTGATGGTTATACGGGAGAGGTTGGAAACTCCAAAAGAGACAGAAATATATTTGTTGATGTTGTATGGGAGAGGTTGGAAACTGCACGAAGAGACAGGAATTCATTTTGTGAAGGTTGTACGGAAGAGCTTGGAAACTGCCGAAGAGACAGTAATACATTTTGTGGAGGTTTTACAAGAAAGGTTGGAAACTTCCGAAAAAACAGAAATACCTTTTATTGATGGTGTAGAGGAGAGGGTGGAAACTGCTGAAGAGACAGTAATACATTTTGTGGTGGTTATACGGGAGAGGTTGGAAACTCCAGAAAAAACAGAAATATATTTGTTGATGTTGTATGGGAGAGGTTGGAAACTGCAGGAAGAGACAGGAATTCATTTTATGGAGGTTGTGCGGAAGAGGTTGGAAACTGCCGAAGAGACAGGAATACATTTTGTGGAGGTTGTACTGGAGAGATTGTAAACTGCTGAGAAGAGAGTGAAATACCTTTTTGTGAAGGATGTACGGGAGAGGTTGGAAACTGCTGAGAAGAAAGTGAAAAACATTTTGTGGAGGTTGTACAGGAGAGGTTGGAAACTGCCAAAGAGAGAGGAATACATTTTGTGAAGGTTGTACGGGAGAGGTAGGAAACTGCCAAAGAGACAGGAATATATTTTTTAGAGGTTGTACGGGAGAGGTTGGAAGCTGCTGAAGAGACAGGAATTTCTTTCGTGGTGGTTATACGGGAGAGGTATGAAACTGCCGACGAAACAGGAATTTATTTTGTTGATTTTGTATGGTAGAGATTAAAAACTGCTGAAGGGACAGGAATTCATTTTGTGGAGGTTGTACGCGAGAGTTTGGAAACTCACGAAGAGACAGAAATACATTTTTTCGAGGTTGTACAGGAGAGTTTTAAAACTGCCGAAGAGACAAGAATACATTTTGTGTGAGTTGTACGGGAGATATTGGAAACTGCCGAAGAGACAGGAATACATTTTGTTGATGTTGTATGGTAGAGCTTGGAAACTGCTGTAAAGACAGGAATAGATTTTGTGGAGTTTGCACGGGAGAGGTTGGAAACTGCCGAAGAGAAAGGAATACATTTTGTTGATGTGGTACGGGAAAGGTTGGAAACTGCTAAATATACGGGAATGCATATTTTAGAGGTTGTACAGGAGAGGTATGAAACTGCCGAAGAGACAAGAATACATTTTGTGGTGGTTATTCTGGAGAGGTTGGAAACTCCAGAAGAGACAGAAATATATTTGTTGATGTTGTATGGGAGAGGTTGGAAACTGAAGGAAGAGACAGGAATTTATTTCGTGAAGGTTGTACGGGAGAGCTTGGAAACTGCCAAAGAGACAGGAATACATTTTGTGGAGGTTGTACGGGCGAGATTGGAAACTTTTGAAGAGATACTGTACAACATTTTGTGGAGGTTGTACGGGGAAGGTTGAAAACTGCCGAAGAGACCGGAATATATTTTGTGGAGGTTGTACGGGAGAGCTTAGAAACTGCCAAAGAGACAAAAATACATTTTGTGGAGGTTGTACGGGAGAGGTTGGAACCTCCTGAAAAAACAGAAATACCTTTTATTAATGGTGTAGAGGAGAGCGTGGAAACTGCCGAAGAGAGAGAAATTTTGAAGTTGTACTAAAGAGCTTGGAAACTGCCAAAGAGACAGGAATACTTTTTGTGGAGGTTGTACGGGAGAGCTTGGAAACTGCCGAAGAGACAGGAATACATTTTTTGGAGGTTGTACGGGCGAGATTGGAAACTTTTGAAGAGATACTGTACAACATTTTGTGGAGGTTGTACGGGGAAGGTTGAAAACTGCCGAAGAGACCGGAATATATTTTGTGGAGGTTGTACGGGAGAGCTTAGAAACTGCCAAAGAGACAAAAATACATTTTGTGGAGGTTGTACGGGAGAGGTTGGAAACTTCCGAAGAGGAAGAAATACATTTTGTGGAGGTTGTACGGGAGAGATTGGAAAATGCTGAAGAGAGAGTGCAATACATTTTGTGGAGGTTGTCCGGGAGAGCTTGGAAACCCTCGAAGAGACAGAAATATATTTTGTGGAGGTTGTACGGGAGAGCTTAGAAACTGCTAAAGAGACATGAATTCATTTTTTAGAGGTTTTACGGGAGATGTTGGAAACTGCATATAGAGAGAATTACAATTTGTGGAGGTTGTACGGGAGAGATTAGATACTGCAGAAGAGACAGGAATAATTTTGGGGGGGTTGTACGGGAGAGATTGGAAACTGTTGAAGAGAGACTGAAAAACATTTTGTGGAGGTTGTACGGAGAAGGTTGAAAACTGCCGAAGAGACAGGAATATATTTTGTGGAGTTTGTACAGGAGAGCTTAGAAACTGCCGAAGAGACAGGAATACATTTTGTGGAATTTGTACGGGAGAGGTTGGAAACTGCCGAAGATATAGGAATACCTTTTATTGATGGTGTAGAGGAGAGGTTGGAAACTGCCGAAGAGAGAGGAATGTGGAAGTTGTACTGGAGAGCTTGGAAACTGCCGAAGAGACAGGAATACATTTTATGGAGGTTGTACGGGAGAGTTTGGAAACTGCCGAAGAGAAAGGAATACATTTTGTTGGGGTTGTACGCGAGATATTGGAAACTGCCGAAGAGACAGAAAATACCTTTTGTTAATGTTGTATAGGAGAGCTTGGAAACTGCCGATAAGAGAGGAATGTGGAAGTTGTACTGGAGAGCTTGGAAACTGCCAAAGAGACAGGAATACATTTTGTGGAGGTTGTACTGGAGAGCTTGAAAACTGACGAAGAGACAGGAATACATTTTTTGGAGGTTGTACGGGAGAGATTGGAAACTGTTGAAGAGAGACTGGAATACATTTTGTAGAGGTTTTACGGGAAAGGTTGAAAACTGCCAAAGAGACTGGAATATATTTTGTGGAGGTTGTACGGGAAAGCTTAGAAACTGCCAAAGAGACAGGAATACATTTTGTAGAGATTGAACGGGGCAGGTTGAAAACTGCCGAAGAGAGAAAAATACATTTTGTGGAGGTTGTACGGGAGAGATTTAAAACTGCTGAAGAGCGAGTGGAATACACTTTGTGGAGGTTGTATGGGAGAGGTTGGAAACTGCCGAAGAGACAGGATTACATTTTGGAGAGGTAGTACGGGAGAGGTCGCAAACTACCGAAGACACAGGAATACATTTTGTGGAGGTTGTACGGGAGAGGTTGGAAACTGCAGAAGAGACAGGAATAAATTTTGGCGTGGTTGTACGGGAGATATTGAAAACTGCCGAAGAGACAGAAATACATTTTGTGGTGGTTGTACGGAAGATATTGGAAACTGCTAAAGAGAGAGTGGAATACATTTTGTGAAGGTTGTACGGGAGAGAGGGGAAACGGCCGAAGAAAGAGGAATACATCTTGTGAGGGGTGTACAGGAGAGGTTGGAAACTGCCGAAGAGAGAGAAATTCATTTTGTCGAGGTTGTACGGGAGAGAGTGGAAACTGCCGAAGAGAAAGGAATAACTTTTGTGGAAGTTGTACTGGAGAGCTTGGAAACTGCCGAAGAGACAGGAATACATTTTGTGGAGGTTGTATGGCAGAGATTGGAAACTGTTGGAAAGAGACTGGAATACATTTTGTGGAGGTTGTACGTGGGAGGTTTAAAACTGCCGAAGGGACAGGAATACATTTTGTTGATGTTTTATGTGAGAGGTTGGAAACTGCCGAAGAGAGAGGAATACATTTTGTGGAGGTTGTACGGGAGAGCTTGGAAACTGCTGAAGAGACAGGAATACATTTTGTGGAGGTTGCACAGGAGAGGTTGGAAACTGATAAAGAGACAGGAATACATTTTGTTGATGTTGTATGGGAGAGCTTGGAAACTCCCGAAGAGACCGGACTACATTTTGTGGAGGTTGCAAGGGAGAGGTTGTCAACTGCCGAAGAGACAGGAATACATTTTGTTGATGTTGTAGGGGAGAGGTTGGAAACTGCCAAAGAGAGAGGATTTCATTTTGTGGAGGTTGTACGGGAGAGCTTGGAAACTGCCGAAGAGACAGGAATACATTTTGTGGAGGTTGCACAGGAGAGGTTGGAAACTGCTAAAGAGACAGGAATACATTTGTTGATGTTGTAGGGGAGAGCTTGGTTACTTCCGAAAATACAGGAATGCATATTGTAGAGGTTGTACAGGAGAGGTTGGACCCTATGAAGAGAGGAATACATTTTGTCGTGTTTGTACGGGAGAGGTTGGATACTGCCGAAGAGAACGGAATACATTTTGTGGAGGTTGTACGTGAGAGGTTCGAAACTGACAAAGAGACAGGAATACATTTTGTAGAGGTTGTATGGGAGAGGTTGGAAACTGCTGAAGAGACAGTAATACATTTTGTGCTGGTTATAGGGGAGAGGTTGAAAACTGCCGAAGAGACAGGAATATATTTTGTTGATGTTGTATGGGATAGGTTGGAAACTGCTGAAGAGACAGGAATTCATTTTGTGGGTGCTTCACGGGAGAGCTTGGAAACTGCCGAAGAGACAGGAATACATTTTGTGGAGGTTGTACGGGAGAGTTTAGAAACTGCCGAAATGAGAGGAATACATCTTGTGGAGGTTGTACGGGAGAGCTTGGAAACTGCCGAAGAAACAGGAATACATTTTGTGGAGGTTGTACAGGAGAACCTGAAACTGACGAAGAGTCAGAAATACAGTTTGTGGGTGTTTTACGGAAGAGCTTGGAAACTGCCGCAGCGAGAAGAATACATTTCTTGGAGGTTGTACGGGAGAGCTTGGAAACTGCCGAAGAGAGAGGAATTTTTTTTGTGCGGTTTTGAGTAAAAACAAACGTTGTAAAACATTTAATGACAACACAATCTATTAATAAGTGACTTGGGACTTTTAAGTTTCCATCATCAAAATAATAATAGTAGGTATATATAATGCGACTCCAGGGCTGTTAGCTCTCATAGAGCGAAGGTTGTGTAGCGAGTGTAGAGAAAGTTTAGAGGTAAGAGGAGGCAAGTCTGAAGAGATGAGTCTTCAGGAAAAGTTTAAAAGTAGCGAGAGGATTGGACTTTGGCAAGAAGAGCATCCTAGAGTCTAGGAACACAAACTGAGAAGGAACGGTCACCCATCGAGCAGAGGACAGAACGAGGAGTGTTCAGGAGGGCATCGAGGTTAGACCGTTTTTCCGAGGAGTTTGATGACGGGAGAGGGCAGACGAGAGATAAGGTGGAGCCTCGAAGTTAAGGGCCTTAGCATCGTACTCTTTAATATCTCTGCGTCTGCTCTAACCCTGTACGCAGATGGCAGTATATTTTTAGTCCCGCAAACGCAATTTTATAAGTTACTATGTCGCTCCGTAGGACTGGTGCTCGGATTGTAACCGTTTGACTTTTCAAATTGTTTCTTGGAAATATCATAGTAACTATTAAGCCTATTCTAATGAAATTTGAAATTCTTATGTTGCTATACATTTTCTTTTGAATGATATAATTACCAAACTCCTCACAAGGTTAGTTCGGGATTTATCGAAAGAAAACTAACTATGTGCCAGATTGCAATACTTGTTGAAAGTTTTGAAGGTCGTTTTAGTTATGGACTAAAACGACTATTCCCTTTGAGTTTTCCCCTGGGAAGGCGGGAACTGTATACCCTACAGAACTGAAAATAATTCATGTCAAAGCATCATCAAATAGTTCTGAATCCCAATGCAGATTCAGAACAACCGTAGAAAATAGACATGATATTCTATGTTTATCGCTTACAGGGAAAGAGCCGTGAACAGCAACAGGATATCTACGATCCGTAAGCAGCAACAAGAGATCTACGAGCCGTGAACATCAACAAAATATCTATGAGCCGTGAACAGCAACAAGATGTCTACGAGCCGTGAACAGCGACAAGATATCTATGGGCCGTGAACCTGCAACAAGATATCTACAAGCCGTGAACAGCGACAACATATCTACGAGCCGTGAACAGCTACAAGATATCTACGAACCGTGAACAGCGACAACATTTCTACGAGCCGTGAACAGCTCCAAATTATCTACGAGCAGTGATCAGCAACAAAATATCTACGAGCCGTGAACAGCAACAATATATCTACGAGCCATGAACAGCAACAAGGTATCTACGAGCCGTGAACAGCAACAATATATCTACGAGCCATGAACAGCAACAAGATATCTACAAGCCGTGAACAGCAACAATATATCTACGAGCCGTGAACAGCAACAAGATATCTACGAGCCGTGAACAGCAACAAGATATCTACGAGCTGTGAACAGCAACAAGATATCTATGAGCCGTGAACAGCAACAAGATATCTACGAGCTGTGAACAGCAACAAGATATCTATGAGCCGTGAACAGCAACAAGATATCTATGAGCCGTGAACAGCAACAAGATATCTACTTCATATTTTACGATCTGTTTTCTGTTGGGTTAAAAAGATAAAGATGTCGCTTCTCATTTTCTGTTGGATTTAAAAGATGAATGAAGTTGATTTCACATTTTATGTTCGGATAAAAAGAGTAAGGATGTCGCTTTCGCATTTTTTGCTAGGTTAAAAGAGATAAACGAAGTCACGTTTCCGTTTTCTGGTCGGTTAAAAAGATAAAAGATGTCGCTCCCGCCTTTTATATTGGATTAAACAGATAAAGGAAGTCGCTCTCACATTTTCTTTTGGATTAAAAAGATAAAGGAAGTAGCTTTCTCATTTTCTGTTTGGTTACGGATAAATTTCGCCCAATCTGCGTTAAAAAATCCAAAAGAATTGAAGCAAATTCGTTGTCATCATGGTTTTTGAGGACGAGCTGTCATCTGGTTATCCCTTTTTTCACCACACCAAGGTCTGCAACTGACTGGGACTATTTTTTTTATATTTTTTCAGATATTTATTTTATTATAATTTTCATTTATTGACTTTTTGAGACAATTTTTCGGCACTCATATCAATTATCATATTACCCCTTATTACCAATGAATAATCGAAATTCATTAATCAATATATTTAATCTGAACAAAATCATTTGAGTTGCAAATAATATGGTGCTACACTCGATTTCCTTTCGTTACAACCCCACGATTTCGTATTTTACAATTGACTCCAAAGTTTACCCATAAACGACGTTAGGTTAATGGGTCTATAATTTCTGGAATCACTTTTTACCACCTTTTTAAAAATGGTCGTAGAATTTTGTAATTTAAAGTCTTCCGGAACAATTCCGTCTTTTAAAGTTTTGTTATTTTTTTTTTGTTAAGTGGCGCTCTGAACTTCGCTTTTTAACTTTTTATTAAAGCTCGAATGAATTTTATCTGGACTCGTAACTTTTGATAAAGTACCTTTTGGAAGATTTGAATTTTATGTCGGAGGTAGGAATTCAAAGGGTTTATTATTGTGGGGGAATTCCACATGGAATTTCTTTTCCAGCGCGCTGGAGAAGATTCTAGAATTTGGTTAGGCTTAAATTGGTAAGCTCCCCCCCGCCCCCATCCACAAGCGGTAGCCTTGAACCGCGTCCACCACGGGCCACCTTTACGCGGGTTAGAATCGCCTCGGCGTGAAGATTCGAGGCCATTCGAGAGTAGCGTTATTTACCCCCCACCCCCGCGGGTGGAGCTTCGGATATATGGGGCTCGTCTTCCATGTGGGACACACAGAGTTGAGGAGTCTCGCCCGGACCAAAGAAGTTTTCCCTAGTTCCAAGTCAGGTGCTAACGACAAAGCAAAGTGATGGCTGAACTTTTTGTGTGTTGGAATTAGCTCCAGCCAGTGAAGTAATTCCATTTGACGATCGCCACCGAGCGATTTTTCCAACTCTACTCATCAACTCCTGTCAAAGCCCTCCTCGTTCACCCCTCGTTTTCGGGTGGCCGAAATACTTCCCCCCTGGACCGGACGTTACTGCTGCCCCTCCCCTTTGGAGAACCATCATCACGTTAACTTCCCGCTCAGAAGCTCCGAGCGCCCTCGCCTCACGTTTATTGCCTTCAGAAGACATCCGTGAAACCTTACCCTGACGTCTCACCCGGAATCCTTCGTAAGCCAAACCATCTCCCCCTCCAGCAACCCAATTGAGTTAATACTCCCCATTTGAATAGTCTCCTTCTGTAATACATTACACAGGCCTGCGTTTGAAAATATTTTTTATGTTCCCCAGGATTTCTTTGTGGTTTCTTAATGAATCCAACCTTTTGAGCTCAAAAATGAATGTATATTTGTTCAATCAGGTCAGATTTTCTCAGTACAGCATACACCATTTTCATTGAGATTACCTCATTTTTTCTGAATTTAAAAAAAAAACTTTCTCTATCTAATAATGCATTATTACTGTTATATCATATAAACAGGAATACACGTATGTAAACTATAATTCTTTTAATAAACAAAAAATTACAGAATGCAACATAATGAAGAAAATAATTATAATTTCGAAGAACAGACGCCCTTGACGATTTTCGTTTGTGCCTGTCATCTGGTGCATCACGCTTCAAACACCAACAGTAGTCAGCAAGCATGTTTCCGTTCCATTTACACTGGTACCTGGATTCCATTGTTTTTATGTCCTGGTGGAATCTTTGCCCCTGTTCTTTACTGTAATCCCCGCAGTTATCGGGAAAATAATCCAGATGGGACTGTAAAAAGTGTATCTTTATAGACATCCGAGCTCCCAAATGTTTGAGACTTGTTAAGAGCTGATTGACCAGGGCAACATATTCTTCTAGGCTTCTTTTATTGCCTAGAAAATTGTTAACTAGAGCTTTGAAAACTTTCCAGGCATCTTTTTCTATGTCCTTTATTGATGCATCAAATTGCTGATCAAGTTCCTGATATGAAGTCCATCAAAAATTTCCCCATGGAGCTTAGCGTCACTGATTTGTGGAAATTTTTGAAGAAGGAATTTAAAAGCTTGGCCTACTTTATTAAGGGTTTTGACATAATTTTTCATTATGCCAAGCTTTATATGCAGTGGAGGGAGGAGTATTTTTTTGAGGAGGCACTAAAGGTTCAGCTATCACATTGTTTGATCAAATTCTAAATGCTTCTCGTGGAGGCCAAACCTTCTTCTCATAGTGCATACTATCTGCACGACTGTCCCATAAACATAGGAAACAGGGATGCTTCGTGTAGCCTGTTTGCATCCCAAGCGTAAGAGACACTACCTGAAAAAAAATTAGCACGGTATGTAAATTCAGTGTAATATTTCTAAAAACAAATTCAAAGTAATATTTCTTAAAACAATAAGAATATGAATATGTATTGAAAAATCCTGTATGCCGATCCATTAAATCATCGTATTGGAACTAATTGGATATATGTACATCTTATTTTGAGTTTATTGAGTTGTGTTGTATACCTTCTCAATTAGGATAAGTTCCCCATTAACCCAATAGGATGCATTAACCTATAGGGACACACTTCAACAAAAAATATAACTCAAAAATGACTCATGATTTCCAGATTTGCATTCTTGTAAAATGTAAGTTGACCAAAAGGTGTATACAAGTATTAACAATTAAAAATGAAAATGTCAATATCAAAAAGCTTAGAAATGCCAAGTGTAAAATGATCTTACCTTCAAGTCACCACATATCCTCCACTTATAGCTAGAGTAATTTATTGCATCCAGCAATTTATTCATATTTTCATAACTTTCAGTAAGTTGGATTGAATGGCCTATAGGAACGGAAGTTATCTTGTTACCATTATTCAGTAACACAGCTTTTAAACTTCTACTGGAGGAATCTATGAACAGTCTCCATTCTAATGGGTTGTAGGGAATTCCAAGGGCCTCAACAAGTCCTTTAATATTGGCGCAGTATACTAAAGAGCTGGAAGAATGCTGTAAAAAATAGCTTCGAAACTCTTGTTCTCTATTTCTGTACCCCCCTAAATGTTGTTTCTTAAGCGAGAAGATTACTTTCACGAAGTCAAGAGCCAAGAAGTTGTGTATTCGCCTTTGAAACCCCCAGATCCCTGGTCAGGTCATTTAACTGAACTTGAGTGAATGGTCTTGCGACCATATCACGTGTGGAAACCTGATAAGACTCAGATGTGTCATAATCTTGGTCAACTTCCATATTAATCTCTTCATGTACCTCTATATGTTCAGGGAAGGAAAGGTATAGGAATTCCTGGGCCACGGGGCAGGGGTTTGATGGCAGAAGGAACATCCGGATATGCCACACTATGTTTATTCTTCTTATTTATACCTGTGGAAAATATAATTGCATATTACATAAAGGAATTGATTTGGAGTTGCAGATAGTACATAAATGTTTAGTAAAGGATATGTTCATGCTGAAGTGAACCATGTTAGTTTTTAATTTTATGCTAAGTCTTTGCATAATAATGACATTTTCAGGAGCCAGTATAATACAGAAAGCTTAAATACTTGATACAATGCTCACCTTTAAGATTTGTCATGCAAAAATAGCAGTCCGTAGTGTGGTCCTTGCCATCTCTCCACACCATGGGAACACCAAAAGAGAGGGACTTCTGTTCGCCCTGACTCCAGCGTCTTAAACTTATGTAGCATCCCTTGCAGCAGATATGTGGTGCAAAACTTTTATCTTGATCTCTTAGCCTTACTCCAAAATGTGCATGATACAAAGATTTAATTACAGGAGGGATTGTACTTTGCTGCTCGGGAAAAGTCACTTTGCCGCAAACATAGCAAAATCTGTCGGAGCTATTCTTACATTTTCTGTTCATTTTTAACTCAACCACTATTATTATTATTCTTATTATTATAATGCTGAGCAATTTTTAACCTGCGAAATATAAACCTATTTGCATAATTACTTAAAATGTACACAAAATTTACAGCGAATAGAGCAGTGCAAAAACTATTGAATTTGATGTAATATAGGAGATGTATAAACTATAAAATTATTATCACCCCCTGTATCGCAAAAACTGGAGGTGATAGAGAAAAACGGATGACAAATTCGGATTTAGGAGGTCAATTTTATTAAGAAACACTATAGAAAACCTAAGGTAAATTTTTGACGCAGACCAGTGTTATTTTTTAACTTCATAGTCTGATGCATAACTGAGAAATTCTCCCCTCGTTTACCAATGTAATTTTGCCCATTAATTCTCTTATTTTTATGTAAATAAAATTATATTTTTGTACATGCCTCTTTAAATAACCTTGAGCTTTGTCATTGCCCAAATTTTACCTGACCTCGTTGCACTCTTTCTCGCTGTTCCGCGCGTCGAAACTCATGGCGTTCCGTCCCTTGTCAGCTCGCCTTTAAGTTGTTGGTCTCTCCCCCATAGATATAATATGGTATTGATATAACGTAATGTTATACCACGACAATTATTATATTCCTTAAAGGAAATGTTGTGTTCCTACTTTTGATCTTTGGTTTCTCTTGGATGTATGTTGAAATGATTTAGTATTTCTTCCTTAGAGTTTTATTTCTCCATCTTTTGTCGGGTGGCGATTAATGAACCTTACTTTTGTTTTACAGTTTAGTGATTTATGTCGAGTCAATTTAACATTTTAAGCAATTCTGAGCAATTCTACGCACATAAAAGGGTTGGGCATTTATATTACAACAGTGAATTGAAGGCAAATCGCAGAGAGGGATTCGGCGCTTATTATGATTTAACGAATGTGACACTTCTGCTGAATATGCAAAATTATTTGCTCACCACTCCGTGGGAATATCGAAACTCTAGACTCAGCATTTCTACTACTATCACTATTATGCCATTTTAGATGGAGTATATATGATCTTGAAAGGGCTAGTCCTTTTAAATTATATTTTCTTTTAGCTTTCAAAAGTGTTGCCATTTACTGGTCTGCTTTCATTCCAGGAACTTATCTCTCCATAGAATGGATGCTCTATTCCAAAACAAGATTTTCTGAGGGTCTCAATACACTCTCGTGTATCTAGATATTATAGGAATCTTCCTGTTATGTTCTTTTTAATTATATATTTTTATTATATTGAATTATATCCTCTTATGTCTCTTTTTAATTCTAGTTATTCCCATGTAGACAAGTTGTCTCACTTCATTTTGTCCTTTTAAATAAAATATTTTCGACCTGTGGATTTTCTCCCTTCCCGCTTTCGTCTAGCGGCTCTTTCGTATGTCTACCTCTTTTTGATTGACTATTTATCACATGTATGGTTGTTTCTTATCAGTCTTGGATTTGCGGTGGGTGTTTGGCACTTTTGTAGTTAAAAATTCATAGAACAGTGGTATTCACACCTTGTTTTTTTCTTGATTTCTTGAACCTTGGAAGAGTTTAGGTGCAAACGTAGCATTCTATCGACTCGTTTCTGACTCCCTCTCCCTACTTGGGGCTGGTGTGGGTTCAGGGATGCACAGTAGAGAAACGTGGGATCAGGAGGGTGTTCCTTCGATCTTGTTCCCCCCCTCTAGTAAAATTGTGTGGGGTTCCGTTTCCAGGCAAATATTTCAAAGCAGAGAGTTAGGAGATACCATTGGCAACACACTATCGCGTTTGGCGTGCAGCCTCTTTTACGCAGAAGGAACAGCGTCTCCTCATTTTTTTTAGCAATCTTATTCAACCTATTTCACAAAATTAAGTATACATATTTAATATTGTGAGTGTTTATTAAAGGTAAGTTAAAATGGGCTCATTAGGAGAATAAGCTAAGTGCTTAGTTTCATTATTTTGTAGTGGTGTAACCATTTATTGTCAAATATTTTGCTTTGTGGGGAACTTTGGTTCTCTTACACGTACTTTAAAATCAGTTAAATTCCTTTCAGACAACATCGTGCAGTCCGTTTTCAAATTCATTCTTCTTATCAAACTGTATCACCTTTATTTTCAAATATTCAAACATTCAGCTTTTATACATTTCTTCGACTAACTACCAACTAACGAGAGAATTTGGGACTCAACTCGTTTCAAAGCATTTCTGAGAAGGCATTTAATTTTTACAAATCTATCAATCCTAATTGTTGCCTATTCCGAAGGCCTTTCAAAACCAGTAGAGTGTAACCCAGAGCAACGGGGAGGTTCGATACTAACATCTTGTCTAATTGTGAGTCAGAATCTCGTCCTTAATTGTTACTTTACCAAGATATGTTATTCAGATACTTATTTTTTCAATTATATCAATTTTATTTCCTTATTTGCCCGCAATCGACGCGCTTTCCCGACCTTAGTGCCCCGAGAGAAACTGCTGCTATCTCTCGTGTCGTCTTTTGCCTACAATTTGAATATCCCACTCTTTTACGTGCCTGCCTAGATCCAACTATGGGCGAAAGAGGGTGTTAAACATTAAAAAAAATCCTTATTAAAACATCTTACAACGACTGATTTTCCCCAATGGAATTTTATCAATTTTGAAAATCCCCCGAAATTGAGTGATTCGTTGCAGTGAACTCTTGCGAAAAGGAGACGTCTCTTCGCGAGAGTCCATCGAATAGCCTCAGTACCGGTGAGTGTCACTTTTCCGTTCTTAATGAATCAAGAATAAACGTTTGACTCTGCTTCATTCTCTTTGCCACGTTAAATCTTTCCTGTTTTACATCGCTCCTGACCTTGTAAGATGTTCCTTGCATTCTCCATGGCCTCTCCAATGTACTCTATTCTAGTCAGACAACGGCCTCTCATGTCTTGCCAACACGCGTTTATGACATGTTTATGGATGCTTGGCTGACGACATATCAAGCTAGAAGCAATGTAGTGTTCTTTTGAACATTTCGCTCATTAACATTGACTGTGAAACCTCGGTCATCATCCATACCCCAATACACTTGGGCTGTATTGACAAGCGTTAAATGTTAAATGCTCCGTTAAGGAAGATCGAGACGATATATCATTCCAACAATCCAGGGTCTTTTAACAAATCATGGAAGTAGTCTAAAAATGGTGGATTCCGAGTGTCTCCCTCAATTTGAAGCCCGTAGCGCGATTAGACTCAGTCGCCTTCTGTGACAAGTAGCTGTCACTACACTGGTATTATTCAAATTCTACACCGTTGAATATACCATCGATTGAATAGTACAGACACAGCGACAACTGCACGAGAAGGTATGCATGTAGGTGGATGTAGGTGAGTGTCTAAGGTGTTTATGTACATGTGGACATGTACATAGCTACCAAATAGCACCTCTGTTCTTCCTCATACAGTAAATGAAATACCAAACTGATAAATTAGTATCATCATTGGTAGTGGAATATCAGTACTGTATTAGGATTAACACCAGTCTTCGCGTCCTTGATTTAGTTTACGTCCTTTGAAGGAGTCAAGTTCACGGACAGAAAGTCATTTGGTTGTTTTTTTGGTCAAAGACTAAAATCGCCAAGGACGAATTTACACAATAACAAACGCACGGCCAGGTGCAGGCTCGCGTACATAGAAACACGCACATTGTACACTGCGCATGTAACCAAAGGACATTTACGTACGAAGCTGTACATACATGAATTGCGGGGGGGGGATGCTCAGACTTTTATTGAGCACCTTGTATTTGGACCACTTCAACCAACTTTAACACCTTGTTCCAGAGCACTTTAACCAACTTTAACAACTTTTTTCGGATCACTTCAACGCACTTTAACACCTTGTTCCAGAGCACTTCAACCAACTTTAACACCTTGTTTCGCAGCACTTCAACCAACTTTAACACCTTGTTCCAGAGCACTTTAACCAACTTTAACAACTTTTTTCGGATCACTTCAACGCACTTTAACACCTTGTTCCAGAGCACTTCAACCAACTTTAACACCTTGTTTCGGAGCACTTCAACCAGCTTTAACACCTTGTGTCGCAGCACTTCAACCAACTTTAACACCTTGTTCCAGAGCACTTTAACCAACTTTAACACCTTGTTTCGGAGCACTTCAAACAACTTTAACACCTTGTTCCAGAGCACTTCAACTAACTTTAACACCTTGTTTCGGAGCACTTCAACCAACTTGAACACCTTGTTTCGGAGCAATTCAACCAACTTTAACACCTTGTTTCGCAGCACTTTAACCAACTTTAACACCTTGTTCCAGAGCACTTTAACCAACTTTAACACCTTGTTCCAGGACACTTCAACCAACTTCAACACCTTGTTTCGGAGCACTTCAACCAACTTTAACACCTTGTTTCGCAGCACTTCAACCAACTTTAACACCTTGTTCTGGGGCACTTCAACCAACTTTAACACCTTGTTCCGGAGCACTTCAACCAACTTTAACACCTTGTTCCAGAGCACTTTAACCAACTTTAACACCTTGTTCCAGGGCACTTCAACCAACTTTAACACCTTGTTTCGGAGCACTTCAACCAGCTTTAACACCTTGTTTCGGAGCACTTCAACCAGCTTTAACACCTTGTTTCGCAGCACTTCAACCAACTTTAACACCTTGTTTTAGAGCACTTTAACCAACTTTAACACCTTGTTCCAGAGCACTTCAACCAACTTGAACACCTTGTATGGAAGTACTGCAGCCCCGTTTACTAATCTTTGTATAAAAGCACTGCAACACCGTCCTGAGCATCCTGTATGGGAGCACTACAGCCCTCATAAAAATAGCACTGAAATTCGCTTATGAACACCTCATCTGGGAGTACTAGAGCACCCATATAATGACCTTGTTTGAGAGCACTGCAGCCTCCCATCGATAACCTTTTATGAGAACCCTTCAACAGCCTGCAACTGGGAGCACTGCATCTCCCATTTGATGAGCATGTACCAGAGCACTGCAGCCCCTATTTGAACACCTTATTTTGGAGAACTGCAGCCCATTTTTAAACACCCTGTATTAGAGCACTGTAGTTCCCTTTTAGAAAACCCTGCACGGGAGTACTGCAGCCTGCTATTGATGACTTTGTATGGGAGCCTTTTAGTACTGTTTTGAAGACCAGGTATGGGAGTAGGGAAACTCCCTATTAATGACATTGTATGGGAGCGCTGTAGCTACTATTTGAAGACCGCGTGTGGCCAGACTGCAGACCCTATTTGAAGACCGCGTGTGGCCAGACTGCAAACCCTATTTGAAGACCGCGTGTGGCCAGACTGCAGACCCTATTTGAATACCGCATGTGGCCAGACTGCAGCCCCTATTTGAAAACCGCGTATGGCTAGACTGCAGACCATATTTGAAGACCGCGTGTGGCCAGACTGCAGACCCTATTTGAAGACCGCGTGTGGCCAGACTGCAGCCCCTATTTGAAGACCGCGTGTGGCCAGACTGCCCTCCCTATTTGAAGAGTGCGTGTGGCCAGACTGCAGCCCCTATTCGAAAACCGCGTATGGCCAGACTGCAGACCCTATTTGAAGACCGCGTGTGGCCAGACTACAGACCCTATTTGAAGACCGCGTGTGGCCAGACTGCAGACCCTATTTTAAGACCGCGTGTGGCCAGACTGCAGCTCCTATTTAAAGACCGCGTGCGGCCAGACTGCAGACCCTATTTGACGACCGCGTATGGCCAGACGGCAGCCCCTATTTAGGGAATGCTGTCGATCTAGGGAGGAAGCCGTAGGCTTAATATGGGAAGCTATCAGTTTAGCATAGGGTGTTGTTTTTTGCCAAGGATGCTGTATGTTTAGGTAAGCCTGTCGTTTTATATATGGATGCTGTCGTTTAGGGAGTGTTGCTGTGGCTTAAGGAGGGATGCTGTCAGTTTAACATGGGATTCTGTCTTTTTAGCGAGGGATGCTGTCGCTTTAGCAAAGGATGCTGTCAGTTTAGGTAAAAAGATGTGGGTTTACATAAGAATGCTGTCAGTTTGGGGAGTGATTGCTGTCGGTTTAAAAAAAGATACTGTTACTTTAGGGATGTATTCTGTCTTTTTATCGGTGGGTGCTGTGGCATCAGCAAAGATGATGTCGATTTACTAAAGGATGCTGTCAGTTTAGGTAGGAAGCTGTCGTTGTAGCAAATGATGCTGTCGGTTTTAGGGGTGTTGCGGTCAGTTTAGGTAAGAATATGTGGGTTTATATAAGGATGCTGTCGGTTTCGGGAGTGTTGCTGTCGGTTTAAAGACAGATGCTATTAGTTTAGCAAGTGATGCTGTTGGGTTAGGGTAAATGCTTTGGGTTTCTCGAGTGATGCTGTGGTTTTACGGCGAGATGCGGTCGTCGCTCATCATCCATTTCCAGTCATCCTCTCCACTGCACTTCATTCGAATTTGATCGTCACAACTCCGATCACACATGAGCATACACGAGCAAATTATGTATGTAAGCACGAGGGCATGTATGTATAAATTTATGTATCCGCTTCTCGTCTATTCATGCAAACAAAATATTTTTTGTTACCGTCATCTACCGTGAAGAAAAGATACATTCAATAGCATTACATAATAGAATAAAATACATACATATGTACGTACACCCATTACAATACATACATATGCATATATATATATATATATATATATATATATATATATATATATATATATATATATATATATATATATATATATACTTGTAATTGATATTTGTTCCTTGGAAATCTGATACGTAGTAGGAATATGAAGACCCGGGTGATTACACTAATCATTTATTGGCCGTACGTTTCGGACCTTCACTAGGACCATCTTCAGCAACTGTATCGACTAATGAGAAGGGGAAGGAATATTAACGATAATAGTTAAATAGTTAGAAACATGCATTATATAATGGATAATAAAGTGGGGGAAGGCAAGGTAAATCAATAAAATAGACAATAATTGAGATGAAAGTAAAAACACAAATAACAATATATAGAATTAATTGATACTATCCAGTGTAATTTTGAAAAATAATAGAAAGAAGGGAAGTTTTAACATAAACTGACTTGAATATCAAAAATTAAAGGTAACTGGAATAAACAACAAAGTAACCTATTATATTAAATTATAAAACAAAAAGCAACAAAAAAACCCGTAAACAAATGTGAATGAATTAAATAGATGGACTAACCTTTATCGTAGGAGTTGTGAAATCAACTAACTAAAGATATAAATCTACTAACGAGATTTGTTCGGTTGGCTAGTTAATGTATTGAAGTGTTGGTTGGTTATATAGTGAATAGTTTATATATATATATATATATATATATATATATATATATATATATATATATATATATATATTTTCAAAAAATTCCACAGAAAAATGAATAGCGGATTCAAACTACTTACGAACCTGTTTAGTTTATTATGAACTAAACAAGTTCGAATGTACCTGGAATCCACCTTTCATTTTCCTGTGGGATTTTTTACATATATATATATATATATATATATATATATATATACGAAGGGAACTATCGCTTAGTGAGGGCAAATGAAGTGAATCAATAGAGAATGTAAGAAATGTAATGAAAGGAAGTATGAAAGAATTGACAGTCACATGGTTGCAATGGTGAACCTTATTTATGGTTGGATACGTACATATGTACGTATCCACATGTATGTATGTCCTAACGAATATAGGCACTCGTTTTTACCTACACTTGCCTGACAGAAACACTTCCATACCCAATTTTCTCTTTCACAACAGTCAAGAGAGAGGTGATGAGGGTCCTAAAAGAGCACTGAAGAGCACTTGTTCCATCCCATCTTTGGGAGAATATGTACATACCATGGACGAAGTGATAACGTACACAGCGTGACGTACACGAAGACCGCGAAGCGGAAATGCTTGAAATAGCATAGTTCAAGCACTCTCTCTCTCTCTCTCTCACACACACACACACACACGCACATACACCCCGCCCTTTCCCCCCCCCCCCCGTGTAGTGGTGGTCAGTGCAAAAGGAAGTGGAGCGCGGAACTGAGTTCTATTGTGCGGAGCGGCGACCGTCGGAGGACCGCGCCACTCAGTGACAAATTCTCTGGCAGAGGGGGGCGGGGAGCCCTGAGCCCGGGGCGGGGGGGTTGCAGGGGACCGGGAAAGAGGAAGGACGGGTCGGTCCCCTGAATACGAAGCACGTATGCGCCTGCCTCGGTGCCATCCCCCCCCCCTATGTGCACCTTTGTCTGTCTGCTTGACCGCGTGTCGGTTTTCCTGCGTCTATGCGTACCTATCTGTCTGTATGTACCGGCTTGTCTCTGTGTACCGATCTGTCTGTGTGTAGATTTCTGTCTATGTGTACCTTTTTGTCTTTGTGTGTACCGATCTGTCTGTGTGTACATGTCTGTTTATGTGTGCATGTGTGTCTATGCGTACATTCATTTCTATGTGTACTTGATTGCCATTGTGTACCTGCCTGTATGTATGTACCTGTTTATATGTGTGTACCTGTATGTCTATGTGTACCTTTCTGTCTTTGTGTGTACCAGTTTGTATTTGTCTATCTGTTTGTCTCTGTGTAGCTGTCTAGCTATGTGTACATTTCTGTCAATGTGTACATATCTGCCATTGTGTATCTGTCTGTGTGTACCTGTATCTATGTGTACCTTTCTGTCTATGTGTACTTGTTTGTCAGGGTGTACCTATCTGTTGGGTGTACCATTATTTCTATGTGTACCTTTGTGCCTATGTATACTTGTCTCTCAGGGTGTACCTGTCTGTCTGAGTTTACGTGTATTTATGTATACACCTGTTTGTCTATGTGTACCTGTGTGTCTGTATGTACCTGTCTATATGCGTGTACCCGTATGTATGTATGTGCCTGTCTGTTTGTGTGTACCTATCTGTATGCATGTATCTGTCCCTCTGTGTGTACCAGTCTGCTTCCCCGTCTCTTTCTGCCATGTAGTGATTACCGCGTCTGTATGAGTGTGTGTGAGATTAATTTTATGGCGATGACCAACGAAGATCTGCTATGAAAGTAGTGAAGTTAAAGTGCTGTAGGGAACGCAGGTTGGGAGCGCAACTCTCCTCCACCCAACGCCCAAGGGGACCGGGCTGTGGCATAACCCAACATGTTACAGGTATCATCTGGGAGACTACGGCCTCTCTCCGCCCTACCGCCCGCAGTTGGATCTGTTTCTTTCTATCTTCCGCACATACACTTCCTTCACTTTTTCATCTTTCATTACGATTCTCTCCTTACAAACTTTGTGTCGGGGGAGGAGGGGGTCCCTCGTTAGTAGTCACTTCTCTTTTTTAATTAACAATTCTCCTCAATTGGGATAAGGAAGGGGGCCTGAAGTTTGCTGTGTGTGGTGGTGATGTATGCGTGTGGTGGGGTGTGGGTGGTCAGTGTAGTGTCGCGGTTCCGATGTTCCACCGAGCTCCACCTTCCTTCCACAGGGCGAGATGGAAAAGCGAATCTCGTCCTTTGGCGGAGATGGTGGGAATTGGGAGGCCGAAATGGGGGTGGGGTGGGGTGGGGTGGGGGGGGGGGGGGTATTTCCTCGCAAGATTCGTCCCCCACCCCCTTCACTGATCATAATTAAAAGCTTGTGAAATTATTATTATTATTATTATTATTATTATTATTATTATTATTATTATTATTATTATTATTATTATTATTATATTAATTAATATTACTTGTGATGCGTGTTTATAAGAGAACATTCATATGTGTGAATATATATATATATATATATATATATATATATATATATATATATATATATATATATATATATATATATATATATATATCAGCAGGAAAAGGAGAGAATTGCAACGTTTCGGGCTCTGGACTAATCTTCTGGGTTAGAATAATAAAAAACATAAAAAATAATTGTTTCTACAAAAGAGAACAATGACGAGAGCTAAGAGTTAAATGTACAAATACTAAAAATGCAAGCAATAAATAGCTTTAAAAGATCAATATGGACTAATTACTGTATTTTGAGTAAAAAAAAAAATATATAAAATGAATTCAAATCACATGAATGGCGATAGACGTGGATAAAGAGGGAAGTAAACACAATAAAAAGAGTATCACAGATTTCCTGATTCGGAGAAAGTTGCGAACTGACTGAGTGAAATTTTAAAATTTGTAAATAGGAAGGCTTTGATTTAGTGTTGGTTGCTTTTTTAAATTTTATGTAATTGGTTTTGTTATCCTATTTCATTCCAATTAATGTAAAATCCCTATATATTAGAATTAATTTAAAATACTTTCTTCATCAAAATCTAAATCGGACCTTTTCATAATTGAGTCCCTATTAATCGAACACAATCAGCGTCAGTTAAAAAAGAGATTAGTTTCAAAATAAAGACTCTTATTTAACTAGTAGCTAGTAATTAATTACCTCTAAAACAACTAATTACCTGACACTATATTCTTTCTACCAACCAATTACATAGAATTAAAAAAAAACAAAGCAACCAACACTAAATCAAAGCCTTCCTATTTACAAATTTTAAAATTTCACTCAGTATATATATATATATATATATATGGATATGAGAAACTCACAAAGTAGCGCGTGAGTAGAGCAATAAATGTAAAAAATCCCACAGGAAAATGAAAGGCGGATTGGAAGTACTTTTGAACTTGTTCCTTGATAATGAACTAAACAAGTTCGAAAGTACTTGGAAGCCGCCTTTCATTTTTCTGTGCGACTTTCTGCATATGCATATATATATATATATATATATGTTTGTGTGTGTGTGTGTTACTATGTGTGCGTATTTGTAAGTTCGTAAGTGAATGGTGTGAATCCTAAATCGCAAATTCTCTCTCGCCCACAACGAGCTGACGAAGAAGGCCACGTTTTCTATTTCCGTCGATCGTGAGGGAAGACTAATTCATCCTTAAATGGCCTCCTATCGCCTGGGTCGCCGCCCCCTCCTTCGCAGTTATGATGACGAAGGATATGGCCCCCGCGTGGAGGGGGGGGGAGTCCTCTTAGCATGCTTATCGTGAAAAGGGCGTACCCTCCTTTTGGGGAGGGGTTAATTTACCTCCTGCACTTTACATGTCTGAATGTGTGCGCGCGAGCGCAAGACTGTATGTATGTTCGCGTAGGGGAGAACTCATCCGAGGGGAGTCAAAATGGGAGTGGGTAGCCGAGGGGTAGGAAAGTATGGGAGTAGGTAGCAAAGAGGGGTTGGGGAGTCCGGTGGTCCCTGAACAACCAAACAAAGAGATTTTTTGTCCTTCAAATTTAAAGCGCAATAGCAACGAGGCCGCATAACGCAGAAAATTCATAAGGAGCAATATTTAAATAATGAGAAGGTAGAAGAAATGAAAATAGGCCCAATATATAAAACCGCAGAGGCTCATGCAGGCGGTGGGGCCGGAAGGGCACGCAATCCACTAGATCTCACCTTGAAAAGGAAAATGTGGGAAGAAGAAAGATAAAAGGTCGGGAATACTTGAGACATATTCAAAAACCACAACTTCAACTGGCTTCAAGAGGGAGGGGTGAAACAGACCCCTTAATCCTAGGAATGAATGGACAAAAGCTGGTCGACGATCAGCCATCGATCAATCTCCAGCCAGAAAATAGACGGCAAAAGGTATTTTAGAAATGCCTGGAAGGAATAAAGGATAATTAGGCTCAAAATTTTTTGAATCTGTCGTGGGCATTGGGGCAGGAAGGGTGCTCTGCTCCGACAGTTTCTACGTGTAACAGTGTACATGGGGAACCCTCATGACGCGTCCGAGATTAGAAAAAAGATCGCCGGGGAGACTGGGGCCGGGGGAGGGGGGGGGCACGAATCCAGGGGAAGCGGGTGGTTTGCCTCTGGTACATATCCACCCCTCGGGTAGAGAAGGTAGGTTAGAAGAGGTTAGTAACGATAATGGTGAAAAAAAGAGGGCATGCCCCCCTCCAGGTTCCCTGTGTAATAGTTTACACGTGGTAGCCCCATGATGGCTCAGGAAAAGGGACCAAAGGTATAAAGGCACGGTAGATCTAGACGTAGTACACCTATTAACCTTAACGGAAATCGCGATGAACGGCTAAACAGCCATAGAGGGACGTAAGAAGATTTATTGAGAATAAAATAAGTTTTGGGGGGACGCCAACCCCTACCCCAGCTTCCCCGCACGAGTTGCTTCTGCGTACACGAGCCTTCCCGTACTAGTTAAAAGAACTTCCGTCCGCGTTTCCGGCTCCCGCTTGGGATGTGAGGGTGAGCGAATCAAACCTTCTTCCCGCTGTGAAGCAAACTTGTCTGAGAACGGAACTCCCCCTCAGAAATATACCAGACCCCCCTCCCGCCTACATACAATTTTGTGAAATTAAAATCGGTTGACCAAGTATCACTTCAGATTAATACAGATGAGTCAAGCCATCCACTTTCTCCATACATCAAGGAAAAACCTGAAAAAATGATACCTTTTCCTTTCCCGATGGTATCCATGGTAACGGTTGTCTGCATTTCAAAGTCAAAGGTAGCAGCTAATATCTTCACTCCTTGATTCATCGTCGAGTGACTTCACTCGACATATGATCACCGCATCGAAGCCTTTATCTCCATTGCTTGGCAAGTTTTCATTAACTTTATCGAATTTAAAGTCCATTTAATTACCTTCCGCGTTCACAAACTTTAATATAGATGAAAAACCAAAATATCAATTTACATATACTAGTGTTTATAGTGTCTAAAGTGAAGCGAATAAATTAAAATTCATTAAAAGCAATTTAATTCTCCGTATCAATATCCAGCAAAATAAAGTCATATTTTATGTTCTACTATATTTCGCATATTAAATTAATATAGTTAAATTAATTAGGTCTTGTAATAAAGCATACAATCCAATCTCTTTTCTAACAACTTTCAAAAAATGGGCACATTTGGTGTCCAGAATCGGCCACAAGAGTTGGATACCTCAGAATTAGGAAGGCTTCCTCCGGTTGTCCGCCAAGACTAAATTTAGTTGCTCTTGTGAGCTAAATTTGCGTATCCTGTTTACCATTCCTCTATCCTTAATCACCCTCATTTCACCATGTTGCGCAACCAGCTTGGCCGCACCCTAAAACGCCTCGTCACCAGTACGCGTTAAAGCTAGTGGCGGTACCAATGTTTACAGAGAAGCTAAAGGAGGTAATGACACGAGGCGCGATTTTTAGCGTAGTCATAATGAGAATGAACTCTATTAGGGCCGTGACTGAGGTCCAGGAAGACAGTGCGACGCAACCAAAAAACTACCTGGTGGTGCCACCATGGTGGCGTGCGCTAAGAGGTCCTAATGGGCTAACTTGAGGATATACGATGGGAATTAGGGTGCCATTTTGAGTATTTATGTGCTTAAGTATGCAATTTTTCATATTACCTCCCTTTCGATCTTTTTGAAAGCTCATCTCACCTCGACCAACGACTAGGGGGAGGGGGGTCTGTTCGCACCCTTGAGCCCCAATAAAACCAAATACGCCCTTCCGAACCCCGTAGCTTAGAAGGATCCTGGAACTTTGATTTCGAGTCATCCGTCATCAACCTCTCTCATCCTTCTGGGTCCCTTTGCCCCTCCCCCTTCCTTTGCTGGTGATACAATATCATCTTTCGACTTCAATATCTGCCAAAGTTCGACCTCAATTTCATCTCAAGGTTGACCTTGTAAGGTATTCATTAATTATTGCTGGTTATGTTAAGTTACCATATGGTGTATACAGATTTGGGGCGACCTTAAGGTATCGGTCATATACTGTAGACATCTAGGGTTCTAACCCAGGTTAAACCCCCGGGTCAGCACTGAGATATGTGATAGAAGGTGAAATTCAGCGGTAAATCCATTCCAGCTGATGGAATCCATTATATTGGTCTTTATTTTCATGGTCATTCGGCTTTTTTCTCGTGTTTTATCTAACCCCAACCTTTTACCACCCCCCTTCTATACCAGTTGCCCTAGTGATCGTGCTTTCGTTAAGTGGGACCTTAAAAAGTACCTAGTTTATTAAGGGCAAAACTTAGGGACGCTTTTTTATCCCTAAAATTTGTCGTTGGAACAACGCATCAAGTGTGTTTATTTGACCCTCACGATTTAAATGCACACGAGAAGATTGTGTACGTGTGAATACATATGCAGTCATGGCTAAAAGCTTTTGAGGCTAATATTTTTTTTCATTTGTTTTTAAAATTTACCTAGTAAGAATAATTATTCTAATATTTAAATTATTTCAGGTTTATTAAAAAGTCAGGATTTCAAAAATAATAGAAAAAAAAATCTTTTCTCGCTGAATCCGAAATCGCGCTCTGGCCTTGTTCTTGTAAGAGGTGAGTTTCAGTCCCTGGAGCTTTGCTATTCGATTAAAAGGGTAAAATAATAATAAATATTGGTTAAATGAATGATAGTATGCAATTATAATCTATTTCATAATATCTTTCTGTAAAAAATAGATGTTAGAATTTTTTTCAATTCCAGAAATTGTTCTTTCCAAAGAAAAGCGTGTAACTATAGTTTCTCTGAACCAAAGTGCCGGAAAGGCAAGGAGGTAGTTGCAACAAGGAGGACCATCTTTAGGATCATTTATTGTAGCGGGCCACGAATCTACACTCTAGCCTCAATCTATCCAACCCGCTTCCTACACTAAGTTGGATGTGAGAAATCGATGGAGAAATGAAATGAATTGTATATAGAGTCCTATATTTACAAAAAGTATGGCTGAATATATTTATAATCTTGATTTAAAAGTGGTATTCTTACAGAGGGGGAGAGAGGTCTGCTGGAAAGGGGGTGGGAGAATGGCCCTACAACTACCCTCACATTCGCTCCACCACATCATAACTTTAAAAAGTGTGGTTGCACTCCAGTGAAGAAGTTTTCTGGATGCCCAAGAGCTTCAAATAAACATCAAGATTGCCTTCTGGTAATGTCCCAACTCAAGGTTCGGGTTGCCTCCACTGACAAACTTGCTCACAATTGGAAAGAAGCAGGTGTGGACGATTGAGCGCGTACGGTGAGGTGAAAACATTTCGACGAAGGTCTCACGTCGAGAAAGGGTGTAAAGAAGCTTCATCTCACCAAGAAGAAACGGATAGGCTCCAGCTTTGTAGAAAATATAAAGAATAGACTAATGAAGACTGGGTTAAAGTGATATTATCTTATGAAGCTCCCTTCCCCCTTTTTTCCAGCTTCTGGAAGATTCCTCGTCAGGAGGATAAAAGAGAGTTCTATTTTACAAGTTCTTTGTCGTGTCCACGGTGAAGCATCCTGACACTGCATGCCTGAGGCTGCTTCTCATCTAAGGGAACTGACGCACTAACAACTTTGCCCATGAATACTGCCACTGCCATGAACTCAAAGTGGTACCAAATCATGCTTTATTAGCACCTTTTTCCAACAGCTCAAGAGCAATTTGGCGATAATAACTGCATTTTTAGGCATGATGGTGCTCCTTTTCGCAAAGCAAAAGCAATAACAAAGTTTGGGGCTGAAAATAAGATCGAACATTTGGGATCTTGGTTCGGGAATTCGCCAGATTTGAACCAACAGAGAATTTGAGGGTCATCATCAAACGCGGTTAATAAAAAGAAACCATCCAGTTGTGAAAGATTTCGAGTACTCTTTGAACAAAACTGGAGCAATATTAGTCTAGATATCACAAATTTGGTCTGCACCATGCCAAAACGAATTGAAACAGTCCTAAAGAACCAGGAACATCACTGTAAATATTGACTCAGCCCATCAGTTGACTCTATTTATTAATAAAATGAGTTTTGGTCTCTAAAGTTTTGTATATTTCACCTTTAAATTATGATACAAACATACTAAAACAAAATGCAGCGTTTGATTAGTTCGCTTTTCTTATATGAAAAAAATATAGTAGTTTTTCAACTTTTGGCTATGACCTTACACGTGTGCGTAATACCCCACCTCCGCTCCCCAAACTCAAAAGGTAATTTAATTATTCCAATTAATATGAATCACTTTTAGGGTTGAATCTTTCCTGGCACCATTTAAGGAAGAGAGGATAACTTTTCACCCCATGCCCTCCACCTACCCTCCTAGAAGGAAGGTTATCTCTAAGGGGGCTCTCAAAGACCATTGAAAATGAGGGAACTTGTGTAATACCACCGGGGCACAATTACTTAATGTGGGAAGAGTACAGAAGGAAGAAGACAATGAGTACAAAAAGAAGAACCTAAATTACCAACCTCACAATCGTCGGTTCTGGGACGGAGAAGCGACGATCTAAGCATCCAGGAACAAGTGTGTACAAAACCTATGTGGTTACCCTTGTCATTTTCGCTCATTTCCCTGTTATTCTTTTAGGTCTTTTTTTATTTATTTACATATGTATCGGTGTCTGTTTCTCACTCATTCATTCGCAAAAAAATCAGAAAAACAAAAACAACAATCTCGAAAAAGTTAAAATTTCCCCCAATTGATTTCTTATCCTCCGACTCCCCCCCCCCTATCTTCAAAGATCCATCCCCACTTCGGGGTCTTATTAGGGCACAGCTTAGTTTCAGCGCCAACCTCGTCTACCAAATTACGCCTCTGACTCTGTGCTCTCGCGTAAACCATTTTACTATTCAATCACGGAATAGCGACAGCTTTCTCAAAGCGCGTGGTTACATCTCAGAATTGACACTCCGCAAGTGACAATAAAGTTATTTACCTCCCCCTACCCCCCCCCCATATGATGAATTGGTTCTTTACCCCATCCCCAGCCCACATATGAGGATTTGTTTTCAAACCTTTCGCACTGTTCACCTTCAATTTTACCACAAATACTATAAACCCAATTTGGACCTAATAAGGTTAACAGACCAAAGTCACGTGCTCACAATTTTTC
This sequence comes from Ceratothoa steindachneri, assembly GCA_963969495.1. NCBI lineage: Eukaryota > Metazoa > Arthropoda > Malacostraca > Isopoda > Cymothoidae > Ceratothoa > Ceratothoa steindachneri. The sequence goes on from OZ018329.1 coordinate 159,866,554, forward strand.
TGACCTATGACCCTATGACCTTACGACTATCTACAAGTCGGGCAATCCGACCCAAAGTTAGTTTTCTTTCAATTATTCCAGGACTAAACTTAGTAGGACCTTGGAAATTATATCATTCTAAAGAAAATGTAAAAGAACATAAGGGTTTCAAATTTCGTTAGAATCGACCAAATAGTTACGATGCTATTGCCAAATAACCTCATTGAAAAGTAAAATGGTTACCATCCGACCGACAACCTACGGACCGACATAGTAACTTATAGAGTCGCGTACTCGCGACTAAAAACCAGCCAGCTCACAAAAACTTGGGACATCATACGAAAACAAAGATAAAAAAGACATTAAAAACATAACGCAACATTTAAGCCCCGATTCAAAAAGCAACAAAAATGACACTTATACACTCTTAGACACATCTTGTCAGCGAGAAATTCTGAAAATATATCACGAGTGATAAGCACAAGCGAGCGGTTTAAAATCCTTGCTTGAATGAGTCTTGTTTAGACTCAGGAATGCGCAGTCGATACGTCGCTCTCTAACGGTGACCTGGCGACGCGGAAAGCTGTTCGCAACTCACCTGACGCTACTTTTCTTCTTTATTTTTTCTTTTGCTCTTTTTCTACTCCTTTCTATCTACACGAGCTTTGCTAACTCTAACAACGGGGAACAGAGCACCCTCGGCGACATATACTATAACACAAACAGTCATCACTAAACACAGAATATGCTCCTACAACACTTCGCATAAATTAGTAACACAACATATCTCTCACATAGAAGCAAACACCCACACTACATCGCTATTTACCACATCACAACACAATTCAACAAAAAAATGATAACCCAACTATACGACAGGGTAATTACTCCCCAGTTTCCGGCCTCAAGAACATCAATACAAGTTTATAACCACTCTCCCATAACTATTCGAAATATATGGAAATCCTCCCACATAAAACCCATCTTCAAGACCAAGAAACCACACACTGATCCCGCCTAATTTCCCTACCCTGCATAACCTCCAACATCAGGAAACATCTAGTACTAAACAAAGTCAATCCACACATACTACTTGATGCATCTCAACATTAATTCAGCCCATTGTACTCAACATGCACTATGCTCGCTAATATCACCCACTTCGGTTTCATTCAACTTATACCAGCACTGTCGTAGAATGACCCACAGACATATACGTACTTTTACCCGAAATGCGTGCACGCTCAAGGTCAAACGAGTGACCTTCACCCACCTCTGTCACGACAGAGGTGGGGGATAGAAGTAGGGGAAGGTGAGACCCAACCTCCCCTGACGGAGTGCGAAGGATTTAAATACAAACCATAGAGTGCAGTTGGCTGTTATGAAACTAATGAAGGCTGCGGGCTATGAGGCTTATGAAAAAGTAGGAACAAAAGTAAACTTTAATATTTACACAGTATACACAATAAATAGTTTAAAATAGAATAATGGCAATGGATATTCGATGTTTACAATAATTGATCTAACAGAGCTACTCGGAGCGAACTCTACGGGAGGGGTCAAGAAGCTATACAAGCCGCTGTACGTACGGACACAGGGATGACTGGCAGGAAAGCCGCACATGATTCGTCTCAGCCTAGCTTGGGTTCGAGGCTTTAAGAGATGAAACGGGGATCGGATGGTTATTCGAGGGACTTTAACCACGGGAAGTTTAACCTCTAGTAGTAATACTAACTGGGAGGAGTATTCTTGCCAAACGAAATATACCGAAACCAATTGACTGGGGCTCAAATCCTTCGGTAGAATTCTAGCCTTCGGCTCGTAGGGAAATGGAGCGCGATCGAGAATGACGTGTTTCGCTGAAAAAGGCAGGCCTATACTGTCGATGCCCAATTGGGACCAACAATATATAGGGACCAGCCGGAACCATTACTACCTCCGCCAAGGGAAAGGGGTGCTCGGGGGAACCTCTCCTTGGACTAACACGGCGCTTGAAGAATAGGAAGTACTCCCGCGGGGGTTTTTTGATAATTCACCGGGAGGCGACAGAGCCGCGCGTTTAAAATTCCAATCACTCGCTTATCGTAGAAAGCAGTTTGATATTCTGGTGGTTCCCACGTTCCACGCTCACGTTGACTGACCTCGTGGTTTCGACGGGGCACATGGCCGCAATGAGCCTCTATTTTCGATAAGTATACGCAGATTGAAAAATTTTTAGGGCCTTAGGATATTTATGGAAGTACCCCGCCCATTAGGGGTTCTGAGCCGATTGGGTTCATATTACGTCACACCATTCGAGTGAGCTCAATTTTGTTCTCATGTTCAAGTTTTGCAGTCCTCGATTGGCAGCGATGTGGAGAATTATTGTACTCGGTTGTTTGTTTTATTTTATTTCTTTTGATTCATTTTTATTTTGCGTTTGCTTCCTTTTGCATTGATTGAGTTCTTTTGGGTTTAGAATTTTTGCCGTTTTAATTCTGATTCATTTTTATTCTGCTTTCGGTTACTTTCCAAATTGCTTTTGATTCATTTTCATTTGTTTTTTGATTACTCCTCATTTTGGTTTTGAATAGTGTTCATTTTGATTAGTTTTTAATTTACTTTGGCTTATTTTCATTTTGCTTGGAATTGCTTCTTATTTCACCTTTAATTTATTTTTATTTTGTTTAAGATTACTATTCAATTTGTTTTATTCTATTTTATTAGATTTGCTTTTGATTACTCTTTATTTTCCTCTGGATTAATTTTTATTTTTTATTTTGCCTTTGATTACTTTTCATTTGCCTTTTGTTTATTTTCCTTTTGCTTTTGAATTATTCATTTTTCTTTCGATCCCTTTTCATGTTACTTTTTATACATGATTATTTTGCTTCTCATTACTTTTAATTTGCTTTGATTACTTCTCATTTTTCCAGTGATTGCTTTTATTTTGCTCTGATTATATTTAATTTAGCTCAAGATTCATCTTTCTTTTGAGTACTTTTCTTTTGTTATGTTTACTTCTTATTTTGCTTCTGTTTATTTTCAGTTTACCTTTGATTCATTTTCATTTTTTAGCTGAGTACTTTGATTTCATTTTCGTTTCGATCCTTTTTATTGTTTTGATTCTTTTTTGTTTATATTAATTTTCATTTTACTTTTGATTCATTTTCATTTACTTTCATTTTGCCTTTGATTCATTTCAATTTCATCCCTGATTATATTTAATTTAGCTCAAGATTCATTTTGCTTTTGAGTACTTTTCTTTTGTTATGTCCAGCATAAGGGCGGCTAAGCGGTCTGAGGAACTCCGAGTGGCGAGACTCTGTAAAGAGAATCCCAAGGAGTTTTTTGGATATGTGAACAGCCGTAAACCAATCCGTCGAACGATTGGCCCTTTGAGAAATGAGGAGGGGGCATTAAAGCACTTAGATGCAGAAAATGCTAACCTCCTCATCGACTACTTCTCTTCAGTGTTTACTGAAGAGTGTGGTCCCATCCCCCAGCCAATGGATTCCTACTCGGGGGAAAAGCTGGAGGATATGGACTTCACCAAAGATGAAATAAAAAAGAAGGTCACTGACCTAATGACGAATAAGTCCCCTGGACCTGATGGGTTTCTACCTAAAGTGTTGAAAGAAGTGCGAAATCAAGTGTTACGACACCTGAGCGCAAACTTCAACATGTCAATCCGAATCGAATGCTTTCCTAGAGACTGGCGTGAAGCGAAGGTGACTCCTATCTTCAAGAAAGGAGACCGTAGCCAACCGTCAAACTACTGACCTATCAGTCTGACTTCGATAGTCGGTAAACTCATGGAAAGCATCTTGGTGGACAAAAGGACGTCGTATTTAGAGTCAAACCTGCTAATGAGGAGTTCTCAGCACGGCTTCCGAAGGCAACGGTCATGCCTGACGAACCTTGTGGAATTCTTCCACTTCGTTTTCAGTGAGCACGATCGGGACAAGGCTGTGGATGTGGTGTACTTAGACTTTCAGAAAGCCTTTGATAAGGTACCACACCGCCGCTTTCTCCGGAAAGTGCGAGCGCTGGGCATAGACGGAAAAGTAGCCGGCTGGATCGAGAACTAGCTAAGTGGCAGACGGCAACGGGCGGTGGTGAATGGACAGGCTTCTGAGTGGATGCCCGTTACTAGCGGGGTGCCTCAAAGGATCTGTCCTAGAACTACTACTATTCATCATCTACGTCAACGAAATGGACGGTGACATGGTTGCCAAGATTTCCAAATTTGCCGACGATACCAAGCTTGGTATGAACGTTGCAAAGGATGGAAATACTGCCCGGCTGCAGGAAGATCTTGGGAAGATTGGGGAGTGGTCGGACACGTGACAAATGCCTTTTAACGTGAACAAATGCAAAGTGATACATATCGGCCACAGAAACCCCTAATCTCAGTATATCCTTAAGGGCACTGCTCTTGAATCGAGGGACACTGAGAAGGAATTGTGTGTAACTATCACTAGCGACCTCAAGTTCTCGAAACAGTGCATCGAGGCAGAGAAGAAAGCCCAAAGGATGTCAGGCTACATAAAGCGCCAGTTTGGATACAGTAACAAGGAGATAGTACTTTGTCTGTACAACTCCCTCGTTCGGCCGCAGTTGGAGTATGCCGTACAATTTTGGAGTCCTTCATTTCAAAAGGACATGGCCAGATTGGAACACGTACAAGCCAGGGCAACCAAGCTTATTCCCTCTATCCGAAATAAAAGTTATCAAGATAGACTAAGGGAATTAGATCTGTTCTCGCTGGAAACCCGTAGACTGCGTGGTCAGCTCATCGAAGTCTTCAAAATACTTCGAGGGTTCGACAATACCGGGATATTTTCACACTGAGTGAGAACAGAACGCGCAATCACGGCTTCAAACTTGAACTAAAGCATTAAAACCATAATCTGTGTGTAAATTTTTTCACCTACAGTATCTGCGGTAAGTGGAACGGACTTCCAGTGGAAGTTGTTAACAGTGAATCTGTTAACCAGTTCAATCCAAGACTAGACAGGGTCTTGAAAAGTGGCCGTTTAGGGACGCAAAACAATTGAGCAGGCATGTGCCCACTCGATTGCTAGTCCAAAGGTACCCTCTTTGAATGGACGCAAAGGTCTCCTAGGGTACTTCTTTTCCTTGTTACTCCTTGTTACTTCTTATTTCGCTTCTGTTTATTTTCAGTTTACCTCTGATTCATTTTCATTTTTTAGCTGAGTACTTTGGTTTCATTTTCGTTTCGATCCTTTTTATTGTTTATATTCTTTTTTGTTTATATTAATTTTGACTTTGATTAATTTCAATTTTACCCCTGATTCCTCTTCTCTTTACTTTTTATTCTTCCTTTTGATTTTCATTACTTTTGATTAATTTTCATTTTTATTTTATTACTTATCAGTTTTCCAATGATTGCTTTTCATTTGGCTTTGGTTATATATAATTAGCTCTAGATTCATTTTTCTCTTTAGTACATTTTATTTTTATAAATAAATTTTCATTCTCCTTCTGTTCATTTTTATTTCACATCGGATTCGTTTCCACTTTCCTTTTGATTCATTTTCATTTTCTCCTTAGTAGTTATCATTTTACTTTTAATTCATTTTCATTTTGTTTTATTTCTTTTTTGTTTTTGATTCATTTTTATTTTTTCGTTTACCTTTGATTTTATTTTAAATCCATTTCCTTTTTGTTTTATTCATTTTCTTTTTGTTTTCTAATCATTTTCTTTTTTTTTGTTTACTTTTCATTATATTTTTTTATTCATTTTCATTTACCTCTTGTCCTGTCTGATCTTTCCCCTCGGTGAATAATCCTCTTGTTTTTCATCTTATAAACACCAGCAAGGGGATGCCATATATATGAGTGCCCTCTTATCAAGCTGACATCTGGAATATTGCGTGCCTTACTGACCCCAAGCTCGCAATTTTACTTCCGGGTCCAATTACTTTCAGGAAGATCTCTGACTTTAAATCGTCCACACATTTTCACTTAATATCTACCAGCACAAAATTCGCTCGTTGGTTTTTGCTTTAAATAAAAAAAAACTCTTCGTGAGTTCAATTTCAAATGGGGTCTGGAGAAGGGGGATATTTTTGGCATTTTAGAACGCGTACAGTCGTACATGGGGGGAGGGGCGTTGGACACGTTTATTGCGGAGGGGAGGGAGGTAATTGTGAGGGCCATTTGACCTTTGGTGACCCCTGCGCTGTGACCACCCCAGAAGGCGACAGAATTGACCATTCATTCAATTTTATTAAGGAGACATTTTTTTTCCTGCGTTGCTGATGGATTTTCGCTTTAATTCTAAATTACCACCCGTTCATTTAAAACTCGTTCACTTGCCATCCATTCATTTACCACCCGTCCACTTACCACTCCTACACTCACCACTCGCCCACTTACCACCCACCCACTTACCACTCATCCACTTACCACTTGTCCACTCACCACCCATCCACTTACCACCCATCCACTTACCACCTGTCCACATACCACCTGTCTATTTACCACCCACTCAATTACCACTTATCACCCATCCATTTACCACTCATCCACTTACCACTTGTCCACTTACCACTTGTCCACTCACCACCCATCCACTTACCAACCATCCACTTACCACCTGTCCACATACCACCTGTCTATTTACCACCCATCCATTTACCATCCACTCAATTACCACTCATCCACTTACCACTCGTCCACTCACCACCCCTCCACTTACCACCTGTCTACTTACCACCCATCCATTTACCATCCGGTCACTTACCACTCGTCAATTTAGCTCCACCACTCCAGCAACCCTTGGGCACTAGTGTCAACCCAAGCCCTCAAGAGGCAAGGACCTAAAAATGGACAAAATAGAAAAGTTATTAAAATTACTTGAAATTTAATTATTACTATAATTACTTTACGTAATTATTTTTTTTTTTAACAAATCTATTTATCGTTTCGTTCTATTTTCGATTTTTCGAAAGGGAAGGGGTAGTTTTAGATATTGTTTTTATGGGGGGGATTCCCCCCTCATTAATTTACCCCCTAGTGTTGTTTTTTTATTTACTTGACCCCAATTGTGGTGAAGGCTGGCTTACACCCCCCCCTCCCACCCATGTCCAATCTCTATTAAAAGGGGCTCAATCTCGCGATTTCAGGTGTTCGAGTCAGGTTATGTCTAGTAGTCTAATACATTCATCCGTTACCTGAGGTTTATGGTTAAATTCAACACGGTACTATCATATATTACTCGAATTTATGGGTTGAATACAAACTAGAACTAACAAGCTAGAACTAGAAAGTACTTATGGAGCACAAAAGTCCGCTAAATGTCAGAAATTGCCCTCATCGCGCAAGGTCACAGAAGGATTCGTATTCATATTTGGATCTGGATTCGGATTTGGATCGGACCCTGAATCTAAAAATCTCTTCGTTGATCCAAGACCCTCTCTCCACAAAGTTTCACTGAATTCCTTTAATAGATTTTTGAGATATACACAATCGTTGATCCAGGACCCTCTCTCCACCTAATTTCACTGAATTCCTTTAATAGATTTTTGAGATATACACAATCGTTGATCCAGGACCCTCTCTCAACCTAATTTCACTGAAATCCATCAATAGATTTTTTGAGATATACACAATCGTTGATCCAGGACCCTCTCTCCAGTAATTTCACTGGAATCTGTCAATAGGTTTGTGAGATATACACAATCGTTGATCCAGGACCCTCTCTCCACAAAGTTTCACTGAATTCCTCAAATAGATTTGTTTAGATATACACAATCGTTGATCCAGGACCCTCTCTCCACCTAATTTCACTGAAATCCATCAATAGATTTTTTGAGATATACACAATCGTTGATCCAGGACCCTCTCTCCAGTAATTTCACTGGAATCTGTCAATAGGTTTGTGAGATATACACAATCGTTGATCCAAGACCCTCTCTCCACAAAGTTTCACTGAATTCCTCAAATAGATTTGTTTAGATATACACAATCGTTGATCCAGGACCCTCTCTCCACCTAATTTCACTGAATTCCTTCAATAGATTTTTGAGATATACACAATCGTTGATCCAGGACCCTCTCTCAACCTAATTTCACTGAAATCCATCAATAGATTTTTTGAGATATACACAATCGTTGATCCAGGACCCTCTCTCCAGTAATTTCACTGGAATCTGTCAATAGGTTTGTGAGATATACACAATCGTTGATCCAGGACCCTCTCTCCACAAAGTTTCACTGAATTCCTTTAATAGATTTTTGAGATATACATAATCGTTGATCCAGGGCCCTCTCTCCACAAGATTTCACTGAAATCCTTTAATAGATTTTTGAGGTATATACAATCATTTATCCAGGATCCTCTCTCCACAAAGTTTCCCTAAAATCCGTTAATAGATTTTTGAGATATACACAATCGTTGATCCAGGACCCCCTCTCCACAAAATTTCACTGAAATACGTCGATAGATGTTTGAGATATACACAATCGTTAATCCAGGACCGACAAAATCTCACTGAAATCTGTCAATCAATTTTTGAGATATACACAAACAGAAACATACACTTAAACCTAAATACAGAGGGTGTCTCGAAAGTTACTATGCACTGGAAATTTATAGTCCCCCCAGGATCCATGTGAACTGCAACTCTTAAGAGGGACTACAAGAGATCCAGTTTGGAAACCTTGGAAGTATTCACTCCGCTTTTCATATACAGGGTGCTCTAAGAGCTATTAAACTGGATATCTTGTAGACCACCTAAGAGTTGCACTTCAATGTGATCCGGGCGGAGCTAATAATTTCTAGTGCACAGCAGCTTTTGTGACACCCTGTACCTTCACTTGATCTTTTGTCGGAGGAAATTATTAATTTCTCATAATTTCTTTCTCCATCTTTTGCAGGCATAGTAAAAGGGGATATTTAAGGGGATAAAGGGGGTGTATGCCATAGATTAACCAATGTAGGGATAGTATATTTTTGTTCCATAGTTCTTGGTTGTCTTCAAGCCCGAATCTCAAGTTCCCAACCGGATAATGAAATACACATAAAGGTCAGTATGGCCATCGCTGGTAAGTGCGAGGACGCTTCTCTTGAGAGAAGAGGTGCCAGGAAGTAGTTTTGACACCATACAGCGTCCAGGCAGAACTTTCGTCGCCCTGAGGTAGAGGGACCTGTACCACCGCCAGAGGTATGTGGATATAGATACCCATTGGCAAGATTCCTTGGAACAGAGAGTGTGTTGTGCCGCAAAGACGAGAGAGGAAAGAAAGCAGTGTATGTGTGATGAGAAGTTTAATATCCACCCACCCGAATACAGGGCTTAGCACAACGCGTCCACCAATTGGTAGCCAAATCTCGACGTGCGTTAAAGTTTGTGTCCCCTCTTGATGGGATCGAACCCGGTACCGCGACGTTAGCAAACCAACGCCGTATCCGGCTAGCAAGAGCTCTATAAACCAGTGTACGATACACCTTTAATAACTATGATAGTCATAGGCCTCGTCTTGGCCCCCTAAACTATCTAAGAGGTTAGTGGGGTAAAGTCAATTTTAAATCTATCTAACGTTACTTAAGGCTCGAGCTTGAAGACAACTTAGTACTTTTGAAGAAAAAGCACCCCCCTTTTATTGGTAGATGTATAGCATACACCCCCCCTTTAAAAATCCTGTTTATGCCCTCAAATTAGGTACAAAAATTAGTGGAAATTAATCACGATCTCTTTCACCTTTTGACAACGTGACAGGGCAGCAGCGAGCTTAGTGTCTGTCCCTGCAGACCTTGATACAGTTTGAATCTTCACTGCGTCTTCTTAGGCATAGGTGTCAGGGTATCTTTGACTCTGGCAGTCAAGGGGTACTCGACCTGAGTACCTTGTACCAATGTGTTAGTGACGATTGTGACCTGAATTCGAAAGGGTTAGAATGGGAGACCTCTTCTTCATCCATCTTTGTTAGTACTTTGGTTTATTGTTTTTTATCCTTTTCTGTCAGGTTTCATCCTCTTTTCCTTACTAAGCCATTTTACCTCAGTCGGATTATAATTTCCTCTTTTCTCTCAATTTAAATAACAAAATATCTCGATTAAGAATAAGAGGAAGAGTATTAAAGATTCCTAGATAAATATCTCTAATGAAATAAGGAAATTTGTGTGGGAAGGAAAATTTCCTGTTTTGTGGAGGAATCCTGCAATTGCCGCTCCCCCCCCCCAAAAAAAAATTGCAATTGTCAAGCGACCCTTTTCTAATTAGTTTTCCTTTTTTTCAAAGGCAATCGCGGGGGAGGAGATGTTTAATTGCCTTGGATTTCAATTGTGTGTTTTGCTTTATGGTTCTTTTACATCGTAAGGAACCAGCCAATTGTAACCAAGGTCTGAAATGACCCTTGTATTCCCAAAGGTCAGGTAAAGGGTGACCCGGCAAAATTCAGGATAAATTATTTCCACTTTGTCTACCACACCTGCTTCAGCTCTGACACAAAGATTGAAGCATCTGCTGGACTGAGACCCTTCCAGCTCACTCGACCCCGGTTCATGATGGAATCATCAAACATCTCCTGCTCAAACTCAAGCATCTCCCCCGCCTCCTCCCAAGAAAACTGGTCCAAACAACATCATGTTGAGAGTCCCACACTGTTTAACCATAGCACTGAACTCAGTGTTGTGAGTCTTCCCCACGCTTTCCTCTCGTTCACAACCCTGCCATACTGCTGCAGTGCCCACCTGGCAAACTCCATTCTCCTGACCTTGTGTTGATCCTTCCTCCCCTGCACCTTCCTCCTACGGCAAGCTTTGGCTCTGATCTTGTGGTGCAAAACTTTCCTGATAGTCTTCCTTCCGAGTCCAGCTGTGGCTGCAACTCTTCGGACACTTCTCTATTTGTTGATCCTTTTGGTCTTCAGTCCTGAGATTTTGTTTGCTCCTCCTGAGCCCCTCTTGCGATCCAAACTCCCAGTGTTTACAAACCTCTTTCTATTGAAGTCAATGAAGTTCCACAGAGTCTTGCCATTAATTTGAGAGAGGTCAAACTACATTCTGCCATTCAGAATGGAGTATGTCAGTTAAAATGTGCAACACTCCTTTTCAAGTTTAAGTTCCATACGACCCTTCATATACTTCTTACAATCGGAATTCATTTTGGGTAGCGAAAGATATACATGTGTGAAGAAAGTTAAAAAGATTATTTGTCATAATAAATTTAAATTTAAATTTAAATGTAAATTTCTAGTCTATATAATTATCGCTATAGTAATTCTGTACCCGGGGACGACAGAGTACAAAAGAGATCAGTAGAGAAAGATACGAAGCGAAAATAAATATACGGAAAGATAATATAACATAAGTGAGAATCATAATCCGAGACGAAATAGGAGGACATAAGTAAAATATAAGAGTGTCAAGGAGGCAATCCCAAGAGTTAATCCAAAGTGACATAGAGACAATCCCAAGAGCCAATCTCAAGTGACAGGGGGACAATCCCAAGAACCAATCCAAAGTGGCATGGAGACAATCTCAAGAGCTAATCCCAAGTGACAGGGAGACAATCCAAAGAGCCAATCCAAAGTGACATGGAGACAATCCCAAGAGCCAATCCAAAGAGACAGGGAGACAATCCCAAAAGCCAAGCAAAAGGGACAGGGAGACAATCTCAAGAGTTAATCCCAAGTGTTCGGGAGACAATCCCAAGTGACATAGGGACAATCCCAAGAGACAGGGAGACAATCCCAATAGACAGGGAAACAATCCCCAAAGACAGGGAGCCAATCGCAAGTGTCAGGGAGACAATCACAAGTGACAAGACAGACAATCCTAAGAGCCAATTCCAAATGACAAGCAGACAATCCTAAGAGCCAATCCCAAGTGTTCGGGAGACAATCCCAAGTGACATAGGGACAATCCCAAGAGACAGGGAGACAATCCCAATAGACAGGGAAACAATCCCCAAAGACAGGGAGCCAATCGCAAGTGTCAGGGAGACAATCACAAGTGACAAGACAGACAATCCTAAGAGCCAATTCCAAATGACAAGCAGACAATCCTAAGAGCCAATCCCAAGTGTTCGGGAGACAATCCCAAGTGACATAGGGACAATCCCAAGAGACAGGGAGACAATCCCAATAGACAGGGAAACAATCCCCAAAGACAGGGAGCCAATCGCAAGTGTCAGGGAGACAATCACAAGTGACAAGACAGACAATCCTAAGAGCCAATTCCAAATGACAAGCAGACAATCCTAAGAGCCAATCCCAAGTGTTCGGGAGACAATCCCAAGTGACATAGGGACAATCCCAAGAGACAGGGAGACAATCCCAATAGACAGGGAAACAATCCCCAAAGACAGGGAGCCAATCGCAAGTGTCAGGGAGACAATCACAAGTGACAAGACAGACAATCCTAAGAGCCAATTCCAAATGACAAGCAGACAATCCTAAGAGCCAATCCCAAGTGTTCGGGAGACAATCCCAAGTGACATAGGGACAATCCCAAGAGACAGGGAGACAATCCCAATAGACAGGGAAACAATCCCCAAAGACAGGGAGCCAATCGCAAGTGTCAGGGAGACAATCACAAGTGACAAGACAGACAATCCTAAGAGCCAATTCCAAATGACAAGCAGACAATCCTAAGAGCCAATCCCAAGTGTTCGGGAGACAATCCCAAGTGACATAGGGACAATCCCAAGAGACAGGGAGACAATCCCAATAGACAGGGAAACAATCCCCAAAGACAGGGAGCCAATCGCAAGTGTCAGGGAGACAATCACAAGTGACAAGACAGACAATCCTAAGAGCCAATTCCAAATGACAAGCAGACAATCCTAAGAGCCAATCCCAAGTGTTCGGGAGACAATCCCAAGTGACATAGGGACAATCCCAAGAGACAGGGAGACAATCCCAATAGACAGGGAAACAATCCCCAAAGACAGGGAGCCAATCGCAAGTGTCAGGGAGACAATCACAAGTGACAAGACAGACAATCCTAAGAGCCAATTCCAAATGACAAGCAGACAATCCTAAGAGCCAATCCCAAGTGTTCGGGAGACAATCCCAAGTGACATAGGGACAATCCCAAGAGACAGGGAGACAATCCCAATAGACAGGGAAACAATCCCCAAAGACAGGGAGCCAATCGCAAGTGTCAGGGAGACAATCACAAGTGACAAGACAGACAATCCTAAGAGCCAATTCCAAATGACAAGCAGACAATCCTAAGAGCCAATCCCAAGTGTTCGGGAGACAATCCCAAGTGACATAGGGACAATCCCAAGAGACAGGGAGACAATCCCAATAGACAGGGAAACAATCCCCAAAGACAGGGAGCCAATCGCAAGTGTCAGGGAGACAATCACAAGTGACAAGACAGACAATCCTAAGAGCCAATTCCAAATGACAAGCAGACAATCCTAAGAGCCAATCCCAAGTGTTCGGGAGACAATCCCAAGTGACATAGGGACAATCCCAAGAGACAGGGAGACAATCCCAATAGACAGGGAAACAATCCCCAAAGACAGGGAGCCAATCGCAAGTGTCAGGGAGACAATCACAAGTGACAAGACAGACAATCCTAAGAGCCAATTCCAAATGACAAGCAGACAATCCTAAGAGCCAATCCCCAGTGACAGGGAGACAACCCCAAGTGACAAGGAGACAATCCCAAGAGCCAATCCCAAGAGCGAGATAAAACCAAATCTCCCCCTCCGCCCTTTCCAGAGAAATGACTGGATTGAACCGCCGCGGGCAACATCGTGGCAAGGGCCAGTAACGGGGTCCAGGAACTAACGAGGCAGGTGGTCAGTGAAGCTAATGCAGGAAACGTCCAGCCGATGAGCCCCGACATTCCAGATCGCCCACGACACAAAAATTCCAGGGAGGCCGGGGGGAAGGGGGTATAAATACGAGCCTAAAGGCCCCCCCTCCCCTCCCTTATCCCTCATTTGGGAGAAAGAGAAAAACAAACAAATACAAAATGTTCGGTCGACTTAATTGTCATTCGAGGCACTTCCAGGCATAATCCCCTTCCCCCCCTTTATGAGAGATAAACGTTGACCTCTAGGCACACCCTTATGACTTTGCGGGGGGGGGGGGGCTCCCCCCCCTATACCACATCCGGACTCAAGCAACTGGATCATACCCTTCCTCGAGATTAAGATATCCATGGACGGAAGTAGGAGTGTAAGGATTAACCTTTCGAAAGCAGACAGACGGAACTTAGTGACATGAGAGACACTCGGCCTCCGCAGTTAAACAGAAGCCTTGGTAACGAGGCCTAGTCTTATAAAACACCCCCCAAGTCCTGGGTTGCAGAATGCCTGTAACCGTAGTAGAGACATAAAAATTTACATATATGAAAACCAGACAATAGTTTCGCCACTCTTCTTTATGGGGGAGCTTGTGCTTCGCTGTCCATATTAAAATTTAAAATCTAAAAAAAAACAGCCATGGTTAAATTTTTATAAATTTTCTGAACTTCGCCAATTATAATAATTTAAGAAAAGGAACTCTAAACTATATTTCCCCCCCCCCTTTCAAAATATCACGTTGCTAAACGTGATATTAAAAGATTAAAAAATTCACAAAATTTCGATACTTATTTTTATTTCTGAACGTCACCATTTTGTTTTTTGATATTATGAAAGAATTATTAGAAATAACTTTGATAAAAAAAACATAAGTCATAACCAAACTAAGATGAAATTACTATTTAAATACTAAAAAAAATCCCTTTCTTAAATTATAGAGTTAGTGATGATAATTATTAAAAACACATAAAGACGAAGCGTAATTCGATGATGGTATATTTCAGTGAAGGCTGATAAGACAGAAAGGATGAATCTGAAAAAGGTCAAGATGAAAATGACCACAATGGAAAATCTTGTCAACATGAAATGGGTGGAGTAATGAGATGTGGAAGCAATAAACTCTCAAATACAAATTTGTGAAATATGATTACCTATTAATAATGATGTATTTGTGTGGAAGATTAATAAATATGTAGGTGGAGGAAATTGTTCTTACAAAGCACTAAGGCAAAAATTGAGATGAAAGGAGGAATCCCTCAAAAAGCTGAAGATGAAAAGGACCACAATAGAAAATCTCGTCAACATGAAATGGGTGAATGTAAAGAAGATCTGAAAGCAATAAGCTCGCGAATACCAATTAGTGAAATATGATTATCTATTAATAATGAGGTATTTGTGCGGAAGATTAATAAATAAGTGGGGGAGATTGTTCTTACAAAGCACTGAGGCATAAGTGAAGATGATAGACTCAAATGCAAACGAGTAATCCCATGGAAGTGAGATAGGACAAAAAAATGTAAAAGGAATAATTAGAAAGAACAAAAAAGTGAAAAAAACTTTGTCACTCAAAAAAATGGGTTAAAAAGGATTTAAAATCTCTAAAAACAAGTTCGCTCAAGAGGACACCACGAATATAAAGTACGAACAGAAATCCTACGAGGAGATTGTAGTTCGAGAAGGATCCCACAGAGCAGAGATTGAATGGGAGCACTCAGAGAGTAATGAGAGCACTCAGAGAGTAATGAGAGAACTCACAGAGCAGATGGGCCACGATGCCAAAGATGCCAGATAAGAGAGCAAGTGGAAGGTAATAAAGTAGGTGTTGGCCGGGCAAGTGTGGGAGATAGGTGTGTACCAGGGAAGTGTGGGAGAAGGGGTTATGCTCTTTTAACACCTTTACTTCCCTGGAAGCCAGAACTTCTTACAACATAAAATTACACAAAAAAATGTCCACACGTCATGTAGTATGGTTTGGTCATGCTGGAAAGACTCAATGATTAGCCCCCCCACCCCCAGCCCCTACTAAAAAGGAAAGGATATAGTTTTAAGAGAGAAAGAATTGGTAGTGGGGGGTGCTGTATTAAAACTGCACCTGTACAAATTCGAGGACACGGCGCAGGTTGTAAGGGAAGATACGCTGCAGCGTGAAGGCCATATTCCCGGAAGAGAATGAGAGAGAAGAGGCAAAGGTCACACGAGAGGTCTTAATGAAGGAAGAGGCAGCTCCTTAAGTCCCCACAGACAAGATCGAGGATGGGACAAGACCATTGCAAAAGGTTTGTGGGAGCCCGAACGAAAGGGGGAATAATTCGAATTAGAAATGTCGAGGAAGTTGTCTGAAAGCAAATCTTGAATGACAGACGCGCCAGGACGAAGGTCATCGACCGCGCCCAATATCGTAGGGTAGAGAGGGAGGCGTTACTCGAATTTCTCATTTAGGGATATTTTATTGGGAATATGAGAGGCATTTGTGATGACCCTAGGTATGGAAATTTACCCAGTATGAAAATAATTGAGGGGAAATACGGGAAAAAAAGATTGAATATGACAGGGGTTGTTAGACCTATGAACAGGTTCGGTCAAGCCGAGAAAGCCTGACTGATCATCATGAGGAAAAACGTTTGTCAAAGGGACTGGAACATTTGTGCAACAGGACGGTCTCTAAGCCAGCTCCTTGGAAGAATCCATACTTCAACGTGACTGGATCCGGTTAACCAATGGTTATAAAAACCGGTAAAAGCAGTTTTCGACCGTCTCGTATGCAGTTCGGCAGTAGAGTTAGGTCGAACCGACCAATAGCGTAGAAGACACTGGGAGATGATCATGGATATCGGCCACTCATTTAAGAATAGTAATTGCACCAAACTGACTTTAAAGCTTTATTAAATGAACTCTTTGTAATCAAGGGGAGGAAAAAATGTTCCTCTATTTTATAAAGGACAGCAGCGGCTGCAATGATGAAGATAATTTGTAGTCACACAGCAAACTAGAGACCAGCTTATGACTCATATTCTCAGAATTTTACACATTCCGGAATAAATTATTGCCTTCCACTGGTCATTATTTTGAAGGAAGATGAGAAGATAAGAGAGTAAAGGATCAAGTGATCAACATAATCAAGAGGGGCAAAAAAATATCTAAATAATTGAAATACTACAGCACAAAAAGACTAAATACGAATAAATAAATAAATAGAGAAATTGTGATGATGGAGGAGAAAATATTTTAATCAACCATCAAAATTATCCATACAACTTTTATTTGCCATAATACCTGACTCTTGGAAGGTTACAATTGGTACCATAGAACCCAAAGGTAGGGAATTAAATCTCTTACTAGGACATGATCATAAAAGCTATTTTTGAAATTGGGAAAAGATAGGAAAATAATGTAAACAAGAAATGAATTTTATGAGGAAAAGAATGATGGGATAGAGATACAGATAAAGAATAAAACAACAAATTTCGTGAAGCTAAACATTATGGGGCGAGGGGATATTAACCTGCGATATTATAAGCTGAAATACCTTGCTGCCATATCATTAGTTGTCATGACCTGCCATATTAAATGTTGTCATGACCTGCCATATTACAAGTTTTCATGTCCTGCCATGTTGTAAGCTGCCATAACCTGCCACATTATAAGTTGCCATAAGGTACCACCATATGTTCATGCAAAGAACAAAAAATTCGAAAATGCGAACTAGTTTCAATCAGATTATTATTATTATTATTATCAACATTATGATTATTGCTGTTGGTACTATTATTATTATTGAATCATAAGAATAAATTTAGCGTGAAAAAAATTGATAGGTTGCTAATAAGGAGTTGAGCGTGGGGGGCGGGGGGAGTAGGATGGTAGTGGAGTTGTTGTCTGCTGGCCCTACTCTACGGAAAAGGGGCTATAGATGAAAACAGGAAAAAAAGGGTTGAAAAGAACATAAAAAATAAAAGAAATAAAACAGGATGTAGTGAAGAAGGAGAAGATTAAAGGGGTTCAAGAGATATTAGGCCTTAGACTGAGATCCTCTTTCACCTCAAATGTTTGGTTACTGAAGAAGAATTATTCCCAAATTCATGTAGAACTATTGGCCCCGACCCTCCTTAAAACCTAGCAGCAATTCAAAACGATCCCAGATTAAAGAATTCAAACCAATGAAAAGGTAAGTATAAATCTCAGTGAACACAGTAAATACGAATAAATAAGGGAGGTAAAAAAAATATTCGAATTTACCATCAAAATTATCGATACAACTTTCATTTACTATAATAAAGGGTGACTCAGAAAAATTTAGGATTTAATATTTTAGGATTTATTACATAATAAATTTACATAGAAACAATAAAATTCATTGATAAATTATAATTATTGACCGTCTCACAACATCGGGCTTGCCTGGGGCACGCTCGTCATCCGCGCCGAGAAAGTGATTGCTCAGGTCTGAAGTTTTTTTTTCGGATGAGGTCAAGGTTTTCTTAACTAATTATTTATAATTTTGATACCGAATTTAAAAAGTTGGTTTTTTTTTATTCAGATGTACATTTTAATTTATATCGATTTAAATAATTGAATGGAATATTAAAATAACGCGTGTAATTATTACATCTAACATAACCAGACTCACTTAACCTAAATCTGTTAAAAATATATGTGAATGAAAGTAGAATTACAACCAGTGAGGATGAAATTGACTTTTACAAAAAAAATCGGAATTACTATCAGTGAGGAGGGAATTGACTTTTACAAAAAAAAAAATCGGAATTACTATCAGTGAGGAGGAAATTGACTTTGAAAAAAATCGAAATTACCATCAGTCAGGAGAAAATTGACATTTACAAAACTTCGGAATTACCATCAATGAGGGGGAAATTGATTTAAAAAAAGATGAATTACCATCAGTGAGGAGAAATTTGACTTTTACATTTTTTCGGAATTACCATAAGTGAGGAAGAAATTGACTTTCAATTATGGAACATCTCTCTCGGTGTACCAGTAATAGCCTGCAAGCATGTTCACATCCCAGCGGTCCTGGCACCTCTCTTCCACCAGTCAAACATCTTGATGGAAACTTTCTACTTGCTCCTCGCTATAATTACAGCAGTTTTTAGTAGCCTTTACGCGACTCTATCAGTTACTCTTTCGGTCAGTCGGTCCGTCGGATGGTAACCATTTTACTTTTCAATGAAATTTTGAAAGTTTTGAAGGTCGTAAGGTTAGATGATTTGTACGTTAATCGATAATAAGTTTGTTAATTAATTTTTTCCCCTCAAAATTAATTAAATAATTGAGAGCACGCGGCTTAGATATTTTGACCTTGTTTGGGAACTGAGAAAAATCATTTTTACAACGAGGTGGCAACCAATAAACTACCAAACCCTCCTACATGCGATCGAGTTGCCCAGAAATTTTGTGAACCCATTGAATGAAAACCAGGACTGCCTCCCCCTGCCCCACATACGGTTACAAAGAGTTGCAAGGAAGTAGGGGAACCCCAAAGAACTTACGGCCCACTCGAGGAGACTTCCATGTTGGTTTACCTATTTCCTTACGTACGAGCGTCCTGCTAGAGGCTATGTATAATATCGTCTAGCCTATTTTTAAACATATCGATGCTTGTACTTTTCGCACGTTCGAACAGTCGATTCCATGCGTTGACTATCCGATAGGAAAAGTAATTTCCACTAGCGTCGATGAAAGATCTTTTAGCCTCTAATTTTCATCCATTTCCACGAGTTAGGTTTTCGTTATTTGTCAAGAGCTTCATTTCATCCAGATCGTCTATGCCATTTAAAATTCTGTACACGGAGAATACTTGCCGTGGCAGACTTTTTGTGCGCAGGGATAACATAGTGAGGTTTGTCAGCCTTGACTTGTAGCTTTTGTGTCTGCCTGATTTAGACCATCTGTATCTATAAGACGCCCGATCTTTTCCTGTGGCCACAATTCTGTTCGCTTATAACTAACGGTGATTCCCACGAGCGCGTAACTGCCGGGCGCACGATGTGAAACGTTTACTCTTGTTGGTATATTATATGATATTATATGCTATTATATTATATGGTATATGTATCTATAAGACGCGCGATCTGTTCCTGCGATCATAACGTTGTTCGTTCATAACTAACGGTCATTCTAGTCTCGTTTCAATGGGAAGTGAATTTAAGTTTCAAGCCTGCGAGCAAAACATTGAATCTGCTCTCCTAAATGTATTTAATACTCTTCATAAAGTCCTGTGGATGTCTGGAATTGCCCTTGATATGTCCTGCTCATACCTATCACCTGGCAGTCAATTTGTTCATACCAGTAGTAATATATCTAGGCAAACAGAGGTATATTTTGGTGTTCCATAATACCAGATTCTTGGCCCTACTTTACTTTATTTTCGTATCCATTTTCTTCTACTTTGGCACTTTTTGCGTTGCTTGGTTCGGTCATTTCTATGCCGATGACACACAAATGTATCTAACTTTCAACCTATCTTGTTTACTGATGCTTTTTTAAATCTATTTACGTAAACCATTATTAGTGAAAGAGTCTAAAACAACGTTCTGAAATTTAATAATAATAATAAGGATTTTTGATGGATCTGTTCAAGACTACGGGCCCCTACATAGGGTCTGGCTAGCGAGTAAGAAAAGGCTTGAGAGAAGATATTGGTGTCTAAGGGCCGTTGATGTCGTTAAGGGAAGGGATGAACGTATCTCAGTGGGCGGATCGTTAAACATTCTCAGGGTGAATATGGGGAAAAACGATCAACCATAGAGCACAAACGATTACGAGGAAAAGTTAGTCGTAGATCACAGACATAGAGTTCTCAGGGGTACGGATGGGGTCAGTGAGGAACGAATCTATAGACTGAATATATTATATACTAGAAGGATCTTAAAGGATATTATGTATCGAATGGGCAGCCCAGTTCGCGAAGCAAGGGAGTTTAAGGAGAAAAGAATCCCCGTAGAGAACTCAAGGGGTTGCAAGGTTTGAACCTAGCTTGAAAGGTCTAAGAGTGGTCGAAGCTTGTGATCCATCGAGAAGGGAGTAGCAATAGTCAAGGTGTGATGGGGACGAAAGCATGAATGGTAATCTCAAAGCTGTTGTGGTCAAAGTAAGAGCGGATACGGTTGAGATTACGGGGTAAGCAGAGAGAGGAGGTTGCTGTAAGATTACTGGGAAAGCAGAGAGGCGGATGTGGCTGAGATTACAGGGAAAGCAGAGAGAGGCGGATCAAGCTGAGATTACATGGAAAGCAGAGAGAGGCGGATCCGGCTGAGATTACATGGAAAGCAGAGAGAGGCAGATACGTCTGAGATAATAGGGAAAGCAGAGAGAGGCGGATGTGGCTGAGATTCCTGGGAAAACATTCGTTTTGAAAGATAACTGACTTTCGAAGGGTACGCCCAGAGTTGTAACTGTAGCGGGAAAATGGCGATGGGAGGTGGCAAGGTTAAGATAGAGAGCAAAGGTCTTCCAGGAAGCCACAGTAGCAAGAGTACCCACCATTAATACCCTTATTTTACCATAAGTTATTAAGTTGGGGAATGTTGTTTGAGAGACCTTCCTCGATGATATAATCAGAAGTTGACTTCTATGAGTATCAACAACCGTGGTTTGGGAAAAAGGAGAGATAGATTTGCATTTCATTAACATAGAAATGAAATTATAAGCCAAGACGACGCATAAGAAAGCCAAGGGCAAGAAAATATATACAAAACAGTAGCGGCCCAAGAAACGTCCTTTGTGGTACATCGAAAACACACCTCCGCCGGCCGAGATTTATCATTCCTGATATCAATAAAAAGGCTACGAGATGGAAGATAAGAGCGGGAGTCAACCATGAGGTGACGCTGGTAAGACATTCTTTGGGGCGTCGTCTTAAAATATTGGTCTTTCTTAACCTTGGTGGATCTCCATCTCCGTTTCTCTCCAATGGTCAAAATCTAGGCATCGTCTGTGACAACTAACTCTTCCTTAAAGCCTCAGTTACAAATGTCAATTCTTCTTCTCTTTGCTACATGTAATCCTAGCCGTATCCGCACTCAGTTTGACCATAATAGGTTTTTTTACCGTCGCCCACGCTTTCGTTACTTCTCGATTTGTTTACTGCAACTCCCCTCAGGCTGATTCTCAGGCTTTCACTTTCTCACCACTTCAACGTGTTCATAACTACACAGCTCGTGTCTCTCTCGTGCAATCCCCCAAGGTCCTGCTTTCACGTGCTAGTTCTTAAACGCAACCGCTTTTACCCCAGGGCCGGAACCTCCCCTCTTTCGAACTCTGCCCTTTATTTATTACACCCCGTAGTCGTTTTTTTGCTGCAAGGGTGATCTTACTTCTTCGATATTTGCTCCTAGAATGTGGAATGAGTTGCCTGCTTCTTTTCCCTTAATTGGTGGTTTCCAGCGCACCTTGAAGACCCACTTTTTCCTCTTGTCTGGATTTGGTTGTTGGTAGGTGTTGTGTGAAAGTTCGTGACCTTGAAGAATTCCTGACAAAAATGGCTATTATTTTGGCACTCTCTGCCTTCTCTTTCTTACCCTCAGTCGTTCTCTCTCTTTCTTTCTTTCTCTCTCTTTATTTCTCTCTATCTCTGTTTACCTATTTATCTCTCCCAAGACCTCTCTCTCGTTCTCTTTCTTTATCTCTATCGTTCTCAATTTCTTTCTCTCTATCTCTCTAAACCTCTTTCACTCAATCTTTCTCTCATTCTCTTTCTCTCTCTCTCTTTCTTTTTCTCTCTTACTTTTTCTTTCTTTCTCTCTCTTACTTTTTCCTTTCTTTCTCTCTCTATTATCTCTCCCAATCTATCTCTCTCGCTCGTTCTCTCTTTCTTTATAGCTATCTCTGTATCTCTGTCTGTCTTTCTGCCTAGCAATCTATCTCTCTCAATCTCAATCTTTTCCTCTCTCTCTTTCCCCTCTGTCTTTCCCTCTTTCTCCCTCTCTTACCCCTCTCTCTTTCCTTTTCTTTATCTCTCCCCTCTCTCTCCCTCTCTTCCCACCTGTCTTTCCTTCTTTCTCTCTCTTCTCTCTCTCTCCCTCTCTTCCCCCCTGTCTTTCTCTCTTTCTCTCTCTTCCCTCTCTCTCCCTCTCTCCCCCCCCTGTCTTTCCTTCTTTCTCTCTCTTCCATCTCTCTCCCTCTCTTCCCCCCTGTTTTTCTCTCTTTCTCTCTCTTGCCTATCTCTCCCTCTCTTCCCCCTCTGTCTCTTCTTCTTTCTCTCTCTCTCTCTTCGAAAGATTATCTCTGGAAATGATTGACAATATTCAGGTAGTTAGCTAAACGGAGATCCTTCATCTTTACTGTTCTTTTTATCCTTGGTTAGATAATAAATAGATTGATAGTAAAGTTAGAGACTGCAAAATCTCCTCGATGTAGACTGCAAGATCTTTTAAGGTGCACAAAATTTTTGTAACTCTTTGTAAGAATCTCTGGACCAGAATGGCGACCGTCAACTTATAGAAAGTGGGTCTGTTTTCCTCTCCTCAATGGGAGAGGGGGCAATTAAGTTTATAACATATTCACACTCATAAACTTTTATATACAGGGTGATGCAAAAGTCTCTTTGTACTAGGAAACTTAAATACAAGGTAATACATTAAGAATAAGTATTAAAAATGTCACCCTTGTGCTATAACATCTCGATCCTTCTTTATTTCACTACGGGCTGTGAAGAGGTTTTGGATGACACTGTAAATGAAAAAAATGGACATCTCTGTGGAAAAGATTTTGAAAGGGGGGTTTCTTGAGAGGTTCGTACAGTTAGGGGAATCTAAAATGTGTGGTAGATACGTAATTCACGTGATTATTTAGACTAGTTAAGACGGAGTGGACGCACAGACCTCTGAAGCTTCTCTTGCGAGTCTAATAACGTCAGCACATTTGCCTTGTATGAATTTAAAGCACGAAACCCGTTTAGAAATTGAATTTGCCTCGCTTCTTACGAGTCACCACAATATGTATGTATATATTCTGTGTATCATAGTATTTTCAAATATGGCTGGGAGGTACGGATCCGCCCAGTCCTTCCAGACGCGCGAGGAATGCGTTCTCTAAAGAAGGCATAAACGAAGTCGGATCGAAAAAAAACACGGTCGCTCCCTATTTGGGCATTTCAACCTAGGCACTGCCCGATATAGTAATATTACAGGAAATCTAAATTCCCTCAAGGGACCTCACCCCCCTTTTCCCTTGCCATTGACAACACGAAAGGAGGGGGGGTAATAGCGAAAGGTACGCTCTGGATACGAAGGCAAACAGGTAGGCGGTCTGCCTTAGACCGGCCGAGCCGCTCTACACGTCATCGAAAGCATCGGAGGCACCGGTCATGACGTCATGGGAGATAACGTCACTTTTGCCCGAAATCCCTCTCTCGGATGATTTCCAAATGGAGGCAATTTTTTTCGCCTCTTTGATGACTATAGTGGCTTTGATTTTGAGAATTATTTGGATTTAAAGGGGGCTTGGGGAAGGGGGCGGATATGGAGGAAGATACAAATTGAAGGTGTGTGAGATACCAGGTATTGTAGAGTGAACCAGGTGATTGAAGACGAGAAGGGTCATAGAAGGGTGGTCATAAGAATAGCTCTTTACAGCTTCCTTTTAGCCCCTAGAAAGTGTTGTGTCTAACAAAAGTGCACTTGTGTATCTTCAGAGCACTTACATGACTGTAAGTAAATAAAAAGGGAGCAGCCCCCCTAAGTAAATCTGGAAAAAAATGCGGTGTACACCCTTTATTGTTAACGTACACAATGTGTATTAATTGTGTAGACGAACACACACGTCCCATGTTAAGGACGATTAATTGCATTTTAGGATTCCTTCCATAACCCCGAACTAGTCACATATTGCGGGATTAATAAGCCTATGAGGAGCAGTTTTTCCATTTTAGGTCGATCCCGGCTAATATGCCAGTTTTCCCGACTCAATATAATAATAATCATCGGCGTTTTCTTTGTCACTATTTAAGGTCATAGACATCCATATAGCGCAAATCTACCGAGTAAAAGTTTGGGTCCTCAAGGAACACTTGAAGACACCATTGGAAGAGTAGGTCTGTATTCAACCGGCATACCATTCCACATTCTGGGATCAAATTTCAAGAAAGCACGATTATCAATGCCGAGCAGACGACTACGAGGAACAAAGAGGAAGGGGACTTAGTTTCAAAAAAGTTTGGGTCCTCAAGGAGCACTTGAAGACACCATTGGAAGAGTAGGTCTGTATTCAACCGGCATACCATTCCACATTCTAGGAGCAAATTTCAAGAAAGCACGATTATCAATGCCGAGCAGACGACTACGAGGAACAAAGAGGAAGGGGACTTAGTTTCAACAAAGTTTGGGTCCTCAAGGAACACTTGAAGACACCATTGGAAGAGTAGGTCTGTATTCAACCGGCATACCATTCCACATTCTAGGAGCAAATTTCAAGAAAGCACGATTATCAATGCCGAGCAGACGACTACGAGGAACAAAGAGGAAGGGGACTTAGTTTCAACAAAGTTTGGGTCCTCAAGGAGCACTTGAAGACACCATTGGAAGAGTAGGTCTGTATTCAACCGGCATACCATTCCACATTCTAGGAGAAAATTTCAAGAAAGCACGATTATCAATGCCGAGCAGACGACTACGAGGAACAAAGAGGAAGGGGACTTAGTTTCAACAAAGTTTGGGTCCTCAAGGAACACTTGAAGACACCATTGGAAGAGTAGGTCTGTATTCAACCGGCATACCATTCCACATTCTAGGAGCAAATTTCAAGAAAGCACGATTATCAATGCCGAGCAGACGACTACGAGGAACAAAGAGGAAGGGGACTTAGCCTGAACATATGACTTTGTGATAAGTTTAGTGAGAAAAATAAGTATAGGTTTGCTGCAGTGATTTTGATCTTATAACTAAGAAGTAGTACCTTGTAGTTACTTCTGGATCGAATGGGTAATTTGTGTAGTTGAGCGAACGGTAAAGTTGAACGAGAGAGGGGCCACCAGCGGAGATGAGCAAGGGCTGCAAAGTTATGGTTGAACTTGAAGAGCGGAAGCATGAGATCCAACGAGAATGAAGTGGTAGTTGTCAAAGCGTAAAGTGAAGTATTGCGATCGAAGTGAGAGTGGATGTGGCAAAGAATATGGAGAGAGCGGATGCGTCTAATATCACGAAGAATGAGGATGCGGCTAAGATTAGGGAGAAAACGGATGCGGCTAAGCCTACGGATAAAACAGATACGGCTAATATTAGACAAAAGCGGATGCGGCTAAGATTACGGAGGAAACGGATGCGGCTAAGATTACGGAGAAAGAGGATGCGGCTAATATTATGCAGAAAGTGGATGCGGCTAAGATTAAAGAGAAAGGGGATGCGTCTAAAATTACGAAGAAAGCGGATGCGGCTAAGATTAAAGAGAAAGCGGATGCGGCTAAGACTACGGAGAAAGTGGATGCGTCTAAGACTACGGAGCGATTGGATGCGTCGAATATTACGAAGAAAGCCGATGCAGCTAAGATTACAGAAAAGCGAATACGGCTAAAATTACGCATAAAACTTATGTGGCTAAGATTAAAGCGGATGCGGCTAAGACTACGGAGAAGCGGATGCGGCTAAGACTACGGAGAAAGCGGATGCGTCTAATTTTACGAAGATAGCGGATGCGGCTAAGATTAAGGACAAAGTGGATGCTGTTTAGATATTAGCTACATGCAATTTGAGATATAAGTGGCCAATAAAACTTTTGGCAGTGCCGGTACAAGCAACAAGGAAGCCACCAAGGTCCAGTAAAGGAACAATGGTTTTGAGGCGATGCACATCCGATGGTGTACTCACCTGTAACTCTGAACCTTTGACATGATTGAATTTTAGAATTGTCCGAGAGCATTTCATCAGCATAAAAAAAAAAGAAATAATAGACCTAAACTATGTATAGTAATGCCAAGGGGAAGGAGATTGATATAAAAAAAAGAGAAGACCAAGAACCGAGGGTATCAACAGCCGTGATGCGACTCCCTAGAGTTTGTTCATGCTTGTTCAGGGAGTCCACAGATATAACTTTTGGCCATGGTAAAAAAAAAAACGTGGTTGAGCGAGGGTTGGATCGAGGGGAAGAAAGAAACAGCTTAATGAATAACTGCTCAGAAATTGCCATGGAAGGGGCCTGTTTGGAGAGGCTGTGAATTGAGACGGAAGAAACGACAACTGTACGCCTTGACCACAATTGGTACCATGGTTCAATTACCCTAACCACTAGAAATACTCGGCCGTTCCAGATTTCGTGACAGTTTATTTATTATTTAGGAAGAAAATGAAATTGTATACAACTAGATCACGCATCCTCAGCAGCATGAAATTAAGTGGTGGAATGATCGAAAAAAGCGAATAGAATAGAAATGGCGAAATGTTGTAACAACAAGGAAAGAAGGTACCCTAGGAGACCTTACGGTCCATTCAAAGAGGGTACCTTTGGACTAGCAACGATCGGGCACAAGGCTGCTCAATTGTTTTGCGTCCCTAAACGGCCACTTTTCAAGACTTTGTCTAGTCATGACTTGAACTGGTCAACAGATTCACTGTTGACAACTTCCACTGGAAGTGCGTTCCACATACCGCAGATACTGTAAGTGAAAAAAATTCCACACAGATTGCGGTTGTAACGCTTCAGTTCAAGTTTAAAGCCGTGATTGCGCGTTCTGTTCTCACTCAGTGTGAAAATATCCCGGTAGTCAACATTGTCGAACCCTCGAAGTATTTTGAAGACTTCGATGAGCTGACCACGCTGTCTACGGGTTTCCAGCGAGAACAGATCTAATTCCCTTAGTCTATCCTCATAACTTTTATGTCGGATAGAGGGAATCAGCTTGGTTGCCCTGGCTTGTACGCGTTCCAATCTCGCGATGTCCTTTCGCAATGAAGGACTCCAAAATTGTACGGCATACTCCAGGTGCGGTCGGACAAGTGAGTTGTACAGGCACAGTACAATCTCCTGGTTCCGAGAAGGCAAGGAACTTTGTGCTGAGCCTCGTCATTTAGGAACATCCGGAGCAAAAAGGAAAAATTCTCTGCTGAACATCATCATTTAGAAACATCCGAAGCTACAAGAATTCCCTGCTGAACATCTTTATTTAGGAGCATCCGAAGCTACATGAATTCCCTGCTGAACATCGTCATTTAGGAACATCAGAAGCTACAATAAGAAATTCGAACCTCGTTGTGGAGTTAACTTCCATATCTACCTACACCCTGGGTTTGGAGTAAAGGGTAGAATATGAAGTAGCGAAGATGAAAGTAAAGGCTAATGGGAGTCTCTTAAACCCCTTTCCAGGAGATAGTGAAGGCCTTCAAAGACTGGACGCTGGGGCGCCATATTTGAATCAACACCTCGGTGAAGACGAAATTAGATTACGGAAGAATTATCGAGATGATACTTATGATATTATATTATATAGAGTTGGCATCTGAGAGAGAGAGAGAAAGAGAGAGAGAAAGAGAGAGAGAGAGAGAGAGATAAACGCCTTCGCAGCA
Organism: Ceratothoa steindachneri; assembly: GCA_963969495.1. Taxonomy (NCBI): domain Eukaryota; kingdom Metazoa; phylum Arthropoda; class Malacostraca; order Isopoda; family Cymothoidae; genus Ceratothoa; species Ceratothoa steindachneri. The sequence goes on from OZ018329.1 coordinate 159,894,821, forward strand.
CCGCTAAATCTAGGGGAAAAGAATACCAAAGGTGACGAGACTACTTTGAATGCAGAAATCTCAGGACTCGATCCAAGGTCAGCAACAGGCGTTCGCCATCCGTCTCTAGAACCCTAGGGAGATCCCTCCAACGGAAAATGAAATGCACTTAAAGAATATAAGTATTAATGCCCTGTCCTCTTGGGTGGGGGGGTAGTATTATGTTTTAACATCAACCAGTGATCATAGAACCCTTCATGTTTGCGCATATGTGTATGCAAATAGGGATAATAGTATGGCATCAGTAGGGATCCGCAACAGAGAAGAGAGTGAGAATATTATGCCGTGAAGAAGAGGAGGGGATAATTGCAGTGTTGTGATTGATTTGCGCTTGATGATGTGTGTAGTATCTAGTAACCTACGGCATGTAGAGGATCAGTGCTTCCGCCTAATGGGCGACCAGCCCCTGACGCCGTTGAAAGTTTTGTATCTACCCCCGCTGAGATTTAACCCATGGCCTCGACGCTGGAAATCAGATTCAGTAGGCTAGGCTATTATTACGTCACACTTGACTCGACAGTCTAATCATCTGCTCCAAACCACTTCACGTGTCAAACTGATACAATTCAACGTTTGGTTGTTGGTCGTGGCATGGTTATATATCCACTCTTGTGGTGCGCAATTTCTTCATTTGTACAGTATCGGTGACTTATGTCCATGATAGTAGTCACTAGATGGGACCTCTGCCCCCCCCCTCCTTCAGATTTATACTCATTCACCGCTTTAAAAAATACAAAAAATGGATTAATCGGTACACAAGGTCAACAAACCTAAGTCACGTGCTTTAAATTATTCTGATGTATGACCTTACGACCTTCAAAACATTCAACAAGTGGGTAATCCGACTCATAGTAAAATGGTTACCATCCGACCGCCGACCTACGGACCAGGATAGTAACTTTGAGTTGCGTGCACGCGACTATAAATACTTTGCTCAAACTTCCAAGATTCGTGAATCATCTCCTCAAAGGTAGAAATTAAGTGTTGGGAAGTTGTAGTAACTTTAAGAACCACAAGATTTGTATCCGCTTTAACTTTGGTCATGGCTGTATAGTTTTACTGTTGTCCCTCGGTACAAAGTTTGACTTTTCTACTATTCTAAACACTTTAAAAACGGGTTTGTTTAAACAAATCTTCCTACCTTTTGAGAGTTTATATCAAAGTCCCAAACCAACTAAAGCTAGATCCAAATAATATTTTCCCAAAAGTCACGCACCATAGGAGAATTAGGTAAGTTTCTCCTATGAGGCGTAACTTTTCGGATACACTGTATTTTCGGCTAGATATTAAACCACAACCAAAGTATAGACCAGTGCAACAAAATATTGACTCACGGTGACTCCGATGTCCCCGAGGTCACCTTGGCAACACGCCATATCGTCCAGAGATATTACGTTTGTGTACTCATCATCCACACAAGTGCCACTATTGAAATAAAGAATAAAATGGCAACTTTGTTGATGATAAAACTTTGGTTGTGGTAAAATATCTAGCCGAAAATACAGTGTGTCCGAAAAGTTACGCCCCATAGGAGAAACTTACCTAATTCTCCTATGGTGCGTGACTTTTGGAACACCCTGTATATGGTTATTCTTTGGATTTCGGACTGGTTGTTAATAGGTCACTACATTTGTACAGAATAACATATGGTGGTCGATCTCTTTATAGTGGGTTCAAATTAAGTAAGCCAATTTCTATAGATAAAGGTTGCTTGATTAACGAACAAACGTTTTCAAGAATATCGGCTATTGCATCATAGTCTTGAGGGAAGGTAGGTTTTTAATATACCCCAGTAATAAACAAAGATCTTCCTCCTAAGATAACTCAATTCTTACTCCAATAAGGACTGAATTATAGTTAATCAAGTGAACACCCTGTCACAATATTGGAGCAGGGCCTCATATTGAGTGGGGATACCATCCACTCTCGCCATGGTTCGCTGCAGAATAAAAACCAAAAAGAACAAGGAAACATCTAGTTGAGAACAAGGCAGCAGACATCGCTTGCCACCTATCATAGACTGCTTAGCCCTACTTCAGTTGCCAGAGTCCATCGACAGCTGGCTTGATAGAGTCAGGGCATTGTTGCGTGATTGGCCATATATCCTAGCCTGAAATTTAAGTTGCCTCGTGCGGCTCGCCAAGAATTGGCCGTTAGTGTCTACCTGATAGTTATTCTGGTCTTTATTTAAATTTAACTATCTGGTCAGAGGACCTCGTCCACGATTGGAAAAGAAAGGTTAGTGTAATTAACTAACTCGACTAACGAATATTTACTGTTAATATTCTGGCCTGACGATTGGGAGAAAGAAGAAAGAAACATAACTAGCTGAAAAACTGCTCATAAATTGCTTTGGAAGAGACCTAAAGGAGAGGCTGCGATTCTAGCCAATAACGTAAATCCTTTTTCTACGTATATTTGTACGACAGAATATCACCCCATTAAACATATATCGTCGCTAATCTGACGTCTTCAACCTTCATAAGTTACCAATCTTTTGTTTCATTCATACTTCATTTGGTAGATACAGGAGAGTTTTGGTCTTCCGCAATCCTCGGTCCTTGGTTATTTCATATTTCGTGGTTTCTTATTCGTAGTCTTTTCTATCATTTCTATGCCGATACCACTAAAATCTATCTCAACTTATGCCAAACCTTGTTTGCTGACTTAGAAATCTTCTATCCTCTTTTGACAATATTACAGAATGGCTCTAAGGCAACTTTCTAAAAATCATGAAAAAACAGGCTTTACAGGTAGGGGACTCTATCGGACATGGATGCCTGTAAAATATTGCCTATTTTTTTAACCTTGGCGCTTCACCGGTCTTTTATACCGGCATTTTTAAAATGTGTGAAGCACTTTTGATAGCTAGTCTCAAAGCCCATTTAGCCAAGGTTGCAAATCTTCTCCCTGCTTTCTCCGTAATCTTAGCCGCATCCGCGCCCACTTTGACTACAAGAGTTTCGAGATAGTCATCCACGTTTTCGTTACCTCCCGCAATTATTGTGACGCACTTGTCGCTGGATTCTATGCTTTCACTCTTCAACACCCTTAAACTTGTCCAAAACTCTGCACCACCAGAGAACTGTATGTTCAGGCTCTACTTCTGTTTCTTTTTTTATCATTGTTTCTGTGCTGAATGAGTGGTCGTGCTTTCCCGATATTTGTTCATAGAATAATTATAATAATAATAAAGTATTATTGTACGGCGCACATTCAGGCTATGCACTAATGAAAAGCTAGAGAGGAGAAATGTCTTTTAGACACGATGAAAGGTACCAAGGGAGGGTGGAAGCGTAGAGTAGTAGGTTGAACATTCCAAATTCTTTGGTTAAATGCAAATAAATTAGTCACCCGTGTAGCACAGACGAATATTATGGACAATCGATAGAGGAGAAGAGCTGTTATCGGGGGCTGGGGGGGTGTGGGGGAGGGGGCTCAATGGACAGGTTGGTGATTTTGTGTCGAATGAGCAACCAATACAGCTAACGAAGCAGGAGATTTCCACATAAGCAAACGACGCAGGTGGAAACAAAGGCTGCTGTTACGGCAAAGGGAAGGGCTATGGCAGTAGTCAAAGCGGGAAGTAAAGGAGGGCATGAAGTCATTCTCAAAGCTGTTGTGACCAAAGTGAGAATAGAGGAATCAGAGATTACGGGAGAAAACAGAGATACGATTTGCAAATGTGGGCAACATGAGTTTTGAGAGATGACTAACAAAGATGACACTCAGAATTATATAAAAAAAGGGTGGATTGCAGGTGCCAAGGTTAAAATAAGGAACATTTGTTTTGCATTGACGTCCGCAGAAGAACCTACCAGTACTAACCTTGTTTTGTAAAGGTGGATAGTAGGTTTCTACGAGTCTCAGCAAACGTAACTGTAAGAAAGGAAAGATCAATTTGCGTGTCACCAGCATCGAAATGACATGATAGGCCATGACAAAGCATAAGTATACAAAAAGGCGAAAATAGTCTCCAAAACAGAAGTGGACCAAGAAACAACCCTTGCGGAGCTTCCACCGGTCGAGATACGAGTATATCCTCGCCAAAGTAGATAAACTGAATACGGGATGAAAGATACTAGCGGAACCAGTCAAGCATACTTCAAGAAACGCAACAGGAGTATACCGAGGTGGTGAAGAAGAACAATATGTTCAATAGTATCGAATGCTGTCAGAAGGTCCAAAAACACTATAATGGAAGGATAACAAGCATTGGACACATGTCAAAGGCGTCCGTTACATGGAAGGGAGCTGGTAGTTGTATCCTGCGTCAAAACCAGACTGCAAGATCTCACTAGCTGATCCAGAATCCAAGATGAAAGCAAATTTTCAAGGACTTTTGAGATGAATGGAAATTGAGAGATTAAGCGCTGAAGGATTAAGCTGAATGTGTAATGGTCTGCCAACTGAGATACCCTTGTCCCCTTCTCATTATGACTTCAAGCGTGGCATGAAGACCAACCCTCTTCTTTTAAGTCCTTATTGGCTAGAGAGTGACTCTACGAAGGTCCATGACCTTGAAAACCCTGATACAAAAATTCCTATATTATTAGTAGTGGTGTTGACTCCATCACAGTCAATGATAACTTTCCTTAGTATATTTCATAGTCATTACAATTAATTAATTATTGTATTTCCTGTTAATTGCGACTCATGTAATACGAGGGGCAGTCAATAAGTTTTGCGAATCGGTAGAGCAAAACAGAGGAAGGGGGATGTCTGTTTGTGGGGGTGTTACGACAAGTTATGACAAGTCAGGACCTGCAGCCGCACGCTACTGCCTCGTATATTTAAGAAGCAGTAGCTGATCGCAGATCGTCAGTCAAAAATTTTTCAACAATGGAGAAGGTTGAGCACCGCGCAGTGATCAAATTTTTGACCAAGGAAGGCAAGAATGCAAAAGAGATCCATGAACGCATGGTTACAGTGTACACCGACACCGCCCCTTCCTATTCAACCATTGCTCGCTGGAATAGGGAGTTCCGCCATGGTCGTGATTTCCTTGAAGATGATCCCTGTCCAGGACGCCCGTCAGACGTGACCAACGAGGACAATGTGGCCCGTGTGGAGAGGATGATTCTCGAAAATCGACGGGTGAAGGTTGAAGAAATCGAGCGAGAACTTGGAATATCACATGGAATTGTTATTAACATCATCTCCTACAATTTAGCCATGACCAAGGTCTTTGCCCGTTGAGTCCCTAGAAACCTCACGCCCCATGTTCGACTTCAACGTCGTCAATTTCACAAGGCCAGAGTTGCACAAGCTGCCCTGCGCGATTGCGGATTCAAGGAGCTCAACCACTTCCCCTACAGTCCAGATCTGGCCCCTAGCGACTACTTTTTATTCCACCAGCTCAAGGCTGCACTGCATGGACGCCGGTTCGGGGACGATGAAGATATCCAGCTCGCCGTCCAGGAGTGGATTGAACAGCAGTCGGGAGATTTCCGGTTGTCGGGAATTCGAAGCCTCAGGGAAAAGTGGCGCAAGTGCATTGAAGTCGAGGGTAGTTATATTGAAAAATAATAAAACACTTTTCCTCATATCTCGTTTCCTTATATCCGAATTGCAAAACTTATTGACCGCCCCTCGTATGTCTTTAATCCACTACTTAGCCATTGTTAGAAATTTATTGTCCCTCGCATGAGCGAGTTTTATCTGCTGCAATCTTAACTTTTGTTGTATATTAATTTAACTTATTTTGCAATTTATTCCTATATTTTGTTAACTAAATTAATTAAACGCCATGGTATCATCTTTCACATTCAAAAGAGCTCCATTCCCTCAAAATTCCTTCCTCGAATGATGTTAGAAGTCTTCCTTTACATCCATTTTTTTTACACTTTTATTTTCATTGTATTGATAATACTATGTAACAAAATCTAATTTGGGTGGTTTATTATATATTTTTTGTTAATTATTACTAAATCAACATAGGTCTAAATTCAAATATCGGGTCCGTTTTGTTCTTGAATCGACCGTTGAAATGTTATAATTTAGCAAATTCTTCATTTCGTTTCATCTACGTAAATATTTGACAATCGTTTCCCATCAACTTCCAATCGAGAGGTTTAGAATTTAGCATTTCAACTTTCAATTTGATCAATCCCAAATCCCCGATTACTTTTTCTAACTCCTTTTGACTAGGAAAGGTCGGAATTTCATCAGGGGACTTCTCAGATGAGCCCCTCCCTCATTTCTTTTGATTCCTGAAAAAAGTAAGGAAATTAAAGTAAAAAAAACAACAACAACTAAAGTTTAAATGTGTATCGCGATTATTTACATCACAACAACCTACCTAATTTGGAAGCTAAGGTACTGGTAGCCCTTCGCCATGTGTTACTGGACCAATTAATGGAAGTATGCTCGAATATTGAGAGGATTGCTGACTCTTTCATTTTTTTTGTTGCACTTATTTATCTACCATACAGAAGTAACAATCGTCTATGTGATTTTGAGGTTTAGTACAACACATAGCTTGGTCTCGAATAGTCAGCCCCAAATCGATCTTCCATGCCGTCCAAAGCCTGGTACTTTCTAAACAGGCGAGGATCCACGGGGGGAGGGGGGGGGGGTTAAGGAGCTGAAGCCCCCCTCCCCCCCAAAAATTTTTATATTTCTTTTTAAGCTAAACGTATATTCGGCTATTCAGAAAAAGTTATGTACTAATATAAAATATATAAAAAGAGTTTTTAAACCGTTGCGAACGAATGTATCTTATATGATACATGCTTAAAATACAGTTGTCTTAAAAATTATTATTAAATTCAGTATTTTACCTTAGCTAACGTCTAAAAGCTACAATTCCTAATTTTCTGCTATGTGGAAAAAAACACATTATTAATGATTAATGCTGTGTAAGATAACCATTATTAACTTTTAATGCCATTTTCTCATACTACTCAGAACGAGGAAGTCTGGTTAGCCCTCCACATTTATCATCCTGGATCCGCCCCTCCTCTAAAATACTGTAAGATACGAATATATTAGGTGAATGCTTCCAGGATCAAGCAGGTAGTGGAATTATACAACATAAAATCTGTAAATAAAGTCAGAAAGTGTTAATAACATATAAATATACAAAATAAAATATTTAATTTCATAAATAGATGTTTGTACTGCAGAACCAACTAATGTTATTATTCGCAATTTATTCTCCAAATAGTTATAGGTCGAATATCCTCCAACCATAATTGATCAACAAAAAACAACTAATGTCATTATTTGCAATTTATTCTCCAAATAGTTATAGTTCGAATATCCTCCAACCATAATTGATCAACAAAAACCAACTAATGTCATTATTCGCAATTTATTCTCCAAATAATTATAGGTCGAATATCCTCCAACCATAATTGATCAACAAAAACCAACTAATGTCATTATTCGCAATTTATTCTCCAAATAGTTATAGGTCGAATATCCTCCAACCATAATTGATCAACAAAAAACAACTAATGTCATTATTTGCAATTTATTCTCCAAATAGTTATAGTTCGAATATCCTCCAACCATAATTGATCAACAAAAACCAACTAATGTCATTATTCGCAATTTATTCTCCAAATAGTTATAGGTCGAATATCCTCCAACCATAATTGATCAACAAAAAACAACTAATATCATTATTTGCAATTTATTCTCCAAATAGTTATAGTTCGAATATCCTCCAACCATAATTGATCAACAAAAACCAACTAATGTCATTATTCGCAATTTATTCTCCAAATAGTTATAGGTCGAATATCCTCCAACCATAATTGATCAACAAAAAACAACTAATGTCATTATTCGCAATTTATTCTCCAAATAGTTATAGGTCGAATATCCTCCAACCATAATTGATCAACAAAAATGCGAATTAGCGCCTCAAATAACAACAAAAAAACTATGCCATGGCCGGTCCTATAACCGGTCGAGAAAGGAGGAGACTTAGCTGAGAGGCACAGATCCCTGTCATAAAACCAAACACGATTGTAAATATTCACTAATGATTACACCAAAAAGTGATAAACTACACTAACATAAAAATAATTATGATAAACTAAATAATTGTTAATGGGGAATTATACATTGGACACATACACATACGTTGTTAATTTCTTAATACTATCGCTGTTATTTTGAAATATTTTCTGAATATTTTCCACAAATTAGATATTTTAAAGATTATATTTGATACGAATATATATATATTTTTCTCCTAAACATAACTGGAGGTAATTCGATTTTAATTATAGTGAAGATAGCGTGATTTGAAGGCACGGCTTCATCGCTCACGAAGCCTGAAAATTTACATACCTTGGGATACATTCGATTTGAATTAGTAATTTTTGCCATTAGTAATTATTAATACAATATATTTTATCGCTCTTTGCACTGACGAGTGTTATGTCCTCGATAATGGGTGCCAAAGGGCAATTTTGAGTTAGACCAATTTTAGAACTAGGGCATTTTAATAGGCAGACACAAACGTTCTTTGCTCTAGCCATGATCAGAGCGACTAGAGCGAAGAAGGTCACTAGGGGAAGGATGAACACTAGGTTCTCCGTATCGGGAAATGTGTTTCCAACATCTCGCTTGTGACCCAATTTGGGACACTCCCCTACTCCCCGTCTGAGGATGACCGGGGGAGAAGGTATCTCATTCTTCGCGTCTATCACTTTCTATCTTCGCAAAGAAAGGAGGGAAATGCTTAGGAGAGCTGCGCAGTCTTTGCGTTTTGCGGCTATTACCACAAGTTTTCACCTACCCTAAATTTACCACCAATCAACTTTTGAGTAAAGTACCTTCGTTATTCTCACCTTTATTTTACATAACTCTCTTTCTAAACTACCGATTTCGTTCGAAGTAGAGCAGTGCCAGCTGTGAGTGCCATACGAAGTGGCACTGGTTCACATTTGACAATGGATCGATGAATTGTCTCTAATTAATATTTGAAGCTATCAATGCTGCCCACTACGCCCGAAGCCCCTTCAGAGGGGGAACTTAAATTTCTCAATGGATTTTTCATTGTTCCTGCGGGGGATTAATCTGCCTTGTGGGTGTGCAACTAAATTCCAATCAATTGATTTTGATTGAATTAGGGAGAAGTGGGGTTGAATAGAAAATTAGAGGGGGCGAAATCCACCCCCCTTCTTGATTTAATGAGTACTTAGGTCCCCGAATTTGCGCGGGGGCTGGTTTACACGCGCTTGGGAACACCTGCGTTGACATGCATGTCCACATAAACGCACATCCACACGGAGGTACTCGTACACAGGTGTTCGTATCTCGGAGGAGGGGGGCGAGCTAAAGCCCTTAGGTGGAATACTTTAAAATTGTTTTGTGTTCGTATTTTAAGCACCCGGACTCTTGGGTACGGACTTCCCTATAGAGCTCATGTCCTCTGGACCTGGGTATTTACGGGTAGTGAGAGCGGGCACTGAATTATTCTATTTTTAACCTTTTTTATTCTTGTTTTCTTGATCCTCCTTATTTTTTTATGTTCTCATTCCCCCATTTTCTTTAACCTTTTATATCCTTGTTCTTTCTCCCCTTTATTCGTTTGATGTTCTATGCACCCTTTTCTTTAACCCCTTTGTCCATGTTTTATTTATCCTCCTTATTCTTTTAATGTCATCAGTCCCCCTTTTTTTACTTTAACCTTGTTTTTCTTTTGATTTTCTCAGCTCACTTTTCTTTAATCTTTTAGGTCCTTGTTTTCTTTCTCCTCTTCATTTTTTTGATGTTCTCATCTTCCTTTTTACTTTAATCTTTTACTTCCTTTCTCCCCTCCTTATTGTATAGATGTTCTTAGCCACCTTTTTCTTGAACTCTTTATGTCCTTGTTTTCTTTATCTTCATTATTCTTTTGACGTTCTCTGACCACCCCCTTTTCTTTAACATTTTATCTTTTTTCTTTCTCCTCCGTATTCTTTAGATACTCTCAGGCACCCTCCTTCTCTTTACCCTTTTATGCCCTTGTTTTTTTCACCTCCTTATTTTTTTATGTTCTCTGCCACCTTTTTCTTTAAACTATATTTCCTTGTTTTATTTATCTTCCTTATTATTTTTATGTTCTCAACCTCGCATTGTTGTTACCTTTTATTTCCTTGTTTTGTTTTTCTTCCTAATTCTTTAGATGTTATCAGCCCCATTTTTTTGTTACCTTATATTCTTGTTTTCTGAATTCTTATGCTTAGATGTTATTATCTTCCTTTTTTATTTAACTTATATGTCCTTGTTTTCTTTATCATCATTATTTTTTAGATGTTCTCAGCCTCCCGCTCACTTTTTTAACCTTTTATTTACTTGCTTTCTTTCTCCTCCTTATTATTTGATTTCTCAGTCCCCGTTTTTATTTAATCTTTTGTCCTTGTTTTCTATATTCTCCTTATTCTTCTGATGTTCTCAGCCCATCTTTTTCTTTACCTGTTTATGTCCTTGTTTTCTTTATCCTCATTATTCTTTAAATCTTCTCAGCCCCCCTTTTATTTACCCTTTTATGTCCTTGTTTTTTCTCCTTCTTATTCTTTTGATGTTGTCAGCCCCCATGTCTTTAACCTTTTATGTCATTGTTTTCTTTATTATCCTTATTCTTTGGATTTCTCAGCCCACCTTTCCTTTAACTTTTAATGCTCTTGTTTTATGTATCCCCTTTATTCTTTAGATGTTCTCAGCTCCCCTTTTTTCTTTAACATTTTATGTCCTTGTTTTCTTCATCTTCTCTATTCTTTAGATTTTCTCAGCCTAACGTTTCTTTAATCTCCTTATCTCCTTGTTTTCTTTCTCCTTCTTGTTATTTGATTTCACAGTCCCCCTTTTCTTTAATATTTTGTCTTTGTTTTCTTTCTCTTCCTTACCCTTTTGATGTTCTCAGTCCCCCTTTTTAACATTTTATGTCCTTGTTTTTTCATCCCCCTTATTCTTTTGATGTTCTCGCCCCCTTTTTCTTTAACCTTTATGTTCTGTTTTTCTCCTTATTCGTTTGATATTCTTAGCTACTCTTTTCCTTAACATTTTATTTCCTTGTTTTCTTTTAGATGTTCTCAGTCATCTTTTTCTTTAACATTGTTTTCTTTCTTCTCACTCCTTAGCCACCTCCCCTTTATTCTTTAAACTTTTATATCCATGTTTTATTTATCCTCCTTATTCTTTTGATGTTATCAGCCTTCCTTTTTATTTAACCTTTATGTTCTTGTTTTCTCTCTCCTCCTTATTCTTCTGATGTTCTCAGCCCTCCTTTATTTAACCTATATATCCTTATTTTCTTTCTCCTCTTTATTCTTTGGATGTTATTAGCCCTCCTTTTTATTTAACTTATATGTCCTTGTTTTCTTTATCTTCCTTATTCGTTTAATGTTATCGGCCCTCCTTTTTATTTTAACTTTATGTCCTTGTTTACCTTTTCCTCCTAATTATTTAGATGTTATTAGCCTTCCTTTTTAAACTTTTATGTCCTTGTTTTCTTTATCCTCCAAATTCCTAAGATGTTCTCACCTTTCCTTTTTATTTAACCTTTATGTCCTTGTTTTCTCTATCCTCCTAATTCTTTAGATGTTCTCAGCCCTCCTTTTTATTTAACCTTCATGTCCTTGTTTTCTTACTCCTCCCTATTCATTTGATGTTTTCAGCCCTCTTTTTCATTCAACACGTATGTCCTTGTTTACTTTATCCTCCTAATTCTTTAGATCTTCTCAGCCCTCTTTTTTATTTCCCCTCGATGTCCTTGTTTACTTTATCCTCCTAATTCTTTAGATGTTATCAGCCCTCCTTTTTATTTAACCTTTATGTCCTTGTTTACTTTCTCCTCCTAATTCTTTTGATATTCTCAGCCCTCCTTTTTATTTAACCTTTATGTCCTTGTTTTCTTTATCCTCCTATTTTTTTTAGATGTTCTCACTGATCCTTTTTATTTAACCTTTATGTCCTTGTTTTCTTTATCCTCCTAATTCTTTAGATGTTCTCAGCCCTCCTTTTTATTTAATCTTTATGTCCTTGTTTTCTTTATCCTCCTAATTCTTTAGATGTTCTCAGCCCTCCTTTTTATTTAACCTTTATGTCCTTGTTTTCTTTATCCTCCTAATTCTTTAGATGTTCTCAGCCCTCCTTTTTATTTAACCTTTATGTCCTTGTTTTCTTTCTCCTCCTAATTCTTTAGATCTTCTCAGCCCTCCTTTTTATTTAACCTTTATGTCCTTGTTTTCTTTCTCCTCCTAATTCTTTAGATCTTCTCAGCCCTCCTTTTTATTTAACCTTTATGTCCTTGTTTTATTTCTCCTCCTAATTCTTTAGATCTTCTCAGACCCCCATCCCCCTTTTCTCTAATAAAGGAGAATACGTTCGCTTGGTTCCGCCAGTTTAATTTCTCAATTACAAAAAGGCAGAACTTGTGTCGAAATCGGCCGTGTCTCATCTCTGGGGAGCTTTCCTCTGTCGTCCTTCCGAGTCCTGCCTCACCCCTGGCTTTGCCGACCTCACTGGGGGGCCTACCTAAATTAAAAGGCACCCAATGACCTGCTGATGGTGCCCTTTAATCTTTAAAGGCATCCTCAGTAGGCCTACCTCCGGAGAAGCAGGGAATTGTGTGGTCGACTGGCCTTTCCGAGATTCTAATTACCACCACTTTCCTGTGGTTCGAACCCGTCAAGGGAGTTGTGGGTGCAGGGGCTGTTTGGGGGACTTGGCCCATTCATTTTAGGCTAAATATCCCCCTCTCCGGGAACGTATTTTAAGGCCTATATACCAGTTTGCATAGAATATTAAGGGACTCAGACCCCCAAATTGAGATTTGGGGTCCACCTCTTTCGGGTGCACCCCAAATCTCAATTTTGGGATTAATTTCCCCCTGTGATTAAATGTGTGGGACGGTCGCATTTGAGTGCCTGTTTCCTAGGTATTTGCTATTTTTCATGTTTATTCCTAGCTCTTTCCTCTATTTCTACGTCTTCTTCCTGTCTGTCTCCTATCCCATCTTTTCACGCAGTCTCCTTTTATTGGGTATGTCTCCCTCACTCTCTCCGTTGGATTACACCAGTTCCATTTTCAGGACCAGTAATTACCACCTTGTTTCCAGATCTCTGCCCCCCCCTTAGCCCTAAGCCCCCCACATATCTTGTGGCTTCTGGTCAAGTCCGGTTGGCGAAACCACGAGGGTAGAAATTAGCGAGACGTCTTTGCCCCAATTAATGCTCGAAATTGGCTAATCAACCTAAGGATTTTTGCCTTGTGAGTTGCCCTAACTCTCTCCTTGACTCTTACATACATGTGTGGTTTACGTGTGTATGCGAAGTGGGGTGTGCACTTCAGCTGGCATATGTACGCATCGACAAAACCGGGGGTTTTTGTTCGCTACATTGAACTCATCGCATTACGGAGTTCAAGTTTGTACATTTGGTTTTGGGGGGGCATTCTTTGTACAAATACTATTTTAAGTGTATTATATGCCCTACTTGCCCCAACAGTTAGTGTTTTTTTTATTCTTACCCATTTCATTATTAGTCCTTTTTATTCGGATGGCTCGAAATTTATTTAGGTTTTCAACGGTACATATAATGTAGGAATCAGTGATGCAATGCATTTATTTATAATAAAATCAGAAATAATAATAATCATAAATTGACATCAATGGGTACAGAACCAATTTATCGTACTTCAGGATTTTTCCAAGAAATTGACAATTTCGACTACACCGATTTTGTTGATCTTGTGTCAGCGGATGAAGACGCGAATCTCCAATTATGTCATTTCCAGTTGCATGCAGGAGGCAGGTGGCTGTGGTAATTTTATTAACGCCTTTTAACCACTAATATTCGTCCAAATGAAACGAATAACATTTTGTATGTTTCCATATTCGTCCGAATGCTGAAAAATTCGGATCTTCTTCGAATGGGAGATTTGAGTATTGGACAGTGTTAATATCTGAGAACGTTAATTTTCGTCATTGTTCTTCGGTATTGATTAAACTGAAGAGAAGTTTCAAGTGTGTCCAATATAGGGGGATCCCAAAGTCTCTCTGCAGTAAAACAGGGAATTCCTTTTCCCTTACACCCCCAAATGAATTTGGACGAATATTGAAACGTCACGAATATTTCAATATTCGTCCAAATGCGGAAAATTTGGATCATCTCCGAATGGTAGATTTGAGTATTGTACTGTGTTAATATCTGAGAACGTTAATTTTTGCGATTGTTATTCAATATTGGTTAAACTGAAGAGAGGTTTCAAGTGTGTCCAATATAGGTGGATCCAAAAGTCTCTGCAGTAAAACAGGGGACTCCTTTCCCCTTACATCGCCAAATGCATTCGGACGAATATTGAAACATTGTGAGTGTTTCAATATTCGTCCAAACGCTGTAAATTCGGATATTCTCTTAATGGGAGATTTGAATATTAAACATTGTGTTAATACCTGAGAACGATAATTTTCGTTAGTGTTCTTCAGTATTGGTTTAATTGAAGAGAGGTTTCAAGTACATTCAATCTAGGTTGGATCGAAAAGTCTCTCTGCAATAAGAAAATTCTCTTAAACAGTGTAATCAAGTGGAATTGAAGAAAGATATCGTTTTTGGAAATACACCGACAAGGGCAAAACTTTCAACAATTACTCTAATGGTATCACGTGTTAAATTTACTTACTACCGAGAAACATTTGCATCACCCTGTATTTAAAGTAAACTCTTGAGAGGAGAAAGGAAATATGTGGTATGTTCATGCGAAGCACCACGCAGTGTATGCTATAGATCATAGCACACAATTATAAGGCACTCGTTCTTCTTTTAGTATTTTGTTATTTTAGGTAATACAAAAATGCCAGCACTTATTTTTACCACTGGGAAATATAATGCTGCTAGTATTTTGTTATTTTAGCTAATAGCATATTAGCAAAACTTATTCTTAGCATTTAAAAATATAATGCCACTATTTTTTTATATTTCAGGTAATGACAAATTAGTAACACTTATTTTTACCACTGGGAAATATAATGCCGCTAGTATTTTATTATTTTAGCTAATAGCAAATTAACAATACTTATTCTTACCATTTAGAAATATAATGCTACCTTTTTTTATTTCAAGTAATGACAAATTAGCAACACTTATTTTTACCACTGGGAAATATAATGCCACTAGTATTTTGTTATTTCATGTAATAATAAATTAGGGACATATATTCCTACCACTTGGAAATATTATGCCACTATTTAATTTTATTTTAGGTAATGACAAATTAGCAATACTTATTTTTACCACTGGGAAATATAATACCACTAGTATTTTGTTATTTCCTCTAATAGCAAATTAGCAACACTTATCCTTACCACTTATAAATATAATGCCACTACTTTGATCTCATTTCAGGTAAGGATAAATTAGCAACACTTATTTTTACCACTGGGAAATATAATACCACTAGTATTTTGTTATTTCAGCAAATATCAAATTAACAACACTTATTCTTACCATTTAGAAATATAATGCTACCTTTTTTTTATTTCAAGTATTAACAAATTAGCAACACTTATTTTTACCACTGGGAAATATAATGCCACTAGTATTTTGTTATTTCAGGTAATAATAAATTAGCGACATTTCTGCCTACCCCTTGGAAATATAATGCCACTACTTTTCTCACATTTCAGGTAATAACAAATTAGCAACACTAAATTTTACTACTAGAAAATATAATGCCAATATAATAACAAATAATTATCAACACTTATTTTTGCCACTAGCAAACATCATTAACGGTATACATACAATCTGACCGAATTGGACAATTCTTAGTTGTTAAGGTAACTGAGCACAGAAATTCTCCTACATCTCGAACATTATCCTCTCGATGCCCGTCGAATCGCAGCTGTTATCGAGGCTCGTCGAGGTATTGCACGCCTTTAGGTATACTTCCGTCTCGGGTGACTATTTTTTTGCCTAGTGGTCTTATAAGGGCATTTTTCTAGGTAATTTGAAGGATTTTTTTTTCTGTGAGTCCAAACAGTGTGAGTTGACGACCTTAAGAAAATATACCTCATTACCACATGCCGATTCTATGTAAGGGTAGTTCTAATCATTTACCCTGTCCTTGATTGAAGGATCAAAGGGATACGACATTCTCTTCAGAGAGTTGTGAATCAACTTATTTAATCAATCATAAAATCGTGAATAAAGCACAGTTTCGTAGGTGGGCTGCGGATAACCTATTTATCTGGGTATCCGAAGAGGCATTTCCTTGTAACATCAGAAGAAGGTATGCGCCACCCTACATCCCTACATGGCCCCAGTGTATAACTTCAACCACTCTCTTCCAGTTAATAGTAACCAAATTCCTTACATTGTGAGCGCCAGTACTCTTTTTATCTACCTTTGCCGCAGCTTCCCGAGCGCCTCGGCTCTGGCCTACGAGATCTACCGTAGGCATTTCCGCTTCTCGATCGCCTCGCCTTTGATCTATGGAGATTAGCTTGATTTGAATTGAGCCGACATGCCATTGAAATGGGCCTGGATTGTGTCTGTAGCGAATGGTCTAACCTGAGGGGCCATAGCTGGAAGGGGTAAGAGTCCTTTCCTTTCGGAAATGACTTCATTATCCTTAGGGATCTAATTAAATTGGATATTAAATGTAGATGAAATTCCGATCCTACAACGAAAGCGGTTTGAGTTAGGTCAAGAGAAATCAACTTGAGGTAAATATGGTATAGGAGATTAATCGACTTGGCTTTTATTGTATGTTGTTGTTTTTTTCATTGTTTATCTTTCACCTTTCTTTGCGTTGTTTTAGCTATCGTTTAAAGTTCGAATGGTGTGAAATCTTTCTTCTCTCTGTTGTCGGAGGTTCAACTCCATAATTTTGAATGTTTAAATCCAGGGACCATTAATAGAGGTTGGCGGCTCTTACCTTTTCAGCTAACTCAGAGTTCGTGAAGGATCGGGATTTGTTTTTCTCGCGTGGTCGCGACTCTATAAGTTACTATGTCGGTCCGTAGGTCGTCGGTCAGATGGTAACCATTTTACTTTTCAATGAGTATTTTGGCCTTAACCTCATAACTATTCGGCTGATTCTAATGAAATTTAAAACCCTTATATTGTTTTAAATTTCCTTTCTAATGATATAATTGCCAATGTCCTCTCAAGGATAGTCCAAGAATTATTAAAAAAAGATTAACTATGTGTCGGATTGCCCCACTTGTTGAAGGCTTATGAAGCTCATATGGTCATAAGTCAGAATAATTGAGGGCACGTGACTTGAGGCCTGTTGATATTGTTTCGATTATTCTCCCACATTTTATCTCGCGTTCATACAACTTTTCGTATTTATTATTATTTTTTTTGGCTGTTCTACCAATTTGATGGACTAAATTCTCGCTCTGGTCAATCGGTTTTAATACACTACTTCGGTCATCTGGACGGGAGAGGACCTGTTCAGAAGGATGACACGTTTGGAACGTCTTGGTCCATAGTACGCTATCTAAAAAAAATTGCTACAGGAGCTCTGTACTTTCCTCACTTTTTTATTCCTTCGACCCTCATCAGTTTCCTTTAGAAGGCCCCCCCCCCTTTGACAAATTTCATGTGAATATGATCAATTGTTTCTTTTTCCTTGATAAATAACGAAACCCTTCTTAAATAATTAGGGTATCTTATAATAGTCTCCGTCATATGCTTGGACAGTGTCTCCCTATTGCTGGAGAAGAAGAAAGGCTGAAAACTTGACCTGGTTGGTGGAAGGTTAATTTTGGTAGAATAATAAAGGGGAAAATTCAATTTTAGGTGACGACTCTATAAGTTATTATGTCGGTTCGTAAGACGGTCGGTCAGATGGTAACTGTTTTACTTATCAATCAATTTTTCGGCAATAACATCGTAACTATTCGGCCGATTCTAACGGAATCTGAAACCTCTATGTTGGTTTAAATTCTCTTTCGAATGATATAATTGTCAAGGTCATCTCAAGGTTAGTCCGAGAATTTTTGAAAGTTTTGAAGGTCGTAAATTCATATGGTCATAAGCCAGAATAATTGAGAGCACGTAACTTAGGTCTGTCGATTTTGTTTTTTATCTAATGTGATTGTCATCATGGTTAGAAGCCACCGTAATTAGCAGCTAGCCTGTTGATTAGGTTATTTATAAACAAAAACACCCAAAAGAAACAACCACAAAACAAATAAAAACTCACAAAAGTATAAAAAACTAAAGGCATACTCCGGCTTTAGAGGGAGGCTGACTGAGCCTACCGATGTTAACCAAAAGCTATATACAGTGTGGGACAATTTCCCCAAAAGTCAACCAAACCACAATTAAACTATATAATGCCCTATGCCTCTCAATCCTCCTATACCCACCTAACCCATTAAACAGACTATATAAATATAACATGGTCAAACAACAAAGAGTCCAAAACAGCGGAGTACTACTAATAACAAACACAAGAAGGAGAGAGCATCGCAGACAGAGAGACCTACATCAAGAAATTAAACTAAAACCAATCAATGTTGTACTACATAAAAGAGTTAATAAAGTGTGGGACAAATTGGAGATGATAATTAACGAGGAAGAAAGGAGAACAATAGACATACCCCTAAACTACAGAAAAACGAATAGGGAAAATTTCAGAAGTGAGAAACCACTCGGAAGAGAAGAACCAGTTCCAATATATAGATAGACTAAATGAGTGTTGTACAAATGATCCAAGACATCAATTTGATGTAATATTTCCTCCGAATTTAGAAAGGTTTTCAGCAAATCCTCCACAGCAGAATATTATATAAATTAAAATTACTAGGATTATCAGACAAAGTGGTGGGTTGGATTGAGAAACAACTGGAAAGTAGAGAACAGAGGGTGGTCCATAATGGATACAAGTCTGAAGGAGAGTACTCTAGGGTTCTCTTTTAGGTCCTTTACTTTTCATCTTGTATATTAATGTTTGCAGATGATACTAAGTTGCCGGTAGTGGTTAACACACCAGTTGAGCAATTTATATTACAACGGGATTTGGATTAGTCGGTCTGGGTAGGTAAGTAGGATAATCAACTCAATTATAAGTGGAAGAAGCTTTACATTCGGCCTAATACCACACTTTCTTTTTTTTTAATTGGAGTTACTTGGTTTCAAGAGGTTGAAAGGAGAAAGACTCGAGAGCTAAAGTAGTTAAAGATCTATATTATTATTATTATTATTAAAGTTCCAAGCCACAACCCCAACTGGAAGAGCAAATAGCTATAAGCCCAAGGGCCCCAGCGGGGAAAGAAACCTGGTATGGAAAAAACGAAACAAAGATTAAGAAAAACATAATAAATAAATAGAAAATCAAAAAAAAAAAAAAAAAAAAAAAAAAAAATTAAATGCTATAATGTTAAAAATATTATAATATTTTATATGTGTGGATAATGAATAAAATATTAAAGTTATAAGTTTCTGTTAATTAAAAATGTATTAGCACCCACTTTAAATTTCTGAAGTTCCAAGGACTCAACAACAACACTAGGAAGTTCATTCCACAGTTTAGTTGTGTTAGGAATGAAACTTCTTGAAAACTGTGTTGTGTTGAATCTCATAGGCGTAAAGGCCCTACTATTGGCATTTAGTACACCTCTGGTAACTCGTTGAGGGGCATATAAATTGGGCAGATCGTGATGCAGTGGATGATCTGCATTGTTAAAAATTTTATATAAGATGCATAAGGAGCTTATTGCTCGCCTGTGCCACAGATCAACTTTGAGGTCAGGAATTAAAAATTTTATTGCTCTCAAATTTTTATCTAATAAATTAAGATAAGAGTTGGCTGCCGAACTCCAAACAGGGGCGCAATATTCAAAACACGGAAGAATAAAAGCATTAAAACAATTTTTAAGAACAGTCTGCTCTCCAAATACTTTGTAAGATTTCCTCAAAATGCCAATTTTTTGAGCAATAGAGGAGGAAATAGATCGAATGTGATTCTCAAAAGTAAACCTAGAGTCAAGCATAACTCCAAGCAACTTAAAAGAATCACATATGGAGATGGGAATGTTATTTATTAAAAGAACTGGATGGGGAGGATCTAGTGTTCTGGATCTGCTAACAATCATACTCTGGGTTTTCTTTGCATTTAACTTCATGCCCCATGAAGTGCACCAAACATTTATCTTAGCCAGATCTCTATTTAAAGACTCTGCAACCGATGCTCTCAACTCAGGAGATGGGACTGGGGCTATTAGAGTAGCATCATCAGCATAGGCTATAAGTCTATTTTCCAGTCCAAACCACATATCATGGGTATATAATATAAACAGTAGAGGACCAAGAACACTGCCTTGTGGTACACCAGATAGCACCTCTCTCTCATCACTAAAATTATTGTCAACATAAACCTTTTGATGTCGATTTGTTAAAAATTGTTCAATAATATTTAAAAATACACCACCTACTCCCAACTGCTTCAACTTAAATATCAGGGCCTTATGATTGACACGGTCAAATGCGGCACTGAAATCCAGGCCAACTAAGCGAACTTCTTGACCAGAGTCTAATGATTTTTGGACAATGGTGGAGACTGTGAGAAGTGCATCACAAGTGCTCAGACCCTTACGAAATCCAAACTGCAAAAAGGGAAACAGACGATTAAGCTCGGCAAAAGTACTTAAACGTTTAGCTAGTAAACGTTCAAAAATCTTAGATAGAACAGGAGTTATAGAAATGGGCCTATATTCAGTAGGGTTAAAACTACCACTTGCACTTTTACATAGTGGAGTGATGTTACCAATTCTCCAACATTCGCAAAAACTACCACTCCTCGCCAGCTTCCGAAGAATAACGGAAAGCTTGGGAGCCAAATACTCTGCAGTTTTCTTAAAGAATAAAGGGAATATACCATTTGGGTCAGTACCACCATAAGCATCCAGATCAAGAAGTAACTGTTTTACTTCACTTGAACGGAAAGCAATCTTGTTTAACCTTGGTTCAGGGAAACAAGTGTCAGGTAGAGTTAGATTCTCATTACTTTGTTTATTATCAAAAACATCAGCCAACAGTGTTGCCTTTTCTTCAGGACTATGGGTAATGGAACCATCAGGTTTAAGAAGGGGTGGCATAGATGAATCATTCCCAAAAAGAGCAGACTTGAGAGTGGTCCAGAATTTGTGGGAATTTGCTGTGCGCTGAAGAGTTCCCTTTGTGGTAGTATTGAATTCAACTTCAGCATTATTATATACCCTCTGAGCTGCTGTTCTGTAGTGCACATAATTATCCCATAGAAAGGCAGATCTACTCCCCTTCCACAGGTTGTAGGCTTCTTGTTTCTGCATATGAGCCCTCTTACAGTCATCATTAAACCAGGCTTTGTCCTTAGTGCGATATCTGATCATACGGAATGGAACATGTCTATCAATAATTGAAACAATTTTATCATTCAAAATACGAACTGCTTCAACCTCCTTATATATTAGTGGCCAGTTGATCCGGGAGATATCATTTAATATATTGCACCAGTCTACTTGAGATTTGATGAATACTTTGCTTGTATGAGCTATATTAGGAATAGATTGCTCAATACAGATAGTTATAGAAATTGCACAGTGGTCAGAAGTTCCCACAGGAGGATCAACAGCACTTGTAACGACTCCAGGGGAATCAGTGAAAACCAAGTCAAGGCAGTTCCCAGATGAATGGGTAGGCTCCCTAATGACTTGCTCACAACCCGACTCACACGCAAAATCATAAGTAATTTGTAAGCTATATAAATAGCCATGTTAAACCACACCTGTAGTATGGCTCAAGCTTAGTCTCCTTATTATAGTAGGATATAAATAGGATATAAATAGTGCAGCGTAGGGTGATTAAATTGATATCAGATCATAGACATCTGACCTAGGAAGAGATGATTCGAGAATTAAGAACGTATTCCGTTGAGCAGCATCTAGCGAGAGGGGAGGGGGTATGAGATATGATCCAGTTATTCAGGGTATTTTTTAAACATGTATTTGTATTTGTTGAACAGGTATTCAGAGTATTTGGTAAACAGACACTCGGTGTATTTGTTGAACATGTATTCAGGGTATTTGTTGAACAGGTATTCAGAGTATTTGGTAAACAGACGCTCAGGGTATTCATGTATTTGTTGAGACAGGTATTCATGGCATTTGTTGAAACATGTATCCAAGGTGTTTTTTGAACAGGTATTGGTGGTATTTGTTGAAACGTATATTATTGGTGTTTGTTGAACAGGTATGGATGGTGTTTGTCTAACATATATTCAAAATATTTGTTGAACAGGTATTAAGGGCATTTTGAACATGTATTCGGGGTATTGGTTCAGCAGGTATTCAGTGTATTTGTTGAACAGGTATCCAGTGTATTTGTTGAACATGTATTCGGGGTATTTGTTGAACAGATATTCGGGAGTATTTGTTGAACAGGTATTCAGGGTATTTGTTAGTGGTATTCAGGGTATTTGTTGAAATGGTATTCATGGTATTTCTTGAACAGGCATTCAGGGTATTTTTTGAAAAGGTATTCAGGGTATTTCTTGAACAGATAGTCAGGGAATTTGTTGAAATTGATAATCTAATGGGTCCTTTATGCCGGATAAGAATGAATTCCTTGAACATAGATTTAAAGTTGTAGAAAAGAAAGTATTCTTTCAGTTATAGAGTGGTCGACTACTGGTAGAGGCTGTCCAGCCATACTACTACCTAAGTTACTCCATTCGTCCCTCGCATCGTGTCCGAATGCCCTGGACCGGATAATGAGAGTAACATGATGATCAGAATGACATTCGCTAATGATCTCGAACTCACCAGCGATCGTGTAACAATTCCTCGCCCCAGTGAGGCAGGTGGGGGGTGGGGGGCGTTCCGTACATGGGGATATGAATAACTCATCGGCATGGCATCCAAACCTAGCATGAATTTGTTGTGAAGACTGGAAGGGAAATGATAGCGGTGTTGATATTGCCTATGTGTTGTAGACGTGTGTAGTAACTACCTACTCCCGCGGGCTCAAGTCCAGCTCTTCCGCCCAATCAACGGACAGTCCCTACGCTGATGTTTTATGAACGCGCTCACTGAGATTGAAACCCGTTACCTCGACGCCAGAAATCCAACGTCGTGTCTTTTAGGTTAGCGATAGCTACGTTATATCAATTGAAGGGGGAAGGGGGGTGAACACCTAAGTACTTTTGTTTATTATTGAAATAGGTTTGAGATATTTGGGTTACATGACCTAATGGGGTTGGATCAGGGGTACTTTCTATGTGTCCAACTAAGGGGAGTATATAGGAATGTTATATAGGAAGGGGGGCCTCGATGAGCCCTTGAAGTCCTTTATCACCCATAAAAATCCATATACAGTTGCCCTTAATGGCCTTGTCGTACTTTACGCTGAATTTCGTTGCGACAATTTAATATAAAATTAATATAAATTTAATTTAAATTTAATAAAAATTTAATATAAATTAATATAAAATTACTATAAATTTAATATAAATTCAATATAAATATAATATAAAATTAGTATAAAATTAATATAAATTTAATATAAATTCAATATAAAATTAGTATAAAATTAATATAAATTTAATATACATTCAATATAAAATTAGTATAAAATTAATATGAATTTAATATAAATTTAATTAAAAGATAATATAATTTTTAATATAAAATCAATATTATTTTAATATAAATTCAATATAAATTTAATATAAATTTAATATAAAATTAGTATAAAATTAATATGAATTTAATATAAAATTATATAAATTTAATTAAAAAATAATATAATTTCGATAGAAAATAAATATAATTTAATATAAATTCAATATAAATTGAATATAAAATTAATACAAAATTATATAAAGTCAATATTAAATTAATATGAGTTGGAGTATTTTGGGTATATCCATAACCCTATATTTTTAGAAGAGATTTTTTGAAGGTGTTTGAATAAGATTTTTTCTTTTTTTTTGGTTGTCACCCAAGCCAAAAAAAGGGAAAAAAAGGGGGGAAAAGAAAAAAAAGAAAAAAAAGAAAAAGAAGAAGAAGAAGAAGAAAAGGGTGTTCAGGGTGTTAAAATAAAGAGTCTATAAAGGGGATTAAAAAAGTCGGTTAAGATTAGAAAATAACGCCGTAGGCCACACCCCAAAGGAGTGCCTGTGTAACCGAGCTCTTCCTGTTAAGGAAGAGAACAGCGGCTTGTTTAGTTATATTATAAATAGGACATTTATAATAAACTCAATTTATTGAAACTTTTAACGTTATTGCTGTATTTCAAGTAGTATTGTCCTTGTTTTTAAAACAGAGTTGCCAAATTTCGCCATTTTGTCCTTTTCCCACTTTAATTAAATTTATTTAACTTTTAATCATCGACAATATAAAAATATTCGAATTACGATTTTACTTTTATTTATTCTACCCCCTATAATTAATTTTACAACCTAACAAGTGAAGAGAAGAATTAATACTTTGCAACACAGCAAAAGTGAGCTGCAGTCATCCGAAACTATTCGAGGATTTATGAAACATAAATCATAGTTAACTTATGTCCAAAACATTTTGAAAAATGTGACATGTCAAATTTGGGTAAGTGTACATAATTTTATCGTGCTAGCTACGGGCTCATCTAGTGGTAACTACGCTTCTGATTATAGCAAAATTAAACCCCATTAAGTGTGGCAAATTACCAGATATGGGCTTGATTCTGGTCGAGTTCACGTAATCTGACATACGCTGTAAGGGCCCGTGGTTCTCATCCACACTGGAAAATAAATATAAACATCTTAAATAAGTGCAAGTGGACAACCCACAATCAAATTATTCATCGTGCCAAAACCCAAATTTCTGACATGGTATCAAACTTCACCCCCTTTGTCTTTTTCCTCCAGATATTAAAGGATGATAAGTGAAAATCACATGACACGTGATATACAATGGATGTAGTTATCAGCCCAAAGAAAGTAGTATCACAACCTGAAAAAACGCCAAGGAACATATTACGTGAACCATTAAAAGTTAAGAAAGAAAATGGAAGATTTAGAAACGGAGAAAATAGGGAAAACTATTTTAACCGCTATATGAAGGTGTATAAAAGAGTTGGATTCGAACCTCTGTCGTCAAGCGCTCTTCGCTATCAGAACCACGACCCTCATCGACTAAGCTAACCAGTGTTTCCTTTATTTGGCCTGTTAACTACATTAAAGGATGATAGTTGCCACATCCATCATTTTTCTTGGTCATCTTTAATTCCTTCCGTTCCTTCTCCCTTCTATTTTTAGCTGACGATAAACTCGAGTCCTTGGTGAAGGTCTCCTTAAGGTGACATTGTCAAGATTGATATTTTAAATGTCTTTTTTTTTAGGGGAGGGGGTCTTCCTACTTCCTGGTGGATATTTTATTTATATATTTGGATAAAGATTTGGGATTGTAGAGTACTGCAGTATGGCATCGTTATTTGGGCATCCTATTGGGATCGTAGAATTTGAAAAAACCTTCAAGTTTTATCACACTTGTGGTTGCCTGCTTGCTATCAGGCGTTTTGTTTGCTTCTCTCCAATGGACTTTTCTTTTAATTGTTTGGTGGATCTAATCATGCATTGCAGATTTCACCTTTGTGTTTTATTTTGCATCTCACAGGTGATGGGTTGACGTTCTATGTAAGGGTCCCAACCGTTTTCAGCATATTCCTCAAGATTCGACATGACCTTAGCCCTAGGTGACCCTTTTAGGTTGAAGATGTTTGGTACTGAAGATCACTTTGGTCATAATCTTTTATACCCCACCTTCGTTCTTTCCCCATTGAGTAAATCTTCCCTCATTGGATTATTCAAACTTCCCTTATACCTCTTGTTTGAAATTATCATTTTTGCCGACCTTAGGAGTCAAGTTCATATATTTGAATACCTGTTCTCTCTGATAAACTTATTGGTAGTATTTAAATCCACCTCCATCTCAGTCATCAGGGTTTGCCAGTTTGCTACACTCGGCTTATTCACTCATCCTTGTCCTGGAAGATATGAAATACACACCCTAGCAAGGGTTGTTTCCTTGAAGTGAATCATTTGGTCCTCCGAATCCTCTGTTTAGGGAATGTTAATGGAGGCGATATTTTGATCACTCCATCTCTCTTTAGACAATGCTTCTTCAAACTTCATTTATCCCCGTTGGTTGAACACCTGTCCTACTTGATCAACTTCTTGATGGTATTTAAATCCACCTCCATCTCAGTCATCAGGGTTTGCCAGTTTGCTACACTCGGCTTATTCACTCATCCTTTTCCTGGAATATATGAATTACACAGCCCATCAAGGGTTGAGTCCTTGAAAAGAATCATTTCGTCCTCCAATCCTCTGGGGAATGTTAATGGAAACGATATTCCACTCCATCATTCTTTGGACAATGCGTGTCGAGATGCGAGATCTGCGCTATCACTCATGTCGCGTCAGAAACATCTCGTTGCCAACAATCGTGAGTGAATTGGTGAAATGAGACTGAGAGGGTAACCGGTTTATAAACACCGACAGAAGGTTTGGCTTTTATTAAACACGATAGTTTTGGTTTAAAACACGATCGACCCGTGTAAGTTGCATCGCAAATTCCGAATGACTCTCGGGGTATTGGAACGAACCCAAAATGGTGTTAGATGGAGTCAAGGATGCTTGAGGGGCAGGTGGCTAGGATTCTCAGTATTAGGTCCGGAACTTAGGGAATCCTTCGCTTGTTAACAACTCTGAGCGTAACGAAGTGTTTATGATTTCAAGTGCGTAATCTCCACTTGTTCAAAGTCATTGAGGGTCAGGAGTGACCCTTATCAATATTCTTGCCATGGAAACGCATCAAATCTCTTAGATGGGTGCACGTACAACTTAATTTGGGTGTTTGTAGGAAGTAGGGGGAATGATGAGAATGAAAAGGAATCTGGAATAGGAACTGAATTAAAACCCTACATTGCCAATAGGAATTCGAAATGAGGAGCGATAAAAAGAAGGAACAAAAACACCAGTGAACAGAATAAAGTATCTTCCTAAGGTTAGCCTTTTAGGTTTGAAAAAGAAACGCTTGTAAATTCGAAAGGGTTATGGGTGAAGGTGAAGGAGGGGGGAGCGTAGTTCCCTACACTTGTGGATTCATATTTACGCGTCACTCATATACCATGTAAGTGGTAACCCCAAAGATGAAAAAGAAAGCTCCGTTGAAGGGGCGAAAGCAACGCTTTGGCTCGGCGAGACGAAGACTTGGGAGCGAATAAAAGTCATTTGAGGAGAAAGATTCTCATTTTTATTTTGGTGGAGGACAGTACAGATCAGCAGTCCTGGACCAAGAGTGTAAAGATCAGCAAACTCAGATTCAGCCTGTAAAGATCAACAAACTCAGATTCAGCCTGTAAAGATCAGCACACTCAGATTCAGTCTGTAAAGATCAGTAGCAATGGACCAAGAGTGTAAAGATCAGCAGTCATGGACTCAAATTGTAAAGATCAGCAAACCCAGATTCAGCCTGTAAAGATCAACAAACTGAGATTCAACCTGCAAAGATCAGCAAACTCAGATTCAGTCTGTAAAGATCAGTAGCAATGAACCAAGAGTGTAAAGATCCAAAGTCCTGGACTCAAATTGTAAAGATCAGCAAACTCAGATTCAGCCTGTAAAGATCAACAAACTCAGATTCATCCTGCAAAGATCAGCAAACTCAGATTCAGTCTGTAAAGATCAGCAGCAATGGATCAAGAGTGTAAAGATCAACAGTACTAGACCAAGAGTGTATAGATCAGCAGTCCTGGACTGAGATTTTAAATATCAGTAAAAGCAGATTCAGCCTGTAAAGATAAGCAGTCCTGGACCAAGAGTGGAAAGATCAGCAAACTCAGATTCAGTCTGTAAAGATCAGTAGCAATGGACAGAGAGTGTAAAGATCAGCAGTCCTGGACCAGGAGTGTAATGATCTGCAAACTCAGATTCAGCCTATAAAGATCAGCAGCCATGGACCAAGAGGGTACGTACATATCAGCAGTCCTGGACTCAGATTGTAAAGATCAGCAAACTAAATTCAGTCTGTAAAGATCAGCAGCGATGGACCAAGAGTGTAAAGATCAGCAGTCCTGGACTCAGATTGTAAAGATTAGCCAACTCAGATTCAGCCCGTAAAGATCAACAAACTCAGATTCCCCCTATAAAGATCAGCAAACTCAGATTCAATCTGTAAAGATCAGCAGCAATGAGGCAAGAGTGTAAGAATCATCATTCCTGGACTAAGAGTGTAAAGATCAGTAGTCCTGGACTCAGATTGTAAATGTCAGTAAACTCAGATTCAGCCTGTAAAGATCAGTAGCAATGGACCGAGAGTGTAAAGATCAGCAAACTCAGATTCATTCTCTAAGGATCAGTGGCAATGGACCGAGAGTGTAAAGATCAGCTGTCCTAGACTGAGAAAGTAAAGATCAGCAATTTCATATTCATCCTCTAAAAATCAGCAGCCTTGGACCAAGAGTCTAAAGATCAGCAAACTCAGATTCAGCCTGTAAAGATCAGTAGCAATGGACCGAGAGTGTAAAGATCAGCAAACTCAGATTCATTCTCTAAGGATCAGTGGCAATGGACCGAGAGTGTAAAGATCAGCAGTCCTAGACCAAGAATGTAAAGATCAGCAATTTCATATTCATCCTCTAAAAATCAGCAGCCTTGGACCAAGAGTCTAAAGATCAGCAAACTCAGATTCAGCCTGTAAAGATCAGTAGCAATGGACCGAGAGTGTAAAGATCAGCAAACTCAGATTCATTCTCTAAGGATCAGTGGCAATGGACCGAGAGTGTAAAGATCAGCAGTCCTAGACAAAGAATGTAAAGATCAGCAATTTCATATTCATCCTCTAAAAATCAGAAGCCTTGGACCAAGAGTCTAAAGATTAGCAAACTCAGATTCAGCCTGTAAAGATCAGCAGCCTTGGACCAAGAGTGTAGATGTTAGCAAACTCAGATTCAGTCTGTAAAGATCAGCGGTCCTGGACCAAGAGTGTAAAGATCAGCAAACTAAGTTTCAGTCTGTAAAGATCAGAGGGCTTGGACTCAGATTGTTAAGCTCAGCTGCCCCTTCCCCCTCCATCCCCAACCCACAACTAATCTAGTAAAGATAAACTGCCCTTAGTTACTCTGGAGCTGCTGAACTTTACGTCACTTTCTTTTCTTTTTTTCGCATTTAAAATAATAAATCTAACCTAACCTAACCTAACCTCGATGAAAGTTATATTTCACTACACATATATTTTAAATGCCATAAATTTCAACTATTTGATCACCACAATCCATTTTTTATTCAAAGCGAATACCAACGAAGGCATCAGCCGTAGAACGTTGCAAAGTAAAGTTGGGTGAAACGAAATTGCGTGAAAGATAAGCCGCAGATACCCCCCTCGAGCAGTTGGGCAGGAAAGGCACGTGATCTTTCAGATGTCAACTGTAGTTGACACCACCTCTCGGGCAGTTCAAAGGGCAACGCCACCACGTAACAAGTACCATCGATCGTGTGGTAATGGCTAGTGCGACCACCAAGTTGATAAACGACCACCAGCCTCGTTAAGATCAGTCTACGATTATCTGTAAACCTCTCTTCATAACCCCGTACCCCGACGATTTCGCGGGAGAAGCGGGTCCGGATAGATACAACGATCTTTTCAAAACAATGACCACCTCGTTAATCCAGCCACCTGGAAATGTTTTCTGAATTCCTTTCGCTAATATGGGTAAGACGAATGGTTAATTATGGTAGGTCGACTTGCTTTGACCCCTACCATAGAGTTCCCATCTAGATTAAAAAAAAACTGCAGGTTCCTTCTTAGATAGAATAGATTGTATACTTCTTTTCCCATATTTAGGCAGAAGGAAATGAGCTAAAAACTAATTAGTTGAATCTATCACCCTTCAAAGTGTTCTTCTCAGCAATATCAATCAAATATATTAGTTATGAACTAATTAGAATGAAGTTTTAACTCTCCGAAAGTTTTTCCCAGTAATATCGCACTAAGAAAGTATATGAAAACTAATTAGCTTAATATGTCGAGTTTCCAAGAAGCTTTCCTAGCAATACTGTACACATAAATTAGCTAATAACTAAACCCTTTAATGTGTCAAATTTCCTAGAAGTTTTGCATTAATACCGAGCTAAGAAAATAGTTAAAACTAATTAGTTTAATCTGGCAACTCTCCAAGAAACTGTCCAAGCAATACCGTACTAATAAATTAACTAAAACTAATTCCTTTAATTTGTCAACTGTCCAAGAAACTTTGTAGTAATACCGCACCAAGAAAATAGCTAAAAAGTAATCAGTTCAATCTGACACCTCTCCAAGAAGTTCCTAGCAATGCCGTACTAGGAAATTAGCTAATAACTAGTTAGTTTAGACTGTCAATTCTCTAAGAAGCTTTCCTAATAATACCTTACTAAGAAAAAGGCTTCAAAAGCAGTTCCCACGAGCCTCAACGTTAAACAAGATCAATAGATTTAAGTCGTGTGTTCTCAATTATTATGACTTTGACCTTCAAAACTTTCAACAAGTGGTGCAATCTGACCCATAGTTAGTTTTTTTGTAATATTTTGTTAGAATCTGTCAAATACTTATGATGTTATTGCCAAATAATTTCCCAGCTAACCTTGGGAGGACTTGGAAATTATATCCTTCGAAAGAGAATGTAAAACAACATAAGGGTTTCAAATTTCGTTAGAATCGGCCGAATAGTTATGATGTTATTACCAAATAATTCCCGGAGTAAACTTGGGAGGACCTTGGCAATTATATCAGTCGAAAGAGAATGTTAAACAACATAAAAGTTTTAAAATTCTTATTGCTATTTATTCCTCCTTATTTTAATGTTATATTTATATTGATATGTAAATAAAAAAAATACGACATTGGATTTAGATAATTTCCTAAAATTTCCTGGGTGGCCGAAAACTTTTGGCCGAACTTTTACGCTTATTTCCACACATTGTGACAAATAAGAATGGACGATTTTTATACGTTTCTAATTGTGTAATCCAACGAGAAATTATTCATCTGTATCTCAAGAATGGCAAAAGCAAATTTATCATTGTGACAAGGACTATCACTCAAACCATCTCAGCCTTAAAAACCTCACCGAAGAAGACTATTTCAGAGCCTTATATGATCTACCCATCCATTTTCTCTTCATTCCCTTGAATAAGGCCTGTTTAAAAAATGTTAAAGCGATCGGAATCTTATTTTCATTTTCCCCAGACTCTATTTTACTCTTGGTTTCAGCTAATTAATTTGAGCTCCTTATTATAGAGTACTGGCGTAGAGACTACAAAAGTTCCTATATAGAGAAAAGGGTGATCATAGAAGCGATGGTAGTTAAGTTTGAAAATAGATCTGGGGTGTTCCTGACGTGATTCGAGCCGGAGCTATTTTTTTACCCCCTTAAGGCGGGGGGGGGGGGGACTGCATACTGGCTCTCCGTGACCTAATTTTGCCCCAAGCTTATTACTATTACTACAAAACTAGTGATACCAGATTAGTGATCAATGGTTATGAAGACAAATCCTTCCGCAGTGAGGTTTCTGCCCCAGGATTCAATTTCGTATCGTGATGAGGTCACCCGGACACTTGAGATCCAAATAATCCTTGGGCATGGTCGCGTATACCCACTACAAAGGATGTGCGCCAGGGTCATACACTCATGTTGGAGAGGAAGGGAGTGGAGTCGGATAAAGATCTAGTTATTTGGTGGAATCATTCGTAGAGAAAAGGGTAAAATTAATAGAGGTGAAAATGGAAGGTATAAAACATGAGTAATCGAGAGTGCCAGAGGGGCTAGGCCTGTAATATGGGGGTGGAGTTAATTTCCGGAGCTATTTCAAAAACCTCCCCAAGAAGTGTATACAGAGTATGGATGCAGTTGAGGATGATATACATGTGTATTTAAGCAGGAGGTTCGATCCCCAGTTATGTTCGATATCAACATCCGCACGCAATGAACCATTTATCTCTCTGAGGGAGATTTCGCGATTGGAGGAAGCAAGGGAGGGGGCAGGATAGTGGATCTATTCTTGTTATACCCCTGCTGTACATTTTAAATCACCCCCTTTTCAAAACTTTATGATGCAAATTGCCCCTTTATTTTTTTTAACTTTAAATAAATTAATTGTCTCCTTGAAAATGAGCGTCAACAGTATGACATAAAACTAAGCGCTACGCATCCAAAAATTATGCCACTATTGAATAATTCATCCAAAACGAGATCAAATATATTTCTGAGCTAAATATTCCCCCTTGACGCGAAGATGATTGGATAAACAAATAGAAAGAGATTATTCGCCCTGAATCCTTTTGTAAACGATATCAAAATAAATGAAATCTCTCGTTACTCATTACTAACAATCGGAGAGTCGTACCATCTGGATTGGTTAAACGCGACCTTCGTTCGAATGAGAGCGGGTCATTAAGTACTCAGATCACAAGCATCTGAACCGAGGTTTGAGAGAACAAAGCGATGCGGTTCGGACGATGGTATCCCGAATAATTTGGGTGGCACTAAGGAAAGGAAAGTTATTATTCTGAACTACAAATTAAAGTTTTAAAAATCAGTGAACGTTTGAGTGTAGTTTTTATTATTAACTTGGTTGAATATAATTATATGGAATTTTAAACTCATTCACAGGGAATGAACCGACTTGTAAAACGAATGAGGTCTAAGTGGCACTACATAAGGGCAATAATAAAAGGCCAGAGAGTGCCAGGAAGCTATAAAAACAACACGGGAAAAGTAGAATCCTACAAAGGAGGATCGTGTTCATGTGTTTGTTATTCTTGGATAAACTTGTGCCATGACATTCAAATATAACTCGGGTTAATTTTGGACTCCTCATTCTTGATCTAATTCAGCAATGGTCTTGCTTCCTCCAAAGACGATGCACAACTAAGCCTACTATGATAGGGAGAAGAGAGAACCGACGACTTTGTTCTCAATTCCTGAGAAGAAATAAAAGTTCGTAGTATCGAATGTGTTATTTGTCAGAATATCACATATTCGATACTACGAACGCCCCCCTCTCCCCCAATTTCAATATATTTCATTTCTTAATTCGAAAAAAAAATAAGAAATGAGCCTATCAAATGTTGGAGCCGTATTTTGGATCACCCTGTAGGCCTATCCACCCTCAGTATTCAGGGTCAATGAGATTTCTATTGTATTCATCTTTAACCTATTTAATTATTCCGGTTCTTTTTATTTATTCACCGATTTTCTTCATTTTCTGCCATACGTCATTATAAGAAGGGGAATGTGGCAAAAAAAGAAGGGCGGTCCCGAATCACAGCACCCTACCTTTCCCTTCGTGCCCAGGTCCTGGGTCAAAGGTGACCTTTGGTAACCTGGCATGACATCAAATCACGGCGTCAGGGCAAAGGAATCATGGTATGGTTTTAGGACATGGTACCATGGCAAAGTATTAAAGCAAGAAATTAGGGAATGGTATTAGGGCATGGCGTCAGGTCATGGCATGATGTAAGGTCATGGTATCAGGGTATGGCTTCAGTGCATGGCATAAAATTATAGTATCAGGGCCTGACATCACGGCATGGTATCATGGTATAGCATCAGGACATGGCTTTAGAGAATGACGTCACATCGTGGGGTCAGGGCAAGGTATCAGGGCATGGCATCAGGATATGGCTTCAGGATATGGCGTCAGGTCATGGCGTTAAGGCATGGTTTCAGGGCATGGCAACATAGCATGGCGTCAGGACATGACTCAGGGCATTTTATCAGGTCTTGGCATTAGGACATGCCGTTAGGGCATGGTGTAAAGTCATGGCGTCAGGGCAGAGTATCAAGGCATGGCATCCGAGCATTGCATCATGGCATAGTATAAGGGTATGGCATCAAAGCATAGCGTCAAGGCATGGTATCATGGCATGGTGTCAAGGCAATGTTTCAGGGCATCACAATATGAGGTCAGGGAATGAAGTTAGGGCATGGCATCGGGGTAGGGCAACAGGGTGTGTGGTCCATCGTTCACAGAAACCGATTTCTTTTTATCTCGTGACGTCAACAAAGACCCCTAAAAGAGCGAGAATCAAGCAGCATCGACATCGGCAGAAGTCCTTCTTCAGGTACACGAAAAACGAACCCGTCTAGGTTTCGCTCCCGACCCGGCGTTTCTCGTCAGCAAATGTTATCCTTTAAATACTGCGAAACCAAGAGTCTCAAAGAACCCCTCTCAACACCAGAGTAATCTAAGGGAGTCACTCATCGAACAGACAAGGAACCCTCGAAGTGAGTAAAAGTCCCGGGGCATCTTCGATCGGCCTCATTTCGTACCCTTAGCTGTATTCGGCTGCAGAGCAACGCACCTTCCTCGCGCTTTATTTTCTTGCTGTCAACTAATCTCCCTAATATATATCGAGAATTATATGCAATGGCGTAATTATAATTGTGCGGTTAAAAAGGCAATTTTAATTCTTGATTTATGAGGCCGAGCTAAAATAAAGTGATTTTTTCAATTTTCTTCGAAAGTGGAGATAACACTTAAAATACCTAGTTGATACAAAAACCTTTGCTTTCGTTAGAAAAACTGGTTTATGCGATATCCTCTCGTGACTGTAAGAAGAGCTTCTTCTGAGGGCTTGAAGAAGAGATTAGTGAGCTAAAACATTGCCTTTTTAATCGCATAATTTTAATCGCGTCATTGCAAATAAATCTCAATTCATAAGGGAGAGATAAAAAGGATAAAAGTGATTTTTCCATTCTCATAGCGAAAGCAGAAATTGCAATTAAAATAGCTAATTGGTACGCAAACCTTTGCTTGCGTTAGAAAGGCTGGTTTATGCGATATCCTCTCGTGACTATAAGAAGAGCTGTGACAGTTTTAAGGCGACCAACTCGCAAGCAGGGGCCAAGGGTAGTCAAGATGCAATTGACACGTGGAAGATAACGTGGTTTCCTTAACCAGATCCACGGATGTGAATCTGTGGATATATATCTACTATATATTTTTTTGGTCGCGTGCGCTTAGTCGCGTGCGACTCAAAAGGGTCACTATGTCGGTCGGTCGGTCCCAGTTTTGTTTTTTATTGTTTTGGTAATATCATTGTAACTATTCGGCCAATTCTAACGGAGTTTGAAACATTTATGTTGAATTACATTCTTTTTTTAATAATATGATTGAAAGGTCCTCCCGAGGTTAGCCCAGGAGTTATATTGTTTTGGCAATAACATCTTAACTATTCGGCCGATTCTAACGAAATTTGAAATCCTTTTGTTGTTTTATATTCTCTTTCGAATGATATAATTATCAAGGTCCTCCCAAGGTTAATCCGGGAATTATTGAAAGTATTGAAGGTCATAAGGTCATAAATCAGAACAAGTAAGAACACGCGACTTTGGTCAGCAGACCTTGTTGATTCTATCTTCGCTAATTTCTTTAAATATCTGTCTGGAAGAGAAACCATCGTTGGTTTTAGCTTCTTAGCTTTAAAGAACTGATAACAAGAGGGATTTATGCTTCTTCTGGATCTTAACTTTATATTTCTTACTTCAAAACGAAATTTTAGGAAAGACTAGAACCATCATGTATATCGAAAGTCATTCTAGTCAATAAACCACCCACAGCACTTTTCCCCCAACATGGAGTCAATCAAACACCCACGGGACATAATATTCAACATCACAGTCAATCAACTAGCCAATGAACATAATCCCAAATACCATAGTCAATAAACCACCCACTGCACATAAACCCCAACATCGAGTCAATTAAACACCGGGTGGACATAATACTCAACATCACAGTCAATCAACTAGCCAATGAACATAATCCCAAATATCATAGTCAATAAACTACCCACTGCTCATAACCCCCAATATCGAGTCAATCAAACACCCACCGGACATAATACTCAACGTCACAGTCAATCAACTAGCCAATGAATATAATCCCAAATGTCATAGTCAATAAACCACCTACTGCACATAATCCCCAACATCAAGTCAATCAAACACCCACCGGACATAATACTCAACGTCACAGTCAATCAACTAGCCAATGAACATAATCCCAAATATCATAGTCAATAAACTACCCACTGCACATAACCCCCAACATCGAGTCAATCAAACACCCACTGGACATAATACTCAACGTCACAGTCACTCAACTAGCCATTGAATATAATCCCAAATATCATATTCAACAAACCACCCACTGCACATACCCCCCCCCCCCCTCAGAATCGAGTCAATCAAGCAAACACTGTATATAACACCTAAATCTAAGTCAATCAACAGCATACTCAAAACCTGCAAGATCAGAGTCAATTAAACACCAACTGCACATGAACCCTTACATAGTCAATGTACCATCAATGCACATAACCAGTAACATCTGAGTACATGAATTACACACAGTACATAGCCCCCTACAACCAAGTGATTCGAACACCCACTGCAGAAAGACCCAAACATCAGAGTCAATCAACCACTGCACATGACTTCCAATATCTGAGTAAAACAAACACGATGCACATACCCCCAAGCATATGATGATATCATCAACTGAATATAACCGCCTACAATCTAGTCAGTCAACCACCCAATGTACTCCAGCGGCAGTATGAGTAAATCAACAACCTAATACACATAGGGCCAAAATATGGAGCAATCAACCACTCATTGCATAAGTCCACAACATAAGATTCACTCAGCAATGTATCACGATATCTGCGTCAATAAAGTACTCTCTCCACAAAGCCCAAACATCTGAGTCAAGAAACCACCCACTGCAAATAACCTTCAACATCATTGGCAATCAAACACGCACTGAAAATAACCCACAAAATTATAGTCAAACAAACAGCCACTCCAAAATAACCCCCAACATCATAGTCAATCAAACATCGGATGCAAATAAACCTAACATCATAGTCAATCAAACACCCACTGCAATTAATCCCAACATCATAGTCAATCAAACACCTTGTCGTGGTATAACTATATATATCATACATACACCTATTATATTTGGTTTTAGAGGGCGCGGGGATTTCCTTTTAATAACTTTGGGTAGGCCGAGGTCCCGTTACGAGGTCAGATCCTCGTAAGGAAGGACTAGTCCAATAGATGCTACTTTATAACCTGGTATTGGCTGAGAGTTCCAAATCTTACTTAGTTACAGGCTGTTACACGGCTATGATGAGCTCAAGGGTCGGAAAGTAGATATCGTGATACATTGCTGAGTGAATCTTATGTTGTGGACTTATGCAATGAGTGGTCGGAAAGTAAAGGAGCTTGCAAAAATAGACTTTAATAAATATTAATAATTAAAGTTAAATGGTACAACAATAAACAGACATATAATAAGACAAATAGTTACAGTGGTCAACGAGCTAGTAAGAATATTAGGTATTTAAAATGCAACAAAATTGGGTAGGCTGGATGGAATTAAAATTGAGCTTTACACGGGGACATGGAAAGCACACAAATGATAATGGGGGAACGGTAGACGGCAATTATAAATTTGGAGAACCTAAAATATTCGTTACAATACCTTGTACAAAAATGGAGGGGGTGGGGGAGACTATGGTCGTTTCCGGCGAAGCGGTGAGAAGATGGTTGCGTCACTTCGACGGGGTCCAGAGTCAACTTGCTTGTAGTTAAAGTATTCCTCTGAGATGACGGGGGGGGGGGGATGGGGAAGAAGCAGAGCCTTCGAGAATGAAGGCTGAGAATTCTTCCGGCGTAAATTCCTTTGAAGAAAACGGAGGGTGAGTTTCTCCGAGACGTCTAACGGTTTTTTTGGTCGACTATGCGTAATTAAGGGGGTATTACGTTAAGATTAATCTTCATTGAAGCCTTTTGGGATAAGACTTGGTTCTTGTTTGAAGATGGCGTTGTTGCGTGGAGCCAGACGGGTATTCTTACGGGCAGAAGAGTTCTTAATTAGTTCTAGGGTAGATATTTGTTTTATCCAAGGAGGGATACTCGGTTTTATCCCACAACGTTTCCTTGCCTTCGGCGTATGACAACTCGAATCGAGGAGGAGTAAGATCGTCTGCTCTCGTGATCTTCTCTCGCACAAATCTCTCTCGATTCCTCCTCACACGGGTACATATGGACGCCTGCGAGTGAGGGAGCTTCCCCATAGAAGGGTGGAGGGGGGGACTATCACCCATCGTTTGAGTAATGGTGAACGCGGCCCGGCTGGCGTTTGTCTCAGTCGCTCCCAGCGAGGCTAGAGGAGGGGGGGGGGACTTCTTGTCTTTTTTAAATACTCGGATTGATAAGGGCTGCATTCCATGAGCCAGCTCCTATACTTTCTCATGCTTTTGAGCTTCGAAAATTGCTTTTAAGCGACAACAAGGCCCATCACGTGGAGGCAATGCTTAAAAGCGACGTTATTTCTCCCATCACGTGCTTGTTCCCTCACACACCTACTGCAAATAACGCCCAACATCATATTCAATCAAACACCCACTGTACATAACCAATAAAGGAGTAAATTAACCGCCAGCTACACATAATCCCCAACCATGGTGAATCGAACACACTCTCAACATAACTCCCAATAACATAGTCATTGAACCACCCACTCGAAATAATCCCAATATCTATATCAACACACATACCACTCTACATAGCCGACAAACATCAGGCATAATCAATCGAAATAACCGCACAAAACCCTCAACATCTGACTCAGTCAACCACCCACTGAACATAACCCCCAGCATCTGACTCAGTCAACTATCCACTGCACATAACCCTCAACATCTTTCTCAGGTAAACCCCCCACTGAACATAACCATCAACATCTGACTCAGTCAACCACCCACTGCACATAACCTTCATTATCTGATTCAGTCAATCACCCACCATAAGTTTCCTTATTACTATTGTTTATTTACTTTCCTCATTCTGTATTCCCCTCGTGAACGAGATCCCCTTACTTAATAATAAAATCCACATCAAAATCAGAATGACATTCCCCTGCAAGCCCCAAGTCACCAAGGGCTATTCTTCGTTGGTGGAGGAGGGTAGTATGTTTTGATAGCGAAAGTTCATTGGACCCTATGTGGTTCCGCCTAGCAGTATGTGGTTTGTAGTACCTTCTTAGTGGACACCTGTACTCCAAGAGGGGCTATGTGGATGAGTACTTCATAAAGGACGCTACTACTCCAAGATGAGGCTTCTATTAATCCCATTAAACTTGCAGAACCAATTTTTAGCCCATTAATTATGGGGGGAGGGGGCATCATATATTCCTTCGTGCACTCCGTAAATTGCCCTCGTTTTCTTTATTTTTATGGAGTACTTTTTTATTATTTTAAACCATGCCTGTGCAAAGTATGGCCGTCGGGCCAGAAGTGGCCCGCGACCAGATATGTTCAAATATTATATTTAAAATAAAGATACGTAATATAATATTTGTAAAAGTATTTATTCTTTTAGTTTACATATGTTATTTCGACACCCAATTTTATGGTTTTATGAGTATGGCCCTCGACCTTTTACCTAAGTGAAAAAGTGACTCTCTAGTTTAGAAAGTTCGCCCATCCCTGTTCAAGACTTTTAAGATATTTTTGCTTGTTCTTTTTGAAATAATAATTATTATTGGTAGTATTTTGCCTTAATTATTTTTAGCATTTTTCTTTAATATGTGCGTATCAATGAGTCTGCTAAAATCAGCATAGCATTTCATTCCACGTCTTAGGAGCACACACTGAGAAGGTAAGATCTCCCATGAATACAAGCGACAATATACATGCAACTAATGCCCAGAACCGGAATGTATGGCCATCTGAAGTCGGGAGAAGTGAATCAAAGAAGACGGTCAATAAATGATAGAAGAACGATGTTGACCCCAAGGTGAAATAGTGGTCAAAGTAACCCGTGCCCTAATACACCAAGCACATTTCAAGTGAGCTTCTTTCCCCTGAAAATGTGAATTAATTGACTTTTATTAGTGTTTCTATTTTGATTACCTGGTGTAGTTTCTAGTTCTCGAGTCAATTAAGGTGAATTTGTGTATTAAATTTTACCAAAAGAAAACAAAATGTTTTGATTACCTTTGAGTGGCAACCAAAATGATAGAAACCTTATACATTTTTCTTTTTAGAAATGGGGGGCTGTAGCTGGAATTAGGCGCCTCCCCCTCTCAAAACAATAAACCCACGGTTCTTTTATTTAAGTTTGACGAGTATGTAGCAATATTTGCCATCTCCTTGATTTCCCTGTAAATTTTACCACTCTTTGTCGAATTCCTTTTCTCATTTCTAGCGCCCTACATCATTTTTCGACCATGGGAATGTAAGACCCAGAACCAAACTAAGGAACCGATCTTGTGTGGTTATATAGGGACCACTTTTATTAAATGGTTCTTCTTTGAGTGACAATTGGACGTGAAGTGATTTTCGTCACAAGAGGACCGAGTAGCACTGCCATCGGTGGGAGTAAAGAGGGAAGTGGCAATGATTCATTTGAGAGATGGCCTAATTCTTCTGATGGTGTTCGCGTTCTGCCGTACTTGTGCTCTGCCACGAAGCTTTCAGAGGAGTGATGCTTCATCAAAGAGTTGGTGACAGAGGGGGAGTGGGGGGAGAAACGAAGATGATAGATAAGAAAGGACAATAGTGAATAAGTGAATTAAATATCTCCCTTTAATTCCGATTATCTTGTGTTCCCATTCAATTTTATTTTATGCCTGACCGAATTAAGCTTAAAAGACGATGTTGCATTTCAATATAGGGTTTATTGCTGGTCTCTGGAATTCATTCCGATTTTCTTTTGTTTCCACTCATTTCTATTTTACTCGTGACCGAGTTAAGCTTAAAAGACGATGTTGGATGTCAATATAGATTTTACTCATTGCTATTCATATTTTCTATTGTTTCCACCAATTTATATTTTATTTCTAACTGAGTTAAGCTTAAAAGACAATGTTGCTATAGACTAGGCCGAAGGCTCTTTGTCGCAATCTTAAAAAACCGCTAACCCAACCTAACAACTTTACCTATGAGGTTCACTTTAACAAATCCTGTGACCAGCTTGGCCTTCTTCCAAAAAAATATATAAACTCCCCGGGGCCCCGCTGCAGGTGGCTGATCAGAGTAAAGTTTTGGTGATTCCCCGCATCTCCGATATCGTTGTCCACTTTGAACTGTGGGATGTATCACACCAGTCGAATTGACCCAATGTGCTGATTATAGTGACACATTACCTCCATGTTAGCACATCACAGCACTGCCCTCAATCATGCAGGCGATCTAGCCGCTAGCAAGTAAACTAGAGAACAAAGGGTGATAAGAATCCCCGGGTTTATGGAAAAGGTTGACCATGGTTGAAGACTTTTGGCTAACTATAATATTCGGACACAAATAACACTAAGGTATACGGCCGAGAAGTGGAATTTAAGAGGTGAAAAAAAGGAACATCTTTGGTCTCAGCAAAGTGAGGTCAAGAAGAGGAACGATAAAACAGAGAGAAAAAACTTAAGAGGACAAAAATGGAACATAATTGAAGTAAGGCAAAGAAGGGGAACTATAAAATTGCAAAACCATTACATACACTGTTACACAGGTAATGACAGTAAAAAATAGTGACTTAAAATTTCTCACACAGTGATACCGACATACAAAATCGAAGTTATAGTCATATCCGCTTGACTTCGAAAACTAGTAATTAAGACATTAGTAGTCCAAGCATGCGTCCTTACAGCATCTCGTTCAAAGGAAGAAAGTGAGGACTTCCATGAATCATTCATTAATGCGAATACACAAGAAAACTTTAAGGAAGTTATAAGGAACCCAGGCAATGGCTGGGCCACTTTTCCCATGGGGGGAGCTTGCGCTTCGCTAGTAAGATTAACATCTAAAATCTAAAAAAAAGCAGCCATGGTTAAATTTTTATAAATTTTCTGAACTTCACCAATTATAATAATTTTAAAAGGGAACCCTGAACTAAATTTCCCCCCTTTCAAAATATCACGTTGCTAAAATATAGTTATAGAAGATATATAAAAATAAATTTTCTGAACTTCACAATTTGTAATTCTTTGGGTTTTAAAAATTTCATATAATTTCGATACTTTGGGGTTTTTTTATACTATAAAAGTATTATTAGAAATACTTTGATAAAAAACATAAGTCATAACCAAACTAAGATTAAATTTTTATTCAAATACTCAAAAATAAAATCCCCTTCTGAAAATATAGAGTCAGTGATGATGAAGTGATGATGATGATGTGATTTAACTAAAATATAAGGAAACAAAGAAAAAATCGACGAGCGGTTGCAGAATAAACAGTAGGCGAAGAAAATTAACATGGAAATAGATGGGAAAATGATAATATGAATTTATAAAAGGAACTTAAAAAATAGACGAAATATAAGATAATTATCGATTGGACCGAAATTAACAATCGTTGCAATGAATTACATTCTCTTTAACAGAAAATATTCCATAAAAAGACATTCTTGTCTTTTATGGATGGGGTATGTAGGGCACATTTCATCGTTTCTATCATGATCAGCTCCTTTCATCTCAGTGGTGTACGAGGTTTCCATCAATCACGGTCTAGTGCTCGAGTTTGCTCCGTTATTCCCTCTATGGAGTGAATTTAGCTCTTCTTTTTTTCTATCGACGTTATATTCTGTGTATCTTTATACATAAAGGTTAGTCAAGGATA
Source organism: Ceratothoa steindachneri (assembly GCA_963969495.1). Classification (NCBI taxonomy): domain Eukaryota; kingdom Metazoa; phylum Arthropoda; class Malacostraca; order Isopoda; family Cymothoidae; genus Ceratothoa; species Ceratothoa steindachneri. The sequence goes on from OZ018329.1 coordinate 159,937,503, forward strand.
TTTTTTTTCTTTATTATTCTGTCCTTTGTTCTAGAAAAGTCTCTCTCTCTGTCTCTCTCTTGGGTGTAACTATCACCAGTGACCTCAAGTTCTCGAAACAGTGTATTGAGGTGGAGAAAAAAGCCCAGAGGATGTTAGGGTATATAAAGCGACAATTTGGATATCGGAACTAGGAAATAGTACTGTGTCTGTACAACTCCCTCATCTGACCGCACCTGGAGTATGCCGTACAATTTTGGAGTCCTTCATTTAGAAAGAACATCGAGAGATTTGAACGCGTGCAAGCAAGGGCAATCACACTGATTCCCTCTATCAGACATAAAAGTTATAAAGATAGATTAAGGGAATTAGATATGTTCTCGTTGGAGACCCGGAGACTACGTGGTCAGCTTATCGAAGTATTTAAAATACTTCGAGGGTTCGACAGACTGGACTACGGGAATATTTTCCAGCTCAGCGAGGGGAGAACAAGAAATCACGGCTTTAAACTTGAACTGAAGAGATACCACCGTGATCTGTGTGGGAAATTCTTCACTTACAGTATCTGCGGTAGTTGAAACGCATTTCCGACGGAAGTTGTCAACAGTGAATCTGTTGACCAGTTCAAGTCAAGACTAGATAAAGTCTTGCGAAATCGCCGTTAATATCCTCACGAGTGATTTTCGAGGTTGCCAACGGACACCTTCGAGGATTGCGCGAAAAGTACCCTCCTTGTATGGACCGTAAGATTTTATAGAGTACTTATTTTACTTGTAGCTCTCTGTCTGTCTGTCTATGTCTGTCTCTATCTCTCTCTCTCTGTCTCCGCCTGTCTGTCTGTCTCTCTCTCTCACTCTCTCTCTCTCTCTCTCTCTCTCTCTCTCTCCCAGCACGGCTTTCGAAGTCAACGGTCATGCCTGACGAACCTTGTTGAATTCTTCCACTTCGTCTTCAGTGAGCACGATCGGGACAAGGTGGTGGGTTTGGTCTACTTAGACTTTCAGAAAGCCTTTGATAATGTACCACACCGCCCCCTTCTCCGGAAAGTGCGAGCGCTGGGCATAGACGGAAAAGAAGCAGGCTGGATAGAGAACTGGTTAAGTGGCAGACGGCAACGGGCGGTGATGAATGGACAGGCTTCTGAGTGGGTGCCAGTTACTAGCGGAGTGCCTCAAGCTTCTGTTATGGACCACTACTATTCATCATCTACGTCAACAACATGGACGGTGATATGGTTGCCAAGATTTCTAAATTTGCCGACGATACCAAGCTTGGTATGAACGTTGCAAAGGATGGAAATACTGCCCGCATGCAAGATGATCTTCGGAAGATTGGGGAGTGGTCTGATACGTGGCAAATGCCTTTCAACGTGAGCAAATGCAAAGTGATGCATATCGGCCACCGAACTCCCCAATCACCTTATATCCTTAAGGGCACTTCTATTGAATCCACCAACACTGAGAAGGACTTGGGTATAACAATCACCAATGACCTCAAGTTCTCGAAACAGTGCATTGAGGCGGAGAAAAAGGCCCATATGATGCCAGGCTACATAAAGCGCCAGTTTGTATATCGGAACAAGGAGATAGTACGGCGTTTGTACAACTTACTTGTCCGACCGCACCTGGAGTATGCCGTACAATTTTGGAGTTCTTCGTTTCGAAAGGATATTGCGAGATTGGAACGCGTGCAAGCCAGGGCAACCAAACTGATTCCCTCTATCAGACACAAAAGTTACGGTGATAGATTAAGGGAATTAGATCTGTTCTCGTTGGAAACCCGGAGATTTCGTGGTCAGCTTATCGAAGTGTCTAAAATACTTTGAGGCTTCGACAATGTAGACTACATTGATGTCTTCCAACTTAGTGAGGGCAAAACTAGAAATCACGGCTACAAACTTGAACTGAAACGTTACAACCGCGATCTTTGTGGGAAATTTTTCACATGCAGCATCTGCGGTAGCTGGAACGCACTTCCAGTGGAAGTTGTCAACAGCAATTCTGTTGATCAGTTCAAGTCAAAACTGGACAAAGTCCTGAAAAGTGGCCGTTTGGACACTTAAGTCATTGTGCAGAACTGTGCCTGCTCAACTGTTAACCCAAAGCTACCCTCCTTGAATGGACCTTAAGGTCTCCTAGGGTACTTCTTTTCCTTGTAGCTCCTTGTAGCTGTAGCTCTCTCTCTCTTTCTCTCTCTCTCTCTCTCTCTCTCTCTCTCTCTGTTTTTCTATATAAATATATATAAATATATATATATATATATATATATATATATATATATATATATATATATATATATATATATATATATATATATATATATATATCCTTGTTATTAAGGACAGTTCACAGAAAATATATCTGCCTTATCTAACCTATTTATGCATAAAGGCGATAAAACGAGCGACGCCATAAAATGCGACCTTGCCCATACATATATACAGAAATCTCAAGTGGTAGCACCAAATAGTACGCAATTTGTATGTACGCAAAATCCCGCACATGGGATGTTGATAAGGTGAGCGCATCAACCATGTACGTACATATGCCCTAGAAATGCAACATGAAAGCTACATGAGTGAATATAAGAAGACCGAATCTTTATTGTATGGGTTAAGGAGAGGCCTCCATAGCAATTGCGCAAACGACCTAATCACTTTCGGCTCACCATATTTTGCTTTGCTTCTTCGTGGCGAGAGGAACCGATATGAGAATGGGGTGCGGAAAATGTGCGATGTGGTTTCAAGACTGTAGGTACGGCTTCCTCTGTAGTGTATTAAACGCTATGTTTCTTGGCCTTTGGTAGATTTTCTATTTACAAACTCAAGCATTTCTTTACAACTTTCGTCCTACCTGATTTCTGATGTTTATGGTTTGTTTATTTCCTTGGGTGTTTTTCACCGAACTTTCACACGCAGTGGAACACACTTTTTAGTTTCCCATACACACAGTGGAACACATTTTTTGTTCTCCATACATGCAGTGGAACACACTTTTTAGTTGCCCATACACACAGTAGAACACACTTTTTAGTTCTCCATACACGCAGTGGAACACACTTTATAGTTCTCCATACACACAGTGGAACTCATTTTTAGTTCTCCATACACACAGTGGAACACACTTTATAGTTCTCCATAGATACAGTGGAACTCACTTTTTAGTTCTCCATACACACAGTGGAACACACTTTTTAGTTCTCCATACACACAGTGGAACTCACTTTTTAGTTCTCCATACACATAGTGGAACACACTTTTTAGTTGTCCATACACCAGTGGAACACATTTTTTAGTCTCCATACACGCACTGAAACACACTTTTTAGTTCTCCATACACGCAGTGGAACACACTTTATAGTTCTCCATACACACAGTGGAACTCACTTTTTAGTTCTCCATACACACAGTGGAACACACTTTATAGTTCTCCATACATACAGTGGAACTCACTTTTTTTTAGTTCTCCATACACACAGTGGAACACACTTTTTAGCTCTCCATACACACAGTGGAACACACTTTATAGTTCTCCATACATACAGTGGAACTCACTTTTTAGTTCTCCATACACACAGTGGAACACACTTTTTAGTTCCCCATACACACAGTGGAACTCACTTTTTAGTTCTCCATACACACAGTGGAACACACTTTATAGTTCTCCATACATACAGTGGAACTCACTTTTTAGTTCTCCATACACACAGTGGAACACACTTTTTAGTTCTCCATACACACAGTGGAACTCACTTTTTAGTTATCCATACACACAGTGGAACACACTTTTTAGTTCTCCATACACACAGTGGAACACATTTTTTAGTTCTCCATACACACAGTGGAACACACTTTATAGTTCTCCATACACACAGTGGAACTCATTTTTAGTTCTCCATACACACAGTGGAACACACTTTATAGTTCTCCATACACACAGTGGAACTCACTTTTTAGTTCTCCATACACACAGTGGAACACTCTTTTTACTGCTCAAGACGGGATAGAGAAATGTATTCGTTATTTCAAATGAATCAGAATGAAGTTAATCTTCTGATGATGACTTCATCTCGTGGATTCGCAATTAATTATTTGTTTTTCTCTTCAAGTCTCTAAAACACTATCATGAATTGGCGGCATTGTTTGTGTGTTGGTGCACTTAAATTCACACACGGCTAAATATTTTTAACCTTATTTTTAATGACTGCATAATATTTTGAATGAACTATCTATTCTGGAAACATGTAAACAATACGAAATCGCCTTAACTTGTTCTCTGTATGACTACCACACATTCTTTTTCATGTGCACTTGGTTAATTAGAATTACTCCATCTATGGGATATAAAAAGAAATAGTTTCGAATGCAAGCCGCAAAGTAGCGCATTTCGACATGCAATGTATACATCTCCTACCCGTCCCAAATCAGCTTTCATCTCATGTATTCTGACGAATTTTCTGCTCTTCTTATCTCTCATAATTTTAATTCTTTATATACGCACTAAACGAGATTTTCGCTTGTTCCTTTTAATTCATGGTGTGTTGTCAGACAGCCAAATATCTTGTGCAATTAAGGGGTTAGTCGTTTATGTAAATAAAGTCATTAAAACTAGCCACCATGAAAGTAGGGGTGGGGGGGGGCATCATAATTAGACAGCTTACGGGCATTTTCGCTTAATTCATCTCTCTCCTAAACACGAGAATAAGCAGAAGGGCAGAAAGGCACCTCTAACCACGTGCTCACACACCAGATAAACAATTTACATACGATAATCAAACAGATAAGTAATTATGCGTTGGGCAACGGAGGGAAGGATTTAAGACGACTCCCTTTGACTAAGGAATCCCCCGCCGATTGTTTCTCACCAGAGCATCTGCGGCGTCTGCTAGTTACCCGAAGGGGGAGAGGAGGGGGGGGGGAGTTCTTAATCGAATAACGAGGTCATAATCAACCCAAGCTCTCATACTTTATACGTATTGTCCCGAATCGAAACCAGCACAGTTGGCAGCTGTAGCAGAGATGTATGGGAGACTTATCGGACATCCCATTCAAAGGTAAATTTTAATCAGTGCGCGTTCTCAGTTCCTTGATTGATTTCATATCGTCTGTTCTCGCAACCCCGTTGCTGACTTATGCAGGATTAAGCGCCCTACCTGCCCCAACTCCGCAGGGGTATCTGAGACTATAGATCTTCCTCATATTTTTATTTCTTCTATCCCCACCACTTTATTTACCTCGAGAACGTAAATAAGTGTGAAAGCCATTATTACAAAGCGGGTATGGATAGACAGAAGGAAAAACAGAAACAATGGGGTGACCGTAAAGGGGTGTTTGTGCTGGTGGCAAAATGAGTTCCCCCACTTATTTTTTTTTTATCTAAAGCGACAACTAACGAAGGAACCTTCCGAAGAATGTTTGAAAGAAGTCTGTCAAGTAAAGGAAGATCAAAGGAAGAGACAATGCGTGGAGGCTAGTCACGGGAGTTGGAGGTCAGGAGATTACGCGACTGCGGACGTTGTAAGAAGAAAAGAAAATGGAATAATTAAATAATGATAATGGAATAATAAAAATTATAAAATGGAACAATAATAAATAACAAAGAAAATGTAATAAAAAAGGAATAATAAAGTAAAAATGAAAATCGGATAACAAAAAATACAAGTACCTAAATGGAATAATAAAAATAATAAGGAAAATGAAATAATAAAAGAAAAAGAAAATCAATAATAAAATAAGGAAATGAATTAATAAAACTAACAAAGATAATGAATAATAAAACTAACAGAGAAAATGGAATAATAATAAAAATGGAATAATAAGAATAACTAGAAAATGCAATAATATAAATAACAAAGAAAACGCAATAATAAAGACAAAAAGTAAATACAAAAATATCAAGAAAATGAAAAAAAATAGTAAAATAGAATAATAACAAAGAAGATGGGTGATAAAAATAAATAAAATGGAATAATAAAAATAACAAAGACAATAGAATAATAAATAATAACAAAGGAAATGGATTAATAAACAAGAGAGAAATTCAATAAAAATAACAAAGAAAATTAAATAATATAAAGAAAAAGGAAATGGAATAAGGAAAATAACAAAGAAAATAGAATTAGAAAAAAATAAAGATGGAGTAATAAAAATAAAGAAAATGGAATAAAATAATAAACAAAATGGAATAATAAAGCAAACAAAGAAAATGGGAAATAAAACTAATAACGAAAATGGAATAATAAAAAATAACAAAGAAAAAGGAATAATAAATAATAACAAAGGAAGAGGAATAATAAACAAAAAAAAATGGAATAATAAAAAACAGAAAAGGGAATATATTTTGCTTAATATGTAAACAAGACAAGAGAAAATGAAAGCAATGATAAAGATAAACGAATAAAAAAGAAAATATTCCTTCTTGCCATTTTCCTAAATCCGAACTCCCGCTAGAAAGAAGAAACCAACAAGGGCAACTTCATGGACAATTTCGCGATAGACGTTCGAATAGTGAAGTTTGGAGATGTAAAAGTGCAAGGAAGATACATAGGTATCTAAAAGCTAAGAGTACATTGGGGGGCAAGAAGATTGCAAACTAATGGGGCATTGGTTAAGTAAAAGCGCTTAAAATTTATTTGTCTTTATTAACTTAAGGTCTATGGTTCGAATTCTTATTATTTGTCTTTACTAACAAGGTCTATGGTTGGAATTCTTATTATTTGTCTTTACTAACAAGGTCTATGGTTGGAATTCTTACTATTTGTCTTTACTAACAAGGTCTATGGATGGAATTCTTACTATTTGTCTTTACTAATAAGGTCTATGGTTGGAATTCTTACTATTTGTCTTTACTAACAAGGTCTATTGTTATAATTCTTACATTTGTCTTTAGTAACAAGGTCTATAGTTGGAATTCTTCTTGGTTGCCCCAAACCCCTAGGCTTGTAGCTAGCGTGGATGGAGAGGTTTCTTTGGAGGTTGAGTCAGGCTGGCACTTGGCGTGGAGCTAGGCCTGGCTGGCTAACGAGAAAAGTGAGGGCAATGATTTGCCTAAGGATAGGGATAGTAAAAAGAGGGGATTGTGAGAGAGATATAGGATAGGTGGAAATCATTGTGTAATAAAGGGATGAGTAATGTTAATGATCTGAATGAGGAGAGGGGGATTATGATAAATGATTAGAATGAGGGTCATAGTGATTTGTGGCAGATTGCTTGGCAAGCACTTTCATTTTGCTTTTGATTTGATCACTAACATTAACGGGATTTTTTGGAGTGTTTGAATAATAATTTCATCTTAGTTTGGTTATGACTTATACTTTAAATTTTTATCAAGGTAATTTCTAAGAATTTCTTTAGAGTTTGAAAATACAGAATAGTTTAGTTCCTAAAAAATAAATATGATTATCCAATGCTTTATAATGTTTTAAAAGGAAATAAATTACAATTGGTGAGGTTCAGAAAATTTATTAAAATTTAAGTAAGGCTGCTTTTTAAATTTTTTTCTATAATTATATTTTAGCAACAGGATTTTTTGAAAGGGGGGAAATTTAGTTTAGAGCTTCTTTTTAAAATGATTATAATTGGCGAAGTTCAGGAAATTTATAAAAATTGAACCATTGTTGCTTTTTTTAAGATTTTAATTTCACTAGTGATGCGCAAACTCCCCCGTAGGGGGTAGTGGCGAAGCAATTGCCTGGTTGATATTATAAAAGAATCATTAGAAATAACTTTGATAAAAACTCATGTCATTTGTCCACTAAGGAAAAAAAAAATTTATTAAAATTTCACCCAACTTTAAAAATCTCGTTATACAATTACAGAGTTATTGATGATGATGATGATGATGATGATAATGATGAAAAGAGAAGCAAGATCTTCCGAAATTAATCTCCTTCTTTTAATGAAAGCTATCCTAAATCTCGAGCGTTCTTTCCTACTTTATTCAGTCCTGTCGTTTCATATTTCTTGATCTTTTTATTTATCCTTTTTTTATCCTTCTCTCTCTGACACTTTTCTCATTCTACACGAAATGAATTTTCCTTCTTTAATAAAACCAGTTTCTTCTATAGCAATTATAACCTTCTAAGTTGTCGTTCAAAAACATCCATACCGATGCGGTCAGATGGTACTGGTGCAGAGGTACTTAATTCTGTTCAAAATGGGTTTTAGGGGGCTAGACATGTAAGTCGTGGGCGTGGAGTGGATTTAATGGTGGTAGGTTTTATCGAAGTAGTCAGTTTGTACAGGGTTTAATGGAGGTAGGTTTTATTGGAGCAGACGGTTTGCAGTGGGTTTAATGGAGGTAGGTTTTATTGAAGTATTGGGTTTGGGATGAGTTTAAAGGAGGTAGATTTCATCGAAGTAGTCGGTTTCACTGGGTCTAATGGAGGTAGGTTTTATCAAGGTAGTCGGTTTACGGTGGGTAGGTTTTATTGAAGTAGTGGTTTATCGATGGAATTAATGGAAGTAGGTTTTCTGAAAGTTGTGGGTTTGCGGTGGGTTTCACAGAAATAGCTTCTATCAAATTAATCGGTCTTCGGTGGATTTAATAGAAATAGGTTTTATCAAAGTAGTGAGTGTACGGTGGATTTATTGCAAGTAGTATTTCTCTAATTTCCTTTATCTCGCTTCTGTTCTAAAACCAGGACAAGATATCGTCTATAGAAACAAAAGGGCCGGCGACCATATAATTTGGTTCTATTTGGAAATTAAGACAAAGCTAGGAAAAACCATTGCCATTTATCACCGTTGGGTGGTCGGGAATACAATCGATAATTTCCACGCAATATTTGACCACCATTTATGGATGACACAGAAACACGTCACTAGTGAAATTTACCACTTGATATAACCAGGTTTCGGTTGAGAAATTTACATATTCTCGTTTATCCAAACAAACAACCTGTAAGGAGATATGGTAGGAAAGATGTAGTAAGCAAACCTGACATTGCTATAACTGATGGATGCTGATCACTATAATAAAAGATTTCTTGAATGAATTATACAACATCTTGAATGATTTATACAACGAAGTTGTTCAACTAAATGTATAAATGGATGTTGTGGCGAACTTACCGGAGTACTAACCCAAGTTTGGACGAGTTCTCCGATTGAGCTGACTTAATCATTATTCGTTAACTTCATGTCAAAGGGTAAGGGTCAAACTTTATGGACGAAAGGCTTCATTTGGCTGCCTCAAGTATAAAGGTGGATATATATATATATATATATATATATATATATATATATATATATACATATATATATATATATATATATATATATATATATATATATATATATATATATTCTTTTAGTCTAGCGATCTCATCTTGCGGCCGCCTGTGAAGGCAAAACACAGAAACCATAAAAATCGACCTATCTTCCACCTACAAAAGGAGACATCGAAGGAAGAGAATAAAAATAATAACACCAACAATAATAATAAAAAACTACATAACGAAGACAATACAGAGATCAATAGAAAAGATCGGGACATTCAGGTATCCCTGACGAACCCTTACCTCATTTAGAAGCTAATGTGGCCAACCCGCAAATTAATTACGAATTCAGAACAATTAACAATTATATTAAATAATCAATTAAAATTATTATATTATTAAAATTATTAAAATTATATTAAATAATCTACTAAAATGATTAAAATTATTATATTATTGAAATTATATTAAATAATCTATTAAAATTGTAGTAAAATTATATTAAAAAATCGATATAATTTTAGCCTTCTTCAAGAACTTACCACTCCAGTCTCCGGTATGATAGCGACATCGCTCGCTACGGTATTGGGGCAAATACCACGCACGAATATCTCTCAGACTTTGTCATTGGACCAAAAGGTAGCATTCTGACTGGAGTAGCAATCAGCCTGCGCAGAAATGTTGAGGGGAGCGCTTCAACAGATGACGGGAGCAATCAGCCTGCGCAGAATTTTTGAGGGAAGCGCTTCAACAGATGACGGCAGCAATTAACCTGCGTAGAAATGTTGAGGGGAGCGCTTCAACAGATGACGGCAGCAATCAGCCTGCGCAGAAATGTTGAGGGGAGCGCTTCAACAGATGACGGCAGCAATCAGCCTGCGCAGAAATGTTGAGGGGAAGGCTGCAACAGATGACGGCAGCAATTAACTTGCGCAGAAATGTTGAGAGGAGAGCGTCAACAGATGACGGGAGCAATCAGCCTGCGCAGAAATGTTGAGGGAAGCGCTTCAACAGATGAGAGGAGTAATCAGCCTGCGCAGAAATGTTGAGGGAGTGCTTCAACAGATGAAGGGTCATTGCGCCTGCGCAGAAATGTTGAGGGAACCACTTCAACAGATGACGGGAGCAATCAGCCTGCGCAGAAATGTTGAGGCGAACGCGTTAACAGATGATGGGAGAAATCAGCCTGCGCAGAAATGTTGAGGGAACTTTTCTGAGAGAGAGGGAAGAACAAGGGACATCGAAAATTTAGATAGGAGAAATTATTATTAAGGCGTTAGCCTGATAAAAAAAAGGGAACAGGAACTGTATTCAACAGGCTTACAAAAAGGCTATAATATTGATCTAAGCAAAAACTAATGTAAATGGGTAGACAAAAAAAAATTACATTTAAATTAAGGAACAAAATTAGAACTTTGCGTAAAAGGGTAGTAAAACAACAACAACAAAAAACTATATTAAATAAGTATCTACAGGGACCATATATATATATATATATATATATATATATATATATATATATATATATATATATATATATATATATATATATATATATATATATGTAAAGAGTAAAAAAAAGAATAAAATAATATATACATGATTAGCTGACGGGTCTACAGGCGAGCTATAATTTAGTGGATTAGCCACCAGCAGTGTCGGCTAATGGATCCCGGCTAAAATTATCAGCTATACAATTTTTGGTACCACGTATATACCAAACTTTAAACTGATATTGTTGGAGTATCAGAAGCCATCGCATTATACGTCCGTTCTTGCTCTTAGTATTTCGGAGGTACGACAAAGGGCGATGGCCAGTCTTGTCAATAAACTCTTTCCCTATTAAATACATGCTAACTTAAAAAATACTCCATACTATAGCTAAAGCTTCTGGTTCTATTACCGCGTAATTACGTTCACAGCGGGGCAGTAGTTTTCAGCTCGCGTAAGCCACCTGGTGGCTCTCACCTTCATCGGAGTATTGGAACAGCACGCATCCAATTCCTTTGTCACTAGCATCCATCCGGATGCCGAAAGGTTTAGAGGAATTAAGGAGCCTCAAAATGGGGGCGGACGCTAGATTGGCCTTGAGCACCTGGAATCTGGCAGTAGCTTCGGGATTCCATGAAAGTGGATCTGGGTTTCTCTTTTGAAGGAGGGCACTTAAAGGGGCGGAAATAGACGCGAAGTTAGGGATAAATCTACGGTAAAAGAAGGCCGATCCCATGAATGACCTCGGTTGTTCCTTCGTCCGGGAAAGGGGTATCTCGACAATGGCTCTGACCTTTTCGTTCAGGGGGCCCATCTGATTTTTCCCAACATTGAAGCCCAGATACTTAATAGTATCATACGCAAAGTGGCAGTTACTGAGGCCAAGGGTGAATCCGTGCTCACAGAACCTAGTAAGTAGGGCGCGGAGAGCTATCACGTGTTGGTCCCACGTAGAGGTGGCAACATAAAGGTTATCGAAGTAGAAGGAGACGTGCGGCAAGTCATCCACAATCCTTCGCATTATCCTATTATTGTTAGTACATGCAGTGACTAATCCGAAAAGAAGTCTTTTAAACTGCATAAGACCCTTGTAGGTGGAAAAGGCAGTATACTTACGTGCGTTTTTACGGAGGAGAATTTGATAGTAGGCTTTGCAGAAGTCCAATTCCGAAATAAATTTAGCTTCCTCAAAAAGGTGGAGATTTTCGTCTATAAGGGAGATAGGTTCTGCATCAAACACCGCAACCTAATTTAATTTTCGAAAATTGACGCACATGCGGAAAGTTTGGTCGAGCTTGCGAACCATGACTATCGGGGAACAGTAATCTGATTTCACGGGCTCGTTGATATTTAAGGTTAAAAGATTGTCCACTTCTTCGTTAAACGCTTTCCTAAGGTGGATGGGAAGAGGATAGGGCTTCGATCGAACAGGCTCTTGAGTGGTGAGAACGAGGTCATGTTCAAATTGATTGGAGCAACCGGGGTCTCGGAGATGACATCTTTGAATCCATTTAGCAATTGCTGCAGCTGACTTTTTTGAAGAGGTGCTAACCTGGAGAAGACATCCAGCACGGGGGATGATGATTCCGATAGTCCAGGTAGAGATGGGATATGGTAATCACCATCTTGTTCGATGCATACTAATTGCACGACATTGAGGGGGCCAGCGGGATACACCAATGGGACTTTTCATCGAAGGCCAAAATATTGTTTATACACGCACGGCGGTGATATTTCTTCAACATACGAGGGGCGGTCAATAAGTTTTGATAATCAGTAGGGAAAAACAGAGGAAGGGCTGTTTGTGGGGGTGTTAGGACAAGTTATGAAAAGTTAGGACCGGCAGCCGCACGCTACTGCCTCGTCTATTTAAGAAGCAGTAGCTGATCGCAGATCGTCAGTCACAAATCTTTCAACAATGGAGAAGGTTGAGCACCGCGCAGTGATCAAATTTTTGACGAAGGAAGGCAAGAATGCAAAAGAGATACATGAACGCATGGTTACAGTATACACCGACACCGCTACTTCATATGCAACCATTGCTCGCTGGAATAAGGAGTTCTCCCATGGTCGTGAGTCCCTTGAAGATGAACCCCGTCCAGGACGTCCAACAGACTTGACCAACGAGGACAATGTGGCCCGTGTCGAGAGGATGATGGTCGAAAATCGACGGGTAAAGGTCGAAGAAATCGAGCGAGAACTTGGAATATCACATGGAAGTGTTATCAACATCATCCACGACAATTTGACCATGACCAAGGTCTCTCTCTGCCCGTTGGGTCCCTAGAAACCTCACGCCCCATGATCGACTTTAACGTCATCAAAGTCCACAAGGCCATAGTTGCACAAGCTGCCCTGCGCGAGTAAGTGCGGATTTGATGAGCTCAACCATCTCCCCTACAGTCCAGATCTGGCCCCTAGCGACTACTTTTTATTCCGCCAGCTCAAGGCTGCACTGCGTGGACGCCGGTTTGGGGACGATGAAGATGTCCAGCTCGCCGTCCAGGAGTGGATTGAACAGCAGTCGGGAGATTTCTGGTTGTCGGGAATTCGAAGCCTCAGGGACAAGTGGTGTAAGTGCATTAAAGTCGAGGGTAGTTATATTGAAAAATAATAAAACACTTTTCCTTATATCTCGTTTCCTTATATCCTCGATCTGACAATACCTCTTTAGGAATTCCTACCGGAGAAAAAATGGAAATGAGGGCTTCGGACACGAAATGCTATCAATGCGCTTAAGGGAAACTGCCTCAGGAAAACGGGTAGCAAAGTCTACCAAAGTGAGGACGTAACTGTGTCCTTTGCTAGACGGGGGATGAATGTGGCCAATAAGATCAATGGTCACACGAGAAAAAAGGTTCCGAGATGATCGGGCTTTTCTGAAGGGGGATGGCTTGACGCGCCCTTTTGCAGATGTCCTTCGGCAGGAATCGCATGATTTGCAGTACTCTGCAATTTCTCTGGCCGCATCTGGCCAATAAAAATACTTAAAAACCCTCTGGAGGTTTTATTATGACTAAAATGTCCGAAGATAAACTATCGGGAGAAATCTGGAGGACTTGAAGGACGTGAGAGAGGGGAACACACAAGGTGTGTGTTTCAGGTTCGGTTCCGTCGGAACATTTACGATGTAACAGCTCATCCTTGACAAGGCATTACATGCTTTTTCCACCCCGGGAAGACTCTTGCTCCTGAGTCCTGGCTTTCTCCCTAAGGGGACGGAAAGTTGCGCACCCCTTCTGGGCGTGGGCAAAATCCTCGTTCCGGAGGATTTTTGTACTGACCAATCAGTACAGAGCAAAGTTTGATTGGGGCTACTACCACTTCGCCCCAACCAGTCGAATATTCACATTCGATGTGGCATTTTGCAATAGGGAAACGATTAGCTCGGCGGAGGTAATCATAGACCACAGCGAACTTTTGTTGGTCAGGATCGACTGAGAGAAGTAAATTTTCAGATACCACGAAGCATGTGCACCCAGTGACACGTACAAAGGTGGACACCCGGCATCCGTTCATGGCTCCATTTTAAAATTTCAACCCACCTGGGGAGCTCTTATTAAAGAGAAAATTCACTTGGTGACTGGAGTTATTGGTCAACGAGAGAGATGTAGTGGTATCTTGAAGAGATGGGGGAGGAGCCCGAGTGGCACTAACTCGGTGTACCTGATGGGAGGACATGCTTCTAAATTGAGGATTTTGAGGTCAGTTCGTGCGTACTTGACCTTCTAATTCGTACGCGAAACAGATTATATGCCTTCTGGGGAATAATGACGCGGGAGGAGTGGTAATTATTGGCTTAATGTCTCTTGGTTCCGAAGGAAGGAGTTTTCTTGATTGTGAGGGGCCTTGAACTTTCACAAGTCTAAGGGTATTTCTTGGAGGGGGCCTGGAATTATTAATCTTAAACTTGGGAGGAGACGGGGGAGGCTTCTTATTAACCTTAGGATACAAGTTATGGCTACTTGCATAAACATCAGCCTCTTCTAGGCATTCCTTCAACGTAGAGCAGCGCTTGTCCTTAACGAAGGCACGGATTTCGTCGGTCACGGAAGCTAAGAATTGATCTTTTAAGACGAAGTGCAGAAGGGACTCGTACTCTTGGGGGACTTTACACGCATCTAACAAAAATTGGAGGTGTCTCTGGAGGTTATACCCAAAATGGCGAAAGTTCTGACCGGGGTGGATCTTTTCGTGACGGAAACGGGCACGATAGAAGCCTGGGGTAATATTTACCGCAGCTAAGAGTTCAGACTTGAGGGTAGAGTAGTCCACAGTGAACTCTGAAGGAAGCGAAATGAATATGTCTCTCAACTGTGAGTTTAGGAGGGGGAGCAATTTGGTGACACCATCTACCTCGATTTCCCAATTGTTGATTTAAAAAATCTCCTTGAAATGCGTAAGATATGATTCAAAATCTTCTTCTTCTTTAAACACGGGTAATCTTATTAACGGGAACTGTGGAGTTTTAGGCCGGGAGTTAACTGACATTGTCTCTGATTAATTACGGCTTAATTCCAGTTTATGCTGCCTTATTCTCTCACGTTCTTCAATTTGTCGTTGTTCTTTCTCTCATCAGTCGCTATTAGTTCTTGTTCCTTCGCTCTTCTCTCTTCTCTTTCATTTATATTTTCTTCCCGAATATAAGTTAATAATTCTCGGCTTGACAGGCCCAACGACTCTCCTTGACTCTTGAAACAGTCAAACGAAGAAGACATCTTGTTGGCTTACTAGGGGTACGTAACACGCGAACGGGGCTATTGACGTAACGAAATTACTCGGCAATATACGTGAAGCCTAACCTTTTCCAAAAATAAATATTTAAAAATTATCAGATTAAAAGAACACTAAAACTTTTCCTATACGGTTAGGAAGGGTTAATCTTTCTTATCCGGCCGAGGAGTAACTTAAATATTACGGTAAATGGAATACACAAACACACAGAACGGGTCCCAACTGATAATCTAAATTTTAAATAGTTAATAGAGTAAAGTTCCACTGATCTAGAACTAACTTGAACGTATTTCGGCCAAAATAGAAAAAATAAACTAAATAATAATGAGAGGGAACTACTAAAACTCAAAGGGGATTCAAATCAAATAAACTGATTTAATATGTAATAGACCTCACACACTTGACACCAATTTTTTTAAATTTAGAAGTAATATATATATATATATATATATATATATATATATATATATATATATATATATATATAATATATGTCGTGGTACAACCACTCTATATCATACACTACCACTATATTATGTTGGGGGGAAGGGGACCTAATCACCTAAGGCAACGCGAACCGTTGAAGGACTGTTGGCAGGGATTAACGACAGACTAGGAGATCACACTTGAGGCGTTGGGCTTCAAATCCTTAATAATCAAACAGATTGCATAAATGCTTGGCGAGATTTAAAGATGAAACAACAAAAATATAATTTTATTTACAAAGATTAAAATAAGAATAATAATAGACAAAATAGAATTATTTAAATTGAGATAGTCTCTTAATAATTATTATGAGGAGGGATTCTCAAATGGAATTAAGTGATTAATGTAACTAGGCTCAGATCAAAAGGGGGAACTTGACAATAATAAAAATGTACGGGGGGGGGGGGGTTCAGTGTTACGGGTCGATGACTTCGAGGAAGGTCCCTCTTTCGATGAGGCGAGGGGGAAGGATCCGATACGGCAAGTGGGGCACGATCCGAATGAGGCAGGTGAGTTACGATCCGAACCAACCTTCCGATAAAGATAGCCAAACTTCAAAGATGACGTTCGGGGAATGTGGGAATTCTCGTAATTCCACTGAAAGAGGAATCTTATTTTCCTCAAAGGTAATCGATGGAGATTTTCTTCGGTTGATTAAACGAAGGGAGACTGTTGCGCAAATTCAAAGGCTTGCTGTTCACAGAAGCTACCAATTGACTTGGCTAGAATCACGGCTGAAGAAGTCTGCTGTCGGGACGAACGCTTACGGGACGAGACGATAAGGACGGCCTTGAGGTGCGTGCTGGACTCATCGAACTACAGGATAATCTAAGTATTTGTATGCCCGATTCTGGGGAGGAAAGGGGGAGTTTGGAGAAAGTATTCACAAGCTCCAGACAGCTTAATCCGGAGGCGGAGTCGATTTATCATTTAGCAGCAAGGGCGAGACAGAGCGGCTCTTTCACACCTCGTCACCGGGCGGGGGGGGGGGGTCTGGGAAGAGTTCGCAGGATTTGGAAATATTTTCCCAACGTGCTCAGGAGTCGAAAATTCGAGAATGTTCGAACAGGAAGTGACGTTGTCTATGGCACGATAAATTGTGGGGTGGGGTAGTTAAAGGTTGTTCTTTTACACCATGCACCGTCTCTACTCTTCCTTCCCATGGGATCCTAAGAGCTGATCTGATCTCTTTCAGTGTGGGGAAGAGCGAATGGCTGGTCTAGTTCAGTCTGTGCCTACAACATGGGCCCCCATCGGTGTCCTCGTTTTCATAAATCCCCAAACGTCGAGGAAACTTGCAGAAGATAATCTCGTGGTCATCCCTTCTCGGAGCAACCACGACGTCACGGATGCTGTGAACCAGGGGATATGGAGATTTCAATGCCACAAGGGCATTTAGAGACCTTGGGAGTCGCTATGGATGACAAATCGATCTCCGAAGGGGCCACGGCGCGTAATCTCCCGTACCGAGTGGTATATTGCAGTTAACTCTTCTTTGAAGAAAGATGCAGCACTTGAAGCGCCCGGCCGGCTTCAAACAAGGGAGAAATAGAATTGAAGCCAACTAGGCCTTTAAACTTGGAACTCTTCGTCGACATGAGGGAATATCTGGAAGGCATTCGTCGTCAATCGGAGACCAGCGTGGTGAATCAAACACAACTTTCAGACTAGATGCTCGATAATCAATCATTCATCGAACAAAAGAGCATTAAAACGTGAAGAGAACGTGGAATGTCCAATGCACAGGTGGAAGAGAAACTAAGGTTGCGAAAGCTAGAAAGAATGTGAATAGATAACTTTTTCCTATTTGACGAGAGGCAAAGCCAATATTGTCTCTTTGGGTTTTTAAAACCGTGATGGTGATGGTTAAAAGCAGTAGTTTAACAATTGAGGCTCTTTCATAGTATCCACAAACAATGTACTTTCGCAGCTCAATTTCGGTTCAAACTGGGTTTTGATTTCGCTAAACATTGTAGTTACATTTGGGATATTTGTGTTATGAATTTCATATAATGCTTCAACGATATACCCTCATTTCAATTTGAGGCCTCTGATATGCTAGATAAAAATAAGTCGTTAATATGAGAAATTAAAATAGGTTAGTAATTTAAGCCATAAGATAGATCGTCACAATGTTAGTGGAATATGAATCAGTCGACTTGACATTAATCAGTGGCTGATAAGCAGTATAATCGAGATAAATCCCTTTCCCAAATATCGTGATTTCTTTTTTAATTATTTAGGATATAGCTTCATAGGAAGCTACAGTCTTACAACCTTTTAAAAGTTCCTGAATAAAAACAAACTTACCTTTTATGACTCCCTCTGAAGTGCTCTGTTTTCGAATAAAAGTTTAATGTTGTTTTAAATTACCTAGACGCTAATCCTACTTTGCAAGAAGTTTATGGACACAATGCCCCAAGAAAAATGTTGTTTATAAGTGGATTACAAAATTATAATAGGGATGAATGTATGTTAGTGATAAAAAAATGGCTGAGAGATACCTAACCTCAATTCCTAATAAAAAAATTGCTGGCCAATCTTATTGATAAGGCTAGAGGAATTTCATCTGAGTGTAAATATACAGGGTGTCTCTAAAGGCTGCTCTCATAGAAAATGTCAAAATAGTCCCCTCAATCATCAGACTTTACCCTCGTTGAGTTCTTTTTCCGGGGTATGAGAAAGGAGAAGGTATACCCAATAAAAATTAAAGATACGAGACATCTGAGGGAACAGTGCATCATAAATGTATGTGTTCAAATTGACGGGCATTTGGATAAATGCACCGGGTTCATGTGAATCTTGCTCTAATCTTTTATACAGGGTGTCCCAAAAGTCAGGAAACAGGAAATATCACAATGCCCCGTTCACCAGCCAATCACTCGCTTGACTTCTTTTCTAGGGTATGCTAAAGATACGAGAACTTGAGGGAAAAGTGCACCATAAATGAATGTGCTTAACTTGACGGAAATTTAATACAACCGGTTCATTTGATTCTCTCAAAGCGTATCGAACTATGCATCACAAATAATAGAAATCACATTTATGATACGATTCTTAAGATTTTAAGTAAATAAATTTTCAATTTATATTAACAATATGCTTTTTGACTGTGACCAGACTTTAGAAACACCCTGCAGAACAGTCATGTTTCCAAAGTTCTGTTCTCTAATCTAAGGATGGATTAATGCATCGCCAAAGCTCATTTTTATAATTGAATATTTTAGAGTAATGGTCGGGAGCATTTCAGTACCATTAGACGATAGCAAATCTATAGGAAATTTGGGGCTTTGCACATATTCAGACTTATTTAACACGATACAGTAATTACACCGATAAACGATATATACTAGTGTGAAATGTAAATCCAGAATTAGGATTAACGAATAAATATTGTATCTTTAATAAACAGTTGCGTTTACAAATGTTTTGGTAGTACCATGCCATCATCCAGGATAGAGGACGATTAAAAAATCTAACCACGAGCGAAAGGTAATCCACTCTTGAATTAAAGAGATTTAAACCTCTATAAAAGTTCCTATTAAAGGTTCCTTTTAACTTTAATTGCCACCTATGGATTTTTACACTCCCTTAATGGTTGACTGACTTTAATTCGATATTGCTCTGGCTTAGAGGAAAAGGCCCAGTAATTTGCTTCATTAGGAAAACTGCGTCATGCGTTCATCTTTCATATACACATTTCGCAATTGATTACACAATAATTCAATCCATTTAAATGGTAACCGATGTGCACATATGTAATATAGTTCACTACATATCTCAAAGCTACACAGCCTTGCCTAGCAGGAAAGGCAGCTTTTTAAACTCTAGCGACCCGGTAGGGTAGGGAAAGAATTGAAGAAAGTTCAGTCAATTACAACTGGATATGACACGATCACCCGCCTGTATTAAATCATTGAGTTTATGCCACCCTACTTGGATAGAATCATTGAGTTTATGCCACCCTACTTGGATAGAATCATTGAGTTTATGCCACCCTACTTGGATGCAATCATTGAGTTTATGCCACCCCACTTGGATGCAATCATTGAGTTCATGCCACCCTACTTAGATGGAATCATTGAGTTTATGCCACCCTACTTGGATGCAATCATTGAGTTTATGCCACCCTACTTGAAAAGAATCATTGAGTTTATGACACCCTACTTGGATGGAATCATTGAGTTTATGCCACCCTACTTAGATGGAATCATTGAGTTTATGCCACCCTACTTGGATGCAATCATTGAGTTTATGCCACCCTACTTGGATGCAATCATTGAGTTTATGCCACCCTACTTGGATGCAATCATTGAGTTTATGCCACCCTACTTGGATGCAATCATTGAGTTTATGCCACCCTACTTGGATGCAATCATTGAGTTTATGCCACCCTACTTGGATGCAATCATTGAGTTTATGCCACCCTACTTGAAAGGAATCATTGAGTTTATGACACCCTACTTGGATGCAATCATTGAGTTTATGCCACCCTACTTGGATGCAATCATTGAGTTTATGCCACCCTACTTGGATGCAATCATTGAGTTTATGCCACCCTACTTGGATGCAATCATTGAGTTTATGCCACCCTACTTGGATGCAATCATTGAGTTTATGCCACCCTACTTGAAAGGAATCATTGAGTTTATGACACCCTACTTGGATGGAATCATTGAGTTTATGCCACCCTACTTAGATGGAATCATTGAGTTTATGCCACCCTACTTGGATGCAATCATTGAGTTTATGCCACCCTACTTGGATGCAATCATTCAGTTTATGCCACCCTACTTGGATCAAATTTTTTCCATTAATCTCCCAAACAGTTGGAGGAATCAGACTTGCATCTGGTCTTGGGAAACTATAAACACGCAAGACACTCGATTAGAAATGCTTCTTGTTTACAAATTTGTAGTCATCTAAATTTTTGTGAACTAGATTCATGTCATACAATTTGAAAGAAAAATTTGTTTAAAAACATATTCTTGCAACTTTATTTTGCCACCCAAAATAATAAATTTATATGCTTAGATTAATGAGGCCCCATTATTAACGTGTTCTCTGACTAGTGTTCTGTGTGAACGTTTATTCAGTAAAACAGAAATCATATACCATGAACAATGAAATTGTTGTGATGTAGACTGTGAAAAAATGGCATAGTAAAAATAGAATTAATAATAATAAACAATTTGTATGAGGTTCTTTAGAGCTGTAGACCGTCGAAAAATGCCTATCTAGCACTTAGAGTCGGAGTGACAGAACAGATGGGAGTTTAAGGTTCTCTTAAAGCTACTGAGAGATGGAGAATAGTGTAGAGTGGTTGGCCGTTTATCCATTTCACATCCTATAGGCGGAGATTGAAATAGTACGGTCACTCATACAATACAGACTATCTGGTTTATGCAAAATTAGGGAAGAGCTGAATGTAACCGTGGTAGTGTAGGGAAGTAGTAAAGAAGACTGGAGACCCTCAACATCGGTGTGAAACGAGATGAGGGGAATGATCCTTGTAGGAGAACTCGGGCTCGAATGTTTTGGAGAAGATGAAGTGGTTGCAGAGTAGAACCAATTATTCCATTAAAAGAGTAGCAGTCAAGGTGGGAGGTAAAGAATTCATGGATGGGAGATCTATAAGATCTACTGAAATCAAAGTAGGAGCGGGTACAAGAAGATTAAGGAGAAAAAGACATGACTGGACGACGCAAGTAGCATGAACTTTAGGAATAAAGATGAATATTGAAAGTGATCAGGTTTTTGACATTGTCAAAACAGGAAAGTTGAGAGTTACAAGGTTTAAAAAAATGGTACGTCAAATGGTGTTTCAACTTAAAAAAAAAAACAACCTAGGTTTTATCATGATGGGTTTAAGTGAACGGTCCAAGAGCCATTCCTTGATGATTTCGTAAGAAGAATGAAGTGCGAAGAATGAGATGTAGATAGTAATCTTATGAATATAAAAATTAAACAACAGAACGAGGCGTTGCTTAATAATATCAAAGTGAAAGAATTAAACACGAAAAAGAATCAGATCAAAGAATGAGACAGCAGTTATAATCTGGATGGATTAGGAGCGGGTTGAGATAAATAACCGAAACAATTCTAAGGGGGTGGGGGTTTCGAAGGCAGCCAGAAATTTGTATAGATGACAAAAAAGATGATGTGTTCGAGATTCTTAAGGCTGTTGAGAAGTCAAAAATGACTAAATAGGAAGGCTGTCAAGGGTCAGCAGCTTGATGAAGGGGATCGGTCATGGGTAGCCATAGGGAGGAGAGGCGAGAAAGAAGTTGGATTAGTGTTCTGGTAGTGTTTTAGTTCTAGCTGGGATAAGGCAGGTGTGAGCTTCACGGGCTGAGTATAGAAACGTGGTGTATGCATGCATGACCGGGTTTCAAGTGAAAGAGGTCGCAGACGTATAAACATTACGAGACCGAGCGGCTCGGAGACACGTTTTTCAAGAAGGGGTAAAAATCAAGAAAAAGGAATCGGGAAGGAGGCGTAGGAAGAAAGGTGTAAATATATAAAAAGGAGCCAAAGATGAGAGAGAATAAGAAAGAGAAATAGAATGAGAGAAAGAGTGTAAGAGAAAGAGAGATAATATGGGATAGTGTATGCGAGTGTATGTGAGAGAGGGAGAGTATGAGAAGAGAGAGAGTATGAATGAAGCTACAAGGAACTACAAGGAAAATAAGTACCCTAGAACACCTTACGGTCCATACAAGGAGGGTACTTTTGGCTCAATCCTCAAACGTATCCGTTGGCAGCCTCGAAGATCACTCGCGAGGATCTTAACGGTGATTTCGCAAGACTTTATCTAGTATTGACTTGAACTGGTCAACAGATTCACTGTTGACAACTTCCGTTGGAAGTGCGTTCCAACTACCACAGATACTGTATGTGAAGAATTCCCCACACAGATCATGGTGGTATCTCTTCAGTTCAAGTTTGTAGCCATGATTTCTTGTTCTCCCCTCGCTGAGCTGGAAAATATCCCCGTAGTCCACTCTGTCGAAGCCTTAAAGTATTTTAAACACTTTGATAAGCTGACCACGTAGTCTCCGGGTCTCCAGCGAGAACATATCTAATTCCCTTAATCTATCTTCATAACTTTTATGTTTAATAGAGGGAATCAGTTTGGTTGCCCTGGCTTGCACGCGTTCCTATCTCACGATGTTCTTTCTAAATGAAGGACTCCAAAATTATACGGCATACTCCAGGTGCGGTCGGACGAAGGAGTTGTACAGACACAGTATTATCTCCTTGTTCCGATATCCAAACTGTCGCTTTATATACCCTAACATCCTTTGGGCTTTTTTCTCCACCTCAATACACTGTTTCGAGAACTTGAGGTCATTGGTGATAGTTACACCCAAGTCATTCTCAGTGTCAGTGGATTCAAAAGCAGTGCCCTTAAGGATATAGGGTGATTGGAGACTTCGGTGGCCGATATGCATCACTTTGCATTTGTTCACGTTGAAAGGCATTTGCCACGGATCCGACCACTCCCCAATCTTCCGAAGATCATCTTGCAAGCGGCAGTATTTCCATCCTTTGCAACGTTCATACCAAGCTTGGTATCGTCGGCAAATTTGGAAATCTTAGCAACCATGTCACCGTCCATGTCGTTGACGTAGATGATGAATAGTAGTGGTCCCAGGACAGAACCTTGAGGCACCCCGCTAGTAACGGGCACCCACTCAGAAGCCTGTCCATTTAGCACCACCCGTTGCCGTTTGCGATTTAGCCAGTTCTCTATCCAGCCTGCTACTTTTCCGTCTATTTCCAGCACTCGCACTTTCCGGAGAAGGGGGCGGTGTGGTACCTTATCAAAGGCTTTTCCTTAAGTCTAAGTAGACCACATCCCCCGCCTTGTCCCGATCGTGCTCATTGAACACGAAGTGGAAGAATTCCACAAGGTTCGTCAGGCATGAACGTTGCCTTCGGAAGCCGTGCTGGGAACTCCTCAGTAGCAGGTTTGACTCTAAATACGACGTCATTTGGTCCATCATTATGCTTTCCATGAGTTTACCGACTATCGAAGTCAGACTGATAGGTCGGTAGTTTGACGGTTGGCTACGGTCTCCTTTCTTAAAAATAGGAGTCACCTCCACTTCACGCCAGTCTATAGGAACGCATTCGGTCCGGATTTACATGTTGAAGATTGCGCTCAGGTGTCGTGACACTTGATCGCGAACTTCTTTAAACACTTTAGGTAGAAACCCATCCGGGCTAGGTGACTTATTCGTCATTAGGTCAGTGTTCTTGTTTTTATTTCTTCTTCGGTGAAGTCCATATCCTCCAGCTTCTCCCCCGAGTAGAAATCCGGTGGCTGGGGGATGGGAGCACACTCTTTAGTAAACAATGAAGAGAAGTAGTCGTTGAGGAGGTTATCCTTTTCTGAATCTGAGTGCTTTAATGTCCCCTCCTCATTTCTCAAAGGGCCAATCGTTCGACGGATTGGTTTACGGCTGTTTACATATCCAAAGAACTCCTTGGAATTCTCTTTACAGATTCTCGCCACTCCGAGTTCCTCAGATCGCTTAGCCGCCCTTATGCTGGACTTCACTCTCCTGGCTAGTCTCCGGTATTCGTCAAAGTCGCCCGAGATCTTTGATTGCCGGTACACAGTTCTCTTCTCCCTAAGCAGTTGTCCGATTTTTCGATTAAACCACTTTGGTTGAACAGAACACCGACGGGGGCATTTCAGAGGGATAAAACGCGATTGAAGACTCATGAATGTGGTTTTGAAACTGTTCCACGAGTCTTCAACAGCATCGCATACTTCTAGCCTCACGTCTGTCAGTCCAGCACGAAAACTTGCAAAGTCTGCTCTTCTTAGATCAAGTTTCCTCGATTTACTAGTTGCAGGCCCTGCCTTGGGGACTTTGACTACAAATCTAATTAGTCGGTGGTCCCTGCCAACGAGCTCTTTGCCAACAGAGAGGTCCTCATCGATGTCATCCTCAGAGGTGAAAACCAAGTCGAGGATATTGTCTCCTCTGCCTTGGCTCTCTCACCCATTGAATCAGGAACTCGTTGTTTGCGAACTCCAGGAGTAGTGCGTTCTCGCCACAGGGTTCTCTGGTTTCCCAGTCAAGATGGGTATTGAAGTCACCCATGGTGATACACACTCTGTCTTTTACCAGTTCTCCCAACAGTTAGTACAGACCCCTTTTCTAAGAGCTGGGCAGGGGTCTGTAAAGCACCAGGGTCTTGTATCTGATAGGACCTATCTCTAGGTCAACACCTAGTAGTTCATGGTCAGATATGATGTTGCATTCCGTCGAGTTGAGAGTATCTTTGACATACAACATTACACCGCCACCCTCTCTGTATGGCCTATCTTTCAGGAAAAGCTGGTAACCGGGAATCGTGAATTCACCTTCAAAATCTCGGCTTGAGGTTTTTACTCACAACTCTGTTATGGCTACCATTTCAGGTTCTTCCGTCGTTACGAGGAAACGAAGTTCAAGAAACTTGTTCTCCCGATTGACCTCGCATTAAACTGAAGAACTTTCAGGGAGTCCCCGAATGTAGGACTCCCTACGCTCTTCGTTTTCCGGCTTATTTGTTAACAAGGAGGCACCCCTCTCTCCGACCTCTAAGAAGGTCGTTCCAGGAGTGACACGGGCATACTGGCGTACGTCTGCCCTAACTTGAGCCGGATACTCCTTTGGGTCCTCTCTACGACATTCTGGATCATGTTCGACAGAAAGGCCTTCCTTTAAAGGAAAGATGTACCTCAACCCTTTGGTAGAGATCATTTCTACCATAAAAGATGGGGTGAGCAGTCCGTGTTGGACCTCTCCTCGGGAGCATCCCGCCTACAACACGCATGCGGGTTTTCAGCCCACAGTCGTCCACGGCACCCATGACCGTGAGAAGGATTTTATTTGTAGGGCTTACCCTACCTTCTCTCAGGTAAATGTCGTTGCCACTTACCATCAGAGCAACGACTGAGCTCTCAGAAATCTGTGATTTCCCAGCCTCTACTCTGATGTGGTGGTTACCCCATCCTGGCAGGCAGCTTACCTTCACACTAGTGCGAAGGCGGGACGCTAGCAGGGGCTGCAGACCCCGTGCTTGAGAATCACCAATAAGGGTGACCCTTGCACATTTGTCTGCAGACGACCGAGTCTTTCCTTTCGAAAGCGACTTGCCGCTTTCCTTTTTTATCTCCACATTTTTCTTCTTTATCTTCTTCTTCTTCTTTCTCTTGTCTTACTTTGTTTAATCTTTTTCTGTTTCTAGTTTTTCTTCTTCTGCTTCTACTTTCTCGTCCTCTGTTTTCACTTTCTTTTCTTCTCTTTCTACTTTCTCTTCTTTTCTTTCTACTTTCTCTTCTTCTCTTTCTACTTTCTCTGCTTTCTTTTCTTCTTTTTGGCTCATTGAGGCAGTCCTGCAGCAGAAGAATCCTGCTGTTGGACGTAGGAAGCCTTCTCTCTTGAGCATCTGCACCTCTCTGTTTTTAAGAGTTGAACCTTTCTTTTGAGGAGGGAGTTCTCCTCTCTCAGTTGAGCGATGCTCTCGCCCAGGCGCTTCTCTAGTTCGCAGAAGTCACAGACACTAACGGCATATCTGAGCTCCTTGCAACTCCTGCCCCCGAAGTCTTCACTCCATCTGTAAACTTTGCATATTTTGCAGGTTAACTTGCGGAACAGAGGGCCATTCTTCTTCGCCATCATAAAAACTCTTGGACCATACGCATTAACAAAGTTTTTTTTGTGTGTGATTTTCTCTCGCACTAATCACATCGCCTATTTCCAGGAGGTTTTCGGTCGTTGGGCGAACAGAAACCCTTTGACCAAGCACACCAACCCTAAGGTTTACCCTGGGCTGGACGTCCCCAATCGTGCCACAGCTCCCAACTGAGCAGCACGAGAGCCCCAGTGAACTGGTTTTCCGATTTTTCGACAGAGGTGTTTGAGGTGTAACTGTCTTCCTTCTAAGCACTACAAATTCACTAAAAACGGCCAGACTTAAGGCAAATAGTAAAGCTAAGTGCCCACGACTTTATCCGAGATCTTTAGCTGATCTGGCAACCAGCAAGGCACAAAAGCTCTCTTACCAAAGATCAGTTGAGCCTTTATTCACCAAGTAGCGGTCACAAAGAGCTGGTCAGGCAATTACACGTTAGGAGAAAGCTTCTAAGGGGTACCTAGCATTTCTCCATTAATCGTACCCCAAACGCCTGAGATCCCTTCAAGCTCAGTCTCTTGCAACCTATGAATGCTCCAAGGCGTTATTTAAAGAGGTTCCAAAGCCTCTCTTCTTACACGGTATAAGGGAGCTGGTGAGGCCCTTATTAATAAATAACTTATGTGTAATAGATATGAAAGTTGGTTTTTTGTTGTTGGGTTTTTGTTTGGATTTTTTGACAGTTGAAGAGAGTTGGTGAAACTTAGTACTAACAGAATCGAAGAGGTTGGTAGGGGGATGCAAGGAGACGCATAAAAAATTGGTAGAAAAGTTTGACAACTCTTAGTCTGGATCCTACTAAAGCTACCTTACTGATATGCGTGACCCTACCGGACTAAAAGACCCCAGCTTAGCTAGCTTAACTAGAGCAGATCGCGCAAGTTCTCTCACTGACGGCAAGGTGGTTGCAGACAGAGAAATAATGGGAGAGAAAGAATATGGGATAGAGTATGCGAGTGTATGTGAGAGAGAGCATGAGAGAAATACTGAGAGAGAGAATATGGGATAGAATATGCGAGTGTATGTAAGAAAGAGAGAGAGAGTGTATGAAAGTATGATAGAGAGAATATGAGAGAAAGAGAGAAAGAGAATATGAGAAAGAGGAGGAGAGAGAGCGATAAATATAAAAGAAATAAAGTGTGTGTGTGTGTTTTTGTGAGTTCTGAAAGTCACTTGTCGAGCTAGTGTAGGAAGAAGCTGAACAACAGGAAGCGAGCAAATGCAGACACCTCACACACTCCAACATTTAATCCAGAAAAGTATTTGAACAGTTGCAATTTTATCGAAAGTGAAAGTTGTTTGAAGGTCTAAGGACAAGGGTATTAAGGAGGAGTTCTTGCTGCACTTAAAATTGGGGAACCCGCAACTGTCCTGGCCCTTATCTCATTCTCTAAAGAACGCCCAATTTCCTTTGGGGGAAAATAGAAAACACCAATAACCTTAAACTTTTTTTTCTAGAATTACTCGATTTGATGTTTTGGTGAGATGGCGTTCTTGTGTAGCAAATATTGTAGCTTTTTCTAAAGTTTGTATTAATATTGGAGTGTATTCAAAATAACTAACTAGCAACGACTAGTGCACCATAAAATGTTAACTCGACATAGGACATGTGCGTTAAGCGTAAACGTTCAAGGTAAAACTGTCTTTTTATCTGCCTCTGCAGAGACGACGATCAAAGTTTTATGTCGTGCTGTTCGTCCGATTGTGACCTTTTGGGGTTCCCCGTTGTTGCACCTGGAGAAAAAGGAACTAAGCATCTATTCTTAAATTTAGTTGTCATTTTTTAATTTTCCCTTAAAAAATTTAATTGGAACTGAACAGAACCTTTTCTTTTTAGAATACAGAGAAGCTTTGGGGGGTTTATTTTATATTCAAAAACTTAATTGATTCATTCATTCCAACCCACAAAAAATGAACTAGGAAATATACTTTTTTAGTATGGTTGTCAAGAAATTAATATAATTTTTAGAAGACTTCTAAAGAATGTTTCTTAGAATTTAAAATTTATTTTGTTATCGAGAAGTTAATATTGTTTTTAGAATACTTCTTAAAAATATTTCTTAGAGTTTAAGATTTACCAAATTTGTTGCAAACTGTAAAAAGATAACTAAATGTTTATACCCATTCTAGACTCTTAATGTCTTGGACTTATTAACGCCTGGGCCTTTGTAAGGTAGCAATGCTTATGCTTTTTATAGACACTTAATGACTGGGACTTATTAACGCCTAGGCCTTTGTAAGTTAGCAATGCTTATCAAGGTTGGCAAGGTAAGTTTTTCCTACTTTTGTTTTGCCCGGGAAAAACTCTGGGAAAAACCGGGTAAAAGGGTAAGTTTTTCCCTGGAAAAACTGGGTAAAACTGATGTTTTGTGAAAAACTAGTAAAAAGGATAAAAAAGGAAGAACTGAACTTTTAATTAATTACTAATAACATTATATTTATTATATTAGACCAGATAGACTAAACTATATACCTGTAGCTTGATAATAATAATGATAATATATTAATTGGATTAACATAGGTTTTCATTGCTAGTTCGAAAAATTAAACGATGCTCCTGACAAACAAATATACACATAATTCTGATTATCAGAAATCCATGAATTCATTAAGGTCATCCTCTGAATATGTAGAAGTTGATTGACATGTGCTTTCACTTATGATGCTATCATTGTCTTCAATTATCTTTTGGTTCCTTCCATCCAAAGTGCCTGTATACGTGAAGAAGCTTAGCAACACGTTCATTGTTGAGTCTGTTTCTTAGCTTTGTATGAATAAGGCCTGTTGTGCTGAATAACCTCTCAATCCCAGCACTAGAAGGTGGACATGATGAAATAGATAACCAGAATTTTTTAACTAGATCTAATGAAGAAACTTTTATCATATACTGCCAATATTTTTGAGGTAATAATTTGCTCAGAGAAGCTATTTTGGAAATATTGTGCTGCCAGGAGAACCATTAAATTTTCATTTAAATGATCAACATAGTTACGTGCAATATCTTCTTGTTCGTCAGTTAAAGTAATTCATTTTTTATCAATGGCATCTCGTCTTCGGTGATCATTTAAATAAGTAAGGAAGTGTTGTTGAGTTACAACTTCATTGAATCTTCTCTTTATTTCAGTTCATATTTCTTCATTGATGTTGCTATCTGCGATGAGATTAAGCCAAGCGGTAACACAGTCTGACAGGTTGTTGTGATCATCCTGTCAATAAAATATAATTTATAATGTATTTGAATGTTATTGATCTAAAAAAATATAATAAATATTACCTATATTAATTGTTATTAAACACACTTATTTGCATTTTATTTAGTTTTTCAATTGCTAATTACTGTAATATTTAAATTTATTTTAATCTCTAGAAATTAAATTAAATATTATTAAAGAAAATGCTTTGCATGATATTTATTATAGCATTGACTTTTTCTATTGGTAATTACTGTCTTTTTTAGAAACTGACTTGGAAGAAATCCAAATGAATAGAAACTGTCTTAAGCTGCATCAACAGGTTTCTTTCTTCCACAAGTAAAAACCGATTGTCAATATGATTGATGATATTTGTACTCATTTTATGAGCTTTTCTGTCCCGTATTTCTACATACTTCGGATGACTTTTCACACATGTTTCTAAGCATGCTCTTTGACTGGACCATCTGCAATGAAATTATATTTATTGTAATCCCATGCGATCATTCAACTATTGACAAGTAAATAAACTGTTTAAGATTTGGATATTGCAATAATTTTTTTTAAGCAACCAGAAGTTACAATACTTTCTAAAAGTGTAACTAATGTTATCTTTAAACATACGAAACATTTTGAAAATTAAGAGGTAATATCAAGAATATGTTAACATGAAAATGTACATGCTGGGAATAAAAAAATATTTTTTCAACTTGATTAAATTTTTAATTAGAAATTAAAAATGATGAATATACCTTGTATTATTGTGAAGTTGTGGTAAGACACCACTCAATTCCTTCAACCAACCTGCTGGCTGGTGGTGCTCATGGAAGTACCTCTGAACATCCTTTATGGCAGTCAAAACTGGTGTTGAAGTTGCTACGCTTTCCAAAAGATTCAAATAATGTGCGCTGCAACCATATGCTATTATAATCGGCCTCCAGTCAACAAAGCATCTGCAATTACATAAGTATATTTACATCTATAAATAAATGAAATCATAATAACTTATACCTGCATATATGATAGTTGCTTTAAATAAATAAATATTTCAAAGAAAATGATTTTAGCTTTGTTTAGGAAATACTAACCTTAAGAAGGAGTTTCATTTTTGCTTCATTATCTGACACAAATCCAACAACAATTGCTCCATACTCAGCCTCTGCTTTTAAAATGCTGATCATTGCTAGTTCAAAACAATAGTCTGCAGTTTTTCTCTGACTTCCTGCACAGACACAATCAATTGGATATGATTTTCCTTCACAATGTATACTACTGACAATAATTGGATCATTGTGAATATTAGACCACCCATCTTGTGAAACGACACACATTTTGTTTTTAAATAGTATCTTCATTTCTGTATTTACTTCTGTATAAGCTTCGTCTAGCAGTGGACCAGCAAGCTTCTTCCTAGTTAGAACTCGTCTGTGCTTTAGCCCATATCTCGTTTCTTCTAATGCATTTTGGAATGTATCATCATCAGCAACTCGAAAGGGAATACGATTCTAGAAGTAAACAAAAATAATGAATTTTACTTTATTTTCCATACAAAATTTAATGTATAGATATATTTGAGTGATCTTTTAAGCAAATCAAGTTTCTAATTGAACTATAAATCGAAACTTATAATAGGAACAATATTAGTGATTTTTAATGCAGCTCCAGATAATCTAAGATATTGATAATAAAAATACATAATTTACCCTATTCTCAATCATGTTTAATTTGGAAACTTACCTTGTTGAAAAATTGAGCCCACTTCCGTTGAAGCACTTTAAATTTCTCATCACTTGTCTGAATAAATTTGTCAATATGATCAATAGTTCCTTTGTGCCTTCTATATAAAATAACTTTTTGCCTTGAAATTACATCAGAATTACTACAAATTGTCACTGAAGTTGAGCTAATTTAGGACTGGTTGATTGAAGCCAGTATATCAGAATCAGACGTTTCTGGGAGAGATGCTGTTGAAACTGGTTGTGAGTTTTCAATTTCTCTGGTAGAACTTGTTTGATCATTGCTTTCATTTGTGACATTTATATCATCGGTGGTGCAGTTATTAGCATATTGACAATCCATGGGAGTAATGCTGCTTATATTATTTTCCTTGTTAGGATTAATAGCTTCGGCGTTTACAGATGGGGTTGAAGTGTTTACTGAACACTTTTTATGATGGACCTTTACTCGATCAATTCTTTTGCTATTAAACATTTTTTGCCACTAACTTTATTGCTAAAAATATCTTCAAATTCAGACCAGAATGAGTTCTTTGGCCGTCCACCAAGAATACAATGATTTCTCTGTAAATCTGTATATTTTGGCATATTAAATATTCTGAAATAAAATATTAAAAAATATACAACATTAGTAGCTAAGGTAACCCCCTCTCCCTCCCCAAAATGTAAAATTTCAAATATTGGTAAAATTTCAAGTTGATAACAATATTGAACCTATATAACAAAGACCACTGAGGCTGATTCTGTGATCTTTATTATACTTACATGAAATTTTATGTTTGTATGTTTTTCCCTGTTTTTCACAGTTTTACCCGGGAAAAACTGGGTAAAAGGGTCAATAGGTTTTTCCCAACCAACCCTGATGCTTATGCTCTTTCTAGACTCTTAATACCTTGGACTTATTAACGCCTAGACCCTTTTTAAGGTAGCAATGCTTATGCTCTTTCTAGACTCTTAATACCTTGGACTTATTAACGCCTAAGCCTTTTTTAAGGTAGCAATGCTTATGCTCTTTCTAGACTCTTAGTACCTTTGGACTTATTAACGCCTAGGCTGTTTTTAAGGTAGCGATGCTTATGCTCTTTCTAAACTCTTAATACCTTGGACTTATTAACGCCTAGACCCTTTTTAAGGTAGCGATGCTTATGCTCTTTCTAAACTCTTATTACCTTGGACTTATTAACGCCTAGACCTTTTTTAAGATAGCGATGCTTAAACTCTTTCTAGACTCTTAATACCTTGGACTTATTAACGCCTAGGCCTTTTTAAGGTAGCGATGCTTATGCTCTTTCTAGACTCTTAATACCTTGGACCTATTAACGCCTAAGCCTTTTTTAAGGTAGCGATGCTTAAGCTCTTTCTAGACTCTTAATACCTTGGACTTATTAACGCCTAGGCCTTTTTTAATCTAGCGATGATTATGCTCTTTCTAGACTCTTAATACCTTGGACTTATTAACGCCTAGACCTTTTTTAAGGTAGCGATGCTTAAGCTCTTTCTAGACTCTTAATACCTTGGACTTATTAACGCCTAGGCCTTTTAAGGTAGCGATGATTATGCTCTTTCTAGACTCTTAATACCTTGGACTTATTAACGCCTAGACCTTTTTTAAGGTAGCGATGATTATGCTCTTTCTAGACTCTTAATACCTTGGACTTATTAACGCCTAGACCTTTTTTAAGGTAGCGATGCTTAAGCTCTTTCTAGACTCTTAATACCTTGGACTTATTAACGCCTAGGCCTTTTTTAAGGTAGTGATGCTTATGCTCTTTCTAGACTCTTAATACCTTGAACTTATTAACGCCTAGGCTGTTTTTAAGGTAGCAATGCTTATGCTCTTTCTAGACTCTTAATACCTTGGACTTATTAACTCCTAGACCTTTTTTAAGGTAGCGATGCTTAAGCTCTTTCTAGACTCTTAATACCTTGGACTTATTAACGCCTAGGACTTTTTAGAGTAGCGATGCTTATGCTCTTTCTAGACTCTTAATACCTTGGACTTATTAACGCCTAGACCTTTTTTAAGGTAGCGATGCTTATGCTCTTTCTAGACTCTTAATACCTTGGAACTTATTAACGCCTATGCCTTTTTTAAGGTAGTGATGCTTATGCTCTTTCTAGACTCTTAATACCTTGGACTTATTAACGCCTAGGCCTTTTGTAATCTATAGTAATACGTTGGCCTTTTGAGGTAGCAAATCTTATGCCCTTCCTCGTGTATTAATGCCTTAGATTTATTGAAGCCTAGACCTCTTTAAACTGTAATAATGCCTAGGCCTTTTACAAGGAAGCAATGCTTATGCCTTTTAGACTAGGTAGGCCTTCGACTTATTTAATATTTATAATGTTACGACACTTCATAGTGACGGCAGCATGTAACACACACATCGGGTAGGCCATGCCTCATGTATACACGAAAGGGAACAGTGCCACTGTAACAGTAAAAGGTTTACATAAATTGATGGAAATGTGTCGAAAATTTGCAAACTGTGTGTGTTTGTTCAAACAAAGTCAACAAACCTAAGTCGCGTGCTTTCAATTATTCGGACTTATGACCTTCAAAACTTTCAACAAGTGGGGCAATCCGACCCATAGTTAGTTATTTTTAATCATTCCAGGACTAACTTTGAGACGACCTTGGCAGTTATAAAATTGTTTCAAATTCCGTTAGAATTGGATGAATAGTTACCATTTTATTACGAGAAAACTCATTGAAAACTAAAATAAGTACCATTAGACCGACGACCTACGGACCGACAGAGTAACTTATAGACTCGCGTGCACGCAACTAAAAATATTGCCCAAGGAAAGTTCTTCCATAGAGTCTATATTGACTGAACCTTGTACCATCTGATTACCATTATTTAAGTAATTAAAACATCCTTTCAATAGCCAAGTTTACTCCGATGTGAAGTAGATGGGAAAGCGGGTATATGTATATATAGATAGATGGATGGATGATATATATATATATATATATATATATATATATATATATATATATATATATATATATATATATATATATATATATATATATATATATATATATATGTATATATATACACTCTGGTTGATAGGAATGTAAAGCCTAGATCTTCACCAACCAATGCTATATACGAATGAGGAATGAGAATAGAGAAGTCATGTGTTAGATTCTAATAGAGTAAAAATGAGAAAGGCAACCGGCAATTTCAGGGGAAACTAAGAGTGGAATATTTCTATATTTATTTACAAATTAACGAGAAAGATATAGAAATCAAACGAAGAGCAAGGAGAAAATGGGAAATACACAAAATGAGAATAATGAATTTGATCGAATATAAATATAGGTTTAGAGTAATTATATATTCGAATAAATATTTATATAAATTTGAGTTAGAAATTATGGAATGATATATTAGATATCTTTAATATAAGATTTGGTCGATATAATTTACATGATAAGATATATTTAATGTATGGATGGATGGACTTGGGAATAGTTTTGGACACAGGATAATTGCTCGAATTATAATCTCAAGAGGACTGGAAATGGAGAGAAAAAAGGGAATTACATTTTGAATAGTTAATATATTCGATTGATTTGAATAATGGTAACGTTGATTTTACTGACCTTTGTCTGCCAATAACGAGAACACGAGTGGACTATATTTGTCAGTGAACATTGAGGCGAGGTAGGTTGATGCTGATTGGTCGGTTTAAAATACGTCAGACAAGGATTTGGATTGGTTGAAATATATATCGTACAACGTATAGGGTAATTATTATCGGACGATACGTAGGGTAAATTTTGTGGGAAATCGTATAAGTTATATATGATTGGAATTGTCGTACATGGTAAGCAAAGTTAGAATGTCGTACATGAATATGAATTAAGGTATTGAGAGGAGTAATCTCTCAGACGGGGAATTATACTTTTGTAGGAGCTAGCAAGGATGTTAGCTGCTACAATGGGAAAAGATATAAGATCAAATATTTCATCAAAATCGAGTGAATCGTTCATGAAAGTTATCTAATGCCTAGATAACGATGGGTAAGCATTGCCAAGAAGGGTGCAAATATCTATGCTGAATAAATGCATTTTCTTGTATATTTAAAATTCTTTTACCCTTCATTTAAAAAAGTATTAATTTCTTGATAGCTTAATATCATCAAATTAATCTTTATTCCTATATTTATATGTGGAGGGGATTTAAAAATAATCACAGATACCTTATAATATTTTGACCAATTCTTTAAGAGAACCTAAAAAAAGTATCTTAACTATTGAAAATTTTATTCATAGTTATTTATGACATCGTTGCTGACTCTGTATTTACTGGTGTTTTCCTAACTATGTCTTGCCAACTGTTACAAGTCTCTATAAAAAAATAACCGATCCTCAGGATAGATTAGAATAATTGTGTGTTCAGTGGATTGTGAAGCGTCTAGTGTGGTAAGTTAATGTTAAGTTGTATGCATTACTTGGTTCTTAGATTTAAGCTGCCACGTGTATTGTTTTTAGCTTCTCGCTTGCAGTGCTGTCGCTGGATAACTTCGTATTGAAAAGGAAATCTGTGGTCGTAAGTCTCACCCTGCCATTACACAGCCACTGCACTACCCTGGGCTCTTGGATTGCCTCTTCGCGTCCACACGCTGTAATTCGTTGCCATGTGGCCCGGCAAGTGAACTGCAATGGAGTTTATCACTCCTTGTGTCATTGTTTTGTAGTCTATACTGGTGAAGGTGAAAGTCTAGGAAAGTCAATCGTAAGCAAACTCTAGTGAACCTATGCAAAGGTAGGACCTTACTAGAGACTGGGGTTCTGGTAAGCTGTCACAAGCTGTGCAGCTTCTAATTGTCCTGGATTGCTCATTTGTGTGAGACAAGCGGGGGTAGTTTGCGAACCCTTTTCCAGCTCTTTAATATCCTCTGTTGTCGTCTTGACAGACTACCATTATCAGTAAGTATAAACATTAGAATAATGGATTAACCAAGAAGTGTAACGTGACAAAATGTTACGCAAGCTGATCTCTAAATTCAAAAAGTGAAAACAATTTGTTTTAGCAACGCTGGGCTAGAATATCTTTTAAAAGTTCTTTGATTGGTTGAATTCGAATTGTCGTCTGCAGCCAAGTAACCAATAAGGAAGCGTTTGACTCATTTTAAAGATTTGAGAGAGATTAAAAATGTATTTCTTTCTCACAATGAAATATCTGGATTGGGAGTGTGTAGTTATGTAGCACTTGAACCGTAGTAAGTTTATTAGATATATTTAAGGTAGTCTCTAATTTATTATATCATTAATTTTACTACTTTTTGGCATAATATGTAGAGTGAAAGCCGAATCAATTTGATTGCGATTTATCACTAATAAGTGGCAAGTCATATGAAGAGTTAAGTTGTAATAACAGAGTGGTTATTGTAAATGCAGCCATAGTTGACTTCCTCATTATGAAGCACCGTGTATATATTCTAATTTCCAACTTAGTGCAATAAATAAATCAAAGTGAATTTCGTTTAGTTATTCATCATTAACCCTTTGATAAAAATAGCGCACCATAAAAACTAAATAAAACGAGTAAAAATAGATTTTTAAGCATATATTATACTTTTTTGATCCAAGGGATATTTATTTTAATTATAAACCATACTCTGTAAAATGGAAACCCATTGTAAGGTTCAGTAATTTCTTGGATAGTCTCTTTTAGGCGCCATATAGGCGACG
This sequence comes from Ceratothoa steindachneri, assembly GCA_963969495.1. Taxonomy (NCBI): domain Eukaryota; kingdom Metazoa; phylum Arthropoda; class Malacostraca; order Isopoda; family Cymothoidae; genus Ceratothoa; species Ceratothoa steindachneri. The sequence goes on from OZ018329.1 coordinate 159,974,744, forward strand.
ATTGTAAATGGAATTATTTGAATTTCATAGATTTGCTTTTTCAAATTGGATATTATCTGGTGGTACGATGCTCTACACTTTCTAGCATTATTACACCCGTTCTAGAATAAAAAAATATGAGAAATGTAATAGTCATTTAAAGGTAGAACGAACCCGAGTTTATGTAGAGGTATAAATACTCGTATGTCCTTATATTTGGATAGGGAGAATAAGAGAAACTACAAATGGTACAAGGTTCTTTATTACTGACGTTTCTTGTTACCTTGAGGAAGCTCCAGAGGAGCGAAGTGTCAGTAATTGTCGAGGTATACCTGTATAGACTAGCTCGGCTCTCAGTCTTACACAAGTACGGTCAGACAGCTGACCACAGGCCGCTTGAGTTATGTCTGGACGATAAATAAAGAGTGCGAATTACGGTTGACCGGGTTTAGATTAATGGCTTGCCAAGTTGCAGTTAACGGATATATAAAGACAATACCCCAAAATATAATTTTAATATATATAACAAAAAGGGGGAAATTTATATATATATATATATATATATATATATATATATATATATATATATATATATATAAAAGGTGGAACAAATTATTTATGGTAGTTAAATTAATTAAGTGAAGATTAACGAGGTTACACGATCGCTTCACCTTCAAGCGCGGGAGAATTGGATGGGGGGGGCGGCGACGCAGGTCTTCAAGAAGATAATTCGGGGAGTCCTGACTAGGGGGACTCGAAGATGAGGTTGGATTAATTCGTGATGAAGAATGAGATTTTCTCTGCTCCAGAGAGATGTAATCTCAACTTGAGACAATTCTGCTGATCGACAGGGAGTCTCAGTCTCAAGAGACGGGAATCTTGAACGGGTAATGAAGATGAGAGGGCCGCACAATTCTTGGGGTAGAAGGGGGCTCGATAGCTTTCCTTTGAATAGGGGCCAAAGCTTAACAAAGGTAAATCTGCTGACGAGATCTTCGACGACGTACGACGACGAGTTACGGGGGTGGTCACGGAAAACAGACGGCAGTCTGGACGGAGTGAATGGCGGGTTTTCAATCTCTTCGAGCGATGATGAGCTTCTGGTTAAACACCCGGGTGGCTGCTCTGCTAGACGCCTCAGGGCCTTGCGGTCCCAAAGGAATTCTTTGCGCCAGTCTAAGCAAACACAATTCATGATAACGCGTCGTTGCAGACGACCAAACTCGCCTCGCGAGTTTGGTTAATATGGCCGCGCATGGCGTTATCGCAGGAAAGGGGGAAACGATCGGCGTCTGAAAACAAACACAGCTGGGACAGGTGATTAAGCGAGTGACGGATTCTTCCTCAACTTTCTAAAATTCTCACGCTGTCTCACGTGATCTTGAAAGAATAGAGGGGTATCGCCAAGGGGCTTCCTCTCACGGTGGTCCTTCGAGGGCATTCCCTCACAGTAATAAACAACCTTGTACCACTTGTAGTTTCTCTTATTCTCTCTATTTATTTTTTTTCAAATACACCTATCAATAACAGTCCTTATATTTATAATTCAAAATTTTAGGAATAAATATTTTAGTCACTTCGACACGCTACTTAAAAAATTCAAATTTTTAACCAAAATATCAATGAAACTTTCAGTTACGCCGATCATAATATCGTGGAGTAACATTCCTAGTTTCTATGTCTAATGTGAAGAATCTTATATTTCCTGTCGCTAAATATAATTTGTTATTCAAACTACCACTAAATTAGATATGCTGTTTTCTAGCTTCACTTTGTACTGGTTGTTAGTTGCCTTTCAACCACACTTCAAATCATTCTCAACAAGATATATCTATTATCACTTAAAATAAATCATAATGTCCCTAAAAGAGACTCCTTTTGGAAACCACTCGTTAAGCCATCTTGATACAACACGATTTATTATTGTTCTTTATTTTCGTTCTATTATCCAAGCATTAATGCATTCTAATAATATTCCACCAAATGCCAGATACTGCACCTTTTTTAGCGAACTTTATGTGGTACTTTATCAAATGCCATTTAGAATGGAGGTAAAATACATTAAATACACTTATAGAATCATATAATTAGACCATTTGGGAAAAATCTTTGAGTAGATTTGTCGAACATGACTTTTGCATTTGAAAACCATTTTGACCACCTCGTATCAGTCGATAGCTGTTTAAATATTCAACTATTTTATTTTTAATAATTGATTCTAAAATTTAGTTAGATTATGACGTTATAATGATCAATCTATAATTGTCTTGTGAGTATCAACTAAGTCTATTGCAAAATAGCGTAATCCGTATTTTAAAATTTAATTTTCAAGTGATAAATAATTTAATTACTAGTATCCAAGGATAAGTAGAATCCCTAATCATATATATACAACTCATATCTCGCTACTTCTTCAGGGTGTCCAATACAGAAGAAAGAAGATAACACCACGCCACCCAGTTGGGGCACGACCTAACTGTAATTGATCTCGAATGTCATTAACTCCCCATGTGGTTCACCATAGACTACACGCAAATAGACCAGAAAACTACAAACCTGCATGAAGAAGCCCTTTGCGACGTGGGTAAGATAATTTTAATGGTATCCTTTGAATTCATTCTTGATATAGTAACTTTTACTATACCACCAGGACACAAGGGTTGGCCCATTTCATTACCTTGACTTTAGACTGCCCGCCTTGATTACCATTACCGGTAACTTTTCAACTCTCTAATCTTCTGCTGCCATTCGCCTGCCGTCACCATTATAAATATAGTAACGCATAAGAGAATGAATCATTCACTTCAACATTTGTTAACTCCTTATTCTCACATCTTGGAACAAGTTTTGTATGCACCACTGAATCTTCGGACTATAAATTGTATGTTAAGATGACCAATTGGCTTTTGCTTTGATTCACCTCCGGAACCAACGGTGGCATTGACTGGTCGAATGAATTTGGAGTACATTGAATATATACTCTTTATTCTGGAAGATCGCAAGAAAGAGATTGGATTTTGTGCTTTATTAATATACTCAGTAAATAATTAATTAAATGATAATAATTAAATCTAGTAATAAATATGGTAACTCAAAAGAAATGGAATGATTTACTTCAAAAGACATTGCTATTGAGAATTAATTTTGCTAATATTGCACTGACTGTATCGCTTCTCTTTAGAAACTGTTAGAACACTGTACTTATAGGAATTGGTAACTATGTGTTTCATCCTATATTAAAGTTGGTCATAACGCGCGGAGTGAAATAAATGTTCTTTGACTTCGGTGAATTTAAGAAAAACGCTGGTAGAACTTGCCGAGCAATGGAGGAGTAGGCTTGGATGAGCACTCTTCATTGAGGGAGAATTGAGCGGTTAGGGTCGACCGTAACCTTGGATTCCAAGGACAGATGAAAGGCGTATAGTGAAGCAGACGTTTCATTCTTGTCTTATTAGCGTGTGAAGGAAGTTGCTTTAGAAAATAGATAAATTGCTCTTGACTGAACTGCTCTATGACGTGACAGGCTGTTTTGTGTCCCCGAATACGCGGATCTGTGTGTCTCATGCTTAGATAAGAATTGCGTTTGCGTGGCTAGTTTCCTCCGGGGGAAACCGGAACGGAGATAGGGGCCTTCTTACGAGTATCTTGAGAAAACAGAGGAGGTTCACTTCTCTCTTTCTCTTTCTCGCTTCGAGCGGCAGCCTGAAGTTAGGCTAGAATATCTCTGGTTGCTCGAGCATGTAATATACCTCTTTGTAAGGCGTGTGGAAAAAGCCTGGGGCCGGCAACCTCACAACCACTCATCTTCGACACGAGTTTCTCTAGAGAACTAAGGAAAATCTTTTGTGTACTTTTTGACATCCAAAATTTGTTTAGTTACATATCTTTGCGTTTAACCAACCAATTTTGTTACTTCTTAAATTTATCTTGTTTTTATTACCCTCCTTTGTTAATGCAGTTTTGTAGTTCCTTTAGATTGATGATAGTATAAATTTATGTAAAATAAAACCACAGCTAAAATGCTCGTAACTGGTGCGAGTGAAACAACTGGTGACTTAGATCAACATTTTTCACACTTTTTTTTTTACTGCGACCCACAGTAAGAATCTGATTTTGCATTGCAACCCATTATACCCACGTGTAATAAATCAAAGACAAACTGTTCACTAGGTTTATTTAAGCAATTTATATATATATTTTTTATGAACCGCACATATTGGAATTGTATGTACCTGTTTGTATGAATATGAAATATCTGGAAGAAAAAATGCAACTTAAAGCAAAATGAAATTTTGACACAAATGTAAAGTAAATAATATTTAAAAGAAATAACATATTTAATGAAATTGATGTGCTTGGTTGTTCCAAAGCATCTGATTTCAATTGGGAACACAAGAAGACGGTAATACACGTATATCAGGTTCAGTGTTGAGCCTTTTTCTAGCCTTCGTCTTTAACTGAGTTAATATTGAAAATCCAAGTTCACATAGGTAAATAGTTGTAAAACACAATAATAATAGAAAAGCCTTTTTACTCAGTAGTGGAAATTCCCCTTTGTTCTTAATCCAAAATGAACACAAATTTAATTTCTCAAACTCATTCTTAAGTGTGAAGGAACAACTAAGATGCAACAATTCAGCTTCCTCTTCAGGTAACAAGATTAACTGAATTATTGATTGAGGATTTTGGAAAGCAAATGGATTTTTTATCCAAAGGCTTTTTCTTGGCTGGATCAAATTTCTCTTCAGGGAAATATTTATCAAAGTTTTGAGGAGGGAAGTGAGGTGACATAATTTCTAGTTTTAATCCCCTTAATTGGCTTAATATGTCATCGTTAAGTCTTTCTTGCCATACCCTCAACATTTTCTGAAACCCTTCAATATACTCAATATGTTGAAATATATTGCCACTAGATCCTTCAGAAGTTTCATGTTTAAATGGTTAAGAATGCCAAACATATCAGTTAAATAAGCTTGTTTGTTAACTCAAAAAGTTGTGCCAAGGGATTATTTCTTTCTACCAAAAATATGTGAAGCTCAGTTCTCAGTTCACACACCCCGCTAAGTACTTTGCCTCGTGACAACCAACGAACTTCTGTGTGATACAGTAATTGAGTGTGTTCGAATCCGATCTTTGAACAGAATATTTCAAATATTCTACTATTTAGTAAGCTCCCTTTGATGAAATTTACACTCTAACTACATTTTCAATACTTCCTTAAGATTCTCCGAAAGTGCCTTTGATACCAGTAATTCTAAATTACCTCAGAACAAGACCATTCTAAATTGCATTGTTATCTTCTGCATCTGAAAATATTTTAATAATACCTCTATTTTTTCCGGTCATATTTGATGCTCCATCACTTGTAATCGCTTGGTAGTTTTTCAAGTTTAATTTATACTGACTAAACAAGACACTTCTAATGCAGGGAATACGTCTGCACCAGTTGTATACGATGTCAAATTTAGACAGCATAGTAAGTCGTCCAACATATCATTTTGCCACACGTATCCGACATAAACTAAAAGTGTAGCACAATTTGCAATATCAGTGCTTTCGTGTAGCTGTATTTCAAAATCTATACCAGATTGCAGTCTTACCATAATCCTTACTTCTAAATGCTCCGCAATTGAACAAATTCTACGTGATATTGCAGTGTCACTGAGGGGGTATTACAGCTAATTTGTCAGCAACCTTTTCATCAAGCAGAGTACGTACAATATCCAAACATGATGAAAGACTAACCTTTTCAGCAAATGTATGCGGCAGTCTCTTTTTTGCAATACAATATGCAATTAGATATGATGACATTAAGGCTTTCTCATTAACAGTTGTAAACTGACAAAACTTTTATTGATGACTGTAGATCTTTTTTTCTTTCTTTGAAAATAATACAAAGGCTTCTTTGAAAGTTCGTTGTGCTGTTTTTACATGTATTTTTTTTAGTTTCGAAAGTTTCAAACTCTTATTATCAAGAACATTACAGATCAAACGCTGAGGCCTGTCGTTTCCATTAGAATCCATCCATTTCACAAAACCATAATTCAAGTATTCCTCATTATAAAGTCTTGTTACCTTCATCTTCTTATTAAGGCTTTCTCATTAACAGTTGTAAACTGACAAAACTTTTATTGATGACTGTAGATCTTTTTTTCTTTCTTTGAAAATAATACAAAGGCTTCTTTGAAAGTTCGTTGTGCTGTTTTTACATGTATTTTTTTAGTTTCGAAAGTTTCAAACTCTTATTATCAAGAACATTACAGATCAAACGCTGAGGCCTATCGTTTCCATTAGAATCCATCCATTTCACAAAACCATAATTCAAGTATTCCTCATTATAAAGTCTTGTTACCTTCATCTTCTTATTAGGCGTCTCAAAAGAAGTCAACGTTTGTTTGTTACGATTATCACCTTTTAACAATTTTCGTGGAAGATGCATTTCCAGATGTAGGCCTATCCGTTAATGTTGAGGGTCCTCCTGTTCCTTCATCGTTCTTCTTTTTCCAAATGAGATATAATGATCCATCATTAAGGTTGTTTCTAAAATATATATAAATGTACATAATATATAGAGAAATAAGGAAACAAAAAGTAGTGACATATCGTATCCACTTATTGAGAACCTATATTTAAAGACAAGGTCATTTCTTGAAATATAAAATGGATAAATACAAAACCTTATGAAATATGAATAAATATTGAAAAAGTGTTGCCTAGAAAATCAGTGTTTTCACGAGTGGCGGAGACACGAGTGCAAATGTCAATTTTTTCATCCACAAAATGAAATATACATGATATTTACCAAAAACTACAAATATTCTATTAATTATATAATAAGCAGTGAGACTTTTCACTTTATTCTCCATTAATACACGGGTAAAGTTTTGAAGCAACAAACATTTTGGCGATCAGCTGATCGAAACCTACGAGTTGCTGACCAAATACATTCCCTGTAAAGTATAGTACTCGCCGTCTGTAAATTTTACCACTAAACAAACACCCAAGAAATAACAAACAGTTATCTTGACCCAAAGTAGAGTTTCTTTATTATATTATATAAAAAATATGTTTATTTACTTACATATTTATGCTTCAAGCAGGGGGGGACCGAGGCATAAGCGAACTAAGCGGTCGCTTAGGGCCCCCACGAGCGCTTGAAATGTCAAGACGTCATGATGAAAACATTTTTAAATAAAAGAAAAACAATGAGTAGTAATATAAATGAAATGGTATTACAGGTATTACCGAAAATTCGATTTTTATACCATTTTCATAGTTGGTACAATAATAGGTTACTTACAAATAGTCCAATTAATATGGCAAATTTATACATCACTGAATATTTAATAGTGCAATAGCCAGAATGACACATGAATGACAGCATGATGTAAATCAACTACGAATAATGCAGATGGTAGTGGATGTGTTAAGGTGACAGCATAGCCTATGAAGTGATCAAGCATCTGGTGTGGTTGTAATGGTGTGGTGGGGGGGCAAAATAAATTATGTTAGGGCCCCATAAAGTCTTGGGCCGGCTTCAAGGTAAAACCATCATCAATAATCTCGAAAATGAAAGTTAATAGCTATCCTTCCACTGCTAAGAATACACCAAAAATCACTCGTTTGTCGAAGTACGAGGGGCGGTCAGTAAGTTTTGCAATTCGGAAATAAGGAAACGAGATATGAGGAAAAGTGTTTTATTATTTTTCAATATAACTACCCTCGACTTCAATGCACTTGCGCCACTTGTCCCTGAGGCTTCGAATTCCCGACAACCAAAAATCTCCCGACTGCTGTTCAATCAACTCCTGCATGGCGAGCTGGACATCTTCATCGTCCCTAAGCCGGCGTCCACGCAGTGCAGCCTCGAGCTGGCGGAATAAAAAGTAGTCGCTAGGGGCCAGATCTAGACTTTATGGGGGATGGTTGAGCTTCTCGAATCCGCACTCGCGCAAGGCAGCTTGTGTAACTCTGGCCTTGTGGAAAGGGGCATTGTCGTGGAGGAGCAGGACACCGCGTGTCAACTTGCCGCGCTGCTTCTGACGAATGCACTTCTTCAACCCAGCCAGTTCGTCGGCGTAATATTGGCCTGTGATGGTCCTTCCACGAGGCGCATAGTCCACCATCAACACTCCCTCAGAATCCCAGAAGATGGTTGCCATGATCTTTCCGGCTGAGGGTTAGGTCCGGAACTTGATGGGGGTTGGAGAGCCCCTATGCTTCGAGCTTGGTCTCGAGATCCCAGTGTTAGACCCACGTTTCATCACCTGTCACTATGCGTGACTCGAATCCCGCCGGGTCTTGGTTGTACACGAGCAGCAGCTCCTCCGAACTTTGACGACGTTAAGGTCGATCATGGGGCGTGAGGTTTCGTGAGGTTTCTAGGGTCCCAACGGGCAGAGACCTTGGTCATGGTCAAATTGTCGTGGATGATGTTCATAACACTTCCATGTGATATTCCAAGTTCTCGCTCGATTTCTTCAACCTTCACCCGTCGATTTTCGAGGATCATCCTCTCCACACGTGCCACATTGTCCTCGTTGGTCACGTCTGACGGGCGTCCTGGACGGGGGTCATCTTCAAGGGACTCACGACCATAGCGGAACTCCCTATTTCAGCGATCAATGGTTGCATAGGAAGAGGCGGTGTCGGTGTACACTGCAACCATGCGTTCATGAATCTCTTTTGCATTCTTGCCTTCCTAGGTCAAAAATTTGATCACTGCGCTGTGCTTAACCTTCTCCATTGTTGAAAAATTTGTGACTGACGATCTGCAATCAGCTACTGCTTCTTAAATAGTCGAGGCAGGAGCGTACGGCTGCAGGTCATGACTTGTTTTATCACCCCCACAAACAGCCACCCCCCTTCCTCTGTTTTGCCCTACCGATTCGCAAAACTTATTGACCGCCCCTCGTAATTTCAGCGCATGCGCAGCACTTCCAATGGCGGGCCTACTTTGTTGCGCGCATGCAAGGTTGCCAGATTAGTTTCATGGAACTATCGTACAGATGTTTCATAATTATCTTATATTCACCAAAATTGTCGTACAAAAGAAATTATCCGGGTATTTTCTTATAACAATTCTGAAAAAAAAATCCAAACCCTCCTGCCTTGTCATGGGAGAAATCTGTAAAACGAGCTGTGTACTTTTTTTTTTTTCTTTTGGTCACGACCCATTTTATATTTTTCTCGCGACCCACTGAAGGGTCGGAACCCACAGTTTGAAAAACCTGGACTTAGATAATAAAGTGAGAGAAATTTACAGTTCTATATAAACTTTTATTTGAGGACTGATTTCCTATGTGAGAAGGGATCTTTAGCACATATACTCCTCGGTCACTCTGGTCTAACTTCGCTTCCATCCTGAACACTCCTCGTTCTGTCCTCTGTTCGATGGGTGGCCGTTCCTTCTTAGTTCGTGCTCTTAGACTCTGGAATGCTCTTCCTGCCGAAGTGATAATGATGATAATAAATATTACAAAAAAACACAAATCAATTATTGACTCAGTCTCTTCTAGTGGTTCATAATCATCAACATCATCACTAACTCTATAATTTAAGAAAGGGATTTTTTTGAGTATTTGAATAAAAATTTCATCTTTCTTGCCAATCCCTTTAGTATTCACCAGACAGAAATAACAGTCCGATACATGATCCTTTGGCTCTCGCCACACCATAGACATTCCAAAAGGAAGACCATTTCTCTTTCCTTTCGTCCACTCACGAAGATGTTCCACACAACTATGGCAAACATCATGTGGGGCCCACTTCTTATCTTGATCGCCAAGAGGAACATTAACTATGCCTTATGAGTGCGGATCACAAAGTTTCATATATTGCGCCTTTGACGAACTAGCATGTAACAGCCACATATGTAGCATAAGGTGTCTGGATCATTAACGCAATTTCCTCTTGACGAAGCCATCACTCTGACATGAGACCTGAAAAAAGAAATAATAATGTCAATATTTTGCACTTATTACTATCTTACTACTATGTACTGTGAAGTATTTGCTTTCTACAAGAACCCTCTCTGTCCGTCCGCAGGGCAGTTTTCGTGGAAACAAGAAAATAGAAATTACCGAATAACTATAGCATGTAGAGAAAAATGGATTATACATTTGAAATCAGCATGAAAGTACGAATTAAAATTGGCAGATAAATCTAAATCACCAGAAAATGTGATTAAAATTGTTCCCCTGTGTGATTTTTCGTATGTCCATTTTTATTCAGGTCATTCTAAAAATATTAAAACATCTGTATTTTTTTCCAATGTATCTTAGGGCACTCAGAATATGTAGTTCTTACTACATAGACCGAGAATTTACAAAAATTGAAGAGATTGCCTTCAATCTGCGTTACCCGAAATATCTTTTGGAAAACTGCATGTATAATGCTAAAAAAAATGGAAAACTGCATGTATAATGCTTAAAAATGGAAAACTGCATGTATAATGCTTAAAAATGGAAAACTGCATGTATAATGCTACAAAAATGGAAAACTGCATGTATAATGCTCAAAAAATGGAAAACTGCATGTATAATGCTCAAAAAATGGAAAACTACATGTATAATGCTAAAAAAATGGAAAACTGCATGTATAATGCTCAAAAAATGGAAAACTGTATGTATAATGCTCAAAAAATGGAAAACTGCATGTATAATGATCAAAAAATGGAAAACTGCATGTATAATGCTAAAAAAATGGAAAACTGCATGAATAATGCTAAAAAAATGGAAAACTGCATGTATAATGCTAAAAAATGGAAAACTACATGTATAATGCTAAAAAAAATGGAAAACTGCATGTATAATGCTCAAAAAATGGAAAACTGCATGTATAATGCTAAAAAAATGGAAAACTGCATGTATAATGATCAAAAAATGGAAAACTGCATGTATAATGCTAAAAAAATGGAAAACTGCATGTATAATGCTAAAAAAATGGAAAACTGCATGTATAATGCTAAAAAAATGGAAAACTGCATGTATAATGCTAAAAAAATGGAAAACTGCATGTATAATGATCAAAAAATGGAAAACTGCATGTATAATGCTAAAAAAATGGAAAACTGCATGTATAATGCTAAAAAAAACATTCTATAAGCGCAAGTTAGGGAAAACAGAACCTATACACAACATATTACTTTTACCTTGCCATGATAATTTCTTGTATGTAGTACCAATGTTAAAACAACTTGATATAAATGTAATTTTTAAATACAATTATACATTAAAAAATAATGTTAATAAAACACAGCCCAAGGAACGATAATAATGTAATATATGTATACCTTCTTTGGATTGTTATTTATTCTATGTAAGTCAAACATCTAAAAATATCCCCGTAAGAATTAAGCAACAAAAATGCAGTATCTAAGAGATATACAAATAGTGCTTTGGTCGTTCACAGGCTTAAGATGGGTCACCAGATTAACTGGTCAAAAGCAGATACCATAATGCATATAAATGATTTTATTAGCAGAAATATCTTTGAATCGTTCCTAATTTCCAGCACAAAGGAGAGAAATTTAAATATTAGCCCAAGTTTGTTTTCTTTAGATCCAGTCTTATCTTTCTTCCTCAAATCAAACTATTCAGAGGTCCTAAAAAAAATCTGACCTTATAGGGAAATCATTGCTTTGTATAAATACGGTGTCTCTCTATTTCATCAACCATTGTGAGTTTGAAAATGTTAAAATAATGAAAGTACTAGCTCCAATCAATCTTTCTTTTTCCCTACGTGGTACAACCAAATATATATATATATTATATATATATATATATATATATATATATATATATATATATATATATATATATATATATATATATATATATATATATATAGAGAGAGAGAGAGAGAGAGAGAGAGAGAGAAAGATAGATAGATATATATTGTAAAAAGGGAAATCCCGTTTGTGAAGATGACGACATTGATTCACGTTTATCTCCCAAACTTCTCACAAGCAACGTCCGTATTATCATCACTCAGCGGAATAAAATGAGGATACGAACAGAATCACCGATAACCAAAAAGGCTTACCACTCGGGGGCTAATAAAGCGGGACAATTGACCAAAAGAGAAGAGTTAGTAAATGATGTTTCAAAAATAAAGGGAGGATCAATGATACAAGAGTTACTACGTCTACAAAACTACTACGACAATACAGGAATTAAAAAAATCTGTAGTTCAATGTATTTTAGGTTCAAATGAAGAACCAACTGCAGGGAAAGAACAAGAAATTACAAAGCTTCAATTAGACACGTATCTCCACGCGTGCATTTGGACACACTCACAAATACCCTTACACACAAGACGCACTTATGCACTCCATATTTGTAGTGTAGGGTATAGTTTGATGGGTAACATAAAATGAGACTCATCGAAACAGAAATATGTATTAGAATTTTAGGTGTTGGGCCTTAATTAAAGGAGGGGTAAACCATTATGGTTCTCGTTCCAGTGATTGAAAGGTGCATTGGCTTTTGAGATACGACGATGAGGACCTGCCGCTTACGTCTTTGTTGTCGTGAGAACGGTGCCTTGGCTTGTGAGATACCAGCGACACCTGTCAGCTGCAACGTGAGGAAAACAGATTGATAGGGCGTGGCATACCCAAAACCAGTGACGTTAGAGCATAGGAAAAATAAAAGCGCGCCATCTGCTCGACGTGTTGTCAAGTTTAGTAGATTGTAAACACGATCTGGCTTAAAATACCAACTATAAGGTTCAAAACAGTGGCAGGAACTTATCAGAAAGATACGGTGCGCAACAGGTAAGGAACATCAGTCACCAAGTCTTCATACACATAGGTGTATTTTTATCCTTTTGAATAAATTAGTAAATAAAGGCAAAATGACACACAAGTAAGATATTTGGTTTTAATGGGACAATATTCACTAAGATGCATACAAATTCTCAGGAGCAATAGGTGAGACACACCATCAATAAACACATCACTCATATACAGACTGGCGGGGAGCCGAGTGGATATGGCGTTGGTCTGCTAACGTTGCGGAACCGGGTTCGATCCCGGGAAGAGCGGGCACAAACGTCAGCGCGTGTAAAGAGATCTGGCTACCAGCTGTGCTCAGCCCTGTTTTCGGGGGGGTAGATCTTACATTTTTCATCACACAGACACAGCTAATTACAACACTGCTTTCTTTAATCTCTTGTATTCGCAGCACAACACACACACATTCTCTGTTCCAAGGAATACTGCCGATGTATTTCTATATCCACATACCTTCGACGCGAAACAGGTCCCTCTGCCCCGGGGCAACAAAGGTTCCACCTGAACTCTGATTGGTGTCAAAACATAATACTACCTGGCACCTTTCCCCAAAGAGGACCAGCCCCTGGAGACCGAGGTCACCAGGGGTCGGTCATCATTAGGAAGAAACCCCCATTTTTTTTGGGGGGGGGGATTCTTATATTTTGGGGTATTGCGTGTATTAACAAGTTCCAACTCTTCCTATTCCTTTTATTTACTATAGGTTATTTTGAGGTATTCTGAATCTCAAAATATTATTTAGTTGTTGTTTGAAATATTAATAAACTTAAAATATTAAAATATTTGAAATATTAATACACTTAAAATATTTGAAATATTAATAAACTTAAAATATTTGAAATATTAATACACTTAAAATATTTGAAATATTAATAAACTTAAAATATTAAAATATTTGAAATATTAATACACTTAAAATATTTGAAATATTAATAAACTTAAAATATTAAAATATTTGAAATATAAATAATCTTAAAATATTAAAATATTTGAAATATTAATAAACTTAAAATATTAAAATATTTGAAATATTAATAAACTTAAAATATTAAAATATTTAAAATATTAATAATCTTAAAATATTTGAAATATTAATACACTTAAAATATTTGAAATATTAATAAACTTAAAATATTAAAATATTTGAAATATTAATAAACTTAAAATATTTTAATATTTGAAATATTAATAATCTTAAAATATTTGAAATATTAATATACTTAAAATATTTGAAATATTAATAAACTTAAAATATTAAAATATTTGAAATATTAATACACTTAAAATATTTGAAATATTAATACACTTAAAATATTTGAAATATTAATAAACTTAAAATATTTGAAATATTAATAAACTTAAAATATTAAAATATTTGAAATATTAATAATCTTAAAATATTAAAATATTTGAAATATTAATAAACTTAAAATATTAAAATATTTGAAATATTAATAAACTTAAAATATTAAAATATTTAAAATATTAATAATCTTAAAATATTTGAAATATTAATACACTTAAAATATTTGAAATATTAATAAACTTAAAATATTAAAATATTTGAAATATTAATAAACTTAAAATATTAAAATATTTGAAATATTAATAAACTTAAAATATTTAAATATTTGAAATATTAATAATCTTAAAATATTTGAAATATTAATATACTTAAAATATTTGAAATATTAATAAACTTAAAATATTTGAAATATTAATAAACTTAAAATATTAAAATATTTGAAATATTAATACACTTAAAATATTTGAAATATTAATAAACTTAAAATATTTGAAATATTAATAAACTTAAAATATTAAAATATTTGAAATATTAATAAACTTAAAATATTAAAATATTTGAAATATTAATAATCTTAAAAGCTTCTTTCTCCTGGATTTCCTTAATTGAGATTTTTGAGGTATTTACAAACTTAAAAGACTTCTTTTGGGATTCTTTTTTTAAATATGGAAGTGTGGTATTAATAAATTTCAAAGTTGTATTTTAGGTATTTGATTTGAAAATATGTGGAATTAATAATTTCATTTTTAAGTTTTTAATGGGAGTATTTTAGGTATTAATAAGAAGGTTCATCCTTATTAGAGTTGTTTAATGGTGATATTTTGGGTATTAGTAAAATCGAAATTTTCACTTTATCGTAATTCTTTAATGGGAGGTATTTATAGTATTAATAAGGTCAAAAGCTTCATCCTTATTAGTTATTTAATGAGAGGTATTTACAGTATTAATAAGGTCAAAAGCTTCATCCTTATTAGTTATTTAATGAGTTATTTTAGGTATTAATCAACCTAAAGTTGTTTCCTTATTGGAGTTCTTCAATGGCGGCCATTGGCTCATTTGTTTCTGGATCTGGTGTCATTTCCTTAGTAAATTTTAGAGTTTTCTCTTTAAGACGGAAATGGTTGGTGTTAGTTTGGTCAGTATATGACTAGTAGTAGTAGTGGTTATAGTGGAAGTGGTTCGTCAACCTGCTTTTATCCAGGCAGATCCCGACCGGATAATGAAATAGACATAAAGGTCAGTATGACAATCGTTGGTGAGTCCGAGGGCATCAAAGGCAGGTCCTCTTTGGGGAGAGCTGTTATGAAGTATTATATTTTGACTGCAAAAAGCGTTTAGGTGGAACCTTCGTCGCCCGAGGCAGACAGGGTTGGCAACTCAAAATCATCAGCCGAAAAAAAAACGAGTTTTATTACCGGGTTTGGGGGGGAAGGCAAGTGAAAATTGAAAACCCCCGGGGAGTTTTCAAAAATTTTAAAATTACAGTTTTTTTTTCAAGAAATGAATGCTACTTATTATTTTATTCAAAATTCATATTTATAATTTCAACAAATATGTATCAAATTAGGATTATTTCTCTGATACTGACTCATAATTCATCTCTCCTTCTGCAGGTTATGGCTATCATGGGTACCCACAATTCTTGACGATGATACTTTTGAAGTCTAAAAGACTTCTGCGGGACGTTGGAAATTTGCATTGACACTTGAGTTAGAATGAACATTGATCAACTGTGCTAGTGTTTCTAGGAAGCTATCTAGAACTGATTTGCTTCAGTGTTTCCAGCCTCTTCATTCAAGACCAGCGTGAGAAACATTAGATCCATTGAAATAATGGCAATACGTTTCACAGAATACGGAAATGGAGCCTCTCAAACTCTTCTGCGATTTGGCAATTCGAGTGTGATCATGTCCGCCCTTCATCTGCAGGTATTCCGCCCCTCATCTGCAGGTATTCCGCCCTTCATCTGCAGGTAGTATAGGAAACAGAAAAAAAGTCCTGAAAGATCCAAATGTTTCATGGGAAAAAAAGTGACTTCACAAATGCTTATGATCAATTTATCGGAAATTTATTTTACTTTTTAGGTCTGGAGCGCGCTTTTTCGGCCTTTGGTTTGGTACATACGAAATTGCGAAACCGATTGAAGAATGATTGCGTAATCAGGCCCCTGAGGACATATTGTCACTAGCGTGGTAGCAGAATGAAGAGGACGATGATGATTTGGAAATGGTGGAACAGGCGATCCATGAAGAAATTGGACAAGGCCAGTGAAGGTAAAGGATTTTTGATATGTATGGCATCTGTGCGAATGAATGGATTTTTGTTTGTTATATGTTCTGATCTCAGATAGCTATCTCTATTGTTTTAATATTAATAATTAATTAGTTTAATAATTATATTATAGTAAGAATGATCGTAAAAATAATACTTAAAATACTATTAATAACAGATCACCTGTGATCTGTTCTTACTATAATATAATTATTATACTAATTAATTATATTATTAATATTATAAAAATAGAGATAGCTACTCTTTTTCTACATTAATTTAATGCTTGTAGCGTTTGTTTTTTTAACAAACCTGATATTTTAAAAAAAAACAGGATAAAACCGGGGTTTGGGGGGATTTCAAAGTTTAGGTGGTTTTGCCAATCCTGGCGTCAAAGGTATGTGGATATAGATACCCATCGGCAAGATTCCTTGAAACATAGAGTGTGTGTGTTGTGCTACGAAGAAGGGAGAGGAAAGACAGCAGTGTTGTAACTGGCTATGTATGTGAAGAGAAGTGTAAGATCTACCCACCCGAATACAGGGGTGAGCCCAGCGCGTCCACCAGTCGATAGCCAGATCTCTCCGTGCGCTGACGTTTATGTCCGCTCATGCCGGGATCAAACCCGGTACCGCGACGTTGGCATACCAACGCCGTATCCACTCGGCTAACAAGATCTAGCTCTCTTTCTATTGTTAAAACAACCAATCACAGATCAGTTAACCTCTGGTCATGCTAAAATCTCGGACCAACCTTGGTTATGAAATGACCCCCTTTTTTGAGTTCCGTCCAAATATTATCGTCGCTAAAATGAATAGAAAACAATGGCAGCTCGTTAAAGGGTGGGAAATTGTTGCTTTACGTGAATCTGGGCTTTTTCTATGGCAAATAGCCGAGCCACTTGGTATGTCCCTATCAACCGTTCTAAAATGGATTAGAATAAAGGAGGATACATGAAACCTCGCTGATTTACGTAATTATTATAAATTTTGTCATTCGCGATATTACTAAGGTAATACAGGGTGATCCCCCAGAACCGGCTACTTTCAATAGGCTTCTTTCTTAATTATTTATCCGTAATTTAACCACTCATTTATGGCAAACGTTTATCCACTGAGTCTAAGAAATTCTTCTTGCCGACAGATATTGTGTAATTGTTAGTTTGAGAATTAACTACATACAAACCTCTATATCAGTGGTTTACTATCTATCTATCTATCAATCAATCTATCTATCTATGTGTGTATATATTGGTTCTAAATTTATCATTATGGTAAGTGTTTTATTTTATAATTACTGCAAGGAGAGCGGTGCCCCCGACTGACAGCTCTACGTGAGGATGAAGCTATTTGGAATGCAATAGATGAGAATCCGTTGACCAACGCTGTTAAAATACTTGAAAACTTGAGCTGAATTCATAGATCAAAGGTCGATGGATAGCATACTTTGAGAAGTTGTATGATGTAAGTATGAAGGATGATGTAAATGCTAATATTATTGGCATCGTGGGCGTTAATCGAATGCTACATCAGGCTTTGGAAGAGATAAGGATGCAAGAGGTTGTTAGTGCTGGGGCAAGTCTGAAAAAGGGAAAAAGCAGCTGAGGTAGATGATATAGGCGCTGAAATTGTAAAAAGTGATGGTAGTTGTGTTCTGGTTTTGTTATAAAGTAGTTTAAAGTAAAGAAGTGTCTGAGATCCGAAGAATGCAGTACTACTATCGTTGTATAAAGTTAAAAAGGAAAAAAAAGGTGAATGCAAGATCTATAGAGAAATAAGGAAGTTGGGTATAGGAGGCAAGGTATGTGGAAAAAGTTATGATTCTTCGTATAAGAAGGATAACTGAGGGTTAGATAGATAATGAATAATGGGAATTTATAGCGGGTAGGTTGTATGTGGATAAGATATTAGCTTTGAGACAGCTAGAGGAAAATAAACGAGATAAAAGGTGTTTGCCCGGAAGTATGTCGAATGTTTTTTGGCAAATGACAATAAATCGAATGTAGGATGCCGAATGGAAAGGATGTCGAATGGACACGAAACTGTATGGGTACAAATCCCATGATATTGTGAAGGGTTAAGAAAAAAATAGTTGATTACTTCGTTAATCATCATTTTATTGAAAAGCTCAAACTGAGAATTAAAATTTAAGCTTTAGTGAAGCTAGTTTATAAGTCTTATTTGACTTCCAATCATATTTTCGGCTTCATATTGGTTCAGCATTCGACTTCATGTCCGTTCAGCATCACAGTCCAGTTCAGTCTGATCAGTATCCGGTCCAGTCAGCGTCCAGTCTACTCAGAAGGATTCTGGGACAGGATGCTAGATACTCGGCTATTGGATAGATAGGTTATCCTGTAGATAGAGAAGCATTCTGGCAAGTGCTAAGAATCTACGAAGTGAGTAATAAATTGTTGGATGGTGGTGGTGGTTGGAAGTAAGACGTGCGTTAGGGTGAAAGATAGCCTGGGTGAGTGGTGTGATATACGTAGAAGGAGTAAGAAAAGGATGTGCGATGTCGCCATAGCTGCTTAATATCTTGATGGGTTAGGTGAAGTATTGGTGGAGTACTGAAAAAAAAATGACAATGATGGAAAGGGGTGTGAGATAGATGAGAAATGGTTATGGATGTGTTCTATATGTGTTGGTATATGAATTCGACCTGGTGTTGGTGGTTGAAAGTGAGAGAGATTTTAAAATATGCATCGAATTAAAAAAAGGGTGTGAAAAGGAAGGGACTAAAAGTGAATGCAGGAAAAGAGTAAGATAATGATGGTATTAGGGGGATGAAATAGGTCTGGGTGAGATATCCGAGTCCATGGTATTACCATGAGTAAGTAACAAATTTTAAGTATCTTAGATGTATTATAAATGGTAGTAGCGCAGATAAGGCTGAATGGAAGCACAGGGTATCAAATGGTAGGAAATTCTCGCGGGGGTTAGATCGTTGGTAAAAGGTGAATGGTTTGAGTTGGAAGGTGCGAGGAAGCTGCATGAGAGAATACTGGTGCAAGCCCTGGTGTGTGGAAGTGAGACTATGGTATGTAAGGAGAAGGAGAGATCTCGAGTGAAAGCAGTGCCAATGGAAACTTGAGAGAGATGCTCGGTGTGAGCAAGGGGCAGAGAATTAGGTGCGAGTGGGTAAAGGATTTGTATGATGAAAAAACGATGTAAATTCGGTTTTGACTGAATTGTGAGATGGTAGCAAATGAACAACTTGGAAGAAATGCTCGGTGTGAGCTAGGAGAGAGAATGGGGTGCGAATGGGTAAAGGATTTTTATGGTGTGAAAAAGGATGTGAATGCGCTTTGGATTGAATTGTGAGATGGTAGCAAATGAACAACTTGAGAGAAATCGTCGGTGTGAGCTAGGGGGTGAGAATGGGGTGCGACTGGGTAAAGGACATGTATGGTGTAAAAAGGATGTGAATTCGGTTTTGACTGAATTGTGAGATGGTAGCAAATGAACAACTTGGAAGAAATGCTCGGTGTGAGCTAGGAGAGAGAATGGGGTGCAAATGGGTAAAGGATTTTTATGGTGTGAAAAAGGATGTGAATGCGCTTTGGATTGAATTGTGAGATGGTAGCAAATGAACAACTTGAGAGAAATCGTCGGTGTGAGCTAGGGGGTGAGAATGGGGTGCGACTGGGTAAAGGATTTTTATGGTGTGAAAAAGGATGTGAATGCGGGTTTGACTGAATTGCGAGATGGTAGCAAATGAACAACTTCAGAGAAATGCTCGGTGTGAGCTAGGGGGAGAGAATGGAATACGACTGGCTAAAGGATTTGAATGGTGTAAAAAGGATGTGAATGCGGTTTGAGTGAATTGCGAGATGGTAGCAAATGGACAACTTGAGAGAAATCGTCAGTGTGAGCTAGGGAGTGAGAATGGGGTGCGACTGGGTAAAGCATTTTTATGGTGTGAAAAAGGATGTGAATGCGGTTTTGGCTCAATATCGAGATGGTAGCAAATGGACAACTTGAGAGAAATGCTCGGTGTGAGCTAGGGGGAGATAATGAGGTGCGACTGGGTAAAGGACATGCATGGTGTAAAAAGGATGTGAATTCGGTTTAACTAAATTGCGAGATGGTAGCAAATAAACAACTTGAAAGAAATGATCGGCGTGAGCTAGGGGGAAAGAAAGGTGTGCGACTGGGTAAAGTACTTTTATGGTGTAAAAAAGGATATGAATGCGGTTTTGGCTCAATATCGAGATGGTAGCAAATGGACAACTTGAGAGAAATGCTCGGTGTGAGCTAGGGGGAGATAATGAGGTGCGACTGGGTAAAGGACATGTATGGTGTAAAAAGGATGTGAATTCGGTTTAACTGAATTGCGAGATGGTAGCAAATGAACAACTTGAAAGAAATGATCGGCGTGAGCTAGGGGGTGAGAATGGGGTGCGACTGGGTAAAGGATTTTTATGGTGTAAAAAAGGATGTGAATGCGGTTTTGGCTCAATATCGAGATGGTAGCAAATGGACAACTTGAGAGAAATGATCGGTGTGAGCTAGGGGGAGATAATGAGGTGCGACTGAGTAAAGGACATGCATCGTGTAAAAAGGATGTGAATTCGGTTTAACTGAATTGCGAGATGGTAGCAAATGAACAACTTGAAAGAAATGATCGGCGTGAGCTAGGGGGTGAGAATGGGGTGCGACTGGGTAAAGGATTTTTATGGTGTAAAAAAGGATGTGAATGCGGTTTTGGCTCAATATCGAGATGGTAGCAAATGGACAACTTGAGAGAAATCGTCGGTGTGAGCTAGGAGGGGGTGAGAATGGGGTGCGACTGGGTAAAGGACATGTATGGTGTAAAAAGGATGTGAATTCGGTTTTGACTGAATTGTGAGATGGTAGCAAATGAAGAACTTGGAAGAAATGCTCGGTGTGAGCTAGGAGAGAGAATGGGGTGCGAATGGGTAAAGGATTTTTATGGTGTGAAAAAGGATGTGAATGCGCTTTGGATTGAATTGTGAGATGGTAGCAAATGAACAACTTGAGAGAAATCGTAGGTGTGAGCTAGGGGGTGAGAATGGGGTGCGACTGGGTAAAGGACATGTATGGTGTAAAAAGGATGTGAATTCGGTTTAACTGAATTGCGAGATGGTAGCAAATGAACAACTTGACAGAAATCGTCGGTGTGAGCTAGGAGGGGGCGAGAATGGGGTGCGACTGGGTAAAGATTTTTATGGTGTAAAAAAGGATGTGAATGCGGTTTTGGCTCAATATCGATATGGTAGCAAATGGACAACTTGACGGAAATGCTCGGAGTGAGCTAGGGGGAGAGAATGAGGTGCGACTGGGTAAAGGATTTTTATGGTGTAAAAAAGGATGTGAATGCGGTTTTGGCTCAATATCGAGATGGTAGCAAATGGACAACTTGACGGAAATGCTCGGAGTGAGCTAGGGGGAGAGAATGAGGTGCGGATGTGTAAAGGATTCAGCATGGTATAAAAAGGAGAGAGCATATGAAACAGAGAGAGAGAGAGAGAGCATAAGAAACAGAACCCACATAACTTATTATAGGCCGTAAAGGGAAGTTTGGTTTGTCTCTATATCGCTTACTTCTTTTCTTACACCTCAGTTGCGACCATTTCTCATTCACATATTACCAATAGCTACGACCTTATTTCTAAACTCAATGCCATTCAGTATTCGAATAATTTTATCCTTGTTTTTTTTTTATGCTGCTCATTATTTACCAAGGTTCCAGTTAAAGATGTTTTCAATTTCCTTAATGATAAATTTCAAAATATTGTTCTTCCATACCTGCTACTATTTTTAGGAACCTCATTTCACTTTGTACCCAAAATTGTAAGTTTTCGTTCGATGGCAAATATTTTCTTAAAAGTTTGGATTAGCCATGCTTAATTGCCTTTCACCTGTTGTCTCTAACTTATATACGGAGTTCTTTGAAATAAAACTCCTCCCTACTCTCCTTGACTTCCTTATTGTTTGGTACAGGTATATTGATGATGTCATTTGCCTGTGGCCTAATTCTAAAGATGTTAATAGCTTTCTTACCAAATTTAATTCACTCATCCCTTCCATTAGATTTACCCATGAGGTCGCAAATAATAGAACACTTGTCTTTCTCGATCTTCTTATTCATAGAACACCGACTGGTTTTAAATACTCCATCTATCGCAAACCTACTAATTCAAACTCTTATATTCATTTTTACTCTAGGCATAGTCCCAAAGTGAAACGTTCAGTCTTTTCCTCTATGCTTTTACGGGCTTTACGAGTTGTTAGTCCTGAATATATGGATTCTGAATTCTCCAATATCTTTGAAATTGGCCATAAACTATGTTACCCTTATCCCTTTCTTCTAAACTGTCTTTCTTCTGCAAAAAAAGACGTTCTATAATACAGCTTTTGCTATCCCTGTTAATGTTAAAAACATTTGGGTTTTACCCTTCTCTGTTTGTTTTATTGACCTTCTCCGTCTTTTAAAAAACTTTAACATTTCAGTTGCTTTCAAATACAAGTCATCTATAAAAAACATTCTAGTTCACAATAATTGTAATAATATTGGGGGAGTCTATTTGGTTGAATGTTCTGTTTGTCCAATTAAATATTTTAGACAGCATAAATACAATGTTAAGAAAGCTGTAAATAATAGTGCGCTTTTTGTGCATATGTCCGAAAATCAACACTTAAATAATTGGAATTCAGCAAAACTTATTTTTCGCTCGAATGACTCAATTAAAAGAAACCTTGTTGAATGTTCATGTATAAGCTTATTTAATAACTTTAACATTTCCCCTATAAATTTTAAAATTGATGTTGTTATGAAAAAACTCATTCTTAAAGAAATTAGCTTTGACTTATGTTCCTAATTCTTTGGCAATTTTAATTTTTATGGGAACCCGATTTGTCAATTTAATTATTGCATTGATTTTTTATTAAGATTATTTTATTGTGGGTTATTGTGGGTTTTGACGGAGGCGGATGACCTTTGATAGGCCCTTGTGGCTTTTGTCATCCGTGTAATTATGTTATGTTATGTTATGTTATTTCTCTTCCTCTCTCCTTGTCCCTCTCCCCTTCGTTCGAATTTACTTCTCGTGGGTCTCCTAATCTCTCTCTTTAGACTATCGCTTTATCAGTTAATAGTTTTAACCCTTTTTGCTCTGTTTTTGACTCTTTCTTGCCTATCGGTTTGACCTTGCTACCTGTTATAGCTAAATCTTAATGTGAATTTACCCATTCCTCTCCTACTTCTTCATTGGTGATTTCTTGTATTAGAGGCGGTCTTTTATCTTTTACTAGCTTATATATACCCTTATTATATTATTTTCTCTTGTAGTTATCCTTGAGAATGAACTGAATAAAGTTCGAAAGTACTTGGAAGCACCTTTTCATTTTTCTTGCGAGAGATTGCAATCATTTTGAACCTCACGTGCTATTCGTGAGTTTTTCATTTCATATATACGATGGGCGGTCAATAAGTTTTGCAATTCGGATATAAGGAAACGAGATATGAGGAAAATGTTTTATTATTTTTCAATATAACTACCGTCGACTTCAATGCAGTTGCGCCACTTGTCCCTGAGGCTTCGAATTCCGGACAACCAGAATTCTCCCGACTGCTCTTCAATCCACTCTTGGACGGCGAGCTGGACATCTTCATCGTCCCCAAACCGGCATCCACGCAGTGCAGCCTTGAGCTGGTAGAATAAAAAGTAGTCGCTAGGGGCCACATCTAGACTATAGGGAGGATGGTTGAGCCCCCTCGAATCCGCACTCGCGCAGGGCAGCTTGTGCAACTCTAGCCTTGTGGACTTTGACGACGTTGAAGTCGATCATGGGGCGTGAGGTTTCTAGGGACCCAACGGGGAGACCTTGGGCATGGCCAAATTGTTGCGGATGATGTTGATAACACTTCCATGTGATATTCCAAGTTCTCGCTCAATTTCTTTGACCTTCACCCGTCGATTTACGAGGATTATCTTCTGAACACGGGCCACATTGTCCTCGTTGGTCACGTCTGACGGGCGTCCTGGACGTGGGTCATCTTCAAGGGACTCACGACCATGGCGAAACTCCCTAATCCAGCGAGCAATGGTCGCATAGGAAGGGGCGGTGTCGCGGTACACTGCAACCATGCGTTCATGGATCTCTTTTGCATTCTTGCCTTCCTTGGTCAAAAATTTGATCACTGCGCGGTGCTCAACCTTCTCCCTTGGTGAAAAATTTGTGACTAACGATCTGCGATCAGCTACTGCTTCTTCAATAGACAAGGCAGGAGCGTGCGGCTGCAGATCCTCACTTGTCATAACTTGTCCTAACTTCTCCTAAAACCCCCACAAACAGCCATCCTCCTTCCTCTGTTTTGCCCTACCGATTCGCAAAACTTATTGACCGCCCCTCGTGTATATATATATATATATATATATATATATATATATATATATATATATATATATATATATATATATATATATATATATATATATATATATATATATTGATCCTTTGTGTCTATTTTCAAGGAATTGCCTCATTAATATCAATAGACAAATATAAATTATCTGCCAAAATTATGGATTAACCATCATTTAGGGCAGCATCGAACACTTTTAGTAGGTTGAGAACCCCAGTTAGAAGGACGACGAGTCGTCTTTATTGGTTTTCTTAGCACGTCATTTTTTGAAATCGCATTTAAAACGTATCTAAAATAAAAGGATTAAAAATAATAGTATTTATTTTTTTTAAATAAACATATTTAAAATACAAGTTATGTAAAATAATTGTATTTAAAATAAAGCTATTTTAAATAAAATGGATCCAAAATAATCGTATTTAAAATAAACATTCAAAATAAAACGTGCCTAAAATAAACGGATTTAAAATAATCGTATTTAAAAAAATAGTGTTTAAAATAAACATATTGAAAATAAAACATTTAAAATAAATTTTATGTAAAATAAATATATTTAAAATAAAAATATTTAAAATAAAAATATTTAAAATAAAATAAATCTAAAATAATCGTATCTAAAATAAACGTATTTAAAATAAACGTGTTTAAAATAAACGTATTTAAAATAAACGTATTTAAAATAAACGTGTTAAAATAAAATGGATCTAAAAGAATCGTATTTAAAATAAATGTATGTAAAATAAACGTATTCAAAATATTTGTATTTGAATTAACGTTTCAAATAAAACGTATATAAAATAAACGCATTTAAAATATTCCTATTTAAATAAAACGTTTTTAAATTAAACGTGATTAAAATAAAACATATCTAAAATAAACTTATTTAAAATGAACGAGTTTTAAAAAAAACGTATTTAAAATAACGTATTTAAAATAAATTTATTTAAAATAAAATGTATTTAAAATAATCGTGTTTAAAATAAAACGGATCTAAATAATCGTATTCCAAATAAAATCAATGTAAAAAAACGTAATCAAAATAAACGTATTAAAATAAAACGTATCTAAAATAATCCTATCTATTTAAAATATATAATTTTTATCAAAAGTTGTTACGCTCGTTTGTTTGTTTTTATCTTTGGAGAAGTTTACGTGTGTGGTAGATAAAGTTCCGGCAGATAAACTTAAAATTCTACTTTTCCAGCACGTGTCATTAAGACGTCTTTACCATTGTGTCAAGGTGTGTCGAGATGAAAGTGAAAAAGAATCGAGATCTCTGCTCTCCTGCGTGTGGGCACAACGAGTCCGTCATACCCAAGCGGCTCAACGTCAGCTGGAAGACAGTCCACCGAGTCCCAGAGAGACTCAAGAACGGGAAAGACCTCAAAGATCGACCTCGTTCAGGCACACTTCAAGTTGTCAACCGTTTGGGTGCGAGAAGAGCCTCCGAAGATTCTCCGAAGCTCAAAATGATTGCGTTTTCGTATAAGAACATCTCAGTGGCTACGGTGTCCAAGGCCGTCAAGGAAGACGCCGGTAAGAGCAGGAGATGCGTGGAAAGGCCTCTGCTTACCGACTGTATGCGAGCACAACGTCCGGAATGCTGTCGTCGCCTTCTCAACGACTTGAAAAGTCATGGAAATCCAATTATCATTTTTTCTAATGAAAAGAGCTTCGCGGTCGATCCGCTCATCAAGAAGCAGAATGGCCGCGTGGTTAATTTTCGGTCAGGACATCTGCGAAATCCGCTACGTGTCCAGGATCTACTACCCGGCCTTCGTGATGGTACTCGGCGTCATGGCTTCGAATGCAAGAAGATGCTGCCAGTGTGTTTCGCGCCCGGCTATATTCTCACCGCGGCCCATTACGGGGATATCTTGGTCACGAAAGTCCTGTTCTGGGTGAGAAAGATCTCGCAGAAGGCGGACTAGGTCTTTCGGCAGGACGGTGTCCTGACTACACGGCCAAGACCGTATAAGAGTTGCTGGGGTCGAATATGAACCTCCTGTCGAATGACTTTTGTCCGCCGCAGTCGCCCGACCTCAATCCCGTCGACTACTCCGTGTAGCCGCATGCGAGGGCAATGCTTGCGAGGTCCGCCACAGCAACCTCGATGAACTGAAGTCCTCTGTCAAGTGTGGGCCAGGATGAGGAAGGAATTCGTCCGCAAAGTAGACGCGGCCTTCAAGTCTCGCCTGGAGCGCGTGCTCTCGGCCGAGGGTGACCACATTGATTAACATTACAATTTTAACGCATATTTATCTGTTAAAGCAATCAGAACTATCATCTCGTCCTTTATTGAGAACGTCGTAACGAATGTAACAGGACTTTGCAATACCCGGTATTTAAAATAAACTTATTTAAAATAAACGTATTTGAAATAAAACTTTATTAAAAAGATTAGCTAAGACTTATTTAATTCAAGGGGAACGAGTTTGCCCACGGAGAAAGAAGGTAGACCCAAGAAGAATGGACATTTGAATGAATAAACAACACGAGTAAAAGGGGCATAAAACAAAAAAAAATACCCATACTGGTCAGAAGGGAAGAAGCGTGGGCATCTGAAATCCCCTTGAAACAGGCACGAACCAAACTAAAGATGTCGCAAATAAAACAATTTATGCGAGGGTATCAAAACCTACCCTGCATTTTAATAGAATTGGCCTCCTGTTTACTCGTCTGGAATTAAATGCAGCTTGAAAGGAGAAAGGAGAGGGTATCTGTCGAGCCCTGAGTTGGGCTATTGTCCTGGTCAGAGTAAATAGGCACCTCAAAATTGCACTGTTGCCGGGAGTGACGAAGAACAACGCATAAATTTACCCGAAAGCATATTTATGCTCAATATATACATACATGTGCAGTCACTTAGTTCGCTTTATGTATATATAAGGTGTTCCGAAAGTCTTCTCACCCCTTACCGAAAAGTAATAAGAGCTATAGAGAGAAAATTTAATATCAAACATATGCACTTGTTTCAGTGTATTCACTTTCATTGACAGTCACACGTAGAATTCTGTGTGAACGCCATTATTTTCGTGGCACAAAATAAATCAATGTTAACAGGGGCTGACAAGATTTTCGGTCATATGAAATGGAGAAAAATAAAACAATATTTGAAATAGAAAAATAAAACAATATTTGAAATAGAAAAATAAAACAATATTTGAAATAGAAAAATAAAACAATATTTGAAATAGAAAAATAAAACAATATTTGAAATAGAAAAATAAAACAATATTTGAAATAGAAAAATAAAACAATATTTGAAATAGAAAATAAAACAATAAAACAATATTTGAAATAGAAAAATAAAACAATATTTGAAATAGAAAAATAAAACAATATTTGAAATAGAAAAATAAAACAATATTTGAAATAGAAAAATAAAACAATATTTGAAATAGAAAAATAAAACAATATTTGAAATAGAAAAATAAAACAATATTTGAAATAGAAAAATAAAACAATATTTGAAATAGAAAAATAAAACAATATTTGAAATAGAAAAATACAACAATATTTGAAATAAAAAAAATAAAACAATATTTGAAATAGAAAATATAACAATATTTGAAATAGAAAAATAAAACAATATTTGAAATAGAAAAATAAAACAATATTTGAAATAAAAAAATAAAACAATATTTGAAATAGAAAAAAACAACAATATTTGAAATAGAAAAATAAAACAATATTTACAGAGGATGACAAGACTTTCGAGCCAACTCTGTACATCTGGCTTTTTATAAAATTCTGGACTACGAAATATATATTAAATAACACCTTTTAGAGCAGGAAGACATGGATCAGATATACTAAAACAAACTGAGAGCGAAAGGGTCAAAAATGAAAAAACAAACAAAAACATAACCCTCTTCCCCCATAAGTAACTCAAGGCAACCATACAAACCTTAATCGATTTCTGGTAGAAAGATGGGAAAATTGACTTTTGCCAACGTAAACATAGGGGCGACAAACATGGGAACCAAAACAAGTGAGTGAGATCAAGCGTGGGGAGAACTATACTACCACCCATGTCAACACTTCCCCAAACACCAAATTAGACCAAGCCTCAGGCTTCTTCGCCATTCCCAAACCTTTAGAACCAACCATGAACCCAAACATTAAGAATACCTGTTTAACTAGAGTATAATTGTGGAATGCAAAATGAAAAGCTCATTAAAAAACAAATACCGAGGGGAAAAGATGAAAAAAATGCATTAAAGTAAAAAAATAAACAACAATCGCAAACCACAACTTATATGACTAAAACGATCCGTTGCCATGACAACGATCAGGATAGGATGGCCGTGAAAAAGGAAGTGTCGCTTAGGAAGGAAAAAAAGCTTAAAGGAACAACCGTAGGATTCCTGGAGCTACAAACTCGTGTAATCCGAGGAGAAAGGGGGGGCTCTCAGGTGGTTAGGGGCCAGAGGAAGAGCAGCACCATAAAAAAAACAAGGATATAAATAGCATAGATCATAAGGATACAAGGACTAAAATTGCAAACCTTAATTATCAAGTTCTTAAAACTTAATTTGCCCCCCCCCGCGCCGTGGGGCCAGATACAGACGCAATATGGGGCACTTATAACATAAAACCCGTGGGCGTAAAACAGAGCTCTACAAAGCCGCCCTGGACCTGTATGAGCCTTGTTTGACCCTTCTATTTATCCTGTAACTTCCCCTTCTATTAGTCCTGTACGAGCTCTCTCTTCTCTGAAATTATCCCCAATGCGTAATATTGCCTTAAGCACCCTTTACCCCGTGTTAAGCAGGAGGGGGGGGGGTTCAAAAGAGTTGAGCCCCTACAGGCCCAAACACTCGAGTTGTATATCATCCGCAAATTTTTACGTCCCCTTACTTTTCAATCCCCTTTCTCCAAAGCTCTGGCTTGGGGGGGGGGGGGCGCTCGTCCTTTTAAAAAGATCAATAGCGCCCCCTCTCCAAAGCTCCATTCATACCTCAGGTAATTTCCCACCGACTTACCCCCAAAAGTTCGAAAAAGCCCCGAATGCGTTATAAAAGGCCAGATAAGATCGAAAAAGCCCGAATATATTATAAAAAGCTCAAATAATTTAGAAAAGTCCGAATAAGTTCGAAAAAGTTTGAATAGGCTCGAAAAAGCCGAGTGACCTTTTTTAAAGCTCCGATAATATCGGAAAAGTCCGAATATATTATAAAAAGCCCCAATAAATTAGAAAAGTCCGAATAAGTTCGAAAAAGTTTGAATAGGCTCGAAAAAGCCGAGTGACATTTTTTAAAGCCCCGATAAGATCGGAAAAGTCCGAATATATTATAAAAAGCCCAAATAAATTAGAAAAGTCCGAATAAGTTCGAAAAAGTTTGAATAGGCTCGAAAAAGCCGAGTGACATTTTTTAAAGCCCCGATAAGATCGAAAAAGTCCGAATATATTATAAAAAGCCCAAATAAATTAGAAAAGTCCGAATAAGTTCGAAAAAGTTTGAATAGGCTCGAAAAAGCCCGAGTGACATTTTTTAAAGCCCCGATAAGATCGGAAAAGTCCGAATATATTATAAAATCAAAGCTCAAATAAATTAGAAAAGTTCGAAAAAGCTTGAATAAACACGAAAAAGTCCGAATATATAATAAAAAGCCCAAATAAATTAGACAAATCGGAATAATTTCAAAAAAGTTTAAATAAGTCGATGGATCTTGAAGCATTGTCAAATCTGGGTAGATGTTTAATTGTGTCCGGAACTCTTCAATGCCAAGCAGATTCCCCGAATTAGTGGTGCCAAGAATAATTTTTCCAGATAAGATAGGCGATATCTCGAGAATAATACAGTTGATTATCGAACAGCTGCTGTGAAAGAGATCGTCCCTCGGTGATTATTGGAATGTGTTGAACCTGAGGTAAACAGAATCACGGTCACATTATTGATAAAAATAGACTTCATAAATGAAATTTATGCAGAGCACGACGAACAGGTAAGCCGAAGAGGTAATCGGACAATTAAGGATCGAGAATCCAAAGAACCTGGGTTATTTTGAAATCCTCAGCAAGGGATACTCACGCCTGGTTCTTTTATCCAGCTCCACCTAACGAGGGCATTTGTTTTAAGGAGATTTGCGAAAAATCTAAGATGGAAAGAGTAATTAATGTGTGGTAGATTTATAACCACAGATCTGCCAGCACGTGATCCTCCGAATATCAGCTACACCTTGGGTATCTTCAAATGACGGAGCTCGAATCATTGCGCATCGTTTAATTTAAGAACGCGCGATAACAAAGGAATTAAAAGGTAAGTTTTAAAAAAAATGACTTTGTGAGGTTACGTAAGCCACCCCACGTACAAACCCTCTTGAATACACACAAAACTTATTCAAAACCTTATTATTCATCCCCCTTTCATGCGTTCTGCGTGCACACGTTAAGGCGCGTGCTGGACGGAGGAAGGGGGGGGGGGAGGATTTCGGTGGATGTGATAATAGATACATAACCACTTATTTCATAATTAAACACAAAACGCCTCGATGGGTGCAATTTCATGACGAAACGTCGCTGTTGTTTTAGCCGCTTACGAAAGGCTGGAGATGAAGTGACCAAACGTCGGCGAGAGTCGATCCGACTTTGCATCGTCACCCTTTGGCAATGCAGAGACGTTAAGTAACCTGGTAACAACGCGTAGATTAGCCACTGTATTACACTCATTACCAAACACACACACACACACACACACACACACACACACACTCTCTTTCAACACAAGTGGGGTTGGAACCCTGAACCCCAAAAAGCCAGGCACGGAAGAAAAAAGCTTTTCTATAGAAACAAAAATCACGAGAATTTAAGTTCAAAATTTAAAACCTCAGAAATCTTTTTTAAAGGCAGTCGAACTCTTATAATCCCTTTAAGGGAAAATCGAACTTTTACCATCTTTTTAAGGGAAAATCGAACTCTTAGAATCCCTTTAAGGGGAATCTAACTCTTACCACCCCTTTAAGTGTTAATCGAAATCTTACCATCCCTTTAAGGGGAAATTGAACTCTTAATATCACTTTAAGGGAGAATCAAACTCTTAGAATCTCTTTAGGAGGAATGAGAATAGAACTCTTACTACCCCTTTAATGGAGGATTGAACTCTTCTCATCCCTTTAATATGAAAACGAACTCTTACCGCCCCTTTAATGGGAAATCAAACTCTTACCGTCCCTTTAAGGGGTAATCAAACTCGTACCATTCCTTTTAGAGATAATCGAACTCTTACCATCCATTTAATAGGGAATCAAACTCTTACCCTCCCTTTAAGAGGGATTCGAACTCTTACCCTCCCTTTAAGAGGGATTCGAACTCTTACCATCCCTTTAAGAGGGAATCGAACTCTTACCCTCGCTTTAAGATGGAATCTAACTCATATCCTCCCTTTTAAAGTGAATCGAACTCTTACATCCCTTAAGTGGGAATTAAGCTTTATCATCCCTTTAAGGGGGAATCATATCCTCCCTTTTAAAGTGAATCGAACTCTTACATCCCTTAAGTGGGAATTAAGCTTTATCATCCCTTTAAGGGGGAATCACGCTCTTACCCTCCATTTAAGGGAGAATCGAACTCATATCCTTCCGTTAGAGAAGAATCGAATTCTTACCGTCCTTTAGGTGAGAATTGAATTTTTACCCTCCCTTTAATGAGGAATCGAACTCTTCTCATCCCTTCAATAGAGAATCGAACTCTTACCATTCCTTTTAGATGTAATCGAACTCTTACTATTCCTTTAAGTGGGAATAGAACTTTTACCTTCCCTCTAACAGAGAATCGAACTCTTACCATCTCTTTAAGAGGGAATCGAACTCATATCCTCCCTTTAAAGGTGAATCGAACTCTACTATCCCTTAGGTGGGAATTTAATTCTTACCACCCATTTAAAGGGGAATCGAACTCTTACAATCCCTTTGAATGGGAATCGAACTCTTACTCTCTCTTTAAGAGGGAATCGAACTCTTACCCTCCCTTTAAGATGGAATCGAACTCATATCCTCCCTTTAAAGGGGAATCAAATTCTTACAATCCATTTAAGGGGATTGCAACACTCCCAGTTACCCCCTTACTTAACCCCTTAAGTTGGAAGAAGGAGGAAAGAGGGAGAAGGAGGTAAATGGTAGAAGGAGGGAACGGGGAGGAGAAGGGAAAGGGGAGAAGGAGGGAAGAGGGAAGTTGGAGGAAAGGTGGAGAATGAGGGAAGAGGGAAGTTGGAGGAAAGGGGGAAGAGGAGGGAAGAGGGAGAATGAGGGAAAGGGGAGAATAAGGAAAAGGGGAGAAGGAGGGAAGAGGGAAGAAGGAGGAAAGGTGGAGAATGAGGGAAGAGCGAAGTTGGAGGAAAGGGGGAAGAGGGAGAATGAGGGAAAGGGGAAGAATAAGGAAAAGGGGAGAAGATTGGAGACCTATTAAAACTCACTTCCCCACTCAGAGCCAAGAGGAAGGGGTAAACTAATCCCCCCTCCCTAAGACCGGGCTGAGAATGAGTGGACGAAGGCTAGTTGGCGACCAGCCTACGAATTCAGCCTCTAGCCAATAAAGATGCTTGTGATATGGGTAAAAAAGGGGGTTATATAAGGAAGGCATCTTGGATAAAGCCTAGGTAGTCTTAATCTAGTTCGGGAGGGCCAGGTGCACTGTGGTATGAGGAGGGGGTGCCAAGATTAACAGGCGCGACAGTCTACACGGAGGCCCCTCCACCCCCCTTGGGTGGAACGAAGACTGCAATTGCAAACCTCACCCCCCACAATATTGGGGCAAGTGAGGTTTATAATAATGCCCCATGGACAATTCGTATACCCAGTTCATACCCCCCCCCCCAACTACGAATATGAGGGTCCCACAAAAGGAATATAACAGGTGCTGGGGGGGGGGGCACGCTCTTGTGGGGTTCGAGTTGCGGGGGATGGGACGATGGTCTGAGACCAAACCTCCCTCACATATGCTTTTGACTCTTGGCGGGGGAGGGGGGTACGCTTGGCACTTCCGATTTGGGGATTGGGGGGAGGGTGCTGTGATCTTTGGCACTCATTTGGCCCTGGAGGAAGGCAGTGGGTCTAATATTATTATTGATATTATTATTATTATTATTGCCATTATTTTGTATTATATTTATTATTATTGATATTTTATTATATTTATGACTAATATCATTATTGTTATTAATATTATTGATATTAATTGTTTTATTTATTATTTTTATTATTTTGTTATTATTATTATTTATTATTATTATTATTATTATTTATTATTATCATTAATATTTATTATTATTATTATTTTATTAATTTTCTGCTTAAGCTTAATAATTTTCTCACCTCCAGGTTTTCCTGTCTGTCCTTTCCCCTTATATTCCATGCTGAGAAACTGTTCCCTCTTTGGATTACATCTCTTCCCTTATCTAGCCTTACGAAGCCTTTTTTTAGGGGGGAGAGTTGCCGGAATTTCCCCCCACCCCCCACCCTACTTCCATCTTCTGATCCCGTGGAGTCGAAGGCTTCATTCAACCAGATCACCTCCTCCGTCCGTTCACTCACCTTACACATACACACGCACACACACTGTCACTCATGCACATGCACAGGAGCGCGACGATTTCGCCCTCCTACTAACCCCTCTCCCCCATTATGCCCCTGTTGCCTTCTCCCCCTCCCTCTCCCCCCCACCCAAGAAGGAAGAAGGAAGCATCCGAGGGCGACGCAGCCTAGGTCCTTTTGTTTGTGCCGGGCATTGGATGAGGGGCCGCGGGGGGCACCCTTGGCGCCCCTTTGCCCTGCCACGAGGGCAAGGAGGCGACTTTATCCTCGCTGTATTTCGCTTCACCCGAGGGGGGGGGGACCAGAAGGGGGCGAGGGGGTATTTGGTGAGGTTGGAGGGGGGAGCAATCACTCGGAAATCATAAAGGTCATTCCAAGACTACTTCTCCTACTGGAGGGACACTCTACCCTCCCCCCTCATACCCCCGCCTCCAGCCCCAAGATCAAAATTAAAAACTCGAACTTCGAAAATGACATCTTTCAATATCCAATTTTCGCCATGTGCGTCTCATACGTACATTCTCGCAGCCGTAAAAGACAGGTGTGTCTGTACGTCCGTGTGCACATGTATATCTACATCGAACACGCCCATACACATCGGCTATATCGTTTTATTAGTGTGTGTGTGTGTGTGTGTGTGTGTGTGTGTGTGTCAACGAGAGACTCACACCCAGCACCTATGAGTCAGGCTCAAGAGGCGGTCGTGTGTGTATCTACAAATCACCGAAATCCGCTCATGGCCCCGAACTGCCACTGGTGCCAATTTAAAGCTGACCCGAGGCACTGCGGGGTCAGCGTCTCCTCTCGTAAGCGATAGAGAGGGAATTCAAGCAACCACTATCAAAGGAATAAGCGTCCACTCCTACTACCCACTTACAGGCGATCTACCGTGTGTGCGTGCGTGTACGCGAAGCAAGGCCATGTCTCCCCCTTAAGGCCAAGGTGTGGCAAGGTTGGTGGAGCTGTCGGCGCCCACTAGCAAGGTCAGGTACTTTGGAAAACATCGACATACATAAATCCATGTACGAATGGGTGACGGAAGAACGTACACACTTTTAAGGATTCGTGGGCGTTTGGGTGTTGCGGGGGTGCCCTTAATCTCGATCCTCTCTTCTTATTCTCTCTCTCTCTCTCTTTCTTTTTTTCTCTCTCTCTGTATTTGTCTCGCTCTCTCTGTTTTCTCTCTCTCTCTCTTTCTGTTTATCTGTCTGTGTCTGCCTCTCTCTCTTTCTGGCTGATTCTTCTCTTTTTATCTGTCTGTCTGTCTGTCTCTTTCTCTCCCACGCACACACACACATACACACAATCCCACATACAAAGGAGACACAAGTGGGTTATTGCTTCTCCACTCCCCCACTCCACATCTCCGCTTCAATTTAAGGGTCCAGATGAAGAACCTCGCTTTTGTCGAACACTTCCACAATGTAGTACACCACCACGCGCGTTCATTCAAACATTACACCGCATTTCATATGAGCGCCAGCAACGTGAGGCCCAACGTACACACGCACGAACACACATCGAGGAGAAAGAGAGGATGGCGAACAGGGCCTCGATCGGGTAAAGAGGGGGCGGGGGTTCAGAAGCAAATAAAGGGAAGACTGTAGGTACTTTAGGGGTAAAAATGTATGGAATTCACTGACTACAGAGAAAAGTACGCAACTCTCCTGTCGCAAGAGTGCTAGGGTATGTAGGGTTCGTTTCAGTCTCGATTGGGTTGATTTGAAAAATAGTTCCGAAGTGAAGTACGAAATTCGCCCTTATGTGAGGATGCCGGACGGACGCCAAAATCGAATAAACCTATGGGGGAAGGGAAAACGAGGAAGGGGGGTAGGGAAAGGGATAAATCAGGCTCGGAAGGCCCCAGATGACTCCCATTTTGGAGGGTAGGGGTTCTCAGCAGGACCTTGGGAATATGCACCTTACGGAGAACGCAATCTGGTGTTTGGGATTGCAGGTCACACCCTCGTCGGGACTGTTCCCACGCACATGGGCGCTACTAGACGGGTAGACAAAGAGACATCCATAGGCCTAGATAGATATATCTATATACACGCATTTAAGCCGTAATCCAACGTAGTAATTTTCACTCATTGCTGACAAAAGGAAGGAGAACGAGAAGGGGATGAAGAAGAAGAGCGAATAAAGAGTGTAAATAGAGAAATAATGGGGAGGAAAATATGTACGAACAAGCGTAAAAGTACCCGAAAGTGCGAACTTGGGGGAGAAAGCTGCGTCATAAGCACTAGCCTTTGCTACACCTAAACGATTGGGTTTTATGAAGGGGATTAGGAGTTCAGGGTTTGAGGGGGAGGTAAGGGAGTTGAGATTTGGGGGATGCCTCCTTAACCTATGGCTCGGGGTGAGGGGGGAGAGGGGGGTTGCATACGTGGGGAACGTAGAATCGGCCGAAGGGGAAACCGACCTTCGCACGACTGTTATCGGAAAAAACAAATCGAAGGTGATTGAACTGACGGATCTCACCCGCGGAGAAAACGAAAACGAACGGTCGGGGGGAGGGGGGGTAGTAGAAGAAAGGAGGATTATAAGTGCTCCTATAGGAAATTATATGTCCGTTATGTTATGTCATATGTCGTGTCATGGTATGTCATGTCACGTTATTTGATGTTAAGAACAGAAGAACGTAAGGAAAGGAGTTTGCAAAAGGTTAATTAATAGCATATCGATTCTTAAAAGCCTCCTGAAAGGACGCTTCTATCACACGACGAATGAGCCTATTCCCTTCCTCTACCACTCGATTTGTAAACCAATTTCTACCAATCTCTTTCGTAAACCTAAAGTTAAAGTTAAACCCATTACTCCGTGTCCTATCACGTTCACTAAAAATAAGAACCTTACCTCTGCCTCCCCTGTTGTAACCTTTTACCCACTTGAAGACGTCAATCGAGTCTGAACTTTTCTCCTTTCTAATGTATGAAGATTTAGTCTCCTAAGCCTTTCACTATAATTTAAGCTCCTCAATCCATGAATCATCTTGGTCATCATTCTTTCCACACTCAAGCGAACTAATATTCATCCTATAATATGGTGACCAAAATTGCACCGCATAGTAAAGATGAGACCTCCCTAACCCTGGTACAATTTTCGAATGCCATCAAAACTTACACTCTTCCTAATAAACAGCAATACCCTATTAGCTCTCTTCCTAGCACTTATGAACTGCTGTCTTGGCCGGAGGTCTAAACTTACCAGAACGCCTAAGTCTCTTTCTCATTCTGACCTTCTTAAAACTAGGCTGCCATTCAGTTTATAATTATTCAATGGATTAAAGCTATCTATAATAATTACGCTACACCTGCTTATATGACATGCCATTCGACTGAGAATCCCATTCATTTTAACTCGTTATCTAATTTAGCATTGGTCGCAATTTCACAAATATTCCCCAATCACTCACTACCCTCTTAACAAATCCATCTTATTCCTTCTGCTCATACTATTTGTGGAGTATGTTTTCGATCTCTCTCTCTGTATGGTCCTATCATTACTAAACTTTACCTTCTTACTCATCTACTCATTCACCAGCCTGTGTTGTGCTCTTCTAGGGTACCTTCTTTCCTATCCCCACTTGCCTCACTCTCGCAGACTGTACCTATACTACCCTCGAGACCGTCACTTAACACTTTCACACCCTTGCAATTCAAGAACAACCTGAAACCGATCCATTGCATACAAATCCTCCCTTTGTAAAAACTCAATACAAGTATCCAAAAAAGACTACTTTCATACTATCACCCAATACTTTCAATTTCTCATTCATCCCAAATGCGCGCTACATCCACTCACTGCCTACTCTAAGCCTAGGTAAAATTCCTGACACTCCACACCTGCTACTAACCCGAAATAATGAAATAATATGTTATGTCATATTATGTCATGTTATGATGTTATGTCACCTCATATTATGTTATGTCATGTCATGTTATGTCAGTTTCTTTTGTTATATTATGTCATTTCAATTTATGTCACTTTCTGTGTTGTCATTTCATGTTATGTTATGTCATGTCATGTTATATAAGTTTCTTTTGTATATTATGTCATTTCATATTATGTCACCTTATTTTTTTGTCATGTCATGTTATTTTGTTATGTCACCTCACGTTATGCTATGTTATGTTGTTATGTCATGACATGTGATGTTATCTTACACCATGTTATGTTATGTTATGTCACTTCTTGTGATGTCATGCTATATTATATTATGTCACGTTATGTTACGCATTCTTGTTATATATATATATATATATATATATATATATATATATATATATATATATATATATATATATATATATATATATATATATATATGAGGGAACCCCACGTGGACTCTCTTGAGCACAACTCAACTTCCATGCGCTGCAAAAGGCCCGGTTAGGCCTAAATTGGTAAACCTAACCCCTCCCCCTTTCCACAAGCGGTAGCCTCGAACCGTGTCCACCACGATTCACTTTTACACGGGCAGAAGAATAGCCTCTTCAAGAAGATTCGAGGCCATTCGAGAGTAGAGCGGTTTCCCGCTTACCGCCCCCCAACCCCGGGGAGAGCCTCGGACATAAATAGCGCTCGACTCCCATGAAGAGACACAGAGTTGAGAAGTCTCGCCCGGACCCCAGAAGATTTCCCATAGTTCCAAGTCAGGTCCTAACAACAAAGCAAAGTGACAGCTGAACTATTTTGTGTATTTGGAATTAGCCCCAGCCAGTGAGGTAATTCCACTTAACGATCGCCACCGAGTGATTTTCCGGAATTCTCTCATCAACTCCTGTCGAAGCCCTCCTTCGTTCGCCCCTTATTTCAGGTGGCCGAAATACTCTCCCCTGGACTGGAAGTTACCGCCCACCCTGTTTTTGGAGGACCATATTCACTTCAAGTTCCCGCTCAGAAGTTCCGAGCGGCCTCACGTCACGTGCAGAAAACATCGGTCCCTCTCTCATAGATATAATATGGTATTGATGTAATATAATGTCATACCACGATATATATATATATATATATATATATATATATATATATATATATATATTAATATACTTATTATATAAATCTAGTGTCAAGTGTGTTGTGGTTTTTACGAACGCGTGTCGTTTTAATTTCGACATTAGAAGTTCCCTTGTTATTCACGTACATCCCTTTTATTTTAATTTTTGTATTGTACTGGCAGAAGGCAAGTTCAAGTTAATTGAAGAGCAGTGGAACGTAATTTATTTAGATTTTGTGTTGGACCCCAGTTAATTTATATTTTTTTATGCTGTTCGAATTTTGGAGACTCTCCTGGTTATTAATCCAAAAGAGTTAAGGTCTTTGGTGTCCTAATTCCGGTAGGACCATTTAAACTTTTTTTTCCCCCGCTTAGAAACAGCAGAGTTAGGTAGCTGTATCTTAATTTTTTTTGGTGATCAAGGCCTTCACGAATATTCAAGTATTCGTTTCGCGTGGGTAGTGTCCTAGCTCGTTCGCGTATCATTGTTCCCTCAGTTAACTGCGTAAAAATGTCATCCTTCGAAAAATTCAAGAGTCAGGGTGAAATGTTAGGTCTTTCGGGCAAAGACCTGCTAAATTACGTACAGGAAGAAGAGAGGAACGAACGGGCAGAGCGAAGGGAAGAGGAACTAAGAAAAACGGAGATGGAGAACAAACAGAAGATGGAGATGGAGGAGAACAAACTGAAGATGGAGATGGAGAAGAACAAAATGGAGGAGAAAAACTAAAGATGGAGATGGAGGAGAACAAACTGAAGATGGAGATGGAAGAACGTGTAGAAATTAGGCAGCATGAGCTAAAAATGAGCCGAAATCAAATGGATTCTCAGTCCATTGGTTCCCGGGCTGAAATTCCACAAATTCCTTCAGTCCACCTTGTCGCTTTTAATGATGGAGAGGACTTTGGGTCATTTTTGGCCCATTTTGAGAGAAACTTTCAGATCAATAGATGGGATCTCGAAAATGATGGCGTCGCTCGCTTACTTCCCGTCCTAAATGCCCAGTTAAGTAATATCTTCGTATCCCTTTCCCCGGAAGCACTTTGGACTATTCCACGTTAAAGTCCGAATTGCTAGCCGCTGTTCATATGAATAGCGAATTCCACCGCTCCCGATTCCGCCAGGAAAGGATCCACCCAGGTCAAACATTTCGGCAACACGGGTACATCCTCCAAAGACACCTTCAGTGTTGGCTGGATGCGTGCAAGATTTCCCAGGTCTACGAGTCCCTTCTGGACTTCTTCCTTAGGAATCAGCTTTTAGCTGCCGTGGCTCCCGAAATTCGCGCCTTCATTAAGGATAAATGTTGCACCACTTTCAAGGAGTGCTTGGAAGAGGCCAATGTCTAAGCGGGTAGTCACGATTTATACCCTAAGGATGTTAAAAAGGATCCCCAATCGCCCCCCCAAATAAAATTTTATAGCCCTAAGACCCCCCTTAAATTGGTTCCAAGATTTACCAAAGTTCCTAGTCCCTCGAAGCCAAGAAACTTCCATCCATCTGAACACTGAGACGTTAAGCCCCTAGTTTCTTCTCCCCCAGTTGTGCCGTACCAAAAGAACCCGATCGTATGCTACACCTGCGGAGTTCCCGGCCGTTACCGCACGAACTGTCCTCAAAACTCCCGATTCGCAAACTCTCAGTCCCACCAAGTACACGAAATCTGGGCCACCCCTGATCCTCCTCCATCGCTTCAGGAGACTCCCGATCTTCCCTCGCCCGCCAAAGACCCGGTCCATCAGGTAAACTTTCTCTTTAATTAGAACAACCCTGGTGGATTGAAGTTCGAGAACGGAACTGCGAACCGTCGTCGAGTATCCACCCTCTTCCGTGACACCGGGTGCACCTGTGTTATAGTGTCTGAGGACCTACTTCCCCCTATTGGGCACGACCACAAGAAATTTGCGGTGGTCTACGACTACCTTGGCCGGGCCAGTCGTTTCCAAGTAATTCGTTGTCACATCGAGTATGAATATATGTCCGGTTGGGCCGAAGTCGTAGCGGCCTCAATCCAGTTTGATCCGTTTTATTCGGTCAGAACCCCGTAATTCACGACCATCCCGTGGCCCATCCCGTGATTACCCGTACACAGGCAGCCCTGGAATCCCGTGCACCTGTTCCCCTGAAAACCCCTATCGACCCGGAGTTCCAAGCCCTCCAGAGCGATAAGTTTTCCCGCGCCCAGAAGGAGTGCGCAACTCTCCCCCCCCTTTAGGAGAAAACTGAAGCCCTCCATGCGCGGCAGAAGGCCCGGTTAGGCCTAAATTGGTAAGCCTAACCCCCGTCCACAAGCGGTAGCCTCGAACCGTGTCCACCACGATTCACTTTTAGATGGGCAGAATAGCCTCTGCAAGAAGATTCGAGGCCATTCGAGAGTAGAGCTCTTTCCCGCTTACCGCCCCCCAAACCCGGGAAGAGCCTCAGACATAAATAGCGCTCGACTCCCATGAAGAGACACAGAGTTGAGAAGTCTCGCCCGGACCCCAGAAGATTCCCCATAGTTCCAGGGCAGGTTCTAACAACAAAGCAAAGTGACAGCTGAACTATTTTGTGTATTTGAAATTAGCCCCAGCTAGTGAGGTAATTCCACTTAACGATCGCCACCGAGTGATTTTCCGGACTTCTCTCATCAACTTTTGTCGAAGCCCTCCTTCGTTCTCCCCTTATTTCGGGTGGCCGAAATACTCCCCCCTGGACCGGAAGTTACCGCCTCCCCCAATGTTTTTGGAGAAGCGTCATCACTTCAAGTTTCCGCTCAGAAGTTCCGAGCGGCCTCACCTCACGTTAGAAGACATCCGTAAGCCAACCCCTCTCCCCTCTTTAGTAACCCAATTAAGTTAATTCCCCCCTCCCCCTATTTGAATAGTCTCCTCCTGTAATACCATAAGTTCTAACTTCTTAGCCTGATTTATAACTACAATTCCCCCCTTCGTTTACTGATGTGATTTTGTCCGTTAATTCTCTGAGGTAATTTTACTCATCAATTCTCTCATTATTTTTATGTAAATAAAATTATATTTTTGTACATGCCTCTTTAAATATCCTTGAGCTTTGCCATTGCCCATTTGTTACCTGACCTCGTTGCACTCTCATCTAGCATCTCAGCCCGTCTAAACTAGCGGTGTTCCGTCCCTTCGTTGGTTCACCTGTAAGTTATCGGTCCCTCCCCCATAGATATAATATGGTATTGATGCAATATAATGTCATATCATGACAATATATATATATATATATATATATATATATATATATATATATATATATATATATATATATATATATATATATATATATATATATATATATATATATCCGCGGGAAAGAGGGGAATGTATTTTTGCTGGGACCGTGTGTAGAAGATGTGATGGAGATATTTGATGGAATGTGAAAGAGATGCATTTGATGCTATGCGTAGGAGTAAATTCGGTAGGTCAGAGGAAATAGTGTTTAGGTACATTGAGCATCTATTGAAGGTTGAGGATATTGGTAGGAGATGTAGAGATTCAAGAGCGGATCCAGAGGGGAGGGGGGCTGAAGCTCTCCCCCCCCAAAAAAATCCTACCTGTTTATGTATATATATATATATTTTTTTAATCCATACTTGAATTCTGCTATTTAGAAAGAGTTATGTAATAATATAGAATATATATAAAAACAGTTTTTTAAATCGTTGAGATCGAATGTATCTTATTTGATACATGTCTAAAATACAGGAAAATTTATAAATAATTAGGAAATTAAGTATTATACTTTAGCTGACGTCTAAAAACTACATTAAACCACAATTCATAATTTTCTGATATAGGAAAAAAGTCGGATCTGAGAGAGTTGGTGCTCACTCCTTTATGAGATGCTGTTATTTAGTATCAATACTGTCAATTATTACCCTTATTATTGCCCTTTTCTCAGCCTCCTCAGAGGGGGGAATTCAGGTTACCCCTCCCCTCCCCCCAATTTTTTATCCTGGATCTGCCACTATTTGTAGAGCGACCAAAGATTTTAACCAGGTTGGAATAAGTGGAGAGTGGCTGCCTCGAACATTTGGATTATAGTTGAAAATAAAGTGTGAAGGTATAGGAGTAAGTGTACATGGATAAATGGAGTACACTTTTGAGGGTGGAAGAAAAGATTTGTTTGCGATAGCTCGGTTTCATTCGACCTGGAAGAGTGTGGAAGCATTGGGTGATTTCAGAGTCTATTGGAATATGGTTTTAGGTCAATTAGAACATGGCGAGGTGAGGTCGATCAGGTAAATGATACTGACAACATAGGAAAGGCTGTCGTCAAGGAAGGGAGGGAGGGAGGGGTAGAAAAGGGGTATTAATGTTTCCATGACAACCCCAAAGTGGGAGTATGAGAATGTGGGGGGGGGAGGTACAGGAAGAAATTTTAGATTTAATTTCTGCTTCTGAGTCATTTTGGTTCGTCAGTAGATTTATATTTAGAACGCTTAATACCATCTATTACCCTTTATTGGCTCTTGGCAGGCGTGGAAAAAATATTAAGCTATTTATGGAGAGAGAGAGAGAGAGAGAGAGAGAGAGAGAGAGAAAGAGAAAGAGAGCATCAGGTACTGATGGGGCACTAAGGTAAGGAGGGCATGTCGCTCCTCCGGAGTTTGAGTTAGAGCGGGGGTATTACCCGGGTTGCGCCATGTACACCCTTGTGGGAGGTGTATTTATATTAAAGTAGTAAAAGAGGTGAAGTAGAGAGGTATGAAAGGAGTTACAAGGAGTTACAAGGGAAGAAAGTACCCTAGGAGACCTTACGGTCCATTCAAAGAGGGTACCTTTGAACTAGCAATCGAGCGGGCACATGGCTGCTCAATTGTTTTGTGTCCCTAAACGGCACCTTTTCAAGACTTTGTCTAGTCTTGACTTGAACTGGTCAACAGATTCACTGTTGACAACTTCCACTGGAAGTGCGTTCCACTTACCGCAGATACTGTAGGTGAAAGAATTTCCACACATATTGCGGTTGTAACGCTTCAGTTCAAGTTTGAAGCCGTGATTGCGCGTTCTGTTTTCACTCAGTGTGAAAATATCCCGGTAGTCAACATTGTCGAACCCTCGAAGTATTTTGAAAACTTCGATGAGCTGACCACGCTG
The DNA here is from genome assembly GCA_963969495.1 of Ceratothoa steindachneri. Classification (NCBI taxonomy): domain Eukaryota; kingdom Metazoa; phylum Arthropoda; class Malacostraca; order Isopoda; family Cymothoidae; genus Ceratothoa; species Ceratothoa steindachneri. Next base: position 160,019,131 of record OZ018329.1, read on the forward strand.
TCTACGGGTTTCCAGCGAGAACAGATCTAATTCCCTTAGTCTATCCTCATAACTTTTATGTCGGATAGAGGGAATCAGTTTGGTTGCCCTAGCTTGTACGCGTTCCAACCTTGCGATGTCCTTTCTAAACGAAGGAACCCAAAATTGTACGGCATACTCCAGGTGCGGCCGAACGAGGGAGTTGTAGAGACAAAGTACTATCTCCTTGTTACGGTATCCAAACTAGCGCTTTATGTAGCCTAACATCCTTGGGCTTTCTTCTCTGCCTCGATGCACTGTTTCGAGAACTTGAGGTCGCTAGTGATAGTAACATCCAAGTCCTTCTCAGTGTCACTCGATTCAAGGGCAGTTCCTTTAAAGAAGTACTGAGATTTGGGGTTTTGGTGGCCGATATGCATTACTTTGCATTTGTTTACGTTGAAAGGCATTTGCCCCGTTTCCGACCACTCCCCAATCCTTTGAAGGTCCTCTTGGAGGCTGGCAGTGTTCCCCTCCTTTGCTACATTGATACCAAGTTTGGTGTCGTCGGCAAATTTAGAGATTTTGGCAACCATGTCTCCGTCCATGTCGTTGACATAGATAATAAACAGTAGTGGTCCCAGGTCGGAACCTTGAGGGACACCGCTAGATACGGGCGCCCATTCAGAGGCCCGACCATTCACCACTATGCGTTGCCGTCTGTCACTTAGCCAGCTCTCTATCCAACCTGCTACCTTGCCGCCAAGCACTGCCCACGCACTTTCCGGAGAAGGCGGCGGTGTGGTACCCTGTCAAAGGCCTTTTGGAAGTCAAGGTACACAACATCCACCGCCTTGTCTCGATCATGCTCACTAAACACGAAGTGGAAGAATTCCACAAGGTTCGTCAGGCATGACCTTTGCCTTCGGAAGCCGTGCTGGGAACTCTTCAGTAGCAGGTTTGACTCTAAATAAGACGTTATCTTGTCCACTATCATGCTTTCCATGAGTTTACCGACTATCGAAGTCAGACTGGTTGTTCAGTAGTTTGACGGATGGCTGGGGTCTCCTTTCTTAAAAAGAGCGGAGTCACCCCCGCCTTACGCCAGTCTCTAGGAACGCATCCGGTCCGGATTGATAGCGCACAGAGGTCGTGATACTTCATCGCACACTTCCTTCAACACCTTGGATAGAAACCCGTCCGGTCCGGGGGACTTATTCGTCTTTAGGTCAGCGATCTTTTTCTTTATTTCACCTTCGGTGAAGTCCATTACCTCCAGCTCTTCCCCCGAGTAGGAATCCGTGGGCTGTGGGATGGGACCACACTCTTTAGTAAACAATGAAGAGAAGTAGTCATTGAGCAGGTTAGCATTTTCTGCATCTGACTGAGTTAATGCACCCTCCTCGTCCACTAAGGGCTCAATCCTACGATGGATTGGTTTACGGCTATTTACATAGCCGAAGAACTCCTTGGGATTCTCCTTGCAGAGTCTCGCCACTCGGAGTTCCTCAAACCACTTAGCCGCCCTTATGCTGGACTTCACTCTTCTGGCTAGCCTCCGGTACTCGTCAAAGGCACCCGAGATCTTCGATGGCCGGTACGCATTTCTCTTCTTCCTAAGCAGTTGGCCGATTTCTCGATTAAACCACTTTGGTTGAACAGAAGACCGACAGAGGCATTTCAGAGGGATGCAATTTAATTGAAGACTCATGAACTTATTTTTGAAATTGTTCCACGAATCCCCAACATCTTCGCATACCGCTAGCCTTACATCAGTCAGCCCAGCACGAAGGCTCGCAAAGTCTGCTCTTCTCAAGTCAAGTTTCCATGATTGACTGGCAACAGTCTTTACTTCCGGGATCTTGACGGTAAATCTAATTAGCTGGTGATCACTGCCACCGAGCTCTTCGCCTACAGAGAGATCCTCAACGATATCATCCTCAGAGGTGAAGACCAAGACGAGGATATTGTCTCCTCTCGTCGGTTCTCTGACCCATTGAGTGAGAAACTCGTTGTTGGTGAACTCCAGGAGTAGCGCGCTCTCGCCACAGGCTGCTCTGGTTTCCCAGTCAACTTGTCTGTTGAAGTCGCCCATAACGATGCACACTCTGCCTTGAAAAAGCTCACCCAGCAGCTGGTACAGTTCCCTGTCCTTTTCAACGGGTTGAGAAGGGGGTCTGTAAAGCAGCAAGGTCCTGTATCTGACAGGACCTATCTCTAGGTCAACGCCTAGAAGCTCGTGATCGGATATAATGTTGGAGTTCGTAGATTTGATTGTATCCTTGACATACAACATTACACCCCCACCCTCTCTGTCTGGCCTATCTTTGTGGAAGAGTTGGTAGCCAGGAACCGTGAATTCGCCTTCAAAGTCTCGGTTTGAGGTTTTTAACCACGATTCTGGTATGGCTACCATTTCAGGTTCTCCCACCGCTACGAGGCCACGGAGCTCAGTAAACTTGTTTCTGATGGACCTCGCATTAAACAGAAGAACTTTCAGGGAGTCCCCTAATGTAGGACCCCCTATACTCTTCCGTTTCCCGGCTTCTTGGTTGTCGCAGTGGCACCATTTTTGACCACCCCCAAGAAGGTTGTTTGGGGAGTGACTCGGGCGTACTGGCGTACGTCCGCCTTCCCAATGGGCCGGGCACTCCTTTGGGTGCGTTCCACGACATCCTGGATAAGGTTGGCTAGGAAAGCCTTGCCCTTAAAGGAGAGGTGCACCCCATCCCTTTGGTAGAGGTCTTTTCTACCATAGAATACGGCGTACGGGTCGACAAAAAAGACACCCTCCGCCGTACAGAGGTCTGCAAGGCGCCAATTTAGTGACATGTTCCTCACGTGGGCAGTCCGGCTTTGACCTCACCTCGGGAGCATCCCCACCACGACGCATCTACGGGTTTTCAATCCACAGTCGTCGACAGCGCCCATAACCGTCTTCATAATCTCGCCTGTAGGGCCTACTCTACCTCCTCTGAGGTAGAGGTCGTTGCCACTTACCATAAGGGCAACGACTGAAAAGTCAAAGGTACACACAAGCTCTCTTCCCGCGACAAGGGGGCGTCACCTCTCCCTCTACTTTCTTTAAGAGAGTAAGAGGTGAAGGGAATAGGTATGCAAGAAGTAAGAGGTGAATTAGAGAAGAATGAAAGAAGTAAAAGAGGTGAAGTGGAGAGGTATGAAAGGAGTAAAAGAGGTGAAGTGGAGAAGTATGAAAGGAGTAAGTGGTGAAGTGGAGAGGTACGAAAGAAGTAAAAGAGGTGAAGTGGAGAGGTATGAAAGGAGTAAAAGAGGTGAAGTGGAGATGTATGAAAGCAGTAAGAGGTGAAGTGGAGATGTATGAAAGGAATAACAGGCGAAGTGGATAGGTATGAAAGGAGTAAAGAAAAATTAGACCTTCCATCGGAGGGTAATAAAAGACGAGAATAAGACTGAGTCACTTTGCGCAGTCAGCTTGAGTAGTTTGACTAGTCATTTTAATTATTCAGCTTGATGAGATTGAGTAATCAGTTATAGTAGTTTAACTAGTCAGCTTGAGTAGTCAGTTTAAGTAGTTTTACTAGTCAGCTTGAGTAGTTTGAGCAGTCAACTTGAGCAGTTTGACTACTCAGTTTGAGTAGTCAGCTAAGTAGTTTGACTGGTCAGTTTGAGTCGATTGATTGGGCAGTTTGAATAGTGAGTTTAAGTAGTTAGTAGTCAGTTAAGTAGTTTGATTAGTCATTTTGAGTAGTCAACTTAAGCTTTTGAGTAGTTTTAGTAGTCAGCTTGATTAATTTGAGTGATCAGTTTGAACGTTTGCTAGGCCAGTTTGGTTAATTAGTTTGAATAGTCAGCTGACTAGTTTGAAGAGGTGTCATCCCCTAATTTACGGGAAAATACATACAAAGAAAAAAGTTTGAGCTTCTTAGGAGAGAAAAAGCATCTACAACAAAATATAACTTTATTCAGATAAAAATAACAAAAAAAAGAAAAGGATTTTCAGTAATGAAATGAGGTTGTTATTTAATCACTAAATTCCTTTCATAGATTGCAGCGAAGTGCTGGTAGAAATCACACCTTCGACAAGTGTATAAAATTGAATCAGAATATCGGAGCATTAAATGAATAAGATGCTTCCATAAGGCTACCTTTTCTCTTCGAAAATATACACAATTCAAATAATGAAAGTTTCCCAATGAGTAGAAGAGAAAAATAAGGAATCAAACTACTTACAAGAACTAAAGGTAATAAAACTGATAATAAGCAAATAATCTAAAACACTCGAAACAATAACACCTGAACTTACTTTAGCTGGAAATAGAAAAAGACAAAAGCAAAATGAATCTTAAAGAACAAACAACAACAACAACAAAATTCTGTACAGAAACAACTTCGAGATGTTTTTTTGTATTACGATGAAAGAAATTAAATTTTTACTCAACAAAATTTTCAACAAAGCTCAAGATAGAATATTAAGTTGTAAACACAATACTAGTAAAAAACAACAACAAATAACAAAATGTGATTATCGCTGTTTTTTTAATGTGTCCTTCAAGTCAACAGGTAGGAAAACGAATGAACAGGTAAAGAAAGTAAGGAATAAGCGGATAAATGAATCAAGTTAGGAACCAACAATTGCAATAAATGTAGGATTTTTTTTCACTAACTCTATAATTTAAGAAGGGAATTTTTTGAGTATTTGAATAATAATTTCGTCTTAGTTTGGTTATGACTTATGGTTTTTTATCCAAGTTATTTCTAATAATTCTTTTATAATATCAAAAAACAAAATGGTGAAGTTCAGAAATAAATATAAGTATCGACATTTTGTGAATTTTTTAAAACCCAAAGAATTACAAATGGTGAAGTTCAGAAAATTTATCTTCTTCTTCTATAACTATATTTTAGCAACGTGATATTTTGAAAGGGGGAAAATAGTTTAGAGTTTCTTTTTAAAAGTATTATAATTGGCGAAGTTCAGAAAATTTATAAAAATTTAACCATAGCTGCTTTTTTTTAGATTTTAAATTTTAATCTTAGCAGCGAAGCGCAAGCTCCCCCCATAGGGAAAAGTGGCGAAGCCATTGACTCGTAATTTGCTAAAAATTTGCAACAATGGTTTTTGTCAGGGGAAATTTGTTTGCTTTCATTGAATATTTGAGTAGGAACTTGATGAGTGGTAACTTGTCGATATAGTGTTTCACACACAACTGATTAGTAAATGAATTGGTGATTGGTTTAGAAAGAGAAAACATTGAGTGATTTTAAATAGTCATATATCTAGGTAGGAGCCGGTGTTAGTGGTGTGCCTCAAGGGTCGATCCTGGGTCTAGTGACGTTAATGATCTAGAAAACGGATTATAGATCATAGTTTGGAAGTTTCTGTGGGTGTACTAAAATTATCACACCAGTAGTTTTGATTTTGATTGGAGAGAATTTCTCGGGGGTTGGGGAGGGTAATCTAGATAGCCATCAGTGGTTTATAGTAACCCTTAATTTTCTTATGCGTACGAGTATAATGGTTCTTGCCATTTTCTCCTTGTTTCTTTACTTAAGAAGTAATAATCCCGTGAGTACGTACGTACGTACATGAGGTAGTTGTAATACCTGATAAAAAAACGTTCATAAACTGAGTAATACTCTCTATAAAGAGATATATTGAGGGCCAGCTGGAAGGAAAGCGCTGAGGAGGCAACAACTGATTTGACCTTATCATTGTTAATCAAAAAATAGTGCCTTTTAGACTTATCTGATTTATTACACTAAGTTTAGTAAATATATTTATATTAAATAAATAAAATTTAAATTAAATTAATGAATATTGCAAGATTGACTGTACTCACCAGCCACCCATGTAAACACCAACAGATTTTCTCCCTTCCGCTCTCCTTAGTCCGTCTCAACAGTGCCTTTAAAGGCGCCTGGCACTCATGACGTCATTTCACCTCGCTTTGGCGTACATGTCCGCCCCCTCGTCGCATTGACGCTTGCGCAGACACTCCAGCTGGTGTCCTCTACCAGTGCCGGGCTCGAGCGAACAACTCTTTACTTGGCACTGTGGAAAGAATTATACCGCATGCTTCGAATGAGGTCTTACAAGCGCCTTAAACTGAGTAAAAATTCCCTATCAGCGCAAGCTGGGTGGCCGTCTTTGGTGAGGCTTCCCATCTCCTGTTGCACAGACAACATCACCGCTCTTAATTTTGATTACGACCGACCACCAGCGATTCCATGACCCCTAGCCAGCACTAGTGGAAAGACAAGAATAATCACTACCCCAAAAGAGGAATGAAAATATATTCTTCGTACATGTATCGTGATTGGATACCCTTGAACTTCACTCCACTTTGTCCCCACCAGAGTGCCTTAAGGATCGGGGAAGATGGGGGAGGCTAGGGAGTCTACTTCCACAGTCCTTACCATTTGGAGTGGTCTTTCTCTCTCCTGTTTTTAACCAATCCTTCGAGGCTGGTGGGCCTCTGGTGCGAGATCCCCTAAAACCCAATAAAGCTACCCGGATGAATACATCGATGTGTGGTTGTTAAGAAGTAGAAATTTTACTGATCAATGAAAAGGAAAGTTGAATAATCCAATGAGTGTCCTTATGATAAGAGAAAATTAGACCAAATACAACGGGGAGAATAATCCAAGGAAGCGGAATGGAGAGAAAGAGGACAAAATCTCTAAAAAGCGCCTTAAGGGAAATGTTAGGGCTGAATGATACATTGAGGTTCTTACTGGGAAGATTTCGTCCCAACGGAATAAAGACTCAAGGGTACAAACCAGTCCCTTCTTGTCCGTATATAAGAGCTTTGTACAAAAAAAGGACCAGGACTGACAAGTACTGCTACCAAATATACCCTAAAATGGTGTATGGGACAAGAAATCGCATTGGGGAACTTCTAAGAACAAGTAGGTGACAGAATCACACACCCAGACGTACGAACATAGTATTTCAGCCAATCCTTTTGGGGAGAGGGGATGGGGGGTTATTAGTGTTGTTTATGACATTCACGGGTTTTTGATATATGAATTCATCGTTCTTGTAATTTTTTTTTACAGCGAATTAGACGAATTAATGTAGCGTCGTTTTGAGAGGGGGTCGGGGGTAGTGTGGCCCCTAACTCAACCGCCACGCTCGGGGCAAGTGGTATTTAGGTAAGTAGGTTTGGTGGGTCATTTGAAGACCCTCCCCAATATGTTTTCGCTATTGAACATCTTTAGTACTAATGTTTGGGCGGAGTGGGGGGCGAGGATGTTAAAGTTGTATATAGTTTAGAAGAGTGAACAGTACACTTTTTAAATATTATTATTATTCATTTTGTTATTAAATAATTTAATTTAGTAAATGTTAGTTGGTAAGATTAGAAATTAATCGTAACTTGACTCTAAATCAAAATTAGACCCTTTGAAAAAGGTAGGGATTCGATTATTTAAGGCGCTTGTAAGACCTTATTCGAAGTATGCGGTGCAGTTATGCTCGCAATAAATATATGCTGACCAAAGCTTTAAAACACTCGGCTAATTGTAATGTTATTTTGAGGGGACATGTGGATTTTCTTTGAGGGTAATGGGGATTTTTAATTTTGGAGATGTTGAATTTTCACTTTTGTGGGGAGGGAGCATATGAACTTTTCTTTCAGGGCTGTAGATTTATATTTAGGGGGAATTTGGATTTTAAACCAGGTGGGGCTGCAGGTAACAATCTTTAAATAAGTTTAATTTATCAATGGAAATTTTCATCTTCGAAGCGGTGAACGACATAAGGTTTGCTAGATCCCATTCTTAAGGGGTTTAACGCCATCTAACGATTATAATCCGGTCTAATGGGGAAGAATAATGAGAGGAAGAACATGTATAATAGAACTGAGTAGTTGAAGTAGTGGTTTGCAAACCTGCTTTTATACAGGCGGATCTCGACCAGATAATTAAATAAACATAAAGGTCAGTATGACAATCACTGATGAGCCCGATGGCACCAGAAGTGGTTCCTCTTTGAGGAGAGGTGTCAGGAAGTATAATGTTTTTGACACCAAACAGCGTACAGGTGGAACCTTCGTCGCCCCAGGGAAGAGGGATCTGTTTCCCGTCAGAGGTATGTGGATATAGATACCTTCAGAGGTATGTTGATATAGATACTCTCAGAGATATGTGGATATAAATACACTCAGAGGTATGTGGATATAGATACCCTCAGGTTTATGTGGATATATATATACCTTCAGAGGTATGTGGATATAGATTCTCTCAGAGGTATGTGGATATAAATACCCTCAGAGGTATGTGGATATAGATACCTTCAGAGGTATATGGATATAGATATTTCAGAGGTATGTGGATATAGATACTCTCAGAGATATGTGGATATAAATACACTCAGAGGTATGTGGATATAGATATACTCAGAGGTATGTGGATATAGATACCCAACGGCAGAATTCCTTGGAACTGTGTGTGTGTGCGCGTGTGTGTTGCGCTGCGAAGACGGGAGAGGAAAGAAACCAGTGTTGAAAATTGGCTATGTGTGTAATGAGAGGTGTAAGATCTACCGACCCTAGTACCGGGATCGAACCCAGTAGCGTGACGTTAGTGGACCAACGCCGTATCCACTCCGTTTGCAAGAGCTCTAATAGAAGCGGGTAAAGAGATAAAACTAAAAAAAAACAGATTACAGTTCTGAATTTCTCTATAAAACCCTTAAACCCCTAAACATGGTTGAAACGAGCCGTGAAATCGCCTACAAATAAGTTCGTAAAAAGAACACATGTGCTTAAAATTACGAACTTAAATATCCTGAAAGTGTGATCCCTTATTGTGGACGAAATAATGAATAAATATAGCAAAGATAAGGATGATTTTTAAAGGAAGATCTGTGAGAGAAAAGGACATCAGGTTAGGGTCTCGCGCGTTCTGGCAGTAAATAAATCTACGGCAAATCAACCCCAATTTCGAATAATGAAGCTCGCTGATTGAATCTCAAAAAGTTGGATGCGGCGCTTCGTCCTTTTACCCCCGATTTGAACCTACATTCTAGTTTATATCTCTTTGGACATCTATAATGGATCAACTGAAGTGAACCGACTATCTATCTCACTGGTAAAGAAGGATGATCCAAGATTTTCAAATCTAAAGTTAAGGACACTAATTTTCCAATCTACGGGTCGCGGAAATATAGGGTAGGATCGCCAAATTGTGTCAAATTGACCAGGTCTTCATTATTGGTAATTAAGATTAAAGGATTTGAAGGAAAATGAAACTTGTGTAATCCACAGTGGCACTCAGGTGTGGTGAAGATGAAGGGTAAATTAGCAGAATGACGTAAAAGTAGAATAACAAAAGTAGCGAAGTTTTCACCAGGTTAGTATACAGACCTCCACCCAAAATACAAGACAAAGAGAGAGAATGGTGGAGACAAAGAGGATTGAAGGTGAAGGAAAAACTCTCCTTATATTCATTTATTTGAATTTTGGTGGAGTGGAAGCAATAGGAATCCTGGATACTTATTTTATTGGGCATGGTAAAGGGCGCCGATTGACGCTTGTGACTCATCCATTGTCTGGTCGATTAATCAATAGAAATAAAGGAAAATAAGAGAAGGAAAAAGGACAAAGGAGAGAGCAATAAAATTGCAGTTACATTAGAATGAAAATGTGTTAAAGTGAGTGATTGATATCACATGCTCTACAGATAAGTGAATCTGTGTTACATAACCTTACATACGTCAAATACATGCGAGCAAGATAACTCTACATTCTCCTAAAGGAGACACATTTTGAGTCTCCCGATTACCTTACCAAAACGGAAATGGTATTTCGACCTATAAAATTACCCACATCTCCTAACTCAACTAGAGCTACGCTATAAAAGATAAAAAAAGAACAGGAAATCACCTTGCCCCATCGCTCAAGCAGCTTGATCAATTACTATAAGAGCTCAACTAATTACTCGACCATCTTGAAAACTGACTCAAGAAGCTTAAGCAATCACTCAAGCAGCTAGACCAACTACTCAAGCACTTTGTACATTTTGAGTCTCCCGATTACTTTACCACAACGATAATGACATTTAGGCCTCTAAAATTACCCACATCTCCTCACTCAACTAGAGCTACGCTATAAAAGATAAAAAAAAGAACAGGAAATCACCTTGCCCCTTTGCTCAAGCAGCTTGATCAATCATTATAACTGCTTTACTAATTACTCGACCATCTTGAACAGTGACTCAAGAAGCTTTAGCAATCACTCAAGCAGCTGGGTCAACTACTCAAGCACTTCATCAAGTAGTTCGAGCATTCTCTCTAGAAGCTTGGGTAATTATTTAAACAGATTGAGAAATCGCTCAATCAGTTCGAGCAATAAATTAAGAAACTTAAAGAAGTACTTCGACGGTAGGCTCTTTATGCAATCTAATAATTAACTCTATTTACTATGCATTCTATATACAACTCAATTATACATGTAAAGCAAATTCATACTTGTGTAATATCTAAATAAATCCATACTTTTTCTAAAAAATTTACGTATAACTAGATAACCTATCGTATTAAAATGGTTTCATTGTAGAGATATGGCAAAAAGAAAAGACAAAAAAGTCGTATTGAAAAAAAATGGACATCGGCCAATTTCAGACAGAAGGTCCCGCTGTCCACAAGCGGAGACGAAAGCAATCTACGAGTAGATGGGTTGTCATGAATCACGTGCTGCAGGAAGCGTAGATGGGGGATGTATGACCCAGGAGAAGAGGAGCAAACACAAGTTCTTCACGGTGGAGGTAATGGAAACATGAGCCGCTGTCAATACAACAGTTTCATCAGTATTAGTGAGGTGTGAAGTTTGAAAATCAAAAATCCATTTGGGACTGGAGAAATTTATAGAAATGCGAGAAGAGGTCAGCAAACGGAATAGGTTGACGGGGTAGATCGGATCAGAAGCTGTTTGGAAATCGCATTCATTGCGCCTTATTGCCAGTCTTCATAACAGGTACCCAACAAGAGGTCATTGTATTCGGGTCAATATTGCAAAAGCCAATCTAAGAACAAACGACTCTCGCAAAAAGGCAATTTGAAGAGTGCGATTCTACACGTAGAGGTGGTGGTACTGGAATATATGTATATTTCAATAGGGTATATTTCCTTTGGTTATTAGGAATAACTGCAGGGAAGGAGACAAAGGTAAAGAAATATTGGACCTCTCGTAAACAAGATTGTTCTGTGTTCGACGAATCTTGGGGGAGCAGGATCCATCAGTAAAGATGTCCGTGTCCTAAGATAGATAGGTTTATTACTAAAGAAATCAGCTTGGACGGTATAAGTTGGTTATAGAGATTTGCTATATGGTAAGAGATGGTCACGGATCCTGAGGCCAGCCTCTTAAGAGGAATCTCCGTAAAGAAGATTTGGGCAGTAGAAGGCAAAGGGATGAACAATGACAACCAAACATAGCAAGTTTTGGAGGTGTTATTAGTGGCGTGGTCGCGACTCTATAAGTTAATATGTCGGTCCGTAAGTAGTCGGTCGGATGGTGACCATTTTACTTCTCAATGAGTTTTTTGACAATAACATCGTAACTATTCGGCTGATTCTAAGGAAATTTGAAACCCCTATGTTGCTTTACATTCTCTTTCGAATGATATAATCACAAAGGTTCTCTCAGGGTTAGTCCAAGAATTATTAAAAGAAAACTAATTATGGGTCGGCTTGCCCCACGTTTTGAAAGGTTTGAAGGTCATAAGGTCATAAGTCAGAATAAATGAGAGCACACGACTTAGGTCTTTTGACCTTGTTTTCACTCCTCAAAGGGAACACCGTATACTCACGGGAATACTATGTAGAAACCTGATAATTTAGATAAAATACGCCGTTCCGAGATGGATGGTTAGTAACAGGGGAGGGTTAAAAAGGCTTCCAGATGATGGCTGGATCGATAGTTTACAGTTTGGCGGTTTGGTCATATCTGAGTAAAGGTCCTGAAGTCGAAAGAAAGAAATAAAAGAAAATAGAGACTGATCAATAAAATTCTGTCGAATTTTTAATGTTCATATATCAAAATTTTTAAAACTAGAAGTATAAAGTAAAAATTATTCGAAAGAAGTCTAACGTTTTTTTAGTCAAACTAAATTTTCGAAATTCTATTTAGATTTCAAACGGTTATTGATACGATGCAAATGATTTTTTAAAGATACATAATTAGCCTAATATTAGCTTTGGTAGAAGTGATGATTCCGCAAATACCATTCTTTAGGTCGGAGATGGAATATAGTTTATCCCGGAAATCTCTGACAAATCTCCAGAGAAAGAGGATAAAGGAGGCAAGTTTTGCGATGTAGCTAGCCAAGGAAAGGTTGGTCGTTGCGATATTTATCAATCACGATATCGATCTTTCACCCACATCATGGATGTAAAGGTGAAGGTGTGACGTTGCATAATTTTGATCAAACTATCTATTTGTTATCCATCGCTCATTACAAAAAGGATCATATTAACCTTTTATCAGTAATCGATTTTATCTGGCTGTTTCGGGATCTCAAACAGGAAACTTTTCCCTAATCTGTTCACTCTTTTTATTTTTGTTTTTTTTTCTAAATTCCTAGCACGTTGATTAGATGACTATTATATCAATAATTTTGTTTATTCAACATGTCTTGCACATAATCAGAGCAAAAGTCGATGACTTTTCCTTTTATTTTAGTTGATTTTTTTTAGTCTGTTTTTGTTGGATACTTTAGGAAAGAATTTAAATCATCGCTGACAATGAGCTGTTGCAAGTTGCTTGAAGCGACGAGATTAGTATAGTTTACGTTCCAATTAAAGTTTTAGATTTTCGTACAGTTTCCCTTTACAGACATATCTTAGCAGCCATATCTTTACTGATATACTATGATCACTGATCGATACTACCATTATTTCACTTTTCAACTCGGTAGCTTAGCTTCTTAGGTCCTTAGTTGCTTTAATTCATGTTAATCATTCTATATTGCTGTTATTCCATAAAATAAACATTCATTTATTTGCTCAAAGATCGGATTAGTTGGTTAGGATTTAATCGACCTAACTAAGAAAAGTTCTTCTATTTGATATCGTCTGAGGTTGTTACTAAACTACAATAAATTCCGCACTAAAACCTAAGAATTCTCTCTTTCATATCCTTTTTCATCTCAGCCTTCTACTTTTAGGATCTAATGCTATAACATATAACCATTCTAAAAATGTTTGCTCCTCCATAATTCAAAAACTATTGAAGCCAAAGTGAAATTTTTACAGATTTAGAATCAGCACGTTAATATCTGGGAGCTACACGTGTTTGTTGTTTAACAAGGTCTGCTGACCAAAAGCGACGTGCTCTCAATTATTCTGATTTATGACATTACACCCTTCAAAACTTTCAATAATTCCTGGACTAACCTTTGGAGGACCTTGGCAATTATATCATTCGAAACAGAATGTAAAACAACATAAGGGTTTCAAGTTTTGATAGAATCAGCTGAATAGATATGACGTTATTGCCAAATAATTCCCCGGCTAACCTTGGGATGACTTTGACAATTATATTATTCGAAATAGAATGTTAAACAGCATAAGGGTATCAAATATTGTTAGAATTGGCCAAATAGTTATGATGTCATTGCCCCCTCTAAAATAATTCCCGGCCTAAACTTGACAGGACCTTGGCAATTATATCATTCGAAAGAGAATTTAAAACAACATAAAAGATTCAAATTTTGTTAGAATCGGCCGAGTAGTTATGATGTTATTGCCAAATCAAAATAATTCCCGAGGTAACCTTGGGAGAACCTTGGCAATTATATCATTCGGAAATTTAAAACAACATAAGGGTATAAAATTTCGTTATAATCGGCCTAATAGTTACAATACTATTACGAAAAAAACAAAAAAAAACGGGGACCGACCGACCGACCGATATACAGTCGCTCGCGACTAAAAAGGCGATTTAAAATTTTCTAATTTTTACCCTTTCTAGGTTTTGGGGACAACTAATCGCGGCTATGAGTTGCAATTCAAACACCAACATTGCCCTTGAAAAAGAAAGTTTTCACAGACTAATTCTGCGACTGCAATGTTTTAAAAAAGCAACAATACATATTTTCAGTATGCCCACGACTAGAATAATTCATATATTTAGTTAAAACAGGCCCTCTCTGCTTGAGGCGCTCTGTAAAATCTGTGGTTGCCACCCGCGTAATCACACTTGCTTGCCCGCCCGTCCACCAGCTTGCTAACCTAACCAACGAACAAGAGACATGGTTTATCCAGAAGCCCTAGAGAACTAAGAGTCCAAGATCAAGAAGTTTAGGTAGAATTTCATCGTAATGTGAAAATCGTTCTCTGTTAGGCTTCCATGATGCACTATTCCATTACTCAAAAGTAAAAATAAACCTTACATTCTTATACTTACCAATTTCAAATTGCGAAATTTAATTCAAACAGAGAATTTAATTTGTTCAAGATAGTTTTTTATGCTACCAAAGTTAATTGATGTCACTGAGTTCAAATATGATATAAGTTGACCACCAGGTGGCGCTAGCTCAATGTAGCCAGCTAAAAACAATGCTACCAAAGGTAATTGAGGTCACTGAGTTTAAATATGATATAAGTTGACCACCAGGTGGCGCTACCTAGTGGCTAGAGGTTCTAAATCGGCAATTTTCGCCGTAGGTCTAACAGGTCAAGTCCCTCTAGTTTTGAAAGTTGATGCTATATTTGCTTCTTTGGATTCTTCAGGAACTTTTCCTCAGTAACGGATTTTGTGAAAATTATAAAAGGGTAATATATCGCGTTATAACACTTTAAGGTATATTGTATATATTTTATCACTAACCAGGGCTTTAGAAATTTGATTTTTTTAATATTAATAATAATTTCATTTTTACTTTGATCGAAATTTGATACTATAGATTATTCATTGAAATTTATCACATCTTGAATTTTAAGTAAATTAATGGAATCTTCTATGGTAAAAACATTTGCAAAACGTGAATTTAATATCTTCGTTACGTGGTCTGAACCGTCCAGAAGGACTTTATTGGCCCCCTTATGCACTTCCTAACTGGTTTATGATCATTTACACATCTATCAAATCGCTTTGGCTGTTCTAACTTTGCACTTGAAAAGGTGACGAAAATATAGGTATCGGTTTTGTTTATCATCATTAGTGCTGGTTTTTGAAATGGTGTACGTTCGAGGTAAATTTGACCATTTTTAATGTCTCCTTTTTTCAGGGACAAGTTGATCTATGGGTGAACAGTAATGGCGTTGAAGTGTAAAGTTTTAGTTGAGAAAAGGTTCGGTAACATGGAGGATTGAAAGCCACCTGAAGATTGCAAAAGAGTTAAGTGGATCATAACTCGAGCCGGGTATCAAAATACTGACATCATGATTGATGCCCAATGCTCTGTTAACACTAAAGGCCGTAGGCCAAGACATGGGCAGCTGCAACGAAGATTACGAAGCTGTAGCCAGAAGCATAAAACAAAGTAGGCGTTCGGTCTACGTCCGAACTCCGGAATTCATCCAACAACTGCACAACATCCAGAACAATATTTGGTTTGCCTTCAATCCATGCGACGTTCCACGTATCATGAAGACACAGTCCTCCCAAAGTGTGATGGTCTTTGGATGTGTCTCCAGTGATGGTGACCTCATGCCTTCCCCTCCCCGTATCTTTGAACATGGATTAAACTCAATTAGGACGTCTATGTATAGCTACTGGAAATGGTCACATTTCCGCTTGAAACGGTGACTGCAGGAAGGTCATGCACCCGAAAAGAGTCAGAAGTCTTTGTTGGAGAATTTCTACGACTTCAACGGTCCATTTTCTGCCCTCCTAATTTCTCTTATTGCAATCCCATAGATTGTTATATATGGGACGCGTTTGAGACTAAGTCCAATTGTCTTGCCTGCAATACCAAGAACGAGCTGTTAGCCAAGATCAAGGAGGTGTTGAAAGATTTTCTCAGGGAGACAGTAATGAATCCATGCGCCAAGTTCTGGAGCCGTCATGAGGCCATGGGTGGAAGCTGAGGGTAGCTATTTTTTAATAAACTGTCATTTCCCAGTCCTAATCTAGATGATATTTTTTTAGAATTTTTAAAATACATTTATTTTTGACTGAGATATATATATATATATATATATATATATATATATATATATATATATATATATATATATATATATATATATAGATATATATTGGGGGGGGGGAGGTCTCTCATACAAACCGTCAAACTTATCCCGAACACCTTGTACAAGACCTAAATTGCACGATTTTAAGAACGGAATTCTTTGAAAACACTCGCGAAGATTTCTTTGAATATTTAGATTGAATCGAATTATGTTGTAATCTTTATTCATAGACGTTTCGTCAACAGGTAATATTATAAAATAAATTACCTTCATTAGTCCAAATTAAGTGTATGATATTAAGTTTTATCCTCGGCTCGTCCACAATTTACTGCAAGAAGCTGCCCTTTATAAAATTGAGAACTCGATTTTCAGCATGGTTAGCCGTTTTATTCAAATATCTAGGTTAGGATAATTGAAGTTTCAAAAAGAATTATATCACGGTCTTCCGTTTATCTTGGTGGTCTATAAACAAGGGCAAAATTTACTTAATTTAATATTTATTAAGAACTAGATCACTAACATTTTAGACATATCTATATTGATATCTTTTAATATCTTGATATCTTTTAATATCTTGGTGGTCTATAAACAAGGGCAAAATTTACTTAATTTAATATTTATTAAGAACTAGATCACTAACATTTTAGACATATCTATATTGATATCTTTTAATATCTTGATATCTTTTAATATCTTGGTGGTCTATAAACAAGGGCAAAATTTACTTAATTTAATATTTATTAAGAACTAGATCACTAACATTTTAGACATATCTATATTGATATCTTTTAATATCTTGATATCTTTTAATATCTTGGTGGTCTATAAACAAGGGCAAAATTTACTTAATTTAATATTTATTAAGAACTAGATCACTAACATTTTAGACATATCTATATTGATATCTTTTAATATCTTGGTGGTCTATAAACAAGGGCAAAATTTACTTAATTTAATATTTATTAAGAACTAGATCACTAACATTTTAGACATATCTATATTGATATCTTTTAATATCTTGATATCTTTTAATATCTTGGTGGTCTATAAACAAGGGCAAAATTTACTTAATTTAATATTTATTAAGAACTAGTTCACTAACATTTTAGACATATCTATATTGATATCTTTTAATATCTTGATATCTTTTAATATCTTGGTGGTCTATAAACAAGGGCAAAATTTACTTAATTTAATATTTATTAAGAACTAGATCACTAACATTTTAGACATATCTATATTGATATCTTTTAATATCTTGATATCTTTTAATATCTTGGTGGTCTATAAACAAGGGCAAAATTTACTTAATTTAATATTTATTAAGAACTAGATCACTAACATTTTAGACATATCTATATTGATATCTTTTAATATCTTGATATCTTTTAATATCTTGGTGGTCTATAAACAAGGGCAAAATTTACTTAATTTAATATTTATTAAGAACTAGATCACTAACATTTTAGACATATCTATATTGATATCTTTTAATATCGTGACTAGCTTTTATTCATTATAAAAAATATCTCCTTCGCCGTTTCTTCTAGACATCTCTCTTTTGAACATTTTTTAAAGTTCTAAGTTTAATTCCCTAATAAGATCTCCTTTACTATTTCTAGATCCATGTCTCTGTAACTCAAATATTTTCCATCTTCCGTAACAAATAATAGCTTCAATTCACAAAAATTAGGGGGCGTTTGTGTAAAAAGAGCAATTGACGCATTAGATTTTCTGAACCAACTTCTGGAACATGATTTTTAGTATAATTTTGGCAATGCAGCTGAATCCGGAACACAGGCGAGAGAGAGAGAGAGAGAGAGAGAGAGAGAGAGAGAGAGAGAGAGAGAGAGAGAGAAAGAAAGATTGAGGAGAGACAGGGAAAGAGGCAGAGAGAGAGACAGGGAAAGAGAGAGAGAGAGAGAGAGAGAGAGAGAGAGAGAGAGAGAGAGAGTAACAAGGAGTAACAAGGAAAGTAAGTACCCTAGGAGACCTTACGGTCCATTCAAAGAGGGTACCTTTGGACTAGCAATTGAGCGGGCACATGGCTGCTCAATTGTTTTGCGTCCATAAACGGCCACTTTTCAAGACTTTGTCTAGTCTTGACTTGAACTGGTCAACAGATTCACTGTTGACAACTTCCACTGGAAGTGCGTTCCACTTACCGCAGATACTGTAGGTGAAAAAGTTTCCACACCGATTGCGGTTGTAACGCTTCAGTTCAAGTTTGAAGCCGTGATTGCGCGTTCTGTTCTCACTCAGTGTGAAAATATCCCGGTAGTCAACATTGTCGAACCCTCGAAGTATTTTGAAGACTTCGATGAGCTGACCACGCAGTCTACAGGTTTCCAGTGAGAACAGATCTAACTCCCTTAGTCTATCCTCATAACTTTTATGTCGGATAGAGGGAATCAGCTTGGTTGCCCTGGCTTGTACGCGTTCCAATCTCGCGATGTCCTTTCGCAATGAAGGACTCCAAAATTGTACGGCATACTCCAGGTGCGGTCGGACAAGTGAGTTGTACAGGCACAGTACAATCTCCTGGTTCCGATAACCAAACTGGCGCTTAATATAGCCTAGCATCCTTTGGGCCTTTTTCTCCGCCTCAATGCACTGTTTCGAGAACTTGAGGTCACTAGTGATTGTTACACCCAAGTCCTTCTCAGTGTCACTCGATTCAAGAGCAGTGCCCTTAAGGATATACTGAGATTGGGGGTTTCTGTGGCCGATATGCATCACTTTGCATTTGCCCACGTTAAAAGACATTTGCCACGTGTCCGACCACTCCCCAATCTTCCCAAGATCTTCCTGCAGGCGGGCAGTATTTCCATCCTTTGCAACGTTCATACCAAGCTTGGTATCGTCGGCAAATTTGGAAATCTTCGCAACCATGTCACCGTCCATGTCGTTGACGTAGATGATAAATAGTAGTGGTCCCAGGACAGAACCTTGAGGCACCCCGCTAGTAACGGGCACCCACTCAGAAGACTGTCCATTTACCACCACCCGTTGCCGTCTGCCACTTAGCCAGTTCTCGATCCAGCCGGCTACCTTTCCGTCTATGCCAAGCGCTCGCACTTTCCGGAGAAGGCGGCGGTGT